>OU342744.1:445970549-446611669 GCA_910589775.1 Avena eriantha
CCCCACAAGGACTCCTTGATCCTTTCTTGGTTTTCAAGCAAACTCCAAGAAATCATCTAGAACCTTCCGGAACAATCCGAAACCTTGTAGAATCCCCATACAAATACTCCGAAACATTTCCTAACTTAGAAAATGATCCCCAATATATGAATCTTATTCCCCGGACAATTCCGGATCTCCTCGTGATGTCCCGGGTCCAATCTGAGACTCCGAACAACATTCGGTCTCCAATGAACATTCCATATCTACTTAAAACAACTTGGAACCTTAAGTGTGTCACCCTACGGTTCGTGAATATGCAGACATGATGGAGACACCTCTCCGATCAATAACCATCAGCAGGATCTGGAGATCCATAACGGCTCCCACATACTCAACGATGACTTCGTGATCGATAGAACCATTAACATACGAAACCAATTCCCTTTGTCACGCGATACTATACTTATCCGAGGTTTGATTGTCGGTATCTCCATACCTAGTTCTACCTCGTTACTGATAAGTACTCTTTACTCGTTACATGTTATGTCATCCCTTGTGACCCAGTCACATGCTAGCAAGCTAACTAGACGACATTCCACCGAGAGGGCCCAGAGCATATCTATCCATCATATGGATGGACAAATCCCAATCTTGGTTCATGCGCTTCAACACATACTTTCAGAATACCCAATGACACCTTTATGACCACCCAGTTACGAAGCGGTGTTTGATGTCATCAAAGTATCCATCCGATGATGGTGATTAACATAACCTCATGGTCGAAGGATTAGGTTACTATGCATTTGAAAGCTTATAGCAATACGAACTTTAATGACTTGATCTTATGCTACGCTTACTATGGGTGTGTGTCCATCACATCATTCTCCTAATGATATGATCTTGTTATTAACGACATCCAATGTCCATGATCAGGAAACCATGATCATCCATTAATCAACAAGCTAGTTTAACAAGAGGCTTACTAGGGACTCTTTTATGTTTACAAAACACACAAGTATTAATGTTTCCGGTTAATACAATTATAGCATGGGATGTAAACATTTATCATAAACATAAAGATATAATAATAACCACTTTATTATTGCCTCTTGGGCATATCTCCAACAGGAAGAACACACATGCAATGACTCTGGTGATATGTGGTTTGTGGGAAGAACAGACATGCAATGACTCTAGGTGTGGTTAATGAGAAGAACACACATGCAATGACTCTAGCTGTGGTTAATGATATAGTTTGTAGGGAGAACACACATGCAATGACTCTAGCTATGGTTCATGAAAAGAGCAGACATGGGATGACTCTAACCGTGGTTCATGAAAAGAGCAGACATGCGATGCCACAGGTGGATCCATGTGTGGTTTATGAGAGGAACACACATGCAATTACACCGGTGGATCCTTACGTGGTTTGTGAGAATAACACACATGCAATGACACTGGTAGATCCATGTGTGGTTCATGGGAAGAACACACATGCAATGACACTGGTGGATATGTGGTTTGTCAGAAGAACACACATGCAATGACTCTAGTTGTGGTTCATGAAAAGAGCAGATGCGATGACACTAACTGTGGTTCATGAAAAGAGCAGACATGCGATGCGACCCGTGGATCCATGTGTGGTTTATGAGAGGAACACACATGCAATTACACCGGTGGATCCTTACGTGGTTTGTAAGAATAAGACACATGTAATGACAATATTGGATCCATGTGTGGTTCATGGGAAGAACACACATGCAATGAGACTGGTTCATGATATGGTTTGTGAGAAGAATACACATGCAATGACTCTAGCTGTGGTTCATGAAAAGAGCAGACATGCAATGACTCGAACTGTGGTTCATGAAAAGAGCAGACATGCGATGCCACCTGTGGAACCATGTGTGGTCTATGAGAGGAACACACATGCAATTACACTGCTGGATCCTTACGTGGTTTGTGAGAATAACACACATGCAATGATACTAGTGGATCCATGTGTGGTTCATGGGAAGAACACACATGCAATGACACTGGTGGATATGTGGTTTGTGAGAAGAACACACATGCAATGACTCTAGCTGTGGTTCATGAAAAGAGCAGACATGCAATGACACTGGTGGATCCATGTGTGGTCTGTGGGAAGAACACACATGCAATGACTCTGGTGATATGTGGTTTGTGAAAAGAACAGACATGCAATGAGTCTAGCTATAGTTAATGAAAAGAGCAGACATGCAATGACACCGGTGGATCCATGTGTGGTTAATGAGAAGAACACACATGCAATGACACTGGGTGTGGTTCATGATATGGTTTGTGAGAAGAACACGCATGCAATGACTCTGGTGATATGTGGTTTGTGAAAAGAACAGACATGCAATGACACTGGTGTGGTTCATGATATGGTTTGTGAGAAGAACACACATGCAATGACACTGGTGGATCCATGTGTGGTCTGTGGGAAGAACACACATGCAATGATACTTGTGTTATGTGGTTTGTGAGAAGAACACACATCCAATGACTCTAGCTATGGTTCATGAAAAGAGCAGACATGCAATGACACCGGTGGATCCATGTGTGTTCTATGGGAAGAACACAGATGCAATGACACTAGGTGGATCCATGTGTGGTTTGTGAGGAGAACACACATGGAATGACACTAGTGGATCCATGTGTGATTCATGGGAAGAACACACATGCAATGACTCTGGTGATATGTGGTTTGTGAAAAGAACAAACATGCAATGACTCTAGTTGTGGTTAATGAGAAGAGCAGACATGGAATGACACCGGTGGATCCATGTGTGGTTAATGAGAAGAACACACATGCAATGACACTGGGTGTGGTTCATGATATGGTTTGTAAGAAGAACACACATGCAATGACTCTAGCTGTGGTTCATGAAAAGAGCACGCATGCGATGACTCTAGCTGTGGTTCATGGGAAGAGCAGACATACAATGACACTGGTGGATCCATGTGTGGTTCATGGGAAGAACACACATGCAATGACACTGGTGGATCCATGTGTGGTCTGTGGGAAGAACACACATGCAATGACACTGGTGGATCCATGTGTGGTTCATGAGGAGAACACACATGCAATGACACCGGTGATATGTGCTATGTGAGAAGAATACACATACGATGACTCTAGCTGTGGTTCATGAAAAGAGCAGACATGCAATGACACTGGTGGATCCATGTGTGGTTCATGGGAAGAACACACATGCAATGACTTTGGCAGATCCATGTGTGGTCTGTGGGAAGAACACACATGCAATGACACTGGGTGGATCCGTGTGTGGTGTGTGGGAAGAACACACATTCAATGACTCTGGTGGATCCATGTGTGGTCTGTAAGAAGAACACACATGCAATGACTCAGGTGATATGTGGTCTGTGAGAAGAACACACATGCAATGACTCTAGATGTGGTTCATGAAAAGAGCAGACATGCGATGACACTGGTGGATCCATGTGTGGTTCATGGGAAGAACACATATGCAATGACACTGGTGGATCCATGTGTGGTCTGTGGGAAGAACACACATGCAATGACTCTGGTGATATGTGGTCTGTGAGAAGAACACACATGCAATGACTCTAGCTGTGGTTCATGAAAAGAGCAGACATGCGATGACACTAGTGGATCCATGTGTGGTTCATGGGAAGAACACACATGCAATGGCACCGGTGGATCCATGTGTGGTTTGTGGGAAGAACACACATGCAATGACTCTGGTGATATGTGGTTTGTGGGAAGAACAAACATGCAATGACTCTATTTGTGGTTAATGAGAAGAGCACACATGCAATGACACTACTGGATCCATTTGTGGTTAACGAGAAGAACACAAATGCAATGACTTTGGTTGTGGTTAATGGTATAGTTTGTAAGAAGAAAACACATGCAATGACTCTAGCTGTGGTTCATGAAAAGAGCGGACATGCGATGACTCTAACTGTGGTTCATGAAAAGAGCAGACATGCAATGCCACCGGTGGATCCATGTGAGGTCTATGAGAGGAACACACATGCAATTATACCGGTGGATCCTTACGTGGTTTGTGACATAAAACACATGTAATGACACTGGTGGATCCATGTGTGGTTCATGGGAAGAACCCACATGCAATGACACTGGTGGATATGTGGTTTGTGAGAAGAACACACATGCAATGACTCTAGCTGTGGTTCATGAAAAGAGCAGACATACGATGACACTAACTGTGGTTCTTGAAAAGAGTAGACATGCGATGCCACCAGTGGATCCATGTGTGGTCTATGAGACGAACAGACATGCAATTACACTAGTGGATCCTTACGTGGTTTGTGAGAATAACACACATGCAATGACTCTGGTGGATCCATGTGTGGTTCATGGGAAGAACACACATGCAATGACACTGGTTCATGATATGGTTTGTGAGAAGAACACACATGCAATGACTCTAGTTGTGGTTCATGAAAAGAGCAGACATGCAATGACTCTAACTGTGGTTCTGAAAAGAGCAGACATGCGATGCCACCGGTGGATCCATGTGTGGTCTATGAGGGGTACACACACGCAATTACACTGGTGGATCCTTACGTGGTTTGTGAGAATAAGACACATGCAATGACACTGGTGGATCCATGTGTGGTTCATAGGAAGAACACACATGCAATGACTCTAGTGATATGTGGTTTGTGAAAAGAACAGACATGCAATGACTCTAGCTGTGGTTAAGGAGAAGAGCAGACATGCAATGACACCGGTCGATCCATGTGTGGTTAATGAGAAGAACACACATGCAATGACACTGGGTGTGGTTCATGATATGGTTTGGAAGAAGAACACACATGCAATGACTCTAGCCGTGGTTCATGAAAAGAGCACGCATGCAATGACTCTAGCTGTGGTTCATGGGAAGAGCAGACATACAATGACACTGGTGGATCCATGTGTGGTTCATGGGAAGAACACACATGCAATGACACTGGTGATATGTGATCTGTGAGAAGAACACACATGCAATGACTCTAGCCATGGTTCATGAAAAGAGCAGACATGCAATGACACTCCTGGATCCATGTGTGGTCTATGGGAAGAACACACATGCAATGACTCTGGTGATATGTTGTTTGTGAAAAGAACAGACATGTAATGACTCTAGCTGTGGTTAATGAAAAGAGCAGACATGCAATGACACCGGTGGATCCATGTGATGTTAATGAGAAGAACACACATGCAATGACACTGGGTGTGGTTCATGATACGGTTTGTGAGAAGAACACACATGCAATTACACTGGTGGATCCATTTGTGGTCTGTGGGAAGTACACACATGCAATGACACTGGTGATATGTGGTATATGAGAAGAACACAAATCCAATGACTCTAGCTGTGGTTCATGAAAAGAGCATACATGCAATGACACCGGTGGATCCATGTGTGGTTCATGGGAAGAACACACATGCAATGACTCTGGTGATATGTGGTTTGTGAAAAGAACATATATGCAATGACTCTAGTTGTGGTTAATGAGAAGAGAAGACATGCAATCAAACCGGTGGATCCATGTGTGGTTAATGAGAAGAACACACATGCAATTACACTGGGTGTGGTTCATGATATGGTTTGTAAGAAGAACATACATGCCATGACTCTAGCTGTGGTTCATGAAAAGAGCACGCATGCGATGACTCTAGCTGTGGTTCATGGGAAGAGCAGACATACAATGACACTGGTGGATCCATGTGTGGTTCATGGGAAGAACACACATGCAATGACACTTGTGGATCCATGTGTGGTCCGTGGGAAGAACACACATGCAATGACACTGGTGGATCCATGTGTGGTTCATGGGAAGAACACACATGCAATGACACGGCTGATATGTGGTTTGTGAGAACACACATGCAATGACTCTAGCCGTGGTTCATGAAAAGAGCAGACATGCAATGACTCTAGCCATGGTTCATGAAAAGAGCAGACATGCAATGACACTGGTGGATCCATGTGTGGTTCATGGGAAGAACACACATGCAATGACTCTGGTGGATCCATGTGTGGTCTGTGGGAAGAACACACATGCAATGACACTGGGTGGATCCATGTGTGGTCTGTGGGAAGAATACGCATGCAATGACACAGGTGATATGTGGTATGTGAGAATAACACATATGAAATGACTCTAGCTGTGGTTCATGAAAAGAGCAGACATGTGATGACACTGGTGGATCCATGTGTGTTCATGGGAAGAACACACATGCAATGACACTGGTGGATCCATGTGTGGTCTGTGGGAAGAACACACATGCAATGACTCTGGTGATATGTGGTTTGTGAAAAGAACAAACATGCAATGACTCTAGCTGTGGTTAATGAGAAGAGCGGACATGCAATGACACCGGTGGATCCATGTGTGGTTAATGAGAAGAACACACATGCAATGACACTGGGTGTGGTTCATGATATGGTTTGTAAGAAAAACACACATGCAATGACTCTAGCTGTGGTTAATGAAAAGAGCAGACATGTGATGACTCTAACTGTGATTCATAAAAAGAGCATACCTGCGATGCCACCGGTGGATCCTTACGTGGTTTGTGAGAATAACACACATGCAATGACACTGGTGGATCCATGTGTGGTTCATGGTCAGAATACACATGCAATGACACTGGTGGATATGTGGTTTGTAAGAACACACATGCAATGACTCTAGCTGTGGTTCATGAAAAGAGCAGACATGCAATGACACTGGTGGATCCATGTGTGGTCTGTGGGAAGAACACACATGCAATGATTTTGGTGATATGTTGTTTGTGAAAAGAATAGACATGCAATGACTCTAGTTGTGGTTAATGAAAAGAGCAGACATGCAATGACACCGGTGGATCCATGTGTGGTTAATTAGAAGAACACACATGCAATGACACTGGCTGTGGTTCATGATATGGTTTGTGAGAAGAACACGCATGCAATGACAGTGGTGGATCCATGTGTGGTCTGTGGGAAGAACACACATGCAATGACACTGGTGATATGTGGTTTGTGAGAAGAACACACATCCAATGAACTCTAGTGGATCCTTACGTGGTTTATGAGTGGTTTATGAGAAGAACACACATCCAATGAACCCTAGTGGATCTATCTTGACAAAATTTGATGTATGCCATGATGTATTTCATTGTACAAGACACTCACTTTCCATTTTTATACTACTCAGTATCGCCCTTGGTTTTATGTGGTACTACTCAGATTTGCCCCCCCTCTCTATCTTTCGTAGAAGCACAAATATGTGTCCACCCTGTCTACTACTCCCTGATTGGTTATCACAGTTGTCACGCGGATCGTGCGCACCAACCGTTGATTCTGTGCGATCCAACAATGATCGTTGCACACGTCGTGCCCTTCATAGTACAGCGTGAGACAGCACGGACGTCTCCCTCAGCGAGACTTCTACAAGAAGGAACACAATGTCGTCCATGGAAAAAGTCCTTGAGCGGTCATGTCATGTTTAATCAAGTCTGAAAAGCCTACTACTGCTACTACTACGCCACAACGCATGCGTCATCGAGTGCACGGTCGTCGATGGACAGCTGCAATTTATTGCCACTTGATTTTAATAAGACATATCCTATTTTTTATGCAGCGGCTCTCAATCGCCAATTTTAGGGCCGTATCAAACTTCCTACATAGAAATTGTGTGTGCGCCCTTTGCATGCGGCTCAATACAGAACTGCCTTGCATGGCCCAGGAAAAAAAGTGACGTATCGTGCGTGTGTCGCGGTGCACGGTGCAGTTGACTGTGCGGTGCGTTGCACGGTGGTGCAACAAAACGTGCCTTGCTACTATCCACCTTAACTATAGAGCCCCTCCCCGCACACCCACTCCCACTCTCGCTCACTGTCTCCACGCAACTCTCTCCACTGTCCCACCAGCATCCGCAAGCTCCCGAGAATACCTCGTCCGTGCTGGTGATGGCCGAGGAGGATAAGGTGGCCATCGTCACCTCCATGGCCGCCGGCGAGGAGGCCCCTATCTCCTCGCCGGTCCCCCTCGACGCATTGAAAGAAGCCGCTGTCCCTGTCCAGGCCCCAGTGGAGGCATCGATGGAAGCCGTCGTTCCCGTCCAGGCCCCCGTGCCAGCTACCGACGGAGCCGCCGAAGAGGAGCCCCCCGCCGGCAAGGGGGCCCCCGTCGGTCACAAGCAGACCACGCACTTCTTGGGCACCTACGATCCAGATAAGTACATTTATCCGCTAAACACATACGACACCGGCATCGACGACCTATGGTCTAAGGTAACTATGGTTTTCTCCCTCCCCTGGTTCTTCTACCGTTTATTAGAAATAATGGGCTAATCTATTTAAAATTTAGCTGGTATTGTCATGTTTAATATTCTGGAATTAATCATGGAAATTGTGCCTAATTATCCAACACCGTTCTCATCGTTGGATGCTAGATCTTGGTTTATTAGGATTCGCTTGTTCGCATTTTGATTGCTCGATCTTCTTACATCATCTACTCCCCCATTTTCCTTTTCTTCCAATAGGTTTCCGGCAGCGATGTCTGCAGCGATGACGAGTCCATTCACACCAAGGCTCGTTAGGTGCTGAGGAGGCTGCGGGCCGGCCAGTACGACGACTACCTCACGGGCCCCTACTACAGCTACCCCTTCCGCAAGGGGATCGCCTATTGCTTGACAAGTCACGCCGCTGGCGCCACCGACTTCAACACCTTACTGAAGCATGCAGAGGCCGTGGGCTCCGGCATCCACAAAAGCGGCAAGCACGAGATCATGAACATCAACGCCTACATCGCTGAACACCGGGCTGTCAGCATTCACCTCCAAAACCTCCAGCGGGTGGCCATCAAAGAGGGTCACATGCCTCCAATCAGGCCCAAGGCCCCCAAGATCAAGGGACTGGGCAACAAGAAGTGGCGGAGGCGCCAGAGGGAGATGGAGGCGCTGGCGAATGAACGGGTTGGATGTCTCCTTGAATGTATCTGCATCTGCCACGGCTGCTGCTAAGCAGCTTCTTTTGATTTTCTATATTTTGCTTGCATCTTATTTCTGGCTGAATGCATAGAACCCCGTTAAGCAACCTACTACTTTCTATCTCTATATCCTATTTAGCTGCGCACAGCTATATCTACATTTGTTTTGTTTTCTAAATGAATGTATTCTGCCTGGTGTGATTTGCTGCTTTAGATTTGCTACCTGATCAGAGGCAAAAAGAGGTCCAAAAGGGAACGAATTATCGAAGAGAGAATCTTCTCTAGATTTGCTACCAATTTGGGAAAAATGAAACATATCTGTTTAGTGAGAGAGGAAAAGGCTACTCTTTCAAACAGCCAGTTAACGAGCTACCATCTTGACGAGGCCCCATCTTGACGTCTCCCTCTACAAGAAGGAACAGGATGTCGTCCATGGAAAAAGACGTCGAGCGGTCATGTCACATTTAATCAAGTATGAAAAGCCTACTACTGCTACTACTGCGCCACAACACATGCGTCATCGAGTGCACGGTCGTCGATGGACAGCTGCAATTTATTACCACTTGATTTTAATAAGACACATCCCATTTTTTACGCAGCGCCTCTCAATCTCACTTCCAACTGGAGCCCACCGTAAGAACCTTGGACGTGCTAGCCAGAGGCCGAACAGCTGAGCTCGACGAGACCTAACGTCTCCGGTTCATCGAGTCACTCGCAGCCATCAACACACCCCTTTACCGAATCTATCACAACCCCACAAATCTCGCCGTATAGACACCTACCTTCCCCTCTACATTTCCACTTTTAACTATCGCCAATTTTAGGGCCGTGTCAAACTTCGTACATAGAAATTGTGTGTGCGCCCTTTGCATGCAGTTCAATACAGAACTACCATGCATGGCCCGGGAAAAAAACGTGACGTACCGTGCGCGTGTCGCGGTGCACGGTGCAGTTGACTGTGCGGCGCGTTGCACGGTGGTGCAACGAAACGTGCCTTGCTTCTATCCACCTTAACTATAGAGCCCCTCTCCGCACACCCACTCCCACTCTCGCTAACTGTCCCCACACAACCCTCTCCACTGTCCCACCAGCATCCACAAATTCCTGAGAATACCCCGTCCACGCCGGTGATGGTCGAGGAGGATAAGGTGGCCATCGTCGCCTCCGTGGCTGCCAGCGAGGAGGCCCCGTCTCCTCTCCGGTCCCCATCGACGCATTGAAAGCAGCCGCTGTCCCTGTCCAGGCCCCAATGGAGGCATCGATGGCAGCCGCCGTTCCCGTCTAGGCCCCCGTCCCAGCTACCGATGGGGCCGCCGAAGAGGAGCCCCCCGCCGGTCACAAGCAGATCACGCACTTCTTGGGCACCTACGGTCCAGATAAGTACATCGCTCCGCTGAACCCCTACGACACCGGCATCGACGACCTATGGTCAGAGGTAACTTGGGTTTGCTCCCCTCCCCTTGTTCTTCTACCGTTTGTTAGAAATAATGGGCTAATCTATTTAAAATTTAGCTGGTATTGTCATGTTTAATATTCTAGAATTAATCATGGAAATTTTGCCTAATTATCCAACACCGTTCCCATCGTTGGATGCTAGATCTTGGTTTATTAGGATTCGCTTGTTCGCATTTTGATTGCTCGATCTTATTACACCATCTACTCCCCCATTTTCCCTTTCTTCCAATAGGTTTCCGGCAGTGACGTCTGCAGCGATGACTAGTCCATTCACACCAAGGCTCGTCAGGTGCTGAGGAGGCTGCGGGCCGGCAAGTACGGCGGCTTCCTGAGGGGCCCCTACTATAGCTGCCCCTTCCGCAAGGGGGCGTCTACTTCTTGACGAGTTGTGCCGCCGGCGGCACCGTCTTGAACACCTTACCAAAGCATGCAGAGGCCGCGGGCTCTGGCATCCATAAAAGCGGCAAGCCCGAGCCAGCTAACATCAACGCCTCTATCGCTGAACACCGGGCTCTCTGCATTCACCTCCGAAACCTCCAGCGGGTGGCCATCAAAGAGGGTCGCATGCCTCCAATCAGGCCCAAGGCCCCCAAGTCTAAGAAACTTGGCAGCAAGAAGTGGCGGAAGCACCAGAGGGAAATGGCGGAGGCGCGGGCGCTTGCAGGATGTGCCTGCAGCTGCGGTGGCTGCCCCTGCTGCTAAGCAGCTTCTTTCTAGCTATATCCTATTTCTGGCTGAATGCATCGAACCTCGTTAAGCAACCTACTTTATATCGCTATATCCTATTTAGCTTCGCACAGCTATATCTACATTTGTTTTGTTTTCTGAATGAATGTATTCTGCCTGCTGTGATTTGTTGCTCTAGATTTGCTACCTGATCGGAGGCAAAAAGAGGTCCAAAAGGGAACAAAATATCGAAGTGAGAATCTTCTCTAGATTTTCTACCAATTTGGGTAAAATGAAACATATATGTTTAGCGAGAGAGGAAAAGGGCACTCTTTCAAACTGCCAGTTAAGAAGCTACCATCTTGACAAGCTACAAGACACATACATAAACATAACACAACGAGGGTTAAATTTATTTTACTAGTATCACTTGATGCGCTAGACATCTTGGCAAGCTAACTGAGTTCCACAAAACAGAAACATAACACTGATAAGTAAAATTTAATTCACTCCTCATCAGACCACTTGAGGCGCTTGCCATCGTTCCTAGGCGACGAACTGCGACCATTCCAGGTACTCCACATCTGACAAACTGCTTTGTCCCAATTGGCATCTGACTTGTCTTTCCTATCTTCAGGGTCCTGCGGCACAATTAGCGGTGCATCACATGACTGATTGTTGCCGCTAGAAGATGCCACCTCTCTGTTTGCCACTTTAGTTGCAGCCTCTCTATCAGCTGCTTCTTCAGCTGCAAGATCTCTTTCAGTTGCTTCTACAGCCTCTCTGTCAGCTGTTTCAGATGCAGCCAATTTCTTGTCATATTCAACTTCAAACTCAGCTATTCCACATTTTCTACAAAGGGATCCCCTAAGCTCGTCTTCCCTCTTGCAAATAGGGCAAAACACGAGGTAACGTAGAAAAAAATGGATCTTCTTGTACAGCTAGTAGGTCACGTAAGCATCTATGGCTACATATTTCAGGTTTATACCAGACAACGGCCACTCGTCCCAGAAATCGTGCCTATCCGTAGGGAAATCTTCATTCATTTTGTCATACGACTCATCGAGGATTCTAGTTGCGAGTGATGCCATTCCATCCTTGTTCGAGCCCCCTAGGATCTTGACAAGACGCTGAATATCGATCCAGTTGTGCGCAGAAATTATAATTTCCTCTTGATACAATTTCGAAAAATCAGTTGTTGTGTCGACAATGCAGAAAACAATTCCCTTTTTTACAAGGAACCGGCGCAGCGCACATTTCCTGTCAGTCCTGAAAGTATGTAGTTTGTCATCACCAAAATTTGTAACTACAAATATTTTGTGAATGTAAGATCATCATCTCAATATAATTTTGAAAAGTTTAGTAAATGCAAGATCAAGACTCTCAACATTGTATTGTCATAATTTATTCGGTTTTGCTATTTCTCAGTTGACTGAACGAGTTGCACATTTCTTTTAACTATGGTTGCACTTTTCTTAGGTGATTGAGACTAAAGAAAATCTCAGTCGATTGAGACATAGGCAAACCCTAATTTATTTGGTCCTAAGTAAAATCCAGTAGTTGCAAGATGAGCAAGTGGATAAAGAACAAGAGGAGAAAACCCTAAAAGCGGTTAGCTACAGAGAGCAAATCTACAAACTGGGAGAGGTGGTAGACGAGGACATGTTTCCGCATGGTAAGTTGAACGATGGAGACTTCACTCACTTCATATGGGTGCTCCGGGGTGTACTCGAGGTCCAATCCCACAAACTTGTCCTCGTCTATCCCAAGCCAACCCTCGTACATCCTCAGGACACGCACCATTTTCTCCTCCTCGTTGGTGTAGACAACGTCTATCTTCTTGTTGTCATGGGTAGTGAAGCTTGTCTCTAGAGTGCGTAGATCTTCCATGGCGGGAAGGAGAAGACGGGAAGAAGATAGTAGATGACGGGAAGAAGAAGAATGGTTTCTGTGAGGCAGGGGAACGGTGGAACCGTCAATACGCTTTTATGGTAGGGGTTCACGATTGGGACGGAAGTCCAAGGAGAGACGCGTGGCGGTGGCCGTTCCAGCTTCTGAGTAAACAAAAAATAATTATAACGCCGATACATGGGCCCTGTTTTGTCACGTCAATACACTGGGTAGGGGGTGTTGTCCTATCCACTGTGCCAACGCTGCAAGCCTACGTGACAGCCACCCCGCCTAAGCGACGGGAGCGACATAACGGCGAATTGATAGGGGGCCCCAACTTGACTCCCGTTAGCCTGATTTTTTGTATTGAAACGTAAAGTTGAATTCGTGCTGAAAAAGACCCTCTGAGTATTTGGCACACCAACTGTAGTCATCCCGGCTGATTTCATGGAACTTGGGTACCGCGTTGCCTGTACACCCCAACTTTCGGGCCGCAAAATGATATTCTCCTCAACATTGGGCCTTTTCTTAACAGGCAAGGGATGAGTTTGCCCTTTTTCTCCAAACACACTCCATCATTAGAGCAAGCAAGACCGACGATTAAGTCTGCATTTGTGTGCATACCTCGTTCTTACATCAATGCATGTGTGACCAACATATATGCAACCCAAGAATCCCAGGTCTCATCTAGATTGAGAAGGCCATGTTTCAAAATAAAAGCAAAACAATCTACTACCATTGCTCAAAACAAGTACCAGTACAAAAGTATTAGTTCTACAAATACTTTAATAATAGCAACATCAGCACATTTGAGAGATTCGGTAGCTTTTGAAAGATTCAGCAGTACAGGCCATATTCTGCACTCGATCTGAACAATTCCCAATACATAGGAATTATTACAAAATATATTAGAAGTTGCAGAACTCTATAAAAAATACTCGGTAGAAGTATAAAACTACTCTTAGTAGTACCTTAATCTAGCTAGGAACGATTACATGTCCCATCATATACTCCAAACATGCATGAGAGAAAGAGATAGGTCAGAATCACCACAAGATCTGTATGCCAATGATTCAGCGTGTCTAGGTCGTGGCCGGTTAGCGCTTGCTTTCCTGCCTGGCACGCTTCTCTCGTTTTACCGTCGTCTGTGGATCCTCGTAATAGGCTTTCGCATGTTCACCCTTAGCGAGATAGATGTAAAATTCATGGATCTTTCCAGCCATTTCCATCACTCCGATTGCGAAGGGAATATGCCACTAAAATAAATAAAGTAATTAATATTAGAACATAGGGACTAGAAAATTACATAGTATATTCATATTAGGATCGTCAGGAGAATATTAAGATGTGATATCTCACAATGGGTTGATGTCGTCGTCGATCCAACATTGGAACTCCACAAGGAACTCTGACCAACAATTGAGGAGCTTGACAATAAGTCCCCGCTACCGACAAGTAATGGTTGAGCGCATCCAGCGCGGCTTCGGCCGACGGCTCCACAATTTTTGGCTCAGAATAAAACTCGAGCTGATAGAACCCACGAAATTCGAACAATGATGATATCCTCACCTCGTAATCCTCCAATTCCCACACCGTGGACCTTACGCGGCTGACGGACAAGACAATCTCTATGCTGCGCCCGTCAATCTGGCCGATGAATAGCATGCCCGTCTTCCCGATGCTGATGACATTTGTTCTCCGCGAGCACCCTGTAGGCACCGAGTTAGACGGGTCCCATTGTTTGACGCTGTAGAGGACTGCGGGCACCTCGATCGACTGGGTGGATTTGAGGTACAGATACAATGTTAATTTGTTGCCAACCCAGTTGCATCCTGGCTCCGTGCAGATAAACGGGCTGTGGATGCAGGAGATCATGTGGGCATAGAGTTCGTTGAAGGAGACCACTTCCGAGAAGTTGTAGTTCAGGCAGTTGTAACCTTCTCCGCCGACGACTTGGCGGTGTAGCTCCTTGGAGCATGCGGCCAGCTGGATGGTGCTTTTAGCATCGAGACGCTTAGAAATTCAGTTGACGACATCGTCGCCAGCCTTGTTAAATCCGCTCCACCGCCAGCTCTCCCTCGAACCTCTCAAAATTTTGTACAAACCATCCGCCATCGCGTCGAGGAGGATTGTGAGCGAGGGTGGATCTATATAGAATTTTTTGGGGTTTTTTGGAGGAGAGGGGTGGTGGTCTCAAAGGAGAGATGCACCTGGCGATATGGCAAGGAAAATGTGTGATCCGGACGGTGGAGAGGATCCCAAATGCGTCCACGTGGCGTCGGCGAGTGTGGATAAACTAAACGGAGATGGGGAAGATGCGATGGCTCTTTGAAAGAGGATTTTTCTTTTCTTGTAATAAATTAACCATGTCACCTCCTAGCGCAGTATAGTTGCATCACGTCGGTTTGACTAGATACATTATTTATTTACAGGTTCTACTGTAGTACTATTTGCATAAGTACGAGTAGTAGGTAGGAGTATTACTCTACCTCCGTCCCAAGGAATAAGGTGTCCTCGTTTTGAGTGTTTTTTCTTTGACCAAGATTTACTCTAAATATATTGTATAAACAATGTTGGTAGAAAATTAGCATTATTGGAAGTGATTTACTCTACCTCCAATAGTACTAATTTTACACAAATTAATCAAGTGTATTAGTTACTCTATTTATTCGGTCAAATTTTACACAATGTAATCAAGTATGTACCTTCTCGGCACCCCCGCGCACACCTGCTAGATGGTCTCTCCCTCGTCCGGAGTGTGGCGCTCAGCACATGTGCCATGGTTAGGGTTGCGATCGAGATCCCACGAAATTCCCTCCTCTAATTCATTTTGAAGTTTCTATAGGAGTACTTCAAAATGAACTAAAAACGAAACTTCTGCGGGATGCCGCTTTCAACTCTAACATTGGTATGATGGCTTTGTGTCTGTCTATCGTGTGTTCATCAGCTACGTTGTTTTGGTGTGTATAGGAAGGAACCACTTTGGGCATTGGGTTGGGGCGGCGGCAAAAAAGTAGTCGCGGATCAAACTTTTTGGGTTTTGATTTTTTCACTTGCTTCGTCCCAAACATCGCATGGAAGGTTATTACAAGGATCAACACTCCCAACACTAGAGAAGGGATATTGTACTTGGTATGTATATATAAATATATACACGTTC
Organism: Avena eriantha; assembly: GCA_910589775.1. NCBI lineage: Eukaryota > Viridiplantae > Streptophyta > Magnoliopsida > Poales > Poaceae > Avena > Avena eriantha. Next base: position 445,986,705 of record OU342744.1, read on the forward strand.
CATCACTTTCGATGCACTTCATTAGCAAGATCTTGCAAAAGTGAGCACCGCGCTGATTTCCTTTTTGTTAAGCAATTTATTGTTCTTCTAGTACAAACGATATGGCTCAGCTAGTGGGTGGAGAAGGAGATCCAGTCTCGACTGATTTTCCATGCTTATTTTCAGGCCCCTTTGTACTAAAACAAGGGTTAGGTGTAATTTTCTCGTTTTTGAGGTCCTTGATATAACATGTACACTTCCACTAACCATGTTAAGTTGCTAACCGAAGCATCTCGCTCCTTCTAGGCCAAACCTAGTTGAAAAAAGGTGCCACTGCACCACATTTCAGACAAAGTGGACCATGCTTTCTTATAACTTCCTTGTTTTAGAATTGTTGAATCTTCCTAGCTAGGTAACTTCCCCCACTTATAGGACTTTATGAAGATTTAATGAAATTATGTCAGATATGAACTACTCCCTCCGATCGATATTATTTGTCACAGAAATGGATGTATCTAGACATGTTTTAGTGTAGACACATCCGATCTAGGGACAACTAATATGAATCGGAGTGAGTACAAGTATGCATGATAGGTTGCTCTTGAATTTTACAGATATCGTTTGTTGGTACCAATGTCGTCAATATATAGAGAACCATCGCGAGATTTTAAAAATGCCACTAACTTCGTGCTAAGAATATGCATGCCTTCAAATTTGATAATGTTTTGAAGACACTGAAAAAAAAAATATTAAACCAAATACTTTCATGTGACGTCCTCTTATGCGTATTTCTCACCACAGAAAACAGAAATTTGTGCTCAACACTTCTTTTCAAAACAAAAACCGACTCTGTTGCTTCACAATTTCCATACCACTATATAGTGTATGAATAACTTCGAACATCAGCAGTTGGATATAGATTGGCAAAACCCGACATTGTTGACCATTGATTCTCTTTCAGTACATTTGGTTATGTCATGTCTAGGATATAGAAGATCCCATTATTGTTGGCCTCTAGCACCATGAATATAATGTGCACAGAAAGTACAAAGAACATGGTTTTGAATGCCACAAGCCAAGTTTCCAGATATAGTGGACAATGTTTTATGTACGATTCCCAAGTTTTATGAGTTTTCAAAGCTCTTGAGCTAACTCGGACCACTCAAATGACTTTATATCTCTGTTAACAAAATCATGTCATATTTGAACTAGATGATATAGAAAGTGGTAGATTTCTATCGAAGTTCTACAAAAAGCTTTTGGTGGTACGCATCAGGTAGTTAATATATCGAAAACAATCGAGAGTTTTGACAAATTCAACTTCCCGCTAAGAATTTGTATCTTCACAATTTTGAACCCATTTTGAAATAGTCACATGTAATAAAGAAAAACATAAAAACAAATATTTACGCATGGCATCCTATCACGTCACGTGTACAGCCTGCCAGGAAACTGGTAACCATGGGATTTGACAACTTCTGGAAACCAGCCCCACGATATTTTCCCACCATGTATGAATATTATTAGGTTTCAACCCTGATGACCAAAAAAGGTCATGGCCATATGGACATCATAGTTAATGAATTGTTCCCACATTAATTTGGTATGTGGGTGCATCTTGGCGTAGTAGGAAATGTTGCCCGTGGGATTCTCAACATTGGGCATGTTTGATTCGCGGGATAGGAAAAACAAAGGAATAGGGAAGACAAAGTATTATTAGAATATCATGTCCAGTTGAATCCTACAAGATTTGGAGCCTACACGAATTTTTATTAAAGAAGTGGTAGATTCACAGGAAAGTAAAGGAATTATAACATGAGGCTGAGGTAGATTGTTCTTAAACTTTTATGGAAGACATGTGCATGGACTCCTTTTGAATGTATCACATGCCATGCAAAATGATAAACTTGTGTTTTGACAACTTTTCAAAAACCAGTTTCACAAAATTGTCCTGCAATGCGTATGAATAGGTTTCGAGTCGAACGACCAAGGTCAATGCCATACCTGTGATCCACATCATAGTTTATGGTAATTTGCCCATATTATGTAGATTGGTGCATCTTGGCATTATTGTAAACAATATTTTGCCAAGGGGAGTTTCCAAGAAATATTATGAAAAGAGATGATCTCAAATTTCCAAGTGACAGGATTTTTTTGCGAAAACTGGAACGTTGTTTTCCGCAAAGCAATTAGTAGTACTAGGAAAAAGAAGGATCAAAATGGAGGGGGAAACGAAGAGCTACTGTAGAAGAGATTATGGGGTTAGAGAAGGCAGCCCGAGAGGGCTGCAGTAAAGAGGTGTTGAACGCAATTCGATGTTAGAGCAAAGTTATGAAAAAAAAGAGATAGAAACGGAGCCGCCGTAGTACCATGGCACACGTTTGCAGTGCCACACTTTGGAAGAGGGGGATATCAGCTAGAGGATGGGGGTGATGCAGCAAAGGAGAGAGTAGTATACAATTTATTTTCCTTACATAGAGGAGGAGTAGCACACTGTAAGGCTGTAGGAGTGAGCACCATGCTGATTTTCTTTGTTAAGCAAGTACAAGTGGACCTCATAAAAAATGAAAATTGCATCCAAGTCCATGCATTTAGCATTAGGACGCTGAAACTTAGAAATGAAGTGTGTGTTTTGAGGTTTGCACATAATAGCATTCATCGTGCTAAAGTAGAATCTTTCTAGATGCTAAGAATGGAAAAGAAGATCCAATGGTTAGCAATGTTTGGATTTGCCTGTCTTGATCAAACATTCATTGTTCCGTACACCATGTAGTGGTATATAGGGTATTGTGAGAGATAAGAGACAAGATAAAGATAATATAAGAAGTACTCTGAATGGCCGATCTAACTTTAGGTCTCGTAGGAGCTAGGTGCTCAAGACTTAACACGGTCGGTGGAAGTACAGGTTACATCAAGGACCTCGTAAAAATAAAAAATTACATCCAAGTCCATGCATTTAGCACAGGACCCTGAAACTGAGGAATGAAGTGTGTGTTTTGAGGTTTGCGCATACTAGCATTCATCGTGCTAAAGAATTTAAATAGAATCTTTCTAGATGCTAAGAATGGAAAATAAGATCCAATTGTTGGTAGCAATGTTTGGATTTGCTAGTCTTGATCAAACGGTCAATGGTTCGTACACTCTGTAGTGATGGTATGATATTAGAAGAGATAAGAGAAGATAAATATAAGATAATAAGTATTAAAAATGTCCAATCTAATGGTAGGTCTCATAGGAGCGAGGTGCTTGAGAGTTAACACGGTCGGTGGAAGTACAAGTTACATCAAGGACCTCATGAAAATGATAATTATTGCATCCAAGTCCATGCATTTATTAGCACAAGGACCCTAAAACTGAGAACAATGAAGTGTGTGTCTTGAGGTATGAGCATATACTAGTGTTCATCATGTTAAAAACTATCAGTAGAATCTTTCTAGATGCTAAGAATGGAAAAGAAGATCAAGAGGTTGGCAATGTTTGGATTTGCTAGTCTTGATCCAACGGTCAATGTTCAAAGTTAATCCGTACACTATTCAGTGGTTTATTGTATTATATTGCAAGAGATAAGACACGATAAAGAGAAGATAAGAAGTACAGTACTGCGAATGGCCGATCTTTTGAATAACCTTCCCTCCTGATGTTTAAGAAGCAAGTGAAAATTTCGAAAACCAAAAAACTATGAATTTTTGTGCCGCCAAGGACCAAAGTGGTTTCCTTCCTATGTACTCCTTCTCCCTACTCCACACCAACGCGCGGCTTCCGAACACGCCAGAGACATAGAGCCGCCGTACCAAGGCACACGTGCGCAGCGCCATGCTGTGGACGAGGGGAGAGAGATCAGCCGGACCGGTGCGCGAGGGGAAAGGGGAGGAGAGATGGAGCATAGGGAAGGAGAGAGAAAACACATGATTTGTTTTGGATACATAGGTCCTGAAATTTACTACTAGTAGAGTGTAGTACACTATAAAGGCTGCAGGAGTACCTCGTGTCAGAAACCCATCATAACTTTGCTCTAACATGGAACCGCCATCAACTTCTCTTTGCTACTGCCTGCCAACATTTTATTCTCTCAGCATGTACAGCGTTTGGACAGAGGTGACCATATGTCTAAGCAAAGAAATATACTACTCCCGCATTGTGTAAAAAGCACACCTTAATATGTCCTACTATGTGGCATCCGCTAAGGTTCACCTTATACATAGTGGAAAAAATAAAGTTATCTTTAAGCCTAAGGTGCACCTCAAGAGAATAGAAATATCATTTCCCCTCTCTCCCTATTTCATGTGATCATTTTCAAAAGGGGTTCAAAATTTTCAAGATGCAAAATATTTTTTTTTGAGGAAGATGCAAAATCTTAGATAGAGGCTGAACCAATCATCATCAATTGAGAATGTTCTTTTCTAGTAGTTGGACACTCACACCGACGACACTGCTTTTACAAGAAGAGATGCACCCATCTACCTTCGAAAAGACAATTAATTTAAGATCTATCTATCACGCTTACTTGTACCTCAAGTTTTACCTAATTTTGTTAAACTGTCAAGATGCAAAATCTTAGCAAGAAGTTGAAACCTGTTGTGGATGAGGAAGAGACAAGCCAGCCTATGCACCCGCGGCTGTAGAGAAGAAATCGATGGAGGATGGATGGTGAGAGCAAGCGAAGGAGAGAGAAAACACAACTTGTTTTGCGTGCATATTTAATCCAAGAGCAATCTATCATGCTAACTTTTGATAGTTTCCTGTTAAAATTTTAACTACAAGTAAGCACGATAGTTGGTTTCCTCTTAAAATTTTCCAAAAAACTTTTGAAGCTAACCAGGAATTTAGTACATCGAAAACCACCAAAAAGCTTTTTCAAAAAATTTCCAAAGAAACCTCAATTTAATTATAGTTCAAATTTGACCTAATTTCGATAAATTGGCACATAGTCTCATTCAAGTCAGTAGAGTTAGCTAGGAAGTTTTAAAATTCGCAAAACATGGGAAAATCAAGAATGTTCTTTCTTGATAGTTGGAAACTCACATCGACGACATTGTTTACTAAAAGAAGAAGCACCCACCATCTACCTTCGAAAAGACAATTATTCCAAGAGCTATCTATCATGCTTACTTGTAGCTAAAGTTTGACCTAATTTTATTAAGTTGTCAATATGTAGAGTTTTAGCAAGAAGTTGAACCTCTTGTCAAAATTTCAGGACCTTTACTATATATATGCACGCAAAACAAGTTGTGTTTTCTCTCTCCTTCACACTACCACATCGCCATCCACACACACCCCGACCGGCTGACCTCTCCATCGCCCACAACGTGGTGCTGCCCACGTGCGTCGACCTGCCTTGTCGTTCCATTTCACACCCTACAAAGAGGAAGCACCAAGCGCACCCCTGCACGCTCATTCGAAAGTGTGAGGAGCATTTTTTTTGTGTGTGTGAAGGAAGTACACTAGTACGAAGGGTACATGGCTAAGTTACTCTCTCGAGAAGGACCATAATGCTTTTCCTTGATTAACTTTAGGGCCCTTTATGCTAAATTTATGGACCTCTATGTAAAAAAAATTAGGTCTTCGATGCAAATCATACTTTCTCCCACCGTCCATATCAAATTTTAACTACTAGTAAGCATGATAGCTAGATTCCTCTTAAAATGTGCCAACAATCTTTTGAAGCTCTAACTAGGAATTCAGTACATCGAAAACCACTGAAAGCTTTTTCGTAAAACTTCCAAGGCAATCTATAATTTAATTGTAGTTCAAATTTGACCTAATTTCGATAAATTGGCATAGAGTCTCATTCAAGTCAGCAAAGTTACCTTGGAAGTTTTAAAATTCGCAAAACATGGGAAAATTGTCAATGTTCTTTCCTGATAGTTGGAAACTCACACCTAGAACATCCTTTACTAAAAGAAGATGCACCCATCTACCTTCAAAAAGACAATTAATCCAAGAGCTATCTATCACACTTACTTCTATCTCAAGTTTAAGTTAATATAATTTCGTTAAGTTATCAAGATGTAGAATCTTAGCAAAAAGTTGAACCTATTGTCAAAATTTTGGGACCTTTACTATATATATGCACGCAAAACAAATTGTGTTTTCTCTCTCCTTTCCTACATCATCACCATCCACACACACCCTGCTGTCCCGCTGATCTCTCCCTTGTCTACAACATGGCGCTGCCCACGTGCGTCGACCTGCATTGTTATTCGATTTCACACCCTGCAAAGAGGAAGCACCAAGCACACCCCCAACACACTAGTTCAAAAGTGTGAGGAGCGTTTCGTGTGTTTGTGTGAAGTAAATACAGTAGTACGAAGGGTATGGCTCAGTTTCTCGCTCTAGAAGGACCCGAGTGCTTTTCCTTTCTTTATTTTAGGGCCCTTTGTGCTAAGTTTATGGACCTCTGTGTAATTTTCTCTTTTTTGAGGTCTTCGATGTAAACCGTATTCCTACCGACTGTGTCAAATTTTAACTACAAGTATGCACGATAGATAGATTGCCCTTAAAATTTTCCAAATGCTTTTAAGCTAACCCGGAATTCCGTACATCGAAAGCTTTTAATTAAAACTTCCCAACTTATAGACAAATTCTGCCACCATACGTGATGCCCTAATACTAGTATGAAAATAGAAGCTGACATGATGAGAAAATACTGTGCTAGGAAGTGACATGTTTAATTATTGCACAGGGGCGGGTTTTACACGCATTCATGCTAGCCGGCGTCCTCGATGCAACCGCTTCTTACAGCAGAAGAAAATAAAAAACCTCTTTCAAAAAGCCATCCTATCTTCTACATCTCCGTTTAGTTTATCCCCGCTCGCCGATGCCGCCTAGCCACATCTCTAGCGCATGCTTCACACATTTTACTCACCATCTTGCACGCTGCATCACTCCCTCTAGGCCACCAGCCCTCTCCTCCAAAAACCACCAACAACTCTACATAGATCCACCCTCACCCCCAATCCGTCCAGACTAGATGGCGGATTCGAGGTGCAACTCGTGGCACTACGGCTGAAGCAAGGTCGGTGACGACGTCTTCAATGAAATCAATATGCATCTGGACACTATCAACATCGTTATGCTGGCCGCATGCTCCAAGGAGCTGTACCGCCAGGTCGCCAGCGGAAAAGGTAGCAGGTGCCCCAACGACCGCTATTGTTCATCGGTATCCTACAATGACGTCTACGAGAACAAGATCCAGTGCTGCTACGCCCCGTGTAGAGCCTACACGGAGCGAGAATTAGAGTTCATCACCCGGCCATTGACTGTGCACGAGCTCTTTGACCACTTGAAACTTGCCCACAAGATGTACTATTTGCCCCAAGTGACCTACTCCAGCAAGTACTGGTACCCGACTAACTGGTTGCACGCACCCGAGATCATCGGCCTCGGGAAAGAGGGCATGGAGTTTGTCGCCCTAATTGGAGGGTACACCACGGACATCTTCCTATCTATCAGGCACGTCAGGTCGGCGGCGTGCGAATCGCCACGGTACAAGGTGATGCTATGGTCGATGCCATCATGGAATAAGCTCCATTCGGTCGAAATGGTAGCGACATCTGAGCAGATAAGCAAGCCTTTGTTGGCTGAAGTCGCGCTGAAAGGGATCATGTCGTACATGTCGAAACCGAGGCGTTACCTACGAGCTTCTCAAGATGTTGTCGGAATTCCCCTAGATTACAAGAATATAAACCAAGAGTGAATTAACACACATAAATATTCTTGTGATGATCCTAATATGAATATATGTAATGACGTACTAATTAATTACTTTATGTTGGTGACAGACCCAATTGGTATGGGTTGTCCAGCCAAATATGTCTTCATGTTCAATGCTCGCTGATGCAGTCCAATGGAACTGTGTGGTGCCTGGCTACGAGTTCACCGCAATTCCATTTGTGCTCCACTCCCACCTCAGAGAAGCCCACACCATGAGGTTGCGCATTTTACACTATGGTAGGAAAGGGAGGTACATCTCTAAGCCGGTGCCGGCACCGGGCTCGCAAAATGTAGATATCGGGCTAACCGGGATAAATGACATGGTGTTCTGCATGCTATTCGACGGGCGTGACGATGTCATCTTGATATCTGTCATGTGCGTCAGGCCGGTGGCGCGCGTTTCGCCGCAGTTCATGGTGAAGTTGAGCTCTACACATCCAAATGGCCTGTGTGAGAAGGTATTCTATGCGAATTCTAAAGCCACTTGCTCTTTGTCGGTTTGTCGGTCTAATCTTCTCGCTCATCATCGGAATCGACCCTCGGAGTTCACCGTGTAATACAAGCTTCATATCTACAAGATTATTACCCTAGATGCAGAGGTGGGATATGTGGGACACTTCTAACTAACTCTAAACTAAGTGGGATAAGCGGGATAGGTGAGATTTGTTAAATCCTACTTGTCCCACTTCTCCCACTTAGTTTAGAGTTAGGCTAGGGGTCTAAAATTAAGGATCCGACCTGTCCCATTTGTCCCACATCTGCATCCCTATTTCTGAGCGATTAACCCATCTTTATCTTCTTGTGATGATCCTAACTTGAACACATGTACTCCTCGACCAGATTTTTCTTATCATTTTGGGACATGTGGTTCCTAGCTTAAGGTAGTTCTGAGTATTTTGTATGGAGTTCTGCTACTGCTAATCTATTTTGTAGTAGGAGTAATACCTATGTAGTAGTACTTGTTCAGGCCAACAGATCTAGTGCAAAATAAGGTCTCTCTTTCCTTTTGAATCATAGCCTTGCTACATCTACCGAATTTCAATGTCTGCATTGCTGAATCTGTCAATTCCTTTGGTCATTATCTGTACTGCTAAATCGGTCACTTTGAAATGGTGCTAAATCTGTCAAGTGCCGCTTATTATGAACTGGGAATCTGATGATATTTTTCTGTCTTATTCAGTATTGCTGAATCTTTCAAGTGCCATTGAATCCGTTGAACATTCTGTTGTTGCTATTACTAAAGTATTTTTTAGGACTAATAGTGATGTATTGGTACTTGTTTAGATCAAGACCAGTAGATGGTCTTGCTCTTCTTTTGGAACATGGCCAGAATATGTTCTCTCTGTCCTTTTGTATTATGACCTTGCTACATCTATTGGATTTCAGTGTCTGCATTGTTAAATCTGCCGATACTTTTGGTCATTGTATGTACTGCTAAATCGGTCACTTTGAAATGCTATTAAATCTGTCAAGTGCTGCTGATTATGCATTTGGAATCTTTTCATATTTTTCTGTTTTATTCAGTGCTGCTGAATATTTCAAATGGTAGTGAATCTGTCGAATGTTCTGTTGTTGCTATTACTAAAGTATTGTTTAGAACTAATAGTGATGTATCGGTACTTGTTTAGATCAAGACCAGTAGATGATCTTGCTCTTCTTTTGGAACATGGCCAGAATATGTTCTCTTTGTCCTTTTGAATTATGGCCTTGCTACATCTATTGAAATTCAGTGTCTGCATTGTTAAATCTGTCAATACTTTTGGTCATTATCTGTACTGCTAAATCAGACACTTTGAAATGCTGTTGAATCTGTCAAGTGCAAATGATTATGTGTTTGGAATCTATTGATATTTTTCTATTTTATTTAGTGCTGCTGAATCTTTCAAATGGTAGTGAATCCATCAAATGTTATGTTGTTTTTATTACAGTACTAAAGTATCTTGTAGAGCTAATACTAACATACTGATACTTTTTTAGATCAAGGGCAGTAGATGGTCTTACAGTTCTTTTAAAACATGGCCTTGTCACAATCTAGATGAGGCTTGGGGCATTTTGGTTTGCATATGTGGGTCACACAGTCATTGATGTGAGTAGAAAGTATGCATAGAAAAGCATGCTTGATGGTCAATTTTTCTTGCTCCGATGATCGAGTGTGTTCGGAGAAAAGCGATAGATCCCGCACCAAGGTTTTTAGTGCTGAAACAAGAATTGATTCTCACTGTCCTGTTATTGAATTTTAAAGTCTGTATTGCTGAATCAGTCACTTTGAAATGCTGCTGAATATGAACTAGGAACCTGTCGTTATTTCACCAAGCATGAGGCAATTTAGGCCGTGGGTTCTTGCCTTTCTAGAAGTTTCAGCAATTTTAGCAGGCTTGCCAATCTTTGCAAAGGGGTACCTTTCTAGAAAGTTCATATGAGGTTCAACATCTTGGTATTTTGGTACATACTATGAAGTACCGAAAAATATTAGTAACTCAACTTACAACTACTCTGTCTAACTGATGTGAATCTAGACAAAGTTGAGGCCATTAGAATACGAACTGGAGGGAGTAGTATAAAAATGGAAGCAGTAAATAAATCATCTCTCAGTTCTAATAATTGAGATGTGATGAGAGAACACTCCATGGCAGTGTGCCAGTTTAGAGTACCTATATTACTCCCTAGTCTATAACTCTAGTCGGCGTGCTCGATGCAGTACGCCCGGCAGAAGACAACCATAAGCGCACGGCAAAACCCTCCTCCTTCAAAGAGCCATTCCCAACTCTGAGAGGCCGCATTTGAATCTTATCTAGCGCACACTTCACACATTTTTCTCACCCACTCACCCGCAGCATCGATCCTTCCAGGCCGCCACCCCTCTCCTCCAAATATGCCCAACAGTCATACATAGATCCGCCCTTGCCCCTAATCATTCGGACATGATGGCTATGGATTCGAGACACAACCGGCTAAACAACGTTTAGACGAAGGTCGACGACGACATCTTGAACGAAATAGCTAAGCGTTTAGACACTACCAGCGCCATCCGGCTAGCCGCATGCTCCAAGGAGTTGTACTGCCAAGTCGCTGGTGCAACATCTGCTGGACTTTAGTCTCCTACAACGAAGTCTACGACCACAAGATCGCGTGCAACTACCGCCGGTGTGTCTGCATGGAGCCAGGATGCGAGTTCACCAACATCAAGAAAGTGTTCGTCGAGCACGTCATATCTGCCCACTCGATGACAGTGCCCAGATACAGCCCCAAAAAATGTAACCCGTTTGTGCCGGTTCGTGCACCGGGCTCGCTCAGAGCTGAGGTTATCGGCATCGAGAAGGAGGGCAAGCTGTTCGTTGCCCAAATTGACGGGCATAGCACGAACTTGCTCCTATCCGTTAGGACGGTCAGGTCAGCGGCGTGCGAATCGCCACGGTACGAGGTGAGGTTTTGGTCGTTTCTCTTGTTCGCTAGTTTCAATTAGGTTGTAGTAAAGAGGTCACCCGAGACAACGATTAGGCCGTCGCCGGCCAACACCGTGCAGGAAGTGCTCATGTATTTTCTGTCCAAGCCGCGTCTTTACTGGCATACTACTGAACCTATCGCCGGACAAGATTCACTAGTGAGATATCATACCTTAATCCTCTTGTGATGATCCTACTGTGAGTGTATGTAATGTTGTACTAATTAGCTAGTTTATGTTGGTGGCAGATTCCCTTAGTAATTGAAATTTCCGAAATTAAGGATCCCGAATTTCCTGGTTTGTCGTATGAATTTTACATGTATGCTGCTGACCTAGAGGCCGACAGGCGACAATGAAACGAGAGACGCGTCCTAGGAAGGAAATCAAGGGCGCCGCCCGGCCAGCACTTTGACACGCTAAAGCATTCTCGTTTCTTCGAGTACGTATGATGGGACATGTAGTGGTTCCTAGCTTAGTGTAAGCTTGTAGTTCTACACATGTAATAAGTATTTTGTATGGAATTCAGCTACTGCTAATATATTTTGTAGTAATACCTATGTACTTGGTCTTATTCAGATCAAGTGGAGAAAATGCATGGTCACGCTTTCCTTTTGAAAGTTGTCTTTGCCATATTGTTGCACATCCATTGAATTTCAATCTCGGCATTGCTGAATCTGTCAATTCTTTTGGTCATTTTCTTCCACCGTTGAATCGGTCACTTTAAATTGATGCTGAATCTGTCATGTGCTGCTGAATGTGAAACGGATGCGTGCTCGTCGCCCTTGTACATGGCCGTGTCACAATCTAGATGAGACTTGGGAATTTTGGGTTGCATATGGGGGTCATACAGGCATTGATTTGAGAAGAAGGTACTCAAAGAAGACTTGATTGTCAGTTTTGCTTGCTCCAATGGTCGAGTGTTATTGGTGAAAACAACAAACTGATCGCGCGACAAGGTTTTTACAGCTGAAACAAAAACTGGTTCTCTTTGTACTGCTATTGTATTTTATTGTCTGTATTGCTGAATTGACCACTTTTGAAATGCTGCTGAATTGGTCAAGTGCTCCTGAATATGAACTTCGAATCTGTTGATAATTTTTCTACCTTATTCTGTACTACTAAATTTTGACATGAATAGCTGCCAAAAAGAATTATCGCTTTTCCCCTCCCTCTCTGAGGTCTTTGTTTCTAATCCGACCGAGAATATACCAATGCCATTTTTATTAACTAGGAGAAGAAATCTAGTAGCTCATTCAGCCCCTCTTTAGTCCAGAACATTTTTATTCGTTCTTTTCAGGGTCAGGGGACTGCTGACCATAATCCAGGGAAATTTGAGAAAGGAGCCCATGAAGCATAGCCGAGAACTTATTAATTCGGGCTTTTAGGGGTCAAGGGAGTATTAAGCACAACCCACTAAAATTTGAGAATGAAGCCCATGGAGCATAGCCTACGGAGTATAACCCACATAGAGCAGCCTATGTAGAATATCCAAACTCTTTTTAATTTGGCCTTTTGGGCATTGACCCCACCTCTTAAAATAAAAAAACTCTGCCTACCCATGTTTCTAAGAAAATACACCATTATGTGGCATTTTATAAATTGTGATGCTAGGAGCGCTGCCCTTTTATATTTTAAAAGAGATAAACATAGACACACAAAATTTTTTAAGAAGACTAATACATAAATTGTAGTACTAATAAAAGTTTAAAGATATTTATTCTATAAATATCTTTGTTGTAGTGGCAAGACACTCAGTTTATGTTTATTTGATTTGAAGGTATTTTGTTCAAATTTATCTTGGGTTTACATTTTTTCTTATAGCAATATCGCATTACGGAGAGGCTGACATCACAGACACAGTTTGTTTTGAGGATGGGTTCAAAAAAAATTTAAATACTTGTACAGAGAGGCTCGCATCAGGGATCCACCAGACAGAACATACAAGGATGCATCGGGGAGCCACAAGCCAGAACATGATGGAGAGGCTGACATAAGGGCCCGAGCAGTAAGACCATACATGGCTGCCACGGTGAAAACAGCGGACGCGGCCGAAAACAAAGTCCATCACACACACGTTGCACTTACAGAGAAGCTGACATGTCGGACCCAGCAAGCCTAAGCATAGCCCATGAAATTAGCCTACCAGCCCCAAGCATAGCCACATACCTTCTAATTAGGCCTTTTTGTGGTCTTGTGGCCACCAACCATAGCCCATTCAATTTAGGAGTGATCCCATGGAATGTAAGCCATGACGAATAGGGCATCCACCCCGAGTTAGCCCAGAATCTTTTTAATTCGGCCTTTATGAGCATTTTTTGTACTCTGAGGCTGACATCTAGGACCCAAAAAAAGTCCAACATACACACATTTCTTTCAAATAGAGGTTGTCAGCTGGGACCCAGCATAGACACGCTTCCTATACAGAGGTGGTTGACATCTGGGACCCAGCAAGTTGCCAAGGTCAAAACAACAGACATGGCCAAAATAAAGTCCATCATACGCATGTTTCAATTACAGAGAGGCTGATATGTGGGACCTAGCTGGGCAACCTTATACAGATGCTGCATCGAGCAACATACCCAGTTTGAAACAGGGAGGCGCAAGCGAGAAAAAAGTTCAGCATGTAAACATTTCTTGTAACGAGAGGCTGAAATGGGGGACCCAACAGCGTGAGCAAACGGCAGATTCGTCGAGCAATGTTATCTAGTTCGGAACAGGGTAGCACTAGAGAAGAAAAAATTCCATCATACCCACGATTCTTCTAATATGAGTCTGACATAAGGGACCCACCAGTCTGAATAAACGGCTGATGCAGCGAGCAAAGCTATCAAGTTCGGAATAGGAAGGCACTACAGAGGGTAAAAAATCCATCATACACATGTTTCTTCTAATGAGAGGATGACATGTGGGGCCCAACATCGTGATTAAACGGTAGATGCATCGAATAGCGCTATCAAGTTCGGAACAGGGTAGCGCGAGCGAAGGAAAAAATCCATCATACGCCCGTTTCTTCTAATGAGAGGATGGCATGTGGGACTCAGGAGGTTGGTTAAACGGTAGATGCTTCGAGCAGCGCTATCAACTCGGAACGAGGTAGCGCCAGCGAAGGAAAAAATTCCATCATACACACGTTTCTTCTAATGACAGGATGACATGTGGGTCCCAAGAGGTTGATTAGATGGTAGATGCATCGAGAAGCGCTATCAACTTCGGAACAGGGTAGCGTGAACGAAGGAAAAAAATTCCATCATACACACGATCCTTCTAATGAGAGGCTGACATGTGGGACCTAGCAGCCTGACTAAATGGCAGATGTTTCGAGCAATGTTATCAAGTTAAAATCAGGGAGGCACGACCAAAAAGTATGGTACTCTAGAGACACTAATGTCCGGGACCCACACGCCTCAAAAGACTTCGGCGAGTCAACATCGCGCGAGGAACTACCTAATAGACTCAGATACTTTATAGATGTTCTTCTACTTTGTATCATCATGTGTAGAAGTCAAAGATTATTATCTACCTAACACTTGAAATTTTTGGTAACATGGTCTAGAGAAACGACGGAGAAGATTCTAGTATGATGGAGAAGTGTGTTTTGAGAGGTTTACGCATAGTGCATTCATTGTGTTCAAGACTATTAATAGAATCTTCTAGATGCTAGAATGGAAAAGAAGATCCAATGGCTGGAAATGTTCGGATTCGTGAGTCTCGATTCAACAGTCAATATTCAAAGTAATTCGTACACTATATAGTGGTAAGTGTCTAAAAACATGGCTTATGGCATTTAGATCCATACTCTTCAGACTGTCTTTATAGAAAGGAACAATCTCATCATCACTCGGAAAATTAAGAATGATATTTCCTAATATTTGGAAACTCACATCAACGACATTGTTTACTACAAGAAGATGCACCTGTCTACCTCCGAAAAGATAATTTATTCAAGAGCAATCTATCGCATTTACTTGTAGCTCAAGTTTGACGTAATTTCGTTAAATTGTCAAGATGCAAAATCTTAGCAAGAAGTTGAACTTGTTGTAAAAACTATCGGTGGTGATTTGTGATATATTAAATCAGCCCCCAATGGTTACCTCCAAAAAATGTAAACCTTTCAATGCAACCTACAATTTAGTTGTAGTTCAAAATTGAACGAATTTCAATAAATTGACATAAAATAACTTTCAAGTGGGCAAAGTTAGCTATAGGAATAAGTTTGAAAAGTCATAAAACACGGGAATCATAAGTACAACATGACGGTCCACTATATATGTCTGAAAGCTTGGCTTGTGGCGTTCAAATCCATATCCTTTGGACTTTGTTTACGAAAACGAACAATAATCTCATCATCACTTGCAAAAATTGAGAATGTTCTTTCCTGATAGTTGGAAAATCACACCAACGGTACTGATTACTACAAGAAGATGCATCCATCTACCTCCAAAGAGACATTTAATTAAATAAAAATCTATCTCACTTACGTGTAGCTCAAGTTTGAGCTAATTTTTCATTAAATCGTCAAGATGCAAAATCTTGAGTAGAAAGGAGTTAAAAACCTATTGTCAAAGCTCTCAGTTGGTTTCTGATATATTAACTGAGCCCCCAATGGGTACACCTCCAAAAGTTTTTTGTAATTCTTAAGAAGCAACCTACAATTTAGTTGTTGTAGTTCAAGTTTGACCAAATTTCAATAAATATAGGCATGAAGTCATTCAAGTGGGGCAAAGTTAATTATCTATATAGGGAGTTTGAAAACTCATAAAACATGGGAATCGTAAATAAAACACGTTGGTCCACTTAATATGTCTAAAAGCTTGGCGTATGGCATTGAGATCCATATTCTTCAGGCTTTTTTAGAGAAAAGAACCATTTCGTCATCAGTCAGAAAACTGAGGATTTTCTTTCCTCATAGTTAGAAACTCACACCGACGGCATTGTTTACTAGAAGAAGATGCACCCATCTATCTACGAAAATACTTTTAATTCATGAGGAATCTATCACGCTTACTTGTAGCTCAAGTTTGACCTAATTTTGTTAAATCGACAAGTCACTGAAGTGTGCAAAGTTTTCTAGGAAGCTTGAAAAAATCCTAGTACTAAAAACTTGGGCGTTACGTATAAGAAACCATTGGTCCAATTTATGTGATAATTGGGGTGGTTGCATATTCTTTTAACTATGGTAGGTCTCGTAGGAGAGAGGTGCTTGAGAATTAACACGATCGATGGAAGTACAACTTACATCAAGGACCTCATAAAAACTTAAAATTGCATCCAAGTCCATCCATTTAACACAATGACCCTAAAACTAAATAATGAAGTGTGTGTGTTTTGAGGTTTGCGCATACTAGCGTTCATCGTGCTAAAGACTATCAATAGAATCTTTCTCGATGCTAAGGGAAAATAGAAGATCAAATGGTTAGCAATATTTGGATTTGCCAGTCTTGATCCAGTGGTCAATGTTCGAAGTTAATTCGTACACTATACAATGTGGTATGGTATTGTAAGACATAAGACAAGATAAATATAAGATAAGGAGCAAGGTGCTTGAGAGTTAAGACGGTCGGTGGAAGTACAAGTTACATCAAGGACCTCATAAAAAATTAAAATTGCATCCAAGTCCATGCATGCATTTAGCACAAGGACCCTGAAACTAGGCAATCAATTGTGTGTTTTGAGGTTTGTGCATACTAGCGTCCATTGTGCTAAAGACTATCGGTAGAATCTTTCTAGATGCTAAGAATGGAAAAGAAGATCCAACGGTTAGGAAAGTTTGGATTTGCCGGTATTGATCCAACAGTCAATGTTCAAAGTTTGGATTTGCCAGTCTTGATCCAACGGTCAATGTTCAAAACAGGTTCAAAACTGCCTTCCCTCCTGATGTTTGGCCGATCTTTTGAATAACCTTCACACTCGATATTTGGGAAGCAAGTGAAAATTTTGAAAACGGAAAATTTTGAATTTTTGTGCCGCCAGGGAGTTTCCGTCCTATGTGGTACTAATACTCCTCGTCCCTACTCCACACCAACATGCGGCTGCCAAACATGCCAGAGACAAAGAGTCGCCGTACCAAGGCACACGTGCGCAGCGACACGCTGTGGACGAGGGGAGAGAGATCAGCCGGACCGGTGCGCGAGGGATAACTGGAGGAGAGATGGAGCATAGGGAAGGAGAGAGAAAACACATGATTTGTTTTGCATGCATAGGTCCTGAAATTTACTACTAGTAGAGTGTACACTGTAACGCCACAAAGTACCTCATGTCAGAAACCCATCATAACTTTGCTCTGACATGGAACCTCCTTCAACTTCTCGTCGTTGCTGCCCTCTTCCCCTGCCAACGTTTCATTCTCTCAGCATGTACAGCGCATGGATAGAGCCGACCATATGTCTAAGCAAAGAAATATACTACTCCCACATTGTGTAAACTAGTAAGTTGCACGTGCCTTACACGTGAGACTCAGATAGTAGACGTATGACATATCATCACTATATAAAATTATAATTGGTAAAGCACAAAAAATTATAAATTTGATCAACCTCTAACAAGTATGGGTGTATATTTGGTCCTTCTACTTTGTATCATCATGTAGAAGTCAAAGATTATTAGCTACCTAACACATGAAATTTTCGATAACATGGTCTACAGAAACAAAGGAGAAGATTCTAGTATGATGGAGAAGTGTGTTTTGAGGTTTGTGCATAGCATTCATTATGCCGAAGACAATCAATAGAATCTTCTAGATGCTAAAATGGAAAAAAATATCCAACGGCTAAAAATGCTAGGATTCACGAATCTTTATCCAACGGTCAACATTCAAAGTTATCCGTATACTATATAGTGGTAAGATAAGATAAGATCATGTAGAAGTCAACGATTATTAGCTACGATGGAGAAGATTCTAGTACGATGGAGAAGTGTATTTTGAGGTTTGTGCATAACATTCATTATACTGAAGACTATCAAATTATCTTATAGATGCTAGAATGGAAAAGAAGATCCAACGGTTGAAAATGTTGGGATTCACGAGTCTTGATCCAACGGTCAATATTCAAAGTTATTCGTACCCTATATAGTGGTAAGATATCTCTACTACTATAGTGGAGCAGTTTTGAATTGGATCCATAGCACCAATCCTGACCGTTGGGCTGTTGGATCCAGTGGTTCAGAGAAGCTGGATTCATGTTGAATAGTACCTAGAGCAAACTCCACCATGCATGTTCAAGAACCATCATGTCACCACCCCCAAAATTTCATAGCATAGTAGGCTGTATTCTCTCTACTACTATAGTGGAGCAGTTTTGAATTGGATCCATAGCACCAATCATGACTGTTGGGCTGTTAGATCGAATGGTTCAGAGCAACTAGATTCGTGTTCAATAGTACTCCCTCCGTCAAAATATAAGGCGCCTAAGGATTAGTCAAAAGTCAACATTTTTTAAGTTTGATCATGATTATACACAAAAATGTAAAAATTTATAATACTAAATTAATATCAATAGATTCACCATAAAGTATATTTTCTTAATATGTCCATTCAATATTGTAGATGTAGATATTTTTTTCTAAATATTTGGTCAAAGTTAGTAAGATTTGACTTTTGACCAATCCTTATGCGCCTTATATTTTGGGACGGAGGGAGTACAGACCTAGAGAAAACTCCACCATATTCTAGAACCATCATGTCACCAACCCAAAATGCATAAATTAAGTCTATTAATAATAACTATCTACAGATATTGAGAATACAACTTACTATGCTAGAACCATCATGTTCCCCTTACCCCTCGACAAAAAAATTTGATAGCATAGTAGGTTGTATTATCAATATGTGTAGATAATTATTATTAATATACTTAATGTATGCCTTTTTATCTAACAAGACTATTGGTTAATAACAACTTAATGTTCGTTAAATCACATTTCATACAGTATATACGAGTGTGGCACGTGTGAAAACTTTGGCTTGTGGCATTTATTTAGATCAATATTCTTCGAATTCCTTTACGGGAGAGAATGATCATGACATCACTCGGAAAATTGAGAATGTTCTTTCTTGGTAGTTGGAAACTCACACCGACAAAATTGTTTACTACAGGAAGTTGCACCCATCTACCTCTGAAAAGACATTTAATTCAAGAGCAGTCTATCACGCTTACTGGTAGCTCAAGTCTAACTTAATTTCATTAAATTGATGCAAAATTTTAGCAACAAGTTGAACCGTACCTATATATCATCAAAACTCTTGGTGGTTTCCCATAAATTAATTGAACCCCTTCCCCGATATATGGGTACCTCCAAGAGAGATCTTTCGTCAAACTTTCAAAGCAACCTACAATTTACTTGTGGTAGTTCAATTTGTACCTAATAATTTTGATAAATCGGCAGAAAATCAATCAAGTGGGCGAAGTTATCTAGGAAGTTTGAGAACTCATAAAACATGGGAAATCGTAAGTACAACATGTTGGTCCACAATATATGTCTGAAAACTTGCCTCTCAGTGTCATTCAGATCCATATTCTTCGGACTTGCTTTATGGGAAAGAACAATCTCGTCATGACACTCGGAAAATTGAGACTGTTCTTTCCTAAGATAGTAGGAAACTCATACTGATGGAATTGTTTACGACAACAAGATGCACCTATAGACCTCCTAAAAGACATTTAATTCAAGAGCAATCTATATCGCGCTTACTTGTAGCTCAAGTTTGACCTAATTTCGTTAAATTGTCAAGATGCAAAATCTATCTTAGCAAGAAGTTAAACATATTGTCAAAACTCTTGGTGTTTTGTGATATATTAAATGACCCCCCGGTGGGTACCTCCAAAAGCTTTTTGAAAAACTTTCAAAGTAACCTACAATTTTCTTAGACATGAGGCTAGTCAATTTCTAAGCTATGTATAGTAACAGTGTGTAGTGTCTAGAAGTAGCTATGAAAACTACTTTTGGTCCAACATTTAAAACTAAAGTGGGTCCACACAACCATGCTAAAAAGAAAAACAGACTGTTATCCACTGACTAGTGCCCCCCCCCAATTGATTCTCTTAGACATAAGTCTAGCACTAGAATCACCTTGAAGAATCTTTTTGTTAGCACTACCCACTCCACCGTTAAGATATATGTTTAATACTTGACACCGTGCTTGCTCTGATGTCTGGGGCCAATGGGCTCACTACCGTGGGGCCCCATTGTTATTAGTGGTCTAGTTATATCCTATATCAGCTAAAGAATGTTAGCTCTAACTCCTCTAGCTCTTCCTTCTAGATGAAGCCTCGACACTCGGCTTTGAAGGATGGTTACAAGGGTAGTAGGAGGCGACGTTCCCGTTGATAGCGAGGTGCCTATGGTGACTTCGTCAAGCTCAAGCCCCCCATCGGACAGTCTAAAGACACAATGTTTCGGAGGTGCTCATAGGGGTAGGATGTGTGTTCATGCGTTCATAGGGGTGAGTGTGTGTGTTTTGTAGTGGATTTTCTAAAAAATGAGAGAAATGGGCCTTCCGTTTATATTAAGTTTTTCTCGGTTTTCCCAAAGTAATTGTAATGGTCACTGGTGTCTAGGGTCTATGGGCTCACTACCGGGGGGCACAATATTAGTGGTTCAGTTACATCCCATAGCAGCCAGCGAATGTGAGCTCCGACCCCCTAGCACTTCCTTCGCCACGAAGCCTCGACTCTCGACTTTGAAGGATGGTTATGAGGGTAGTGAGAGGCGACGTTCCCTTTAATATATAGCGAGGTGCCTATGGTGACTTTGTCAAGCTCAAGCCCTGCGGGATCAGTCTCAAGATCGAGTCTTTCTGAAGTGCGCATAGGTGTAGAGTGTTCATACCTGCATTCATAGGGGTGAGTGTGTGTATGCATTTGTGAGCGTCTCCGTTTTGTAATGGGTTTTCGCAAAAAGAGAGGGGGGCCTTTAGTTTATTTATTTATTGAGTTTTGATCTGTTTTCCAAAAGTACTCCATGTAATGCAAGTCAAACTAGGTGCGTGATGTTTGGGGGCCCACGGGCTCTCTAGCGTGGGCCCCAGTTATTAGTGGTCAAGATAAATCCAATACGGAGTCGTAGCCAGAGAATGTGAGGACCGGATCCCCTACCTCTTCCTTCTCCACGAAGCTTCTGCGCTAGGCTTTGAAGGCGCGCTCTTTATTCAAGCAATGTCGGCGGATTCAGTCATGCTGGTCCGGCGAACGACAGGGGATCTTGATGCGCAAGGTGGCCGGGTTAGGGTAAGTATGCCAGAGTTCATGGTCTTAGTTTATTTTCTCAAATTCAGCTTATGGGTTCTCTCCTTTTGGGTTTTTTAATCTATTTTGCCCGTCTCGATCAACTATGTTTCCTGGGTTCAGATGCCGACACGGATGGTAGATGCGGAGTGGTATGGCATCGTTACCGATGCGGATCTCTGGCTCTGGTGCGACTGCGCCCTAGCGCCCCGTTGCTGCGTCGCGTTCGAGGGAATGAACTTCGGCCGCAGGTTCTTGGGTGCAACTATGAATGTGAGCGCTGCACATTCGTCCACTGGTTAGATCTAACGCACTCACTTTTGCTGCAGCGCGCGATGGTGTCGCTGTGGTTATAGCTCGAGATCCATGATGAACTCGAAGAGGAGGAGAAGGAGCGCCATTAGATGCATGCCGAGGAGATGGCTGCAGAGTTAACGAATGTCTCCAACTCACTGCACTCATTCGTAAATAGGATATATGCTCTTAGATTTGGGTAAGTAGAGCTGGACATTAGGTTCTTAACCAAGTATGGTCTACAATCTAGATAATTAGCATGCTCATGATGCTTTTGGTGGTGGCTATAGATTCCACTAATAATTAAGTTATCCCCTTTTGTTTACTAGTACTCACCATCTTATAGTACTGCCATGTTAAATTACACTAGGTTAATTAATATGGGAGTAGTTGACAGTCTGCTTACAGCTTGTCTGGAGTTTGTGGTTACTACTAATTGATCTGGTTTATGTGTTACTACTATCTCTATCTATATGAGTATCGCTAGATTTGTTTGCACATTTGTGCACCTCCCCCGTCGTGCACTTTCTTTACCCAGCAGCATCCACCTTTCCATCGCATCAGTGCAATGTCCGGTGAGTCCGCAACCATCCGGATAGTTGTTTAGGTGATTGCTATTTGATATAGTAGATCTATATGCCACATTAGGAAGCTGAGATCACCATGGATGTAGCCATGGAATTAGTTATAAGGTCCACTGAAAATAGGTAAGTATATGCTGCCAAGAAGAGTCCTATGAGGATGGGAAGCTTGCCTCTGGCTTTATTTCACAGAACGGTCCTCTGTTGAACAATGCAGATGTAATTTGCTGCATATCGTTCATAAACAGATTGTTGTTTGCTGGTGTCCTACATTGCTGAGTTCTTTAAATTATATTTTTCGTTAAAAGGGAACACGCCCAATCCTTGGCATCAGATTAATGCACATATCCTTCTTTGCATTGCGAAGTTGATGCGTTCTTTCCTAAAATTTACTAGTTTTGCTACATTTCATTTAGCATCATGCGCATGTCCCACCTGTGGAGGAGGCATTATCGAGTGACAAGTGTTTTTATCTATCCAACTGCTTTGCTGGAATTTCAGTAACCTATGCTTTGTCCCTGAAAACATTTTTCGATAAAGAGCACTTTATTACTTAAAATGTCGCCTAAAATATACTGATCATTTTTGTTGCATCATGATTTGCAGAAACAAAGTCATTCTGAATTGTTGCCACTTACTAAGGCCAGGACTGCTCATGTGCTAGCTAAGAAGACAAACCCTGAAGTACGGCCCTTTTCATGTCGGTTCTGTTTCCCATGTTTGGGCAATATGCCTCTATGGTTCTTTGCCATTTGCGGTACCTCTGTGGAGCTTGCACGATGTGTGCAGCTGAATTTGGAAAAAAAATTGTGAATTGGGAATTTGGTTTTTTTGGAAATGAGAATCTGGTTTAATTTTGGATTTGTTATCTGTAGTTTCCACCTTACTCATATTTCTCATGGCGTAAGGGTGCTAGTCACTACAAGGATTTGACAATTGCCCGTCTCTAAGCAAAATACAAAGCTCATGTACACATGATTCTGTGCCTTCAAGAGAAAGTGAAATACCAGGACGAACAGATTAGGCGCCTGAAGGAAGAAGTGTCCACATCCACTAAGCGGATAGCTGATTTGACTGTAGGATGGAATACATCAATTTTAGTTGCTCATGATGCTGTTGTTGATTTTCAAAAGTTCGTGGCAGACAACTTAGTTCCCGAGTTGCCTAATGTGGATGGCGATGAGCTGATTGACCAGGTGTATGACCGGATCTTGGAACAGGTGGGAATGCGAGCTGGCAATCTTTTCAATTCGGCTCTAGAAGCAGATGAGACCTTGACAGAAATTCGAGATTCTCCACACCCATAAAGTCTCCTACAAAAGATGAGGAAATCTATAAACCATATTGACCGCTACTTTCATTTTTGAAGGGTTTGGGTCTCTTGTGAGTATGGTTGTTTGTTAAGTTAGGTACTATAACTGTTTTTTTCCTCTGCTGCTGTGTGGTGTCCACGAATCTATATATTTGATATACTATTATGACATATATATTGGACCTAGCTTTATGTGACTATATTTGGCAACAATAGTCATCTTATTCGAACTTGTAGTGGTTTTTTATCTTTCAATTTTTTCCTTTCGAGATCTGTTAATGATGATGTTAATGCCAGTTGCGATTGATTTGTTAGCATGTTTCTGGTAGTAAACCAAAACTTGTAGTTGTAGATTGTGGAATTTCAGGTGATGTTTGAACTCTAGATCTTGATATCATAGAAACGAGAATATCATTTTGCGGCCCGAAAGTTGGGGTGGCCAGGCAACACTGTATCCAAGTTCCCTGATATCAGCCGAGATGACTACAGTTGGTGTGCCAAATACTCAGAGGTTCTTTTTCGGCACGAATTCAACTTTACATTTCAATACAAAAAATCAGGCTAACGACCGTCAAGTTGGGCCCTCCTGTCAGCTTTCACCGTTATGTCGATGCCTTCGTCGCTGCCATGTAGGCTACCATGTAGGCTTGCAGCATTGGCGCATGCATCCTTTACGCGTCTTCTTCTTCCTCCGGGGCTGCAATCTGTGGTCGCGGCCATGGCGCGGAGCTAGGACTTGGACGAACCTGCTCGGCCCGGCTCTCCTCCCCATCCCGAATCGGAGCTCGCCCTCACCATGTCCGCACCCATGGCACGGCGTGGGGACGGGAATTCATTCTCGGTTGAGATCTATCACCATGTCGACCATGCTCGGTCCCGTTGGCCTCCTCCATAATCCGAGCTCACCGTCGCCGTGGTCGCACACGCACCAGCCACGGCGCCTTCCTCTCCGAACCCCAAAGACACATCCACCCAGTTCGGCACAACGCCAACAAGGTGAAAATGCATCAAGTTTTCTTCTTGTGATTGTAGAAAAAATGTATGTACCATGTCCGTAGCATACTCTAACAATGTACACATATGTTGTTAACGAGATTTTCATTTGAAATTAGTGGCTCCGTGATGATGAAACATAGAGAACCTAAATGGAATGACGATGACGACCATGTTCTGTACTTTGCATTGCATCAACAAGTGATCGCTGACGAAGCAAGTTACCAAGAGAGTGGAGTTCATCAGCCATTGCCAAAAAATATGTGAACAAATCAACGAGCGATTCAATGCAAATACACGTAGAAAAGCTTGATCCATGTCATCAATCATCAATAGGTGGCACATTCTAGTGATGCGTTCAAATGCGTACACCATGTATCATTTGCTTGAAGTAGTTGTTATCCTGAGGAAAAATGCCTAGTATGCACATTACCTTTGTATGTTCTATGCTGCAATTCTGTTGTTATGGGTGTGGAAAGAAAAGCTGGGCATCACTGAATATTACGCAGTTAGGCCTAACTTAGTCTTACACAAATAAGCACAACTTAGTCTTTACACACATAAGCGTAGCTAATGATAAAGATAAAGACAAATGGTTCATCGGATCCGCCAGTATGAGCACTAGGTCCCTGGAGCTGGTGGTATCGTCGAAACGCACCAGAATGCTGCATTTGGCCATCTGGCATTCTCCTTCAAATCGTACGACCCCACTGATGAGCCAATTGTAGGCCCCCTCCCCCCGACATGGATTCGGCTCCAGGTTGTCAACACCCGGATTTTTAATCCCAGATGCCTATTATGTCATACATCGCAATCCTAGGATTACCATTTTTGCGAGACATAACAGATTGGATATCATAGTACATCATCCATTACAAACCATAATAAGGTCTTACACGAATAAAGGATCTCATGATCCAGTCTTAATACAACAAGGAGCGGGATAAATAATAAGCGTAGCGGTGGGGTCCATCTTCAGTGGCACAAGCAATGCTGACGAAGGCAGATAGTCCTAGTTAGCATAGCCATCCTGCTATCCTTTATCTTGGTAGTCTCCTTCATAGTCTGGCCATAGGAATAGCCAGGGACAAAAGCCATGAGTACTCTTTAAGTACTCGCAAACTACCACTAACAAGTAAGGGAATGCTAGTGGAAGAGCTAACTCTAGGTTTATTTGTAAAGTTAAGTTTGAAACCTAAGCTGAGTTCAGAAACAAAGAAAGATAAAATAAAGTTCTAGAATCATTTAAGTTGGGAAGCTAGTGTCATAGTCACAACCCTGTTGTAGTCAAGTCAAGAGTCATAATTCATTTCATAAGTCATTTTGAAAACATCTGACAATGAAACAGTATGGCTACTCCAACTGTCCATAACCGCGGACGCGGCTATTCGAATAGTTTGACACTCTGCAGAGGTGGTACACTTTCACCACAAGATTCAATACATCTGTCAGCGATAACCCTGAATCATCATACTTAGTATGCAGATAATCAAACATAACCTTTCCTTTACACACCCTAGTATAAGCACCTCTCCTATGAGCATGGACTCCCAACCGTGACCATCTGTCATCTTGGGCACTGCATAGGTGGACAACATTGATAGGTAGCCTCAGCTCAAACCTCTCCCGCGAGGGAACTAATACTAATGCATATAAACTTCCGGCTAAGACTTACCCAATTCAGGTATTGTGGTTGTACGGTAAAACTAGAATCGTATCGCATCCAATCCAACCATCAGTTTTGTAAAAGGGCTAAGGCTCATGCCACAACATTTTCATCATCATAATCCATTTGTGTTTCTCAACACATGTCAAAACATCTCAATAGAATGACTCATCATTCCAAGGTTTTCATAATTCAGTTTCACCAAGTATTCCCATCTAAAGTGACTCAAGTCTTGATTTAGCTCTAAGCTACTAAGTTAAGAGTGTTCGCTAAGGTGGGATGATAATCTCAATCTCATGCCATAGGATGACATCTAAGGTTATCTAGATAGGTCAAGTTTTATACTTTTTAGGCTACCTTCAACAAGTAAGGGTCTTTGGTAAAGTAAAGAAAGTAAAACTTGTAAGTAGAATTTGAAGTGGTGTAAGTAAAAGGGCATAACCAAAGGATGCCTAATGCATTCACTTAGGTTATCTAATTTGCAAGGTCGAGCTTACATTGTTAATGATGGCTTGCTATTATAATACTTGCAAGTGTTAGCTTGCCTTGGTTGGTGCAGTGGTTGAAGTTTTCTTCCTCTTCCTCCGGGTAGAACTCCTCCTCCTCGTAGGCTTGGTCGGTACTATCTTCTATAAATACATACGGGATACACAATCACCAAACAATACTTAACTAGGCTACTTAGTACACTAAGGCACACATTTGATGATCTATTATCATCACAAGCATCACAAGGTTTTATTAACTAGCTTCATTCTTTTTATGTAAGAAAAGTAATTTCTACTCATTGAAAAATAACTAAGATTTAATATTCAGCAATTAAAATATGGGATCATGTGGACACATGTCATCACCACATATTCTAACATATGGGAAAGTGATTTAAAGGTTGGATCACATTTAATTAAGTTTAAGTTTAATAATTAATGATTTAAAGTGACTAGAAATGCCTATATAGCATTATTTTGGTATTAGTCCAAAGTCACTGCATGCAAACCTTAATCTTATTACATATTCAGATAGGCATGGTTAAATGTGATTTTCGAGAGTTGGAATCAACTCAAAAGCTATCATGGTTGATTTTATAAAAATGTTTGAATGTGCAAAAGCTTCTGTCTTGTTATTTTTACTAGGAGAGATCTCTAACTCTAAATGAATTAATTCCAACGGTCTTGGATAGATCTTTCCAGAAGCTTTCCAACAAAATTTGAATTACTCAATTTGGTTCAGTAAATCTTCCTGAATTGATTTTTAAACTAAGGGACAAAAGTGAGTTCAAACTAAAATAGAAAAATCAAAATTTGAACTAAATGGGTCGCATGGGAAAACTAGGGCCGGCCCAGTGGCGCTCCGCGGCACGGATGACAACTGACAAGGGGATCCCACCTGTCAGCGGCTCTTTCTACGCGAAGTGGTACGGGGCAACATGGACCGTGCGATTAGAACCTAGATCGACGGCTGGGGCTTGTCGTCGATGACGGACAGGTCGACGGCGAGGTGAAACCCTAGCAACTCGGTGGGGGTCTGGGGCGGCTTACCGGGGCTCCGGCGAGGGTAGGCGAGGCGGGCAAACGAACAAGTCGAGGACGGCGGTTCCCCTGGTACTAGCGGTGTCCCGAGAGGTGGCCTTGATCAACGACGCCCTTCTTCTTCCTACGCGGAAGACTCCGGCAAAATACCGGCGCTACGGACGTCGGCTTGCTCCGGTGGGGATCTGGGAGTGTTCTGAGAGGGAGGGGATGAGAGTGGTGTGAGTAAATGGTGATGGGGAGGCCTCTATTTATAGGCTCCGCGAGGCGGCAGAGGAGCATGGGCGGTGCTCGCCGGTGACGATGGCACCGCGAGCTAGAGGCATGGGCGGTGGGTTAGGACGGTGGGAGGTTCCCTGGCGGCCGCTAGGGAGGTGCGCGCGCAGTGAATTGCGGTCGGGAGAGGTGAGTGGTGCGGCACGCACTATGTCTCTTTCGACGGCAAATTTTGCGGTGGCCGGCGACTACGGGGCACGGTCGGGAGAACAGGCATGTCCGTTAGCTTCCTAGGCCAGTGGTGATCATGTAGGCGGGCGGCTGGAGCGAGGCGGGGTCTGGTCGAGGGGGGACAACACGTGAACTGCGGGCGGCGTCGGCATGGTAGACACGGTCCAGGCGCGGCAGTTCTTGGCCGCTCCTTGCTCTGTCCGCGGGCTGGGGCTGGCTGGGCGGTGGAGGTGGACCATTGGCGACGCGCTGGACATGGTGGGCGAGACTGGCGGCGGCTGTGGCGCGCTGTCGCCGTTGAGGGTGCTGAATGGTGCTCGGCCTTAATGGCCATGACCATTTGGTCGTGTGCACAGTGGGTGGCCAGGCTAGAGGAAGGTAGGGGTGCACTGGGTGGTTTTGGTTGCAAATTGGGAGACCACATTGGTCCAAACACTGCTCACAATAGTGTTTGTGGTTTTTGTTTGAAATGTGTCCACAAGGTGTTTGTAGAAATGGCCGAAAGAAACAAGTTTTGAATTTTGAGGTGAATTTTGGTGGAGTTGCTAGTCACATGCTTAAGCATCTGTGGTTGCTTGGAATTTGAAAATGGAGTTCATTAGAGTGGTTTTTGAAATAGTGTGATCTTGATACCTACACTAGATTCAATTTTCAATTGTCATTTAAAATTAGAATTTGCAAGTTTTTGGTAGATCACAAAGTGGGCCTTGGTACATCACTACTTGTACTAGCAAGGGGTGCAAAGATCTACATTTGTTTCTGTTAAGAATTGAGTCCTAGGAATAGCCAAAGTAGGCATGGTAGTTAAAATGGCACAAATGACCATTTCCTTCTTTTATTCATTTTGATTTGTTTTTCTTTGGGAGTTGTTTGGGAATGATCAAGATGATGTTTAATTCACCTTAGAATCATTTTACAATCAATGGATCACTTAAACATGGCAATTCAAAACAACTCCTATTTTAAATGCACACACATATGAATGCTTTAATATTTTTAAATGGAAAAGTTTTTGTTAACCCTAATTTTGATGATTTGGATCTTAATAACCTTGGATTAAAGTTTTGGGATGTTAGACAAGTCGAATCTAGAGTGTCAACATGATAGGCACGTGAGTGTGCAGCAAACACACAGTCTGCTATCAACACTAGAAGTGCTGGCACCTCAGCAAGAACACCAGCATGTTCTTCCTGGACACCGGCAACAGCCTCAACAGGTATTTTGTCAGCTTCACCAGCAGCATTAGCAAGTATTTTGTCAGCCTCAACAACAGCAGCAGCATTAGCAAGTATTTTGTCAGCCTCAACAACAGCAGCAGCAGCACCAAGTATTTCGTCAGCTTCACCAGGAGCAGCAGCAGCTAGTTCTTCGTCAGCTCCACCACCACCAACACTAGCAGGAGCAGCAGCAGCATCAGAAGCTAGGGCTTCCTGAGCAATTACAGGTTCAACAGCTCCAGGGGCTCCGACAAAGAAATGGTAGTTGATCCCAAGAAACACATATTGTCCCTTCAGATTGTCGACTCTACTCTAGACTTGCTCTACTGGGTCTTTGGATGGGCATGCGGACCTCGAGAAAACGTGACACCATAGCGATGGGTATGAAGAAAGTTGTGTCCCCATATGTTCTATTGTATCACCAACACTATTTAGTGCTCCCCTAATATGAATCCACATGAGTTCATCATCCTGTTCTGTGTCGGCTTCGAGAGGTGCCAGGAACCAGCACCGTGTCCCAAGTTCAGCATCTACTACTGCATCTTCGATGATCGGAGCTGGAATGATGTGCGGGGCTGCATGGGTGCCTGCGTGTTACTTACAGTCAGTAAGCAGAATTTTGAATGGGATTTTACATGCTATATGACACCATGACTCACCCCAAATGGACGGCTCCCAAACACGCACGTCGCAGCTAGGTTCAGTGACCGCATAAATGCATTGCGTTCTGTACGAAGAGTAGCCGTAGGTGATGACGGTGTCGACATACTTCTCCGGCCGCAGGAAGTCTTCGCGCAAGAATGTCCATTCCTTGTCTTCTGGGCATCTAATGAATGTGATTGACTTGTCGAACACCGCTAAGAGGTCGTACTCCTAGTTCTTCCACGCCCCCTCCCGCGGTCTATGTGGGAGTTGTACCTTCACGAGGTCAAGTTCTGCCATGTTGAACCTGTAAGCGAATTCGGAAATGGGTGGCGGCCACCCGTTGTTGAAGGTAGTAATGCCGACACCCACCAAAGATGGCACTGCAAGTCTCACCGATCTGTAGCCATTTTTTAGAGTCCAGGTACTACCATCCTCTGATAAAAGGACCAGCCACTCGCTGTTGCCACCCACCCAGTTCTGATCATCTTCCATTTCCGTCTCTTCTTCTTCCTTGATATTCACCACTACTGATTCAGACCACTTATCCTACAGCATCAGTTTTGCATGAATATTCTGCAGAGTTTGTTGTCAGTTGGTACAATCACCTATCATGGATTCCATTGCAAATATAATTTGACAACTGGACCTTCAGATTAAAGTACATAAAATATCGCCTAAATACGAGTGTCTCCTCATATATCGCCTAAATTGTGCCTGTGTCACTACGAAGATACTCAATGTATGGAGTAGTAGCAGAGCCCCCAGAACAAACTCCTGACGATGATCATAAACAGCTCGGGGCATAACAGCCTTAAATCGTCTAATCTGTTTGTTTTTATTTTAGGAAACAAAATATCACCTAGCAGGCATTCCATTGCAAAATCGAAATTGACAACTCGTCTATCACCTAAAGTAAGACTGTCACTACGAAAATACCAGAATATCAGGTACAAGCAGAGCTTCCGCTATACAGAATAGTCTTAAATGGTTCGATTTGTTCAAACCGCGTGTGCACACAACACGTTCGACGAAAGGAACATAGGATTCCGATGAGAGTTCAGCACATATGAATCAACGATATGAATAAACGAATAAGCTAGATACTGGAACTTACGTGGCCATCGCGGTCATTTGGCCATTTGCTGTTATCGGGGTAAAGAAGGTCTAGCGTGCCGAACGGTTGTTCGTCCATGTTCCGCATTGTGAAGCGGTAGCTAGGGATGCAGTGAGCGAGGCAGCCGGCAGAGATGATGTCCAACCCCGAGGCGATCCTATGCACATTCGCGGCACTGAGGTTCTCCCATCCCCAATCCTCGCGGTAGCGGTCGCCCTGGCCATCCGTGTCATCGTCGCATGCCTTTCTCTTCATCCTGGTGCTACCCCAAGCTCTACCCATAGTGGCAAATGGAGACTGGAATCCGGTAGATTAATGGAGGCGTTGTGATAAGGAGGCGGATGGATTCGAGAGGGAGTGGAATCAGGGCTTATTCGTCTGCGGTACCAAAGTTGGCAGGCCAGCGCATGACAGTACCTAAGTTGCCTAAAATTACCGTGTTTTGAAAAGTTGGGCCGCCAACTACTGAGAGGGGCCGTTTCGAGGCAAACTCATCTCACCCCTGCCAAATACAAACATTCCATTAAACTGCCCCGTGAAGTAGACGGTCGGGACCCACATGTCGGTTATCTGTCCGTGACGTGGGCGCCAACGCAGCAACCTCTTAGGTAAATCGAGCAGCTAAGTGGATTGGATGCGTTGACCAATTTCATAAATCCATTCCCAGCTTTCCCCTAGTACCGGCGGCATTGGAATCCACCCTCCAGGCAGGACGATCCCTTCGGACATTTGACTTCCGGGGCCAAGTTGCTGTGCCCAGTTGCTGCGCCCAGTCGCTGATACCGAGCTCCAATGGCGCATGCCGTAGCCGCCATTGCGAGGCTCCAGCCCGCCTCCGCCGCCGACGAGCCGAGCAGTTCGGAGGATGGCAGATCCTACTATCAAGGAAGAAGAAGTTCTGCCTACAAGCGGGTGAGCTACCCTTCTCTTTGCTATTCGCACTAATTACAACTGCTAGCTGGCTACTGAACCTCAAATTGTTCGTTAGCCCAACGCTGACAAACATATTTTGTCCACAGTTTTCTGTCAAGTGGGATCTGCGCAGACCCCCTTACCTGGTTACGGTAGTCCTCTACAGGTACGACTCCAAGGGCAAGTGGTATGGAAGCCATTGTTTCACGATGGAAGAAGCGCCTGCGCAGATCTGCACTATATCTGGTATGGTTGCTGCTCTGTGTAATCATGTTGAAGTATGGAAGCAGACTACAAAGTTCAGCTTCATGGATGAACGTGGCATCATGGTTCCTATATCGTCTGACAGTCAGCTAATTGGGTTGATGAAAAGGTATGCTTCAGATTGGATGTTTGAGCTGAATTGTGATGTACTGGATGTGGAAGCTGTTGCAACTGGGAGTCGCCCTTCTATTCTTGGACAGGGTGGTTGCTCGAACGCAATTAGCTCCTGGTAAGCAAAGGTCGCTTGGGGTTCGCATGTTCGTGCTGAATTGTAATTTTTGTTTTATTTACTTTGTAGATATTGGGTAGTTATGCAACAGTCTTGTTTCTTTGATAGGAAGCGCTACAAGGTTAGAAACATGACTGCCGGGTCAGTCATTTTGCTGCCCGAAGAAATTAAAAACGAGTGGAAAGATGATGCTGGACACGATTCTGGTGCCCATTGTCCCAGCGATGCAGAGTACGTGAAGGTAAGAAAATTGGCACCGAGGAAGAGGAAGAAGGAAGGAAATGAAGAAGCCATTGGACGTGAAGGGTTGGCACCCAGGCTGCGGAAGAAGGCTGCTGGCAATGAAGATGCATAGTAGTGTGTTGAACTTGAACCTATATATGTAATTCTGTTAAATTCTAGAGCTCTGTGTGTGGCACGTTGCTGGGCGAAACAATCTACCCACGTTCTCTGAGTAAAATGTAGCACGACTTAGGGTTTGGAAACGCCTAAGTCAGTAGTTGAATCCGAAATTGTGATTGTGCCACTGCTATCTGAAAACAAGGATCCACCGGTTCCACGATTGCTGAGGGGCAGGAGGTCTCCAAATACGACGGAATGTAAGTGGCATAGAAATAAATTATTTAAGCTGCCACACTCCACGAAGCAGCAACTTATTTCAGATGATGCACAACGACGTGGCAACATAAACAACAATGTTCTCACCGATAATGCCCAGATGAGGAGGAAATGGGTACCACTTTCTGGCCTAATCTTGAGCCCGTCTATCTTACCGCCTCTCTGCTCCTTCATCCCCTGCATCTGGTGAACCTCTCGGATCTCCAGTAACTGGGCGTATGTGCTTCCACTTTATAAATTGTGGTTGTGCCATTTGCATGCGGCCAAATACATGTAGATTACGTTTAAACAAACCACCAATGTCAGAATACACTAGTAGAAAAGGGGTCTTTGGTCCACGGTCACGTTCCCAATCCGGGACAGAGATCTAAATCGAGGCAGAAATTGATCTAAATCACAAATTCTTCCACAAATTAATCGAGACAGAGATCTAAATCGAGGCATTTCATTAATTCAACCACAAATTCTTCTAAACAAAGGTGTGATTTCACATCCTACATTAATTCAACCACTAGTCAACGATTTCACTTCCGATGCCGCTGTCCTCCGAGCCGCCGGCTTCCTCGTCTTCGTCGGACGGAGCACCTCTTCGCGGTGAGCGGCGGCAATGACGGTGAACTTGGTCCATCTAGGGACAGACCAGAACCTCTCCCACCCTTCTAGGTTGCGGAGATCCTGGTGCACCACGCGCCTGTAAACGATGCGGTTGTCAATCTTGGCCTTCCGCTCCTTCTTAAATAGCGTGGCCATTACAGGCTGGCCGCCGCGTACCGGGGCAGCGCCCTCTTCCATGCCGGCATCTGGCGGCAGCGCGCCGTGATTTTGCTCTCCATCACGGCTCGGTGGGCCATCCGTGGGGCACCGTCACGGTTGGTGGCACCCCCGCATAGCTAATGCGCCATCCGTGGGGCACCGTCGCGGCCGGCGGCGCGAGGATGTCGAAGTGCACGAACATCACCGCCTCGTAGAAGTTCAGCGAGGGCATCTCCATGGCGGCGCGGTGGAGATTGGAGAGGGAGCGAGGGGGTGGACGGTGCGGTGGAGATTGGAGAGGGCGAGGGGATGGGCGACAAAGCGACGAGCTGTGGCGCCTCCTATTTGTACACGAGGATGACGAAGCGATGGGCGGAATATCCAAGGGGCATTGGTTAGACAAAATGAAGTAATGCAGGGTTAAGACAGATTAACGGGCGACCAATTTTTTTACTCCCAGGACTCCGGGGCCAATAGTTCAGACCGCTAGGTTAACAAGTACAACTATTACAACTTAAAGAAGGCACGGGGCTTAAGCTAAATAGAACTAGTTAACACATATCTCCTTGATCTTCCTAATCTTAGCCCTATGCGCATCTTCCTGTGAGAGCAAAGATCGAATCGTCTTCTCCTTCCTTTTAGCCTCTTCCTTGCATGGCTTCAATTGTTTCTCTGCATCTTTCCTCGTGCACTTGTCAATACTCGAAGTTGTGAACTGCAGGACTTTGGCCTGGTGAAGATCCTTCCTTGCTTGAGTCAGTTCTTGCTCTGCTTTAGCCTTCAGGGCCAATGCCGCGTCCCTCTCCTTTTCGAGTTTGCTAACCTTGTCTTCCACCCCCATGAGATCTCGCTTATGCTTGGTCATGTCAACTGGTTCCCATAGCTTCATCTCAACACTGTCAAGAAGTGAGCTGAATGCAGATTCTTTCAACTCAACAGTCATTTCCCATAGTTTGTCTAGCATTTTCTGCATCGATTTGGGCCACTCTGGATCTACCCATTTGACAACACCGCAACTTCTGCCTCGCATCATTGCACGATGTCCTTGACACCGTAGAAACCTCTTGCCTACGTTTCGTCCTTCGAACGCTACAAATTTAGCGGGCACATATCCATATTTACATAGCAGAGGACTGTCTTCATCCGCTAAACCGTGATAGTTGGCGTCATACATCGTCTGGTTGGCCTAACACATCATACGCGCATGAGTAAACGGATTAGATTTGGATCAAAAAATAGATAACTGGCCACGGATGATAGAGATAGAGATGAGACGACTCACATCGAAATCACCGTCCCTGTCGTCACGACGCGTTTCCTCGTCATCTCCCCTTGAACCCATGGCGAGAGGAGAGGGGGGTGGCTGCCGGAGAGGGGATTGGGATGGCGGCGCCGTCGGCTTGTGGCTACGGCAGGATGGGAGTGAAGTGGGGAATGTGGCTTCGAGGGGAAGGAAGAGAATTAATGGGGACGTGACACTGGGATATGGCGCGATCAACTCGTGAGTCGTGACACTCGCAACAGGGGAGCCCCCGGTGTTGCCAGTTTTGCCAGAGCAAGCGTGGCCAATCATGCCTCAGAACAGACTACTCGCGGATCGATCTCACGAAAACCATCCCAATCGTCCAAGCGCCCCGATCGAACGGTATGTAACAATCGACAAGCAGAACAACTATGTTAGGGCGTGCCTTCTAGAAGACTCAGTCTAACGCTAAGGTTAGGGCTCTCCTAAGGTTAATTAGTATCCATATGCGGTTTATGAAAAGAACATGCATCCAATGACAGGGGTGGATCTAGCTGTTGTTAATGAGAAGAGCAGACATGCAATGACACCGGTGATATGTGGTTTGTGGGAAGAACACACATGCAATGACTCTGGTGATATGTGGTTTGTGGGAAGAACATTCATGCAATGACTCTAGCTGTGGTTAATGAGAAGAGCACACATGCAATGAGACTGGTGGATCCATGTGTGGTTAACGAGAAGAACACACATGCAATGACTCTGGCTGTGGTTAATGATATAGTTTGTAATAAGAACACACTTGTAGTGACTCTAGCTGTGGTTGAAGAAAAGGGCAGACATGCGATGACTCTAACTGTGGTTCATGAAAAGAGCAGACGTGTGATGCCACCGGTGGATCCATTTGTGGTCTATGAGAGGAACACACATGCAATTACACCGGTGGATCCTTACATGGTTTGTGAGAATAAAACACATGCAATGACACCGGTGGATCCATGTGTGGTTCATGGGAAGAACACACATGCAATGACACTGGTGGATATGTGGTTTGTGAGAAGAACACACATGCAATGACTCTAGCTTTGGTTCACTAAAAGAGCAGACATGCGATGACACTAAGTGTGGTTCATTAAAACAGCAGACATGCGATGCCACCGGTGGATCCATGTGTGGTCTATCAGAGGAACACACATGCAATTACACCGGTGGATCCTTATGTGGTTTGTGAGAATAACACACATGCAATGACACTAGTGGATCCATGTGTCGTTCATGAGAAGAACACACATGCAATGACACTGGTTCATGATATGGTTTGTGAGAAGAACACACATGCAATGACTCTAGTTGTGGTTCATGAAAAGAGCAGACATGCAATGACTCTAACTGTGGTTCATGAAAAGAGCAGACATGCCATGCCACCAGTGGATCCATGTGTGGTCTATGAGAGGAACACACATGCAATTACACTGGTGGATCCTTAAGTGGTTTGTGAGAATAACACACATACAATGACACTGGTGGATCGATGTGTGTTTCATGGGAAGAATACACATACAATGACACTGGTGGATATGTGGTTTGTGAGAAGAACACACATGCAATGACTAGCTATGGTTAATGAGAAGAGCAGATATGCAATGACACTGGTGGATCCATGTGTGGTTAATGAGAAGAACACACATGCAATGACACTGGGTGTGGTTCATGATATGGTTTGTAAGAAGAACACACATGCAATGACTCTAGCTATGGTTCATGAAAAGAGCACGCATGCGATGACTCTAGCTGTGGTTCATGGGAAGAGAAGACATACAATGACACTGGTGGATACATGTGTGGTTCATGGGAAGAACACACATGCAATGACATTGGTGATATGAGTTCTGTGAGAAGAACACACATGCAATGACTCTATCTGTGGTTCATGAAATGCGTAGACATGCAATGACACTGGTGGATCCATGTGTGGTCTGTGGGAAGAACACACATGCAATGACTCTGGTGATATATGGTTTGTGAAAAGAACAGACATGCAATGACTCTAGCTATGGTTAATGAAAAGAGCAGACATGCAATGACACCGGTGGATCCATGTGAGGTTAATGAGAAGAACACACATGCAATGACACTGGGTGTGGTTCATGATATGGTTTGTCAGAACAACACACATGCAATGACACTATTGGATCCATGTGTGGTCTGTGGGAAGAACACACATGCAATGACACTGGTGATATGTGGTTTGTGAGAACAACACACATCCAATGTCTCGAGCTGTGGTTCATGAAAAGAGCAGACATGCAATGACACCGGTGGATCCATGTGTGGTTCATGGGAAGAACACACATGCAATGACACTGGGTGGATCCACGTGTGGTTTGTGAGAAGAACACACATGCAATGACACCGGTGGATCCATGTCTAGTTCATGGGAATAACATACATGCAATAACTCTAGTGATATGTGGTTTGTGAAAAGAACAGACATGCAATGACTCTAGCTATGGTTAATGAGAAGAGCAGACATGCAATGACACCGGTGGATCCATGTGTGGTTAATGAGAAGAACACACATGCAATGACACTGGGTGTGGTTCATGATATGGTTTCTAAGAAGAACACACATGCAATGACTCTAGCTGTGGTTCATGAAAAGAGAACGCATGCGATTACTCTAGCTGTGGTTCATGGGACGAGCAGACATACAATGACACTGGTGGATCCATGTGTGGTTCATGGGAAGAACACATATGCAATGACATTGGTGGATCCATGTGTGGTCTGTGGGAAGAACACACATGCAATGACACTGGTGGATCCATGTGTGGTTCATAGGAAGAACACACATGCAATGACACCGGTGATATGTGGTTTGTGAGAAGAACACTCATGCAATGACTCTAGCTGTGGCCCATGAAAAGGGCAGACATGTAATGACACTGGTGGATCCATGTGTGGTTCATGGTAAGAACACACATGCAATGACTCTGGTGGATCCATGTGTGGTCTGTGGGAAGAACACACATGCAATGACACTGGGTGGATCCACGTGTGGTCTGTGGGAAGAACACGCATGCAATGACACAGGTGATATGTGGTGTGGGAGAAGAACACACATGCAATGACTCTAGCTATGGTTCATGAAAGGAGCAGACATGCGATGACACTGGTGGATCCATGTGTGGTTCATGGGAAGAACACACATGCAATGACACTAGTGGATCCATGTGTGGTCTGTGGGAAGAACACACATGCAATGACTCTGGTGATATGTGGTTTGTGAAATCAACAAACATGCAATGACTCTAGTTGTGGTTAATGAGAAGAGCAGACATGCAATGACACCGGTGGATCCATGTTTGGTCAATGAGAAGAACACACATGCAATGAGACTGGGTGTGGTTCATGATATGGTTTGTAAGAAGAACACACATGCAATGACTCTTGCTGTGGTTCATGAAAAGAGCAGACATGCAATGACTCTAACTATGGTTCATGAAAAGAGCAGACATGCATGCCACCGGTGGATCCATGTGTGGTCTTTGAGAGGAACACACATGCAATTACACCGGTGGATCCTTACGTGGTTTGTGAGAATAACACACATGCAATGACACTGGTGGATCCATTTGTGGTTCATGGGAAGAACACACATGCAATGACATTGGTGGATATGTGGTTTGTGAGAAGAACACACATGAAATGACTCTAGCTATGGTTCATGAAAAGAGCAAACATGCAATGCCACTGGTGGATCCATGTGTGGTCTATGGGAAGAACACACATGCAATGACTCTGGTGATATGTGGTTTTTGAAAAGAACAGACATGCAATGACTCTAGCTGTGGTTAATGAAAAGAGCAGACATGCTATGACACCGGTGGATCCATGTGTGGTTAATGAGAAGAACACACATGCAATGACACTGGTGTGGTTCATGATATGGTTTGTGAGAAGAACACGCATGCAATGAAACTGGTGGATCCATGTGTGGTCTGTGGGAAGAACACACATGAAATGACACTGGTGATATGTGGTTTGTGAGAAGAACACACATCCAATGAACTCTAGTGGATCCTTACGTGGTTTATGAGTGGTTTATGGGAAGAACACAAATCCAATGAACTCTACTGGATCTATGTTGGCATAATTTGATGTATGCCATGATGTATTTCATTGTACAAGACACTCAATTTCCATTTTTATACTACTCAGTATCGCCCTTGGTTTATGTGGTACTACTCAGTTTTGCCCCCCCTCTCTATCTTTCGTAGAAGCACAAATCTGTGCTCACCCTGTCTGGTACTCCCTGGCTGGTTATCACAGTTGTCACGCGGATCGTGCGCACCAACCGTTGATTCTGTGCGATCCAACGATGATCGTTGCACACGTCGTGCCCTTTACAGTACAGCGTGAGATGGCACGGACGTCTCCCTCGGTGAGACTTCTACAAGAAGGAACACGATGCCGTCCATGGAAAAAGTCGTCGAGCGGTCATGTCATGTTTAATAAGACATTGAGTACACGGTCGTCGATGGATAGCTGCAGTTTATTGCCACTTGATTTTAATAAGACATATCCCATTTTTTACGTAGCGGCTCTCAATCGCCAATTTTAGGGTCGTGTAAAACTTCGTACATAGAAATTGTGTTTGTGCCCTTTGCATTCGGCTCAATACAGAACTGCCATGCATGGCCCGGGAATAAAACGTGATGTACCGTGTGCGTGTTGCGGTGCACGGTGCAGTCGACTACACGGCGTGTTGCAAGGTGGTCCAACGAAACGTGCCTTGCTTCTATCCACCTTAACTATAGAGCTCGTCTCCGCACACCCACTCCCACTCTTGCTCACTGTCCCCACGCAACCCTCTCCACTATCCCACCAGCATCCGCAAAGTCCCGAGAATACCCCGTCCGTGCCGGCGATGTCCGAGGAGGATACGGTGGCCATCGTCGCCTCCGTGGCCGCCGGCGAGGAGGCCCCCGTCTCCTCGCTGGTCCCCCTCGATGCGTTGAAAGCAGCCGCTGTCCCTGTCCAGTCCCCAGTGGAGGCATCGATGGCAGCCGTCGTCCCGTCCAGGCCCCCATCCCAGCCACCGATGGAGCCGTTGAAGAGGAGCCCCCCGCCGGCGAGGAGGCCCCCGCCGGTCACAAGCAGACCACACACTTCTTGGGAACCTACGATCCAGATAAGTACATCGCTCCGCTGAACCCATACGACACCGGCATCGACGACCTATGGTCGGAGGTAACTAGGGTTTGCTCCCCTCCCCTGCTTCTTTTACCGTTTGTTAGAAATAATGGGCTAATCTATTTAAAATTTAGTTGGTATTGTCATGTTTAATATTCTGGAATTAATCAAGGAAATTGTGCCTAATTATCCAACACCGTTCCCATCATTGGATGCTAGATCTTGGTTTATTAGGATTCGCTTGTTCGCATTTTGATTGCTCGATCTTCTTACATAATCTACTCCCCCATTTTCCTTTTCTTCCAATAGGTTTTCGACAGCGACGTCTGCAGCGATGACGAGTCAATTCACACCAAGGCTCGTCAGGTGCTGAGGAGGCTATGGGCCGGCCAGTACGACGACTACCTCACAGGCCCCTACTAAAGCTGCCCCTTCCGCAAGGGGATCGCCTACTACTTGACGAGTCGCGCCGCTGGCGGCAACGACTTCAACACCTTACTGAAGCATGTAGATGCTGCGGGCTCCGGCATCCACAAAGGCGGCAAGTGCGAGATCGTGAACATCAACACCTACATCGCTGAACACCGGGCTCTTGGCATTCACCTCCGAAAACTCCAGAGGGTGGCCATCAAAGAGGGTCGCATGCCTCCAATCAGGCCCAAGGCCCCCAAGATCAAGGGACTGGGCAGCAAGAAGTGGCGGAGGCGCCAGAGGGAGATGGAGGCGCTGGTGAATGAACGGGTTGGATGTCTCCTTGAATGTATCTACATCTGCCAAGGCTGCTACTGCTAAGCATCTTCTTTTGATTTTCTATATTTTTCTTGCATCCTATTTCTAGCTGAATGCATCGAACCCCGTTAAGCAACCTACTACTTTCTATCGCTATATCCTATTTAGCTGCGCGCAGCTATATCTACATTTGTTTTGTTTTCTGAATGAACGTATTCTGCCTGGTGTGGTTTGCTGCTTTAGATTTGCTACCTGATCGGAGGCAAAAAGAGGTCCAAAAGGGAATGAATTATCGAAGAGAGAATCTTCTCTAGATTTGCTACCAATTTGGGCAAAATAAAAATTATCTTTTTAGCGAGAGAGGAAAAGGGTACTCTTTCAAACTGCCAGTTAACGAGCTACCATCTTGACGTGTCCCTCTACAAGAAGGAACAGGATGCCGTCCATGGAAAAAGTCGTCGAGCGGTCATGTCACGTTTAATAGTTTGAAAAGCCTACTAATGCTACTACTACACCACAACACATGCGTCATCGAGTGCACGATCGTCGATGGACAGCGGCAGTTTATTGCCACTTGATTTTAATAAGACACATCCCATTTTTTACGCAGCGGCTCTCAATCTCACTTCCAACTAGGGCCCACCGTAAGAAGCTTGGACGTGCTAGCCGGAGGCCGAACAGCTGAGCTCGACGAGACCTAACGTCTCCGGTTCATCGAGTCACTCGCAGCCATCAACACACCCCTTTACCGAATCTATCACAACTTCACAAATCTCGTCGTACAGCCACCTACCTTCCCCTCTACATTTCCACTTTTAACTATCGCCAATTTTAGGGCCGTGTCGAACTTCGTACATAGAAATTGTGTGTGCGCCCTTTGCATGCGGCTCAATAGAGAACTTCCATGCATGGCCCGGGAAAAAAACGTGACGTACCGTGCGCGTGTCGCGATGCACGGTGCAGTCGACTGCGCGGCGTGTTGCATGGTGGTGCAACGAAACGTGCCTTGCTTCTATGCACCTTAACTATAGAGCCCCTCTCCACACACCCACTCCCACTCTCTCTCACTGTCCCCACACAACCCTCTCCACTGTCCCACCAGCATCCGCAAACTCCCGAGAATACCCCGTCCGCGTCGGCGATGGCCGAGGAGGATAAGGTGGCCATCGTCGCCTCCGTGGCCGCCGGCGAGGAGGCCCCTGTCTCCTCGCCGGCCCCCCTCGACACGTTGAAAGCAGCCGCTGTCCTTGTCCAGGCCCTAGTGGAGGCATCGATGGCAGCCACCGTTTCCATCCAGGTCCCCGTCCCAGCTACCGACGGAACCGCCGAAGAGGAGCCCCCGCCGGCGAGGAGGCCCCCGCCGGTCACAAGCAGATCACGCACTTCTTGGGAACCTACGATCCAGATAAGTACATCGCTCCGCTGAACCCCTACGACACCGGCATCAATGACCTATGGTTGGAGGTTACTTGGGTTTGCTCCCCTCCCCTGGTTCTTCTACCGTTTGTTAGAAACAATGGGCTAATCTATTTAAAATTTAGCTGGTATTGTCATCTTTAATATTCTGGAATTAATCATGGAAATTGTGCCTAATTATCCAACACTGTTCCCATCATTGGATGCTAGATCTTGGTTTATTAGGATTAGCTTGTTCGCATTTCGATTGCTCGATCTTCTTACACCATCTACTCCCCCATTTTCCCTTTCTTCCAATATGTTTCCGACAGCGACGTCTGCAGCGATGACGAGTCCATTCACACCAAGGCTCGTCAGGTGCTGAGGAGGCTGCGGGCTGTCAAGTACGACGGCTTCCTCAGGAGCCCCTACTACAGCTGCCCCTTCCGCAAGGGGGGCGTCTACTGCTTGACGAGTCACGCCGCCGGCGGCACCGTCTTGAACACCTCACTGAAGCATGCAGAGGCCGCGGGCTCCGGCATCCACAAAAGCAGCAAGCCCGAGCCCGCGAACATCAATGCCTACATTGCTCCGGGCTCTCTGCATTCACCTCCGAAACCTCCAGCGGGTGGCCATCAAAGAGGGTCGCATGCCTCCAATCAGGTCCAGGGCCCCCAAGTCCAAGAAACTGGGTAGCAAGAAGTGGGGGAAGCACCAGAGGGAGATGGCGGAGGCGCGGGCGCTTGCAGGATGTGCCTGCAGCTGCGACGGCTGCCCCTGCTACTAAGAAGCTTCTTTCTAGCTATATCCTATTTCTGGCTAAATGCATCGAACCTCGTTAAGCAACCTACTTTCTATCGCTATATTCTATTTAGCTGTGCAGAACTATATCTACATTTGTTTTGTTTTCTGAATGAATGTATTCTGCCTGGTGTGATTTGCTGCTCTAGATTTGCTACCTGATCAGAGGCAAAAAGAGGTCCAAAAGGAAACAAAATATCAAAGTGAGAATCTTCTCTAGATTTGCTACCAATTTGGGCAAAATGAAACATATATGTTTAGTGAGAGAGGAAAAGGGCCCTCTTTCAAACTACTAATTAAGAAGCTACCATCTTGACAAGCTACAAGACACATACATAAACATAACACAATGAGGGTTAAATTTATTTTACTAGTATCACTTGATGCGCTATACATCTTGGCAAGCTAACTGAGTTCCACAAAATAGAAACATAACACTGACAAGTAAAATTTAATTCGCTCCTCATCAGACCACTTGAGGCGCTTGCCATCGTTCCTAGGCGACAAACTGCGACCATTCTAGCTACTCCACATCTGAAGAACTGCTTTGTCCCAATTGGCATCTGACTTGGCTTTCCTATCTTCAGTGTCCTGCGGCACAATTAGCGGTGCATCACATGCCTGATTGTTGCCGCTATAAGATGTTGCCTCTCTATTTGCCGCTTCAGCTGCAGCCTCTCTGTCAGCTGCTTCTTCAGCTGCAAGCTCTCTTTCAGCTGCTTCTGCAGCCTCTCTGTCAACTGCTTTAGATGTAGCCAATTTCTTTGCATATTCAACTTCAAACTCAGTTATTCCGCATTTTCTACAAAGGGCTCCCCTAAGCTCGTCTTCCCTTTTGCAAATAGGGAAAACCACGAGGTAACGTAGAAAAAAATGGATCTTCTTGTACAGCTGGTAGGTCATGTAAGTATCTATGGCTGCATACTTTAGGTTTATATCAGACAACGGCACTCGTCCCAGAAATCGTGCCTATCCGTAGGGAAATCTTTCTTCATTTTGTCGTACGACTCATCGAGGATTCTAGTTGCGAGTGATACCATTCCATCCTTCTTCGAGCCCCCAGGATCTTGACAAGACGCTGAATATCGATCCAGTTGTGCGCAGGAATTATAATTTCCTC
This sequence comes from Avena eriantha, assembly GCA_910589775.1. Lineage (NCBI taxonomy): Eukaryota > Viridiplantae > Streptophyta > Magnoliopsida > Poales > Poaceae > Avena > Avena eriantha. The sequence continues at coordinate 446,031,117 of OU342744.1, forward strand.
TTGATACAATTTTGAAAAATCAGTTGTTGTGTCAACAGTGCAGAAAACAATTCCCTTTTTCACAAGGAACTGGCGCAGCGCCGGACATTTCCTGTTAGTCCTGAAAGTATGTAGTTTGTCATCACCAAAATCTGTAACTACAAATATTTTGTCAATGCAAGATCATCATCTCAATATAATTTTGAAAAGTTTAGTAAATGCAAGATCAAGACTCTCAACATTGTATTGTCATAATTTATTCGGTTTTGCTATTTCTCAGTCAACTGAACGAGTTGCACATTTCTTTTAACTATGGTTGCACTTTTCTTAGGTCATTGAGAGAAAATCTCAGTCGATTGAGACATAGGCAAACCTAATTTATTTGGTCCTAAGTAAAATCCAGTAGTTGCAAGATGAGCAAGTGGATAAAGAACAAGAGGAGAAAACCCTAAAAGCGGTTAGCTACAGAGAGCAGATCTACAAACCGGGAGAGGTGGTAGACGAGGACGTGTTTCCGCATGGCAAGTTGAATGACGGTGACTTCACCACTTCATATGGGTGCTCCGGGGTGTACTCGAGGTCCAATCCACAAACTTGTACTCGTCTATCCCAAGCCAACCCTCGTACATCCTCAGGACACACACCACTATCTCCTCCTCGTTCGTGTACACAACGTCTATCTTCTTGTTGTCATGGGTAGTGAACCTTGTCTCTAGAATGCGTAGATCTTCCATGGCGGCAAGGAGAAGACGGGAAGAAGATAGTAGATGACAGGAAGAAGAAGAGTGGTTTTTGCGAGGCAGGGGAACGGTGGAACCGTTAATGCGCTTTTATGGTAGGGGTTAACGATTGGGACGGAAGTCCAAGGAGAGACGTGTGGCGGTGGCTGTTCCAGCTTCTGAGTAAACAAAAAATAATTATAACGCCGATACATGTGCCCTGTTTTGTCATGTCAATACACTGCGTAGGGGGAGTTGTCCTATCCACTGTGCCAACGCTGCAAGCCTACGTGACAGCCACCCCGCCTAAGCGACGGGAGCGACATAATGGCGAACTGACAGGGGGGGCCCAACTTGACGCTCGTTAGCCTGATTTTTTGTATTGAAACATAAAGTTGAATTCGTGCCAAAAAAGACCCTCTGAGGATTTGGCACACCAACTATAGTCATCCCGGCTGATTTCAGGGAACTTGGGTACCGCGTTGCCTGTACACCCCAACTTTCGGGCCGCAAAATGATATTCTCATGGAATCAGAGATGGGGCAGTTGTTCGAGTGGGGAGTGAATCTGCAAGGAACCGCCGCCACCGCCGGTTCTCGTCCGCGTGGAAGACAAGGAGGGGGCGTAATTATTGAGGGCGGGCACCGGAACCGTCTAGAGGAAGTGAAAAATAAATCGTAAGAGAGAAATGTGCGGCCCGCCTGTCAGTGAGTGAAGGTCGGCACGCGCAAACATGCCTACGTTTGACTTGATTCCACCACATGCAAGTGGCGTAGAACAAATTTTAGGAAGCGCTAGCGTCGACGTGTAAAACCGCCGTTTTTCTCCAGCTTTACCCTACTACGAACGGTCGTGTTCCAGATATTGGTAAGGGTGGTTCCAATCTTTCACTTCTCCGTCTCATTTCCTCCTCCATGGCCTCATCGTCTTTCTCCTCCACGGCCTCATCCATTTCCACCACCACCGCATCACCCTCTTCTTCCGTAACCTTTCCCTCTTGCCTGTAGTCATGGACGCTCCGGACGTCTGAAACAACGGCAAGCAAGAAACTGCACACTTCAACATCGAACTACATGGCGGGAGGAAGATCGATGTCTTCTACACCACCGACCCTCGGACGGTGAGGAAAACAGGTTCATAGGTCTCGATCTCGAGTATAGCCGCGATCACTGTAGGATCGCCATGGTGCAACTCTCCATGAAGGGGCACGTCCTCGTATACCATCCTTTTTGCGAGAAGGGGGCTGACGGGATCTGGTAGACTTTGCTGTCTTTTTGTTCCTAAACCGTCGGTTTGCAAAAGTTATTGCTATATTATTTGTCTGAATTCATTTTCATGCAGGTGGGGCAAAAGCATTAGGGATCTGTTTCATGACTTTCTCGTGAACCAGCACATAACATTTACTAGTGTTGACATCACGAATGACACTAAACTTCCTGAAAGCCCGACTGTCAACATTAGAATCCCAAAGGAGTGCAGAGTGGACATCCAGGAAATTTACTGGATCCCAGGGACGAAGGGTGGCAACACCGGGATGGCCGCTCTTGCCTCCGAACTCATCGACCCGTGGTACGCTGACATGAAGAACAGACTGCCGAGATGTTCGTGGAGGATTTTAGGGCACGATTACTAGGAAGATAAGCCACTTTCTAAACCTAATCTGAAGTATGCTGCAATTGATGGGTATGTTAGCCACGAGCTGTACCGCCATATTGTAAAATCTCATTCCAGGCATCGCATCATTGAACCACCACCAAGGCGGGTTGTTTGCCCCAGATGTCGGAGTGTAGATGAATCTAGAAGCAGGGCCACGCGATCGAAGGCATCCTGGGATCGGTTGCCTTCTCCAACAGGCTGGGATATAGACTATTAGTGCATGATTGTTGTGTTTATGAAAACATGTTATTTAAGAAGTACACTATGTGAGCAATTACGAACTGCTGTGTATTACCTTTGTCAAACTATAATCTGGGTTTGGTTATAATGTATCCTTCCCTATAATCTGGGTTTGGTTATGACTTATGAATGTATCACACCTTATGCATGTCAGTCCTGGATTTTGTCGCATCCAAGTGGCACAAACAGAATTTGTAAGAATGAACATTGAGCATACAAAAGGGGGAATGTAATTCATACAGGTTAAGTAGCTAATAGCACAGGGATCATACGAGCTTGGTTCTTACACACATAATGCTTAGAAAATACATGTGAGATAAAATACAGGTGAGATAAAACTAGGAACAAAATGCGAAACTAGTAGTGGTAAACAGCACACTCAGCCACCCGCCAGATCCTGTTGAGCATCTCGTAGCAGACATATGTGTCCCTGGCTACGTACTTGATCGCATCGTAATCCAGGTGCCTCCACTCCCATCGCTCGTGAAGGTGCTTCAGGAACTCGACTTTCATGCTGGCGTACTCGCGGTCGATGATGTCGGAAGCGAGTCTAGCCATGCCGGCTTTCCCCGTACCGCCATCCGGGTTCCTCCACAAACGTTGGATATCGACATGATTGACGACATGAACAAGGAGATCCCGTTCTAGCTTCGGAGTGTCGTTCGTGATGTCCACACTGGCGAAGTAGATCTCCCTCCTGTGTAGGAACTCGCGAAGCTCCGGGCATACAGATTTGGCCCTACATACGTGATATAGGAGGCAGTGGTTGCACATGGACAGCTGCAAAAGCGCCGTCCTCTTCCTATCTCCGGTATACTCGAGGTCAAGGTGCTGACATGACATAACGTGACAGGACAGAAGGAAGTGTATAGTTATTATTAATTCCTAACAAGTTTAATAAGTGTAAGCATAGACATGGACCTAGCATCCCTGCACCTCGGGGCAACCGCCTAGCCGATCAGGCCTGCCGATTGCGCAAAGCTTGTCCAGAATTTGCCAAAATGAAGCTCGTTTGTCCATGCTTCAATAAGTTTCTCTGTAGGCCACTTGTGTAAGCATGCATGATCAAGAAACTTTGCAACACACGTGTCGGTGGAAAAGCATTAGGTTTCAACACACCACATAGTTTAGGGATTTAGAATAGCTACATTGTGGAGCTCTAGCCAAATTGCATGGTAAAGCCAAATTCAGCTTTTTGTCAGATTTAGCTATAGCAACATTGTGTCTTGTTTGTCCTCACTTTTGCCCTCCCAATATTTCGAAGCCCTCACATGCGCTCTGAGGGGGGTGTCGTCTGGTCAAAGGCTTGGCCGTTACATGCGCCATGAGGCCTAAAGTGGATGTTTTTTTTTTGGCCTTTTTAAGAGCGCCTTTTCCCCTCTCTCTCTAACAGTTGTGTTTTTTTTGCCCAAAAAGGTAGGGAATCTAGAGCATCTTATCTCTTCATTCATTGTTCCTTTTGCAATCGTTTTTCCCCAATCTGGTAGGAAATCGAGAGCAGTAAAACAAACCAGCACCATAAATAAATTCAGTAAACATAGCAGATGTAGATAAAGCAGTTAATATAGGTTATATAGTATGGTACTTAACGAAGTTCGACAATTAGGCTGCTCAGCAGCAGCTAACAGGTTCAACACAGACAAGACAAAAGAAGTTGCTTTACAGCAGCAGCAGCTGATCAGTGGCCCCTTGTGGCCTCTGCCAGGAGGGCATCCGCCTCCTCCCTCTGGTGCCTCCACCACTTCTTGCTTCCCAACCCCTTGACCTTGGGCGCCTTGGGTCTGATCGGGGGCATGCGACTCTCCTCGATAGCCACCTTCTGGAGGTTGCGGAGGTGAAGACCGAGCGCTTGGTGCTTGGCCATGAAGCCATGGATGTTCACGGACTCACTGCAGGTCCTCACGTCCTCGGCATGCTTCACGAGGGAGTTGAAGTCCGTAGCGCCGAGCCTCCTGATGGGGAAGAAGGGGCACCTGTACATGTCGTAAGAAGTTGTTGTACTGACCGGACTTTAGCCTCCTTGGCACATGACGAGTCTTGGTGTCCTTGGACTCGTCGTCGCTGCAGAGGTCGCTGTTATCCTCCTGTTGGAAAAAAACAGTAGAGTGAAATAAGGACATGATTGAGATACTTTGATTATCGGGATTGATTTTTTGCATAAATTAACTGAATGAGATCTCCCGATTATTTCCCAAATCTCAAACCAAATCGAATACTAATCCCAACTACGAACAAGGGGATTCATCGAAAATCGAGATCTCACACAAGAGGATTAGCTACTGTAAAAAATACGAATAGCTGAGCCCTAATAACATAAGATCTACCATCCAACGATGGGAACGGGGGAAGAACAAGGGAAGGGGAGAAAACCCTGGTTACCTCAGACCATGGGTCGGCGATGTTGGTGTCATAGGGGTTCTCCGGCCTTATGTAGACAACCTCCTCGTAGGGGTCCTAGCCGAGTGGGATCTATCCGAGACCGGCGGGGGCCTCCTCGCTGGTGGCTACAGCGGATGCGGGGACGGGGATAGGGGTCTCCTCCCCGGCGGCCTTGGAGGCGCTGATGGCCACCGCGCCGTTCTTCTCCATCGCCGGCGTGGTTGGAGTTTTGTTGGGCGTTTGCAGAAGGTGATGGGACAGTGGAGACGGTTGAGTGAGCGAGTGTGTGATGAGTGGGAGTAGGGAGGCCTCTATTAAAGGAGAAGGGAAGCAACGTTTCATTGCACTACCGTGCAGCGCGTATGCTAATACACCGTGCACGGCCACACGTGTCCGCTACCGCCCCATGCACCGCACAAGTGTACCATGAGTCGTGTTTTTTTCCCTCGTGTCTAACCCTGGTGATTCAGTTGTACTCAGTTTTGCCCTCGAGCGTAACACTGGCAGTTTGGTTCCATTTTTAAATCATTTTCTATTTTCTATTTGAATCCCTTTGTCACGCTTGCCCTTGGTTTTTAATTTCTACTCAGTCTTGCCCTTGGTTTTTAAGTTCTACTCAGTTTTTTGCCCTTGGTTGCTACTCGGTTTTCCCCTCTCGTTGTATCCATCTCTCGCACCTATGCTCATCTTCGCTGCTACGCTCTGATTGGTCGAGCCAGTTGTCACACGGATCATGCCCACCGACCGTTGATCCTCTGTGATCTAGCGGACATGATAACCCTTATATCTGTCGGGGGCAACCCTCTATCCATGCAAAAGAACGAGTATGCCACCGGAACTTTAACTCCATAAATAGATGAACTTGAATATATTTTGAAGGGTACAAAAATAGAAATCCCCATAGTTTAAGGGTCTACATACGGTAAGAGAACTAAATATTATTAGTTGCCGGGCCAGCACAGTGACGGGGTTGGTCGGCTAGAAGTTGCTGATTCCTAAGTAAGGGGACACTTGGTCGGTCTTGACATACTCCCTCAGGAATTTGCCATAAGCAGCGTGCTTAGCCTTGGTCGCCGACTTGTGTTTACTAGCCGGGCTTTTACCGATGCCAACCGCATGCGGAATCAAGCTGGCAATCCTTGGGTTGACTCCTTTCTTACAGAAAGGGCACATGAGCTCCCCAAGTCGAGTGCGGAAAGGGATTTTCCCATTCTTGAGCTTCTTCATGACATGGCGGTTCTTGTTGTCACTTGTCTCCTTGTCAGAGTCCATCTCACTTGAATACACCTGTAATGTATGGAATACAAACCGAAATGAGCAAAATAATAAATATATATTCCTTCCACCATTCCAAGTTACTTTTGATGCAATAACATGTCTATACAGGTTTAGCAGTTCATTACGGCCGTCTCCCCAGCTCGCTCCTAAATTAATGTGGTTTGTGTTCTTGGTAACTTATTAATAAATAAATAATGTGGATTCATTCAGAACAGACTAGATCTCTCCATGTACTGGTTCGTACGTTGCATCTAATCATTAGGACTAGATTTTTTAATGACGCCAGGATAGATTAAGCTCGAGTAGAAAATATGAAACATGTAGAAATAGATGTACCTCTGGATACACGAGCGGAGCGTGTTCGTCGAACTCCACGCCCTCATCGGTGCCTCCAAACTCGTCAGCACCAGCGAGCACATGGTCCCCCAAGTGGTTGAACTGCACGTCCTCCTCACCTTGTGCTGCGTGATGCTCCTCCAAATCTGCCGCGTGAAGCACCACCCCGGCGGCGAGGCCCGGACACTCATCCCCACGCACTGGTTTCATGGAGAAGGTCCGTGCAAGTACGTTCAAGATTGTGGGGTTTTGCTGGATAGGGAAGAGATTAGTGGATGAGTGCGAATGGAGGACCCGATAGGCTGGGTTTTTAATGCGGGGACGTTTAGGCCTCCTCGAGGGCCCCGGTTGGCAGCTCTTCCGGCTGCGGCTACCGTGTGGAAGGTTCTTGTGGTGGGGGCCTGTCGGAAGTGAGAGTGCAGGCGCGCTGCGTAGTAAAAATGGTATAGCCCGTGGGTCGTGGATGACTAGTTTTCGTGTAGTAGACTTGTAGCCTTTGCATACTAGATTAAACATGACATGACCACTCAACGACTTTTTCCATGGACGGCATCGTGTTCCTTCTTGTAGAAGTCTCGTTGAGGGAGACGTCTGTGCTGTCTCGTGGTGTCCTGTGAAGGGCACGACGTGTGCAATGAGCCTCGTTGGATCACACAGGATCAACGGTTGGTGCGCACGATCCGCGTGACAACTTTGACAACCAATCAGGGCGTAGCAGACAGAGTGGGCACAGGTTTGGGCTTCTACGAAAGAGAGAGAGGGGCAAAAATGGGTAGTATCAAAAAACCAAGGGCAAAGCTGAGTAGTATAAAAATGGAAAGTGGGTGTCTTTTACAATGAAATGCATCGTGGCATACATCAAATTATGCCAAGATAGATCCACTAGAGTTCATTGCATGTGTGTTCTTTCCACAAACCACATATGTATCCACAAGAGTCATTGCATGTGTGTTCCTGTCATGAACCACATTTGGATCAACCAGTGTCATTGCATGTGTGTTCTTTCCACAAACCACATATGGATCAACCAATGGCATTGCATGTGTGTTCTTTTCACAAACTACACATGGATCAACCAGTGTTCACTGCATGTGTGTTCTTTCCACAAACCACTTATGGATCAACCAGTGGTCATTGCATGTGTGTTCTTTTCCACGAACCACTTATGGATCAACCAGTGGTCCTTGCATGTGTGTTCTTATACTAAAACCAGCATTAGAGTCATTGCATGTGTGTTCTTTCCACAAACCACACATAGATCAATCAGTGGTCATTGCATGTGTGTACTTTTCCACAAACCACATATGGATCCATATGTTTTCTTATACTAAAACCAGCATTAGAGTCATTGCATGTGTGTTCTTTCCACAAACCACACATGCATTAACCAATGGCATTGCATGTGTGTTCTTGCCACAAACCACATATAGATCAACCAGTGGCATTGCATGTGTGTTCTTTTCACAAATCACATATGGACCCAATAGAGTCATTGCTTGTGTGTTCTTACACTAAAACCAGCACTAGACACATTGCATGTGTGTTCTTTTCACAAACCACACATGGATCCACCAGTGTCATTGCATGTGTGTTCTTTCCACAAACCACACATGGATCAACCAGTGGTCATTGCATGTGTGTTATTTTCCACAAACCACTTATGGATCCACCAGTGTTCATTGCATGTGTGTTCTTCTGAACAAACCACATAAGGATCCACCAGTTTCATTGCATGTCTGTTCTTTTCATGAACAACACATGGATCCACAAGTGTCATTGCATGTGTGTACTTTTCATGAACCACAGCTAGAGTCATTGCATGTGTGTTCTTCTAAACAAACCACACATGGATCCACCTAGTGTGATAGCATGTCCGTTCTTTTCACAAACCACACATGGATCCACCAGTGTCATTTCATGTGTGTTCTTCTCATGAACCACAGCCAGTGTCATTGCATGTCTGTTCTTCTCACAAAACACATAAGGATCCACCACTGTCATTGCATGTATGTTCTTCTAAACAAACCACATAAGGATCCACCAGTGTGATTGCATGTTTGTTCTTTTAACAAACCACAGCTAGAGTCATTGCATGTCTGTTCTTCTAAACAAACCAAATAAGGATCCATAGTGTCATTGCATGTCTGTTCTTTTCATGAACCACACCTAGTGTCATTGCATGTCTGTTCCTCTAAACAAACTATACATGGATCCACCTAGAGTCATTGCATGCCAGTTCTTTTCACAAACCACACATGGATCCACCAGTGTCATTGCATGTGTGTTCTTTTCATGAACCACAGCTAGAGTCATTGCATGTGTGTTCTTCTAACAAACCACATAAGGATCCACCAGTGTCATTGCATGTGTGTTCTTCTCATGAACCACACCCAGTGTCATTGCATGTGTGTTCTTGTCATGAACCACCCATGGATACACCAGTGTCATTGCATGTGTGTTCTTTTCATGAACCACAGCTAGAGTCATTGCATGTGTGTTCTTCTAAACAAATCACATAAGGATCCACCAGTGTCATTGCATGTGTGTTCTTCTCATGAACCACACCCAGTGTCATTGCATGTGTGTTCTTCTAAACAAACCACATAAGGATCCACCAGTGTCATTGCATGTGTGTTCTTTTCATGAACCACAGCTAGAGTCATTGCATGTGTGTTCTTCTAAACAAACCACATAAGGATCCACCAGTGTCATTGCATGTGTGTTCTTCTCATGAACCACACATGGATCCACCAGTGTGATTGCATGTCTGTTCTTTTCATGGAACACACCCAGTGTCATTGCATGTCTGTTCCTCTAAACAAACCACATAAGGATCCACCAGTGTCATTGCATGTGTGTTCTTCTCATGAACCACACATGGATCCACTAGTGTGATTGCATGTCTGTTCTTTTCATGGAACACACCCAGTGTCATTGCATGTCTGTTCCTCTAAACAAACCACATAAGGATCCACCAGTGTCATTGCATGTCTGTTCTTTTCATGAACCACACATGGATCTACCAGTGTCATTACATGTGTGTTCTTTTCATGAACCACAGCTAGAGTCATTGCATGTGTGTTCTTCTAAACAAACCATAGAAGGATCCACCTAGTGTTATTGCATGTATGTTCTTTTCACAAACCACACATGGATCCACCAGTGTCATTGCATGTGTGTTCTTTTCATGAACCACAGCTAGAGTCATTGCATGTGTGTTCTTCTAAACAAACCACACATGGATCGACCTCGTGTGGTTGCATGTCTGTTCTTCTCATGAACCACACCCAGTGTGATTGCATGTGTGTTCTTCTCATGAACCACACATGGATACACCAGTGTCATTGCATGTCTATTCTTTTCATGAACCACAGCTAGAGTCATTGCATGTGTGTTCTTCTAAACAAACCACATAAGGATCCACCAGTGTCATTGGGCGTGTGTTCTTCTCATGAACCACACCTAGTGTCATTGGATGTGTGTTCTTCTCATGGACCACACATGGATACACAAGTGTCATGGCATGTGTGTTCTTTTCATGAACCACAGCTAGAGTCATTGCATGTGTGTTCTTCTAAACAAACCACATAAGGATCCACCAGTGTCATTCCATGTGTTTCTTGTCATGAACCACATAAGGATACATTGGTGTCATTCCATGTCTATTCTATTCACAAACCACATAAGGATACACCAGTGTCATTGCATGTCTGTTCTTCTCACAAACCACATAAGGATCCACCAGTGTCATTGCATGTCTGTTCTTTTCATGAACCACATCTAGAGTCATTTCATGTGTGTTCTTTTCACAAATGACATATGGACCCACTAGAGTCATTGCTTGTTTGTTCTTATACTAAAACCAGCACTAGAGTCAATGCATGTGTGTTCTTTTCACAAACCACATATGGATCCACTAGTGTTCACTTCATGTGTGTTCTTTTCACAAACCACTTATGGATCCACCAGAGTTCATTGCATGTGTGTTCCTCTAAACAAACCACATAAGGATCCACCAGTGACATTGCATGTCTGTTCTTTTCATGAACCACACCTAGTGTATTGCATGTCTGTTCCTCTAAACAAACCACAGATGGATCCACCTAGTGTGATTGCATGTCTGTTCTTTTCACAAACCACACATGGATCCACCAGTGTCATTGCATATGTGTTCTTTTCACGAACCACAGCTAGAGTCATTGCATGTGTGTTCTTCTAAAAAAACACATGGATCCACCTAGTGTGATTGCATGTCTGTTCTTCTCATGAACCACACCTAGTGTCATTGCATGTGTGTTCTTCTCATGAACCACAGCCAGTGTCATTGCATGTCTGTTCCTCTAAACAAACCACATAAGGATCCACCAGTGTCATTGCATGTCTGTTCTTTTCATGAACCACACATGGATCTACCAGTGTCATTACATGTGTGTTCTTTTCATGAACCACAGCTAGAGTCATTGCATGTGTGTTCTTCTAAACAAACCACAGAAGGATCCACCTAGTGTTATTGCATGTATGTTCTTTTCACAAACCACACATGGATCCACCAGTGTCATTGCATGTGTGTTCTTTTCATGAACCACAGCTAGAGTCATTGCATGTGTGTTCTTCTAAACAAACCACACATGGATCGACCTCGTGTGGTTGCATGTCTGTTCTTCTCATGAACCACACCCAGTGTGATTGCATGTGTGTTCTTCTCATGAACCACACATGGATACACCAGTGTCATTGCATGTCTATTCTTTTCATGAACCACAGCTAGAGTCATTGCATGTGTGTTCTTCTAAACAAACCACATAAGGATCCACCAGTGTCATTGGGCGTGTGTTCTTCTCATGAACCACACCTAGTGTCATTGGATGTGTGTTCTTCTCATGGACCACACATGGATACACAAGTGTCATTGCATGTGTGTTCTTTTCATGAACCACAGCTAGAGTCATTGCATGTGTGTTCTTCTAAACAAACCACATAAGGATCCACCAGTGTCATTGCATGTGTTTCTTTTCATGAACCACATAAGGATACATTGGTGTCATTCCATGTCTATTCTATTCACAAACCACATAAGGATACACCAGTGTCATTGCATGTCTGTTCTTCTCACAAACCACATAAGGATCCACCAATGTCATTGCATGTCTGTTCTTTTCATGAACCACATCTAGAGTCATTTCATGTGTGTTCTTTTCACAAATGACATATGGACCCACTAGAGTCATTGCTTGTTTGTTCTTATACTAAAACCAGCACTAGAGTCAATGCATGTGTGTTCTTTTCACAAACCACATATGGATCCACTAGTGTTCACTTCATGTGTGTTCTTTTCACAAACCACTTATGGATCCACCAGAGTTCATTGCATGTGTGTTCCTCTAAACAAACCACATAAGGATCCACCAGTGACATTGCATGTCTGTTCTTTTCATGAACCACACCTAGTGTATTGCATGTCTGTTCCTCTAAACAAACCACAGATGGATCCACCTAGTGTGATTGCATGTCTGTTCTTTTCACAAACCACACATGGATCCACCAGTGTCATTGCATATGTGTTCTTTTCACGAACCACTGCTAGAGTCATTGCATGTGTGTTCTTCTAAAAAAACACATGGATCCACCTAGTGTGATTGCATGTCTGTTCTTCTCATGAACCACACCTAGTGTCATTGCATGTGTGTTCTTCTCATGAACCACAGCCAGTGTCATTGCATGTCTGTTCTTCTCACAAACCACATAAGGATTCACTAGTGTCATTGCATATATGTTCTTCTAAACAAACCACATAAGGATCCACCAGTGTGATTGCATGTCTGTTCTTTTCACAAACCACAGCTAGAGTCATTGCATGTGTGTTCTTCTAAACAAACCACATAAGGATCCATAGTGTCATTGCATGTCTGTTCTTTTCATGAACCACACCCAGTGTCATTGCATGTCTGTTCCTCTAAACAAACCACACATGGATCCACCTAGAGTCATGGCATGTCAGTTATTTTCACAAACCACACATGGATCCACCAGTGTCATTGCATGTGTGTTGTTTCATGAACCACATCTAGAGTCATTGCATGTGTGTTCTTCTAAACAAACCACATAAGGATCCACCAGTGTCATTGCATGTGTGTTCTTCTCATGAACCACACCCAGTGTCATTGCATGTGTGTTCTTCTAAACAAACCACATAAGGACCCTCCAGTGTCATTGCATGTGTGTGTTCTTTTCATGAACCACAGGTAGAGTCATTGCATGTGTGTTCTTCTAAACAAACCACATAAGGATCCACCAGTGTCATTGCATTCGTGTTCTTCTCATGAACCACACATGGATCTACCAGTTTCATTGCATGTCTGTTCTTTTCATGAACCACACCTAGTGTCATTGCATGTCTATTCCTCTAAACAAACCACATAAGGATCCACCAGTGTCATTGCATGTCTGTTCTTTTCATGAGCCACACATGGATCCACCAGTGTCATTGCATGTGTGTTCTTTTCATGAACCACAGCTAGAGTCATTGCATGTGTGTTCTTCTAAACAAACCCCCACATGGATCCACTTGTGTGATTGCATGTCTGTTCTTTTTCACAAACCACATATGGATCCACCAGTGTTCACTTCATGTGTGTTCTTTCCACAAACCACTTATGGATCCACCAGTGTTCATTGCACGTGTGTTCTTCTAAACAAACCACATAAGGATCCACCAGTGTCATTGCATGTCTGTTCTTTTCATGAACCACACCCAGTGTCATTGCATGTCTGTTCCTCTAAACAAACCACACATGGATCCACCTAGAGTCATTGCATGCCAGTTCTTTTCACAAACCACACATGGATCCACCAGTGTCATTGCATGTGTGTTATTTTCATGAACCACAGCTAGAGTCATTGCATGGGTGTTCTTCTGAACAAACCACATAAGGATCCACCAGTGTCATTGCATTTCTGTTCTTCTCATGAACCACAGCTAGAGTCATTGCATGTGTGTTCTTCTAAACAAACCACACATGGATCCACCTAGTGTGATTGCATGTCTGTTCTTTTCACAAACCACACATGGATCCACTAGTGTCATTGCATATGTGTTCTTTTCATGAACCACAGCTAGAGTCATTGCATGTGTGTTCTTCTAAACAAACCACACATGGATACACTAGTGTCATTGCATGTGTGTTCTTTTCATGAACCACAGCTAGAGTGATTGCATGTTTGTTCTTCTAAACAAACCACATAAGGATCCACCAGTGTCATTGCATATGTGTTCTTTTCATGAACCACATAAGGATACACTGGTGTAATTGCATGTCTTTTCTATTCACAAACCACATTAGGATACACCAGTGTCATTGCATGTGTGTTCTTCTCATGAACCACACATGGATCCACCATTGTCATTGCATGTCTGTTCTTTTCATGAACCACAGCTAGAGGCATTGCATGTGTGTTCTTTTCACAAATCACATATGTACCCACTAGAGTCATTGCTTGTGTGTTCTTATACTAAAACCAGCACTAGAGTCATTGCATGTGTGTTCTTTTCACAAACCACATATGGATCCTCTAGTGTTCACTGCATGTGTGTTCTTTCCACAAACCACTTATGGATCCACCAGTGTTCATTGCATGTGTGTTCTTCTAAACAAACCACATATGGATCCACCAGTGTCATTGCATGTGTGTTCTTTTAATGAACAACACATGGATCCACAAGTGTTCACTGCATGTGTGTTCTTTTCCACAAACCACTTATGGATCCACCAGTGTTCATTGCATGTGTGTTCTTTCCACAAACCACATATGGATCCACCAGTGGTCATTGTATGTGTGTTCTTTCCACAAACCACATATGGATCAACTAGTGTCATTGCATGTGTGTTCTATCCACAAACCACATATGGATCAACCAGTGTTAATTGCATGTGTGTTCTCTTCCTCCCCGTACTTCTCTTTCTTCCCCTCGAAGCCACTTTTCCCACTCCACTTCCATCCTACCGTAACCGCAAGCCGACGACATCTGCCAATTCTCTAGTCGCTACCTTCATGCTAAGAAATCATTTTACAAGCTTTTGAACTTATCCTACATATTCCTACTATTCGCCAATCTAACTACTGATCTTTTTTCCGATTTCTCGACGAACTTCAGATGTGGCAGATGCTGCGGCCCAAGAATCTAGAGATCCTCGTGCGCAACTTCGCAGCGATGTTCCCGCTCGTGTGCTCCCACCCAGGATGCTTTCGCCGTTACTCCTACCAAGAGCTCCCGCTCCACGAGCTCGCGTGCCCACACGGCGCGTGCTCCTGCACGGATCCGGGCTGCAACTACACTGGCCCGCCGGAAGAGCTCGTCGTCCACCTTGTAGAGGGGCACTTAATCGAAGTGATTAGGATCTCGTACGGGCAATCCCAACTTCTCCAAGAGCAGGTGCCGTTCACTGACTCGGCATGCCACCTGCTAATTTTCCAGGGGGACGACTTTGTTTTCGTCCTGACCATCACCGCCAGTGTTCCGGGAACCAGAGACGGGCCCATCGTAGTGTGTGTCGTATGCGTCAGGTCGGTCGCGTGTGCCTGGCCCGTATACACGGTGCGCATGTGGGCGAATGCCCAGCCGCCGTCGTCGGATAGCATTCTTGTGCTAGCCGAGGCGCCGAGCTGCCCGACGCCGCGGGAGGTGGAGTATGTGGACCTAAGGTCGATCCTATGCGTGACATCTCAGTACCTTGTTGGTGCTGGACCGAACAGGCAGATGCATTTCTACATTTGTATCGAGAAGACCGACAGGGAAATGTAGTACTTGTGTTGTCATTACTGTTAGACTTAAGCGATGCTTCCCAGGTGCTTAGAGCATACGTGTTGTGCGAATGTACCCCAGTTGTAGTTTTCAGTACTCCTTTTAATAATTCGACGAGTTATTATATTGGTCCAATCAGCTTGCTGTTGTCACGCTGCAAAGGCCGCTTGGTCTGGACAGACCGACAATACCGTGTGCTCCCGCTCCCGCATGTCAGTGTCACGTGTTTCGAGCCCACCTGACAGTGTCACGCCCCCTCCTCTTCCTCCCCTTGAAGCCACTGTCCCAACTTCTCTTCCATCCTGCCACTCTCGTCTGATGGTTGTAATCTGATTTTCGTTGGTTTGCTTACATATAATCTACGTTGATAATGCAACATGCAAATGGCACAGACATAATTTCTAAAGTGGAAGCACTCACACGCTGCTATTGCACATATTTCTCAATATAGCTCGACAAACCCATTACAATAATTGTACTCGCATTAAACACAACCAAAATTGCAACCATCCTAAACAACATCTAAACCCACATCACACCGCTGTCGTCGGAGTCCACCTCGATTGGTCACACCGCCGTGCCCTTCCTAGCGACATCCACTCCCACCCGTGGCTTGCCCTTCGCCAAGGAGGCAACAATGTCATTCTGCACAGCTTCGTCCCCGTCGTCCTCCACATCAGAATCGACAATCACGAAGGTGACGGGGTTGGCGTGGACCGAGCACCGTCGCTCCTGGCGTCTCATGTTCGAGCTCGACACCGCATCAGTCCTTCTACAGGTAGGAGGGGTTGAGCTCGCATACGTAGTGTCGTCGCTCCTCTCAAGAAACCATGGCCATTTGATACTGTGACGGTAGGATCTTGGGGTGGATCCGCCGCGGCGAGCCCAACCGGAAGCGGTGGAGCGGATGGATCTGCCAGCACGAGCCATGACAAGTTCCTAGGAGGGAGTAAGATTGTGGGCCAGGTGTGTCTGGTTCCTGAGCAAGGCCTCCCAGTGATATGTACGCGGGCAAGGTGCCAAAAAAATTCGTCCAATGCGCGCGAGAGGGCTGTTGAACCACGAAGGCGCAAGGTTTGGTTGACAAGTCTACACGCTAGGTCCCCCCCCCTATCAGCCAAATGTGGATGGTAGGATTCTGCCCGAGTTATTAAGTAAGGATAAATCACGCTTCACCACTACCCTGACATCCAAAGGATCCTCTTTCCTCTGCCCTCGCTCCCCTCGCTCATGGCTCGCAGCTCGTGCAGTTCGTCTTGGGCAGAATCAGGGTCGGCTCAATGCCATCAGGCGGGTGCCCCCATCAGGTACCAGAGGGCGCCCTATGATTACTACCCCGATATGCTGTGTTTGTGCGGTGAGAAGATGCCGAGATGGATTTCATGGACCGACGAAAATACTGTAGGAAAATTCAGCAACTCCAGCATCAGAGCGGTAAGTTCCTACTATAGGTACAATGGTAACGCGTATCCGGAAAGCGTAATGTAATTCTTTTTTTTGTTTCCTTCGATCTACTACGCAGGAAGGGAGGGGGACTGGCTGTGACAAGTTTGTGTGGATTGAAAAGCCACTGACAGGTTTTCACAGAGATCTTGTTCAGGATCTGCATGATACTATGTGGGACAAGAAAGAGGAGATTCGTGCGATGGAGCGAGAGATCTGGGAGCTTCGCCAGGTGCAGGGGAGGCAGGGGCAGGGAGGTGGTGAGACAGACGGGCTCAATATTAGTCCAGATAGTGGAAACAATTTCCTCATTATTTGGGCATTATCTGATGCATTTACAGTCTATGTTGCCATGTCGTTGTCCAGTAGCTGAAATAAGTTGTTGCTTTGTGGAGTGTAGCAGCCAGCTTAAGAAATTGTTTTTCAGCCCAGAAACTTATCATAAGTGTAATGCCAATAGCAGGGATTTATTAAGCGCCTATAAATAAATCATGTCTGTGCCACTAACACCCATAGATTTTGGATAGGATTTAACCGCTCAGCTATCACGATTGTTCAGATAGTAGTGGCGCAGTCAAAATTTTGGATTCAACTAGTGGCCTCGGCCGTAGCCAATCCTAAATTCATGTTACATTTTACTCCGAGTACGAGAGGCAGATTGTTTCACCCGACAAGTTCCACGCACATAGCTCCAGAGTTTAACCGAACTACATATATAGGTTCAAGTTCAATACATTATTAGGCTTCTACACTTCTAGCCCTCTTTCTCTACTTGGGTGCCAACTTTCTTCCTCTTTCCTTCACGTCCATTGGCTTCTTCATCTCCTGCCTTCTTCCTCTTCCAAGGTGCCAATTTTCTTACCTTCACGTACCCTGCATCTCCGGGCCGAGGGAAGTCGGGCCAATCAGCACCAGAATCTTGTCCGGCATCATCACTCCACTCGTTTTGGTTTTCTTTCCGCAGCAAAATCACTGAGTCGGTTGTCTTGTTTCTTACCTTGCACTTCCTATAAAAAAAACATTACATGGATTACTACCTTATATCTACAGACTATAAACAATTTTTTGTGTGAATGTACCATCTCATACCTAGGTTTGGGAGCATTAAGGGGACATCCAGCTGCTCTATGGCCAATAAGATGGCAGGTCTTGCATCTATTTTTTGCCCTTCTTTGTAGCACAGAAAGCCGAACCCTTCTTCTTGAGAAAATTCTTAAACCTATTCACCTAGGGTCTTCCTCTTTCCCTTTTTGTAACTGGCTGGCAAAGCTCGAAAGACAGTTGGACTTGAGGCCATTGAGATGGGTCTGTACATGGCTCGACGAATCCAGTGTACGTAGCTCTAAACTTTTCCATAGATTAGTAGTCTGACAAATACTGATCCAAATGTGGTAGAGTTCTTTTCTTCACCAAGAAGGCCAAGGCGTGGTCGCAAGGTTTCCCGGTATGCTGCCACTCTAAGCAGGTGCATTCTCGCAGCTGGATGTTCACAACATCCCTTTTGCCACTCTTAGACATATCGACCACCTCACAGCTTCTGCTGGTTGATGGGAGAACCTTAAGATGAGCAAGTCCTCGGCTTCTCTTGTGCAGTTGTTGTACAACTGGCGGTAGCATATGTCCTCTAAGTCTCCTACCAATCTCTCTCCTTATATTTAATAGCTTCATGATCATACCACGTATGTTGTCCATCAAGATATGATCAGGACGCACTTTTATGTCCTTCACCCAGTTATTTAGGCATTCTGCAAGGTTGTTGTTTATGTAATCAACTTTGATGTCAGGGTTGAATTGACTCCTCTTCCATAGCTGCGAATGATGGATGGCTAAGTACTCTGGAAGTTCAGGGGCTTCGGCAAAAATCTTGCTCATGAAATATTCGTTACTACTAGGTTTGTAAACTCTAGCAGCAGGAAACATGTAACGAAATACGCTGCCTGCGTAGTGTGAGTACAAGTTGAGCATCATATGGGCATGGCATTCTCTACCTTCATCTCGTGGGAACACCTCCTTCACTGCATTCATCAGCCCTTTGCATGCATCCGTGGATATAGCCAATGGATCCATGTGGCCTATTGATCTCCTGAGCTACCTCATAAACCAGACCCAGTTTTCCTCCGTTTCTGTTTCAAATAGCCCGAATGCCACTGGGAACATCCAGTTGTGACCATCAAGTGTTGTGGCAGATGGCAGGCAGCCTTTCCATTTGTCAGTTAGGACAGTGTTGTCTACACTCAGATACAGCCTACAGCCGTCCTTGAATCCCTGGATGCAAGGTTTAAGCGCCATGAAAAATCTTTTGAAATATATTTTACCACCTTCTGATTCGATGTCAATCTCCACAAAACTCCCCGGACACCTAGATTGTACCTCCGCCTTGAAGTTGTACAGCATCCTGAAGCTATTGGTCCAATCCCTGTGCAAGACCACCAGAGCTTTCTCTTTACCTTTCCAAACCGTGTAATACGGAAGGACAATGTTGTATTTAGAACCAAGGCTAGTCTGAATATTCTTCGCGGTCTCCTTAGGGTTATCCTTTAGTATGGACATAGATTGCATAGCCACCCACTCCGTATCAGCCATTGAGGATTTCAGTATGGTGCATGTCAGACACATGTATCGAGGGCCCATTTTGTTCACCTTCAACACAGATTCATTTAAAAGATAAGCGGAGTCGACTAGTTGCCAGAAAGATATCGCACATCAATTGTAGTTATAGAGTGAAAAGAGAGAGAGTTCTAATGGTTTGCTGCATTCATTGCCCTAGTACCCTAATTGCATTCGACGCAGGTAAGGCTCTTGTTGTGATCCTCCATGGACAATGTACCACGGCCCGTCCATTCATCCATGTTAACTTGCAAACGGCCTCATACCTCTCGGCAGTGCTCTTCAGTCGATAAATGTCGAACTCCCCCTTAATACAAAAATGCCGTAACAACATCCGGAACTCATGCATGCTCCTGAACTCGGTGCCAACTGAAATTATAGGATACTCATGGTCATGTTTCATTTCTTCTACTTCAACACCCAAATCATCGACTGGAATACCAGCCCCATCCTTAATTCCTCGTCTATTTCATCATCACTAGATTCTTGATCCTCTACAGTGCCTTCTTCTTCATCTGATTTAGAATCCTCGCCATCGTCTCTAATGCCTAGTACTGCACACATCATATTGACTCCCATGGGTGGGGCTACACCATCGTCTCCACCCGGATGGACCGGAACATTACCCCAATCCACCTCACCGGCAACTCTGTTTTCTCCAAGACAGTCGGTTGGTTCTGCTGCAACCACATGGGGTGGTCTTATGTTTGCACGCATCACAGGTACTTCAGTGGACAAACAGAAGTCAGAATCAATTTCATCTTGAGTGTACAGAACCCTCTTGGTCTTCTTGTGTACATCCTCCTTCCTGATGTAATCTTTCCTGATGGTATCAGTAGGGCTTGACACATTCCATTCCCCATCGAACCAGGCTTTTTGCTGCCGCTCTTGGGTGTGATCTCCTTACTGCCTCCCCTCACGGGTGTTGTCTCTAGGGTGCTGGCATTATTGCCTGACCTCTGCGGCGTGTTCCGCTCCAAATTAGCCCTTTTGCTGCTACTATTGGGCGTGTTCTCCTTCGTGCTGGCATTGTTGCCTGACCTCAGCGCCGTGTTCCGCTCCATATTAGCCCTTTTGCTGCTACTATTGGGCATCTTCTCCTTCGTGCTGGCATCATTGCCTGACCTCAGCGGCGTGTTCTGCTCCAAATTAGCCCTTTTGCTGCTACTATTGGGCGTGTTCTCCTTCGTGCTGGCATAATTCCCTCACAGCGGCGTGTTCCCCTCCAAATTAGTATTTTTTCTGATCCCATTGGTTGTGGTAGCCTCCGTGCTAGCCATCTTCGCCTCTTTGCTACCACTCCTGGGAGTGTTCACCACCGTGCTAGCCCTCTTAGCGTTTTTGCTACTACCGTTCGGTGTGGCATTTTGACTAGATCTCAGGGGTGTACTCTGCGGCGTGGTGCCTTTTGTCGTGCGACTCTTGGGCGTCCTCTTCTCTGGCGTGGTCTCCTTGGTGACGTTCTTCCTCGGGGTGCCCTTTCTGGGGATGCTCTTCCTGCTCCTCTTTATGACGCTCCTCTGTAAGACTCTCCTCTATTCGAAGCTACCCTTAGTCGCACCAGCCCTAGTCATGCCATGGATCAGGTCACGCATGCCTTCTAAAAGTCCATCATCTCTATTGTCAAGTTCCAATTCCTCTCCAACCGTGAGCACTATCAAGTGGAAGTAAACTTCACCTCTATAATGTTTCCATGTAAACGGTACAACTAAATCCCTCGTATCTTTCACTTCAATAGCCTTTTTGCTCCTATAACCATAATATAACAAACGTGCTTCCTGGGAGGACCCCCACAACACCTTCACACGTAACGATGCCATCAGGTCAGATAACTCTACCACTTCAGGGTCGTATCTGCCAAGGATTACATCAAACTCGTCATAGAATTTTTCTGTGCCATCATCTAATTTTGCAGTATAATCCGTGACACCGATACGAACGATTACTTTGCCATCATCAGGTTCTTTAGGATAGAAACCTCCGAGAGGTTCGAGAGATGGAGTGGCACCATCAGAACCATCCCCAATGCCACCACCGTCATCGTTAGCTGGATCAACCTCGGTGGAAGTACCAGGACCAGGAGCAAGGTGAGGGCCCTTAGCAGTGGGAGCTACATTACCTGGTGGACAGGCAGGGCCCCTTCTAACGACAGCCACAATAGGATCAGCTGCTGCCATGCCACATCGACGATCAGGAGAAGTTCCCACAACAGCAGTGTTTCGAGTGCTAGCAGAGTCCAGACCATGAGCTGGCTCTAGACCAGCAGCTTGCTGAACCCAAGCACGAGTTCGAGGAGGAGACAAGGCATCAGTCTTTGCAACAACAGTGGGGCAGCCTCTGGAAGCCTTAGTTTGCTCAATAGCGGCAGGGATTGGGTCAACAGCGTCCAGATCAACAACAACACGAGGACGACCAGTACCAGCAGATTCCAGAGCACGGGTTCGCACAACTTGAGGACGGTTTCGAGGAGGAGCAGCACACAAGACGGCTGTCTTGGCAACAACAGCGGGGAAGCCTCTAGAAGCCTTAGTTTTCTCAATAGCAGCATGGATTGCATGAGCAGCAGCCGTAGCAACATGGGCATGGGGACGGGGATGACCAGTACGAGCAGATTCTAGAGCAGAGGTTTCCACAACGGCAATACGGGGACTCCTACGAGGAGGTTGCCTGACAGAAGCATGTCGCGGACGAGGAACCACATTTTTCTCAACAACAGCAGGGGTTCGAGTTAGACCTCCCTGTCCAATAATAGCTGGTGATTCCCAATAGCAGGAGCTTCCTCATCCAGTATGTTACACACCAGCATAACCACGTGAAGCCTAACATGCTATTTCATCAACCCAATTAGCTGACTGTCACACGCTATAGGAACCTTGAAGCCTCGTTCATCAACGATGCTGAACCATGCAGTCTGCTCTGGCCTCATTTCAGCAAGTTCACCCACAGCAGCAACCAAACCAGGGATAGTGCATAACTACACAGGCGCTACTTCCATCTTCAGATTTAATGAGGTAGCCGCAGATGGCCACCAGAACCATGTATTTGGGTTCAGCGGAGATCCTAGTTGACAGAAAATTGGAGACAAAAGATAAGAATTGTTTGTCAGCGTCGTGCTAGCAAACAATTCTATGTTCGATATATCTTTGTAATGCCAATAGCCAGCTAGCAGTTACAGGTAGTGCGAATATCAAAGAGAAGAGTAGCTCACCCGCAATTAGCCAGAAGTACTTCTTCCTCGGCAAATGGATCTGTCATCCTTCGCGCTGCTCAGCTCGTCCGCGGTAGAGGCGGGCTAGATCGTCGCAACGGCTGGCACGGTATTCGGCATTAGAGCTCGGTAACAGCGAGTAGGCGCAGCAACTTGGCACCAGAAGTCAAATGCCCGAAGAGATCATTCTGGTTGGAGAGGGGATTTTGATGCCGCCGGTGCTAGGGTTCATGCGAAAGGAGGGAGGGAGTGGATTTGTGAATTTGGTCAATGCACCATGCTCCTTTAGTCTCTCGTTTCGCCTACGTGGTTGCCGCGTTGTCCCTCGCATCACGGAAATATTACTGACATGAGGGTCCCGACCGTCTACTTCACGGGGCAGTTTCACGACATGTTTGGATTTGGTAGGGGTGAGATGAGTTTGCATCGAAATGGCCCCTCTCGGTAGTTGGCGACCCAACATTTCGAAACGCGGCAATTTCAGGCAACTTAGGTACCGCGGTGCACTCACCCGCCATTTTTGGTACCGCAGCCCGGTAGCCCCCATAGAAAGGGCAGGCTTCTACCACGTGGAATATTTTACCCAGCAATTCATTGTATCACACGAATAAGTGCACAAACTTGATGTCTGTAGGCGGGAAACTGAGCAACGGAAGTGCACAAAATTGTATTAGTCGTGTGGTTGCTACTATTAATAGAGTGGGGGTTTCCCCTAAAAAAAGCGGGGTTCGCAAAAAAATTATAGTGGAGTGAAAGTTAGTTTCGAGTTCGAGGAAGGTTAGTCGTGTGCCCCTCGACCCCATCGTCATCTTCTCCGCCTAGCCGCCCTCCCTCGACTGGACCGTCCCCAATCCTCCACCATTGAACACCACCGCACCGCCGTTCGCTGGTATGTACGTCCTCAACCTCCAGCCATTACGGCCTTTATGAAGGATAGAATGCATTTATTTTTGGGCATTGCGAGCTAAATAAGCTGGTGGCGTTTACATGAAATGGAATTAGTGTTGGCGGATGCATTTGCTACATTGGCGGATGCTTGTAAAGTAGAGGTGGATGCTAAAGTAGCACCAGCAGATACATGTGAAGCGGATGCAGAGTCCGATGCTTGTACCACATCGGAGTCTTGGGCAGTGTTGAGTGATGCTTGGAAAGCGGTGTAGGCGCAGTTGAAATCCTCGTCGACTGCTGCTAGAACAAATTTAGCTATGTTGGTTACCGCTGCCAAAGAGACGGCTGCGTGGGATGCTAGGAATGCGTTAGCTCGTGGTCGTGCTTCTTTAGCGTCAATGGCTATGGCTTGTCATTCATCAGCGGTGCCTGCTCCATCTACTCAGAACTCATCGACCCCATTATAAGTTCTACGTTGGATTTTGTCTCCCTGACTTCCTCCCTCTTTTGTGTATTCTGGTCCAGGGTTTTTTCTGGACGTAGTGGATATTAGTTTAAACTAGTAGTACTTGGAATATAAAAATCTATTTAATCACAAACTAGTGATCCGAATGGGATGGAACTTTCACAAGATTCAAACCTAGGCACCGATGATTACTAATTTTTGTCAATTTTTTCGAATAGTTTTACTTTTTGTTTCAAAATCTGAGCTACTGTCATACGTTTGATCCAAGATGGAAGGTGGATCATGGGGCAAGTCTCCGTGAGACTTGGGTTCACCGAGTCACTGAAGCTGTGTCCGTTTTTTCTCCCCTTCTTTATATTAAAACCAGAAAATTCAGGTGGGGGCCTTTCTTTCCTCCCCGATGACCTAAAAAAGTTCTTCTTTCCCTTTGCCTAGTTCCGACATGCTGAAGCATTTTGCGGTGCTTTCATACTACTCTCGTTTATTCCTTGTGTTTTTAGGTTATTTTGTTGAAATACTCTGCTTTTTAGGAAGTTTTTTAGATGCCTGCAGTTTAGGAAATTTTGATGATAAATTTTCCTGTCAAATTGTATGATGCATTGTGGTGTTTACTTAATTATTTTTTTAGGGTTGTGCATTGTGTTGGAAATATGCCCTAGAGACAAATAGTAATAAGGACTATTATCATATTTCATAAAGTTTATGATTAAGTTTTATATCATGCTATAACTTTATTGAGTGGAAACATCAATACACGTGTGATATATAAACAACCAGGGTTCCCAGTGAAACTATAGTCACTAGTTCATCGGTCAAGGATGATCAAGTTTCCTGATCATGTGGCATTCATGCCAGTTGGAAATGGAGTCAACTCATTTTGTGAATGAGATGATGAACCAATACCCAACCTAAACATCATGACCCGATCATATCACGAAGTTCAAGTTACGATGATTAGAAATGTATCCTCGTAGACTATTCCTTAGACCGTGAGGCTATATCAATCACTGTCTCCCGAGAGTGCTTAGATAGCATCAAGTGTCACTTGGTAATACAGTGATTATAAATGTGTGTTTAGGTACTTAGAGGAACCGTAGAGGCAATATATGTCAAGAGCGGGATTTGTCCATCCACGTGACAGAAAGATACTTAAGGGCCCACTCAGGAGAAGTTATATACAATAGCGGCGCAGCGTGTGATTTGATCACAGGGATATCACTTGTCGGAACGAGTCAAGTAGCATTGTTCAGTAATGAGATTGAACACGACATGGTGATGTCATTGATCAGATCTTGGGAAATGCAAGTATCGAGAGACAAAGGGAATAAGACACGACCGTCCTAGTTCAAACACCGAAAGATCTTCGTGGAACGCACAGGGGTCACATGGCCATCCAGGTCCCTCTATGGATCATTGGTCCGAGAGTGTCCCGACCATGTCTGGACTATTCCCGAACCGTAGGGTATCACGCTTAAGGGTTTGATGATGCTTAGAGAGTGTTTATAGGATCAGAAGAATCGCCGAAGAATAGTAGAGAGAAAACCGAAAGGGTTTCCGTAAGTCCGGAGGTTGTCCGGAGTGGAGGTGGAAGGTGTTCCACAGCCATGGATATTGAATAATATATGAATGAACGTTAAATATTGATTTAATCATTTATTCGTAATTGTTTAATAAAAAATAAAATCAATTTAAAGGTCAAAAGGCTTAATGGGCCAATTGTGGAGGGAAGGGGGCCCATTAGGGAAAGGCAAGAGGAAGAAGGGCCAAAGGGGGTGGCCGGCTCCCTAGTGGGGCAGCCCCCCCCTCCCCGCGCGGGGCCCATGGTGGTGGCTGGTGGCACCCCCCCCCCCACCTCTCCTCTCCTTTAGTCCCACCCCGGGACATTGAGGGAGGTAGTCCCTCCCCTCCCACTATATATCGTGGGGATATTTGGCTAGATAAATACACACAATATTCAATAAAAAGTTTCCCTTCTTTTGGGGAGACCTCCAATTTATATTCTCTCTCTCTCTCCTGACCGTGGTCCCAAGTTTGGACTACGCGAACGAGAGACATCTTCACCGCAGAGCACCGTCGCGCTGCGGGATTCGGATCCAGGAGCTCTACTTTCGCAACTGCTGCTGGATCGGGAAGCAGGAGTAATTGTCAGGCACCGGACGTGTGTAACTCCCCGTTAGGTGTCACACTTGAGGCACTCAAGTCGTTGGAGCCAAAGGAGCGCAAGGACTTCATCTCGACCTTGAGGTCGGGCTTTGGCTCGTCTACATCAACCACGCTGTCCTGAGCGTTGACAACGCTTTTCGGTCTTCAAGGGTAAGTTTGCAAAAATCCCCTCCTATTACTGCATTACTAATAGATAGGTCCTGGCAACATCATGGGTTTAGGGGCGTAGGGTAAAAAATTATTGTTTTCATATGCGGAACCCCTACAGTGGTATCAGAGCTAGATCTATGTGTAGTAATGCTAGTATGGGTAGAACACATGAGATGTAGCGTGTGGGCGTTGATCTTTTAGTTGTTACCCTCCCACGTGTACTTGTGTATACCGCAGTAATGCTTGATGAAGCGGCCCCCAACCGACTTTACGCGTTCATTTGCGAGACTAGTCCATGCTTGACATACGGCTTGTACCATATAAAGTGGCTTAGGGCGTGTCTGTCTCTCTCACATTATTTGGTATGCAATTGATGACCCACAAGTATAGGGGGTGTATCGCAGTACTTTTGAGGGAAGTGAAACCCAATTTATTGATTCGACACAAGGGGAGCCAAAGAATATATATAAGCCTTATCAACTGAGTTGTCAATTTAGCTGCACCTAGAAACAATCTTGCTCACAGCAGTTTATCAGTAGCAACAGTTTTGTAGTAGCAATAGCAAAGTAATAGTAGTAGTAAAAGTAAAGACAGTAGTAACAATTGCAGTAAATAGTAGGATTAAAGCGCAGTAGGCATAGGGATGGATGGACGGGCATTTCATGGACAAGATAATTCATATGGCAATCAAGACATAGGGCATTTGCAGATAAATAAGATAAAGCATCCAAGTACTAAATAATCATAGGCATGTGTTCCATATATAGTCATACATGCTCCCAATGAGAAATTGCACAACATCTTTTGTCCTGCCAGCCCGTTTGCGGCGGGTCCTCAAGGAAACTATTGGCAATTAAGGTGCTCCTTTTAATAGAGCACCAGAGCAAAGAATTAACACTCCGTGAACACATTTGATCCTCACATCAAAGCCATCCCCTCCGGTTATCCCGATTATTGTCACTTCGGGGCCTTTGGTTCTGGACAATAATATGTGTATACAACTTGTAGGTAAGACCATAAACAATACTATCATAATGAATCAATAACATGTTTAGATCTGAAATCATGGCACTCGGGCCCTAGTGACAAGCATTAAGCATAACAAGTTGCAACAAAGTCAAAAAGCACTAATAATAGATATTAGGCACTATGCCCTAACAATCCGATGCCATTACATGAACGATCTCATCCAATCGCTACCATTCCCATAGCCTACAGCGGGGAATTACTCACTCATAGATGGGGGAATCATGGATGGTCGATGGAGAAGCGATGGTGACAGTGATGGCAATAATCACCTCCAATTCCCCATCTCGGTAGGGTGCCAGAACGGAGTTTCTGGTTCTGATTTGCGGAATCTGGTGGTGGCGGCGTAGTGGAACTCTTTCTGGAAAAACGTCAAACCCCCCTTGGTTTTTAGGTCAAGAGGCAACTTAGAGGCGAAGAGGGAGGCCGAGGGGGTGACTGAGGCGGCCACACCACCCCTAGGAGCGGCCATGCCTAGCCCGTGTGGCCAGGTGGTGTGGGCCCCTCATGGCCCTCCTCCGTCGCGTCTTCTAGCTCCGTGAGTCTTCTGGTGAAATAGGATTTTTGGCATAGTTTCCGGGATTTTTCCTGATAGTTGATTTCTGCACAAAAACTAGACACCAAGGTAATTCTGCTGAAAATAGCGTCAGTCCGTGTTAGTTGTATCCAAATCACACAAGTTTAGAGGAAAAACAATAGCAAAAGTGTTCGGGAAAGTAGATACGTTTTGGATGTATCAACTCCCCCCAAGCATAGCTTAGTGCTTGTCCTCAAGCAATTCAGTTGAAAACTGAGTGCGATAAACGAAACTTTCACGAACACATTTGCTTCATAAGATGCATATATTCCCATCATATGATCAAGTTCTTGGTCAATTCATAATAAGGAGTATGCAAATAAGGTTACTCAATAGTCATTGCAAGCTATGAAGAGATTCCAACTATAAAATAGTAAGTAGCATGAAACATAAACATAAGCAACATTACAATGCTCATAAAAAGGTATGATAGAGTGGTATCTCGCTTGCCTTTGATTGTAAAGCAAACATAAATGCCAAGGCACCTCTGAAGTTCAAGTGAAGACTAGAAGTAAAGATATCAAAGATACCAGCATCAAAGTTATGACACAACTAACCAAGTTTTGAGACAAGCACATTACACTAAGAATGACAACTATGCTCTCAAGAAAGTGCTCATAGAATATGTGGTGACTCAACAAGGAAATGAAAAGGTTTTGAAAAGTTTGACAGGTTTCCAAATGCTGAAAGTATGGTACGCATTAGCTTTGAGCTCTCATTGCCCCTATCATAAGCATCTTTAAATGGTTAAGGTGAAAGTGAGGTCCAATACGAGTTATATGCTTGACAGACCATAAACTGGAAATCTCATGTCCCTTGAGTACGAGGGCAGCTCCTCATGCTACTCAACTTTAGTTACCGGTAAGTTCTTGTCATAGTAAATACATGCGTATCATAGAGAACCGCCAACGGGGTACCCCTTGCCCGATAATACGGAAGAATCCCCATTTCAAAATGACAAGGCAAGCAGACAATGAGCATCTCCGCAATCTTCTTATTTACCATGGGAAAATGGTGCTTTTTTCTCTCTTTCCTCTTTTCTCATCATCTTTTTTTCTTTTCCTCAATAACTATCTCTCTCTTTTTTTATAAGAAGAATGCTTCATAGACTACTCATTATGGTTACGCTACAGGTTTCCACCATGATTAGGCATGGATTAGACTAGCCGCCCAGGCGTTTCTCTAACACACATAAATCACTCCATGGACTTACAAGCTCCCCTTTTATTTCACACCGACGACATCCGTAAACAAAAGAGCATGGTATCAACAGGGTATATATTTACAGGTGTCGAAAGCATTCCCCGTGACAGCACGATTCTGCTAATCCCCAGCCTATAATTTGCAAGCATATAACTTTCATGAACAGTCACAATGGTTCAGGTTTATTAAGTGCAAGAAATAAAGTGTGCCATCAAGTTCGTGAGAGCTTTACTAACTAACTTTCTCATAACAAGCAAACATTTTATTCGGAAGAAAACAAGGCATACTGAATATGCACGGGAAAACAAATGATTCTAATAGGTAGGTATGGTGGACACTTTTGACAATATTGGTTTTGGGGAGTTGGAGACACGAGTAGAGCTCATACTCAGTGCAAGTGAAGGCTAGCAATAGTAAGGGAGCGACAATCGAGAGAGCGATAACTGTCATAATCATGCTTGCAATAAAACATGACTAATCATGGCATGAAAGTGATTCAAGACCCTTGAGGCAAAATAATTCAGTGAGGCTTAACTGATTGTTTCAGTCATATGCATGCATGAGCATGTGCGAAGTCGATTCAAATCAAAACATTCAGAGGAGGATAGCACAGTGTCATACCAAGTTATGAATAGAACAATGCAAGCAAACATTCATATGACATGCTACAAACCATTAGCAAGCTAGAGCTAATGATAGGAAAGCAAGAACTACTAAGCATCCATAAATAACATACACCTTACATGAACAGACTAAGCATGCCCACAATGATGAGTATATGTACAAAAATGAAAATAAATAGAGTTCGTTACCAGCCTCTTACCACACCTCAAGTTGTCATTAATCCTCATTATTGCCCTTCACTTGTGTGGCTTGAATAATAACATGAAACCAAATTCCACTGAGGACTGCTGAACCTTGCAACGAACTTCACAAAACCAAAGAAGAAGGACAAATATTTTTGGTGTTTTTGATTTTTAAAGGCAAGAGCAAAAAGGAGGAACACACAAAGCAAAATCTTTTTGGTTTTTTCGAGTAGTCCAATCAAAGCAAAAAAGGAAGAGGCAAACCTAGGCTAAAAATACAAAGAAGCAAATAAAGAGAAACAACGAAAAAAATTGGTCTTTTTATGTTTTAGAAAGCAAAAGTAAAGAAAGAACGAAAACTAAAAAGAGAACGAAACATGGATATACAAAGTACCGACTAAAAATGATATGTAGATGAGTGTGATGTCGGTGTACCTCCCCCCAAGCTTAGGCTTTTGGCCTAAGTGGGCATCAACCCCAACACGGGTAAGGGTTCCAAGCAGGAGGGTCATCGTAAGAATGATCGTGGTTAGGCCCTTGGGAAGAAGAAGAAGCTCCCCAATCATAGGTACGCTGCTGATATGAAGACTCCCCCTCATTCGAGGGCTGGACCAAATCATCTGTAATCTCCCTTCCAGTATCCTGCTCTTGCTGAGAGAGCTCCCCCAGATATGCATCGAGCTCATCCTCGGTGAGTGACCATCCTTCCTTGGTGTCAAGGTTAAAAAATAGGTGCAGGCAAAAGAACAACTCGCTCTGACTTACTCCTTCTCCAACCAGCCTTGAGAAAGGTTATTTCATAAGACAAATTACTCAAATTAGCCCAAGAAGAAACAAATTTATGTTGTATCATGGAATTAAGGTCAAGCCTCTCCATGGGAAACTGTAGGTCTAAATGATGAGGCACTACACCATGCAAAGCTAATAAACGAGAGGCGATGAGGCCTCCACACATTCCACCTTTCTCGTAGTTAGCAGCAAGACGGAAAGCTATCAAGGGACCCAAATTGTAAGTCCTATCTCGTTTTAAAGCAACTGAGATGAATGCTAGATCATATGAGGATAATATATTAGCAGTTTTCCTAGCAAGAACACACCTGGCAATAAAGTAGGCAAAGTATCGAATAGACGGGAGATGAATATTACGAATTTTACCACTCTCCTTTGAGAAGCTGCTCCCTTGGCAAATTTCTGTGTACAAGTCCATGAGTGGTGTAGCTCGCTCTCTAATTCGTCCACACGAACCCCACTGTGGTACTTTAATAGCTGCACAAAAGTCATGAAAGGGAGATTGACAGCTACATTGTAAATTTTGTAGTGGACCATGGGGTTAGGCAAGGAGTAACTAAGTCGGAAATCCTGCACCACATACATAGTTAGTTTCACATATTGGGTAGGTTTGTCTCCCACAAAATGCTCCAATCCTGCATTAGTTATCAAAGTATGGAAATCTTGAGAAATCCCTGCAGCCCTCATGAATTCAGAGCATGGATAGGCAGCAGGAAAGACTTTCTCCTCACGGTGAACCTTCATAACTGCAGGCACCCTCAATTCATGTTGGTTGAGTTGGTGTTCATTCATCTTCTATTCTGAAATTTAAACATCCATTATACAAGTGATTGCAAAGTGAATACATAATGAAGGGAACTACTCATAGGGACTTGTAAGAGGCCTAAACATGCATCAAAACAATTTCTCTAAGCATTGAACAAGCTTACAAGCTCTCATAACCTATCACCTACAGCGGCAAAATGCTCAAGATATAAACCGCTAAACTCAAATCTACTTGGACAAGTGGAGGAGTCACATACCGGAGAACAAATGCTCCAAATTTATCAGGCAAAGATGGGCTGAGCAAGGAGATCGAAAAATCGTGGACAAGAACAGCAAGAATGCGATTTTGAGCAATGAGCTGGTGTTTTCTCGGGAGAGGGAATGCAGTGGCAAGTGAGAGAGTGAGTGGAGGGCCAGGGGTGGCCCACACCATGGCCAGGCGCGCCCCTAGGGTGGCCGCGCCACCAGATGGTGTGCCTGCCTAGTGAGCCCCCGGTACTCTCCAGGCACTTCTGTGCCCCTTTTTCGCGTAAAAATTTAATATGAATTTTCTGGAATTTTTCGAGACACTTTATTTTTGAGCAATTTTCAAGTATTGATGAATGATTTTCCGACAGAAAGATGTTTTTGGAATGATGCAATGACAAAACAAAACTAAAACTTTAGAAGTTCTAAGACACTCTAATAAGCAAGCAACTAACAATAGAAAAGTAAACTAAGTGAAAGCAAAACAAAAATGAATAAAAATAAAAGTAAACTAAGATAATCATGGTGAAAACATTGTTTTGTTCATTAAAATCCCTTTGTTAACAAGGTTGATCAGGTCCTGTTACCAAAACAATTTTATATGAGACAAAACTTTGCATTCCACTAATGATTATGTTACCTCCACCTTGATAGAAATGGTCCCAATCATAATAGTTTCATATTTTTCTCGTGGTATGAGATAATATATCTCTCCAACTTGGATGCCCTCAACATGTTCAATTGAATTTAAACCATAATTCATATCAATCTTCTTGGGGAATAGACAGTATGCTCCTTGTCATTAACATTAAAAGTCACCTTTCCTTGATTACAATTAATAACAGCTCCTGAAGTATTAAGAAAAGGTCTCCCAAGAATAATAGACATATTATCATCTTCAGGTATTTCAAGCAAAACAAAGTTAGTTAATATCAAGAAATTATGAGCAACTTGAACAGGTACATCCTCACATATACCAACAGGAATAGTAGTAGATTTATCAGCCATTTGCAAAGATATATCAGTTGGTATTAGTTTTTCCAATTGAAGTCTATTATAGAGAGAAAAAGGCATAACACTATCTCCTGCTCCCAAATCACACAAAGCAGTTCTAACATAACTATTTTTAATAGAGCAAGGAATAGTTGGAATCCCTGGGTCTCCAAGTTTCTTTGGAACCTTACCATTAAAGGAATAATTAGCAAGCAAAGTAGAAATTTCTTCATTAGGGATCTTCCTTTTATTAGAGAAAATATCCTTCATATACTTTGAATAAGGAGGCAATTTAATAGCATCAGTCAAAGGTATTTGCAAGAATAAAGGTTTCATCCACTCACAAAACATATTATAGTGTTCATCTTCCTTTGACTTGCGTTTCTTATCAGGGAAAGGCATAGGTTTTTGGACCCAAGGCTCTCTTTCACTACCATGTTTCTTAGCAACAAAATCTTCTTTAGTGTATTTAGTATTCTTAGTGTGCCTTTCAGGTTCTTCTTCAATTTTTTCTTTATCAGGAGCATCATTTTCCTCATTACCACTTTCAGTTTTAGCATCAGAGACAGATATACTATTAGGATCTTTAGTAGGTTCAGAAGGTTCTACAATAGTTTTATGTCTCTTTTTCCTTTTCTTAGGAGTAGTGCCACTATATTCAGTGTGTTGAGAATCCCGCTCAATTCTTTTAGGATACCCCTCAGGATATAGAGGATCCTAGGTGGCAGCACCACTTCTAGTTCTTATTTCATAAGCATGTTTTTCTTTAGCAGCATTATCTAGCAATTCTTTTTGTACTTTAATAAGCTGATCAATTTGAGTTTGAACCATTTGAAAATGTTTGACAAGCATTTTAACGTTGTTAGATGTTCTTTCCACAATATCTTTTAACTCAATAATAGCTCTAGAGTTTTCCATTAAATGATTTTGCACCCTTTTATTAAAATTGTCTTGCTTAACAATAAAAATATCAAATTCTTCTAAGCATTGATCAGGAGGTTTAGAGTAAGGAATATCACCTTCATCAAAATGTTGGAGATAGTGTACCTCAATAATGGATGAGTGGGAGATTGGCTTACATAATTCTTCTATAAGAGGTAAATTCTTCACGTCTTTAGATTTAATTCCCTTCTCCTTAAGACATTTCTTAGCTTCCTTCATCACTTCATCATTTAGTCCAATAACTCCCCTCTTGTTTGATGTTGGTATAGGTGTAGGCACAGTTAACTCAGGTGTAGTTGTCTCAGGTATAGTTGGTTCAGCAGGAGTCCAATCTTCATAATTCTTGCTTATTTTAGCCATTAATTGCTTAGCTTCCTTGGGAGTCCGGTTCCTGAAAACACAATCAGCACAACTATCCAGGTATGTCCTAGATTCTTCAGTTAGTCCATTATAATATATATCAAGAAGCTCATTTTTAGGTAATGGACATCCAGCCTATGCATGAATCAAAGCACAAAACCCTGCCCATGATTCAGGCAATATCTCTTTTTCTCCCTGTTTAAAATCAAAAATTTCCTGCAAAATAGCATGTCTAGCACTAGGAGGAAAATATTTGTGAAGGAAGGTACTAATCAAGCAATCAGGGCTATCTATAGATCTAGGAGGTAAAGTATTAAACCAAGTTTTAGCTTCTCCTTTTAATGAAAAAGGAAAAATCTTAGCAACAAAGTAGGTGTGCATCTTAATATCATCAGAAAACAGGCCACTCATGGTAGAAAGCTCAGTCATATGTGCTACAGCACTTTCATTCTTAGTCCCACAAAAAGGTTCTTTCTCAACAATGGTTATGTAAGAGAAATCAAGAGAGAAATCATAATCCTTATCTTTAATGTTTATGGGAGATGTAGCAAACTTAGCATTAGGAGATAATTTGGGTTTCATAGTACGCCTCTCAAGGAGACTCTTAATAGCACTTTTATCGTAAGTGTTTGATATTCTCTAATAAATTCATCGGTCATCTCTATATAATCGTCGTCAATATCATAGCTCTCTCTAGACTCAGGTTAACTGACAGGTGTAGTAGTGTCTTCATTAGGAGTTTCAGTATTTCTAGCTATAGTTCTAGCAATCGTAGCATCTAGGAAAGGACCTAATGAACCACTTTTATCAAGCACAGTAGAAGAAGCATCATAAGTATCAAAAGTTTCAGATTCAGCAGTAGTAGCAGTATGTGTAGCATGTGTATGTGGTGGTGTAAGGAACTTACTCATAACAGATGGTGAATCAAGAGCAACAGAGGTGTTCAGAACCGTACCTCTCCTTATAGTGGATGGTAAAATAGGAACCTTGCCATCACGATACTTACCCATGATGGATGGATGGCAGCGAACAATAGTGCTTTCAAGTGAACTTGATAAATAAAGCTATGCTCCCTAGCAACAGCGCCAAAAAATAGTCTGGATGACCCACAAGTATAGGGGGTGTATCGCAGTACTTTTGAGGGAAGTGAAACCCAATTTATTGATTCGACACAAGGGGATCCAAAGAATATTTATAAGCGTTAACAACTGAGTTGTCAATTCAGCTACACCTAGAAACAATCTTGCTCACAATAGTTTATCAGTAGCAACAGTTTTGTAGTAGCAGTAGCAAAGTAATAGCAGTAGTAAAAGTAAAGACAGTAGTAACAATTGCAGTAAATAGTAGGCTTAAAACACGGTAAGCATAGGGATGGATGGACGGGCGTTGCATGGACAAGATAATTCATATGGAAATCAAGACATAGGGCAACTGCAGATAAATAAGATAAAGCATCCAAGTACTAAATAATCATAGGCATGTGTTCCATATTTAGTCATACGTGCTCGCAATGAGAACTTGCACAACATCTTTTGTCCTGTGAGCCTGTTTGCAGCGGGACCTCAAGGGAACTACTGGAAATTAAGGTGCTCCTTTTAATAGAGCACCGGATCAAAGCATTAACACTCTGTGAACACATGTGATCCTCACACCAAAGCCATCCCCTCCGGTTATCCCGATTATTGTCACTTAGGGGCCTTTGGTTCCGGACAATAATATGTGTATACAACTTGCAGGTAAGACCATAAACAATACTATCATAATGAATCAATAACATGTTCAGATCTGAAATAATGGCACTCGGGCCCTACTGACAAGCATTAAGCATA
This sequence comes from Avena eriantha, assembly GCA_910589775.1. Taxonomy (NCBI): domain Eukaryota; kingdom Viridiplantae; phylum Streptophyta; class Magnoliopsida; order Poales; family Poaceae; genus Avena; species Avena eriantha. Next base: position 446,066,965 of record OU342744.1, read on the forward strand.
ACAAGTTGCAACAAAGTCAAAAAGCACTAATAATAGATACTAGGCACCATGCCTAACAATCCGATGCCATTACATGAACGATCTCATCCAATCCCTACCATCCCCATAGCCTACAACGGGGAATTACTCACTCATAGATGGGGGAATCATGGATGGTCGATGGACAAGCGATGGTGACGATGATGGAAATGATCTCCTCCAATTTGCAGAATCTGTTGGTGGCGGCATAGCGGAACTCTTTCTGGAAAAATGTCGAACCCCCCCTTAGTTTTTAGGTCAAGAGGCAACTTATAGGTGAAGTGGGAGGCCGAGAGGGTGACCGAGGAGGCCACACCACCCCCAGACGTGGTCAGGCCTGGCCTGCGCGGCCAGGTGGTGTGGGCCCCTCGTGGCCCTCCTCCGTCTCGTCTTCTAGCTCCGTGAGTCTTCTGGTAAAATAGGATTTTTTGCATATTTTTCGGGATTTTTCCTGATAGTTGATTTTCTGCACAAAAACTAGACACCAAGGTAATTCTGCTAAAAACAGCGTCAGTCCGTGTTAGTTGTATCCAAATCACACAATTTTTGAGGAAAAACAATAGCAAACGTGTTCGGGAAAGTAGATACGTTTTGGACGTATCAGCAATTTGCAACGGAGGGCCCCGAAAGGGGTGTAGTATAGACAACTACTTGATTAGCGTTGTGCTGAAAGTTTGTAGGTAAGAATGGTTCTTGTGCGAAAGCCCATTCAGCCACGTAAAATATGCAAAGATAAAGTAGAGGCGTCTAACTTTGTTTTGCAGGGGGCGTTGCTTTGTGATATGGTTGTGGCAAAGGTAAAGTGATTACCTTATGTTACGTAGTAGTATATAGTCACATAGGTGACGGACTACCACGCCGGAAAGACACTGGTACCCTGGTGTCTACGGCGCCGGAACCCTAGCGCCCGAATCCAGTGATGGCGGATGGAGATCATGACATGAAGGACCATATCACATCGCATTTACATTTAATGTTATTGTTTGTATATCTTATTGTGTGCTAGTATTAGATACTCGATGGTAGCCTAATAAGATGATCCCTATTAGAATTACCAATGATTGTGTTCCCCCTGAGTGTGCATGATACATTGCAAATGTATCTATAATTTTTGATGTTCGATGCTTGGTTTTATCTACTTTTTATATGATTTGTCCACACTTTGGAGTACTTTCATATGATTTCTTGGACTAACCTATTAACAAGAGCCATAGTGCCAGATGCCTGTTTTCTGCTGTTTTTGGTTCCAGGAAAGTCGGAAAATGAATATTCTCGGAATTGGACGGGACAAAAGCCAAAGTTGATATTTTACCGGAAGACTCACGGAGCCAGAATACGAGACGAAGGAGGGACAGGGCCTGGCCACACCATGTGGTGGCGCGGGCTAGCCCTGGCCATGCCACCAGGTGGTGTGGGCCCCCTGGCCACCCATCGACCTTGCCTCTTCGCCTATAAGAAGCCTCCCGATGCATAAACCCTAAATGGTAAAGCCTCCAGCCATGAAAAGTTCCGCAGCGCCGCCGCCACTGAAGGGGAGATTCGGGGGACAGAAAGTCTCTGTTTTGGCACCCTGCTGGGACGGGTACGTGCACCCGGAGCCATCTCCATCGATCTCCACCACCATCTCCATCACCATTGCTGATTCCCATGATGATGAGGGAGTAGTTCTCTCTCGAGGCTAAGGGTTCTACCGGTAGCTATGTGTTCATCTCTCTCTCTCTCTATGCATGATCTTATTGAGATCATGAGCTTGTAATCTATACATCTACCTTGCTACTCAAGTGCTTTAATAGATCTCTGCTCTCCCCATGTGCGTGAAGTTGACAGTGTGGACACCATGGTGGCACTTAGGCTAGAGATTACAAATACTTGTTATGAGTTACATTTGGAGTTGGATGTCTTTATGAAATTGTGGTGTTTGTTCGAACCATCTAGTGCTCATGGTGACAGTGTGGGGTTTTCTAGATGGGAAAGACTTACTTTGAGGTGTGCTGTTATAGCCCTACCATCGATTAGAGTGTTCAACCGGAGAGTAGTTAAGAGTAGTATCATAAAGAGAAGATATTTATATGAGAGAGTGTTCACTAGTGAAAGTATGATCCCTAGGCCTTGTTTCTAAGCATTGAAACACCATTTGCAATTAGATCTGTTAAATGTTTGCTTGCTTCCTTCTTTATTTTAGTTTTACTTTAGTCTTTTCCATGCCATCAAGCTATTTTCTATCACCGTTACCACTTATAATTATCCATACCACTTGTATTTCACTATCTCCTTGCTGAACTAGTGCACCTATACACCTGACAAGTGTATTGGGTGTGTTGGGGACACAAGAGACTTCTTGTATCTTGATTGCAGGGTTTCTTGAGAGGGGATACCTTTGACCAATTCCTCCCTGAGTTCGATAAACCTTGGGTGATCCACTTAAGGGAAAACTTGCTGCTGTTCTACAAACCTCTACACTTGGAGGCCCAACAACTGTCTGCAAGAATTGAAGTGCGTAGACATCAAGCTATTTTCTGGCGCCGTTGCCGGGGAGGTAAGGTAAAAGGTATTCACACCGGAGGATTAAAGAAGAAGAACCTCCCATGGCAAACGCCTATTTTCTAGCGCTGTTGCCGGGGAGGTAAGGTAAAAGGTACTCACATCCTCCGGTGTGAGTGCTCGAAATTATTCCCTTTAGGTTCTGCAATTTTGTCTTTTTGTTTCTTGTTTTCACTAGTTAGGCTTAATGGAAAACAACAACAAAATTAGAGAGCTTTATAGTATTTATCTTGAGTTAGGACATGAAGTGTTTAAAGAGAAAATTAAAAAACCTATGGAACTTTATTTGCATGCTAATAGCAATGTTGTTAGTATGAATTCTTTGGACACCATTATTTCTAATGCTATGGAAAAGTCTAAGCTTGGGGAAGAAAGTTTGTATGAAAATGATCTTTTTAGTTCCCCAGCTTTGGAAGATAGCTATTCTATTGCTTATGATGATACCAAACCTCCAATTTATGATGATTACAATGTTGAATATGATATTTTCAGTTCACCTACTATTGAGAAGAAAATTAGTTATGATTACAATATGCCTCCTATATTTGATGATTATGGTGATGAGTATAATAATGATAGCTATTTTGTTGAATTTGCTCGCACTACAATTAATAAGAATGACTATGCTTATGTGGAGAGTAATAATTATTATATGCATGTGGCTCATGATAAGAATGTTTTATGTGATAGTTATATAAGTTATTATGAGAGAGGGAAACGTGGTTTTATGTATCTCAATAATATTAAGTTTCCCCTCTTTATGTTGAAAGTCTTGAAGTTGCACTTGTTTTGCTTTCCTATTCTTGTTGCTTTGTGCTTTTATGACCTGTTTCTTTACAAGATTCCTATGCATAGGAAGTGGGTTAGACTTAAATGTGCTTTGAATTTGTTTCTTGATGCTCTCTTTTACTTCAATTCATATTTCTTATGTGAGCATCTTCTCAAACTATCATGCCTAACTTAAAGGCGTTAAAGAAGAGTACTTATTAGGAGATAACCCAAAAGTTTTAGATGAGTCTTGGAAGTTATTACTTCTGTAATAACCAATCCTTATCCTTTTTATTTGCTTTTTGTGCCAAGAGTAACCTCTAATGACACAAAAGTAATGATTGGGAAAGTTGTTGTTCCAAAAAATATTTGTGTGCTTCACCGTAAAAATTCGTGTATAATCTCTGTACGTCCTTTTGAGGCGAGAATTTTTGTGCTTCTGCCCCAGGTTGTTATATAAATTTCGTTAGTTCAACACTTTTTGATTTACACAATTTGAAGGTCTTCGAAAAAAATCGTCTTTACCTGCTGGTCTATTTTGACAGATTTCTACCATTATTTGCATTTGCTTCTTGTTGGTAACTTTTTAAGTTCTTTTGTGGGAATTGAGCTTTTTGAGGGAAGTGCTACAGTAGCTTATGTTCTAATGTAAGTTTTATTGGTGTTGTAACTGAACCAAAAGACTTATTATCTTGAGTGCACTAATGTTGCTAATAAAGATTGTGTGAAGTTTTGTATGAAGGAAAAATTCCAGGTGTATGGAAGGAATGAATAATGAGATGAAGGATGTACTAAAGCTCAATCTTGGGGATTCCACGCGTGTCACCCCAAGAAATATCCAAGAAGTACAAGCGTCAAAGCTTGGGGATGCCCAAGGCATCACCTTCTTCATCAATAAAAATCCCAAGTTTCTTCCAAACGCTTCATTTTTATTATTTCATGCATAGTTGTGTTGTTCTTGGAGCGTCTTTGTTTTTGTTTTTGGTTTTCATTTGTTTGTTTGCTTAGTTTGCTTGAATAAGTTGGCTAGATCCCAACACACTTCTTTTGGAGAGAGACACACCCCGTTATTCATTGCCTAGAACACTCTAATTTTCATTCTTATTATTTTGTGAGTGTTCTCTTTTGCTAGCACTGTGTTTAGCCTTAGTTTTCTTGTGCTTTCAGCTTAGAACTTTTTAGTTCTTCTTTGTGGATTTGTGAGACAAGCTCACTGATCTTTATTGATTATTATCTTTGTGAGTTGTTTCAAATAAGTTTGGTTTGGATTGGAAAGATTAGGAAAGTTCATGCTTAAGTGGTAAAGAGAGCTTGTTTTTGACTGTGGCCTATGCTTTGTCATGCCATGCTTGATATTGTTTTGGCTTTATGCTTAGTATTCTTTGTTGTAGCATGACTTGTTATAAACAATTGAGATTGCTTAATGTACCTTGGATAAATCATGTGTTGTTTTAGCATATTAAAAGCATAATATTGTGGTATTCTCCTTTGATGCTTTATTTGGGTTGACTTGGCGCATTCTCACACCATGTTATAACTATCCCAAGTCACTATAGACTTTATGATCCTTTAGTTTTCAACTTGTAGTATCACTTTATGCTTTGATCAATGATGTTTTGTTGCTCTGCATGATTATGGCCATTATTGCTCTCTTAGTTTGTCGCTCCCAGTCTTTTGCTAGCCTCCACAACCAAGTATGAGTTCCAATCATGCATCCAACTCCTTAAACCAAGTTATTCCAAAGAGTCCACCATACCTACCTACTAGCATATGCTATTCCAAGTATATTCATGTTTTTTTACCTTCCAAATTAAACTTGTTATGAGAAAACTAGTGATTAAAGTCTCACGAACTTGATGGCACACTGTACTTTTCTTGCCCTTAATAAACTTGAACCATTGTGTCGTCTATGTTGTATATGCTTGCACTTATTTGTTGGGGATTAGCAGAACCCTGCTGTCATGGGGAACGCTTTCAACATTGCACGGGTACTTTATACCTAGCTGATATCATGCTCTTTTGTCTATGGATCTCGTCGGTGTGAAATGAAAGGGGAGCTTGTAAGTCCATGGAGTTATGTATGTGTGTTAGAGAAATGCCTAGGACGCCGGTCTAATCCATGCTGACATGGTGGAAACCTGCAGCGTAACCATAATGAGCTGTCTATGAAGCATTCTTCTTATAAAAAAAGAGTCCTATATTGAGAAAAAAGAGAAAAGAGAAAAAAGAGATTATGAAAAGAGGAAAGAGAGAAAAAAGCACCATATTCCCATGGTAAATAAGAAGATTGCTGAGATGCTCGTTGTCTTCTTGCCTTAACATTTTGATATGGGGATTCTTCCGTATCATCGGGCAAGGGGTACCCCGTTGGCGGTTCTCTATGATACACATGTACTTACAATAACAAAAACTTAGAGGTGACTAAACTTGAGTACCATGAGGAGCGGCCCTCGTATACAAGGGACATGAGATTTCTGACTTATACTTCGTCAAGCATGTACACCATAGTTTGTTCACTTTAACCTTAATCACTTCAAGATGCTTATGATAGGGGCAATGAGAGCTGAAAGTTATAAGTACCATAATTTTTGGAAGCTCTTTATGAGAGTTGAATCCCTACTTCCTTCTATGAAGGCCTTTCTTCCACCATTATATTGAGTCTCCACCTTCTATCTTTATGCACCTACTTTGAGAGCATAGTGGACATTTTTAGTTCTATGTGCATTGTCCCAAGACTAGTTGATTGATGCATATCTTGATATTGCTTGTTTTAAACTATTTGTATCTAGTCACTCTTATGAACTTTGAAGGTGTCCTATGCATTTATATTTGCTACTCTATGAGGGACAAGCTGAATACTATTATGCTATGTTTTCTTTATGTGAAACAAACAAACGGCTTGCAAAGCATTGTTATTCATGAATCTTTTGTTTGTGCCTTTTCATGTTGCATCATAGTTTCTTTGTCTTATTGCTAGAACTTTGTCTTTCATGTTATGATTGAAGTACTATGATCCCATCTTTGAATGTTTTACAAATACTTTGATCAAGTCTTTGATGGTGCATGTCACTTAAAAAATTATTCTTTCTTTTTATCACTTACCTACTCGAGGACGAGCAGGAGTTAAGCTTGGGGATGTTGATACATTGCAAATGTATCTATAATTTTTGATGTTCCATGCTTGGTTTTATCTACTTTCTTATGATTTGTCCACACTTTCGAGTACTTTCATATGATTTCTTGGACTAACCTATTAACAAGAGCCACAGTGCCAGCTGCCTGTTTTGTGCTGTTTTGGGTTCCAGGAAAGTCGGAAAATGAATATTCTCGGAATTGGACGGGACAAAAGCCAAAGTTGATATTTTACCGGAAGACTCACGGAGCCAGAATACGAGACGGAGGAGGGCTAGGGCCTGGCCACACCATGTGGTGGCGCGGGCTAGCCCTGGCCATGCCACCAGGTGGTGTGGGCCCCCTGGCCACCCACCGACCTTGCCTCTTCGCCTATAAGAAGCCTCCCGATGCATAAACCCTAAATGGTAAAGCCCCCAGCCACGAAAAGTTCCGCAGCGCCGCCGCCACCGAAGGGGAGATTCGGGGGACAGAAAGTATCTGTTCCGGCACCCTGCCAGGACGAGGAAGTGCCCCGGGAGCCATCTCCATCGATCTCCACGACCATCTCCATCACCATTGCTAATTCCCATGATGAGGAGGGAGTAGTTCTCTCTCGAGGATAAGGGTTCTACCGGTAGCTATGTGTTCATCTCTCTCTCTATGCATGATCTTATTGAGATCATGAGCTTGTAATCTATAGATCTACCTTGCTACTCAAGTGCTTTAATAGATCTCTGCTCTCCCCATGTGCGTGAAGTTGATAGTGTGCACATCATGGTGGCACTTAGGCTAGAGATTACAAATACTTGTTATGAGTTATATTTGGAGTTGGATGTCTTTATGAAATTGTGGTGTTTGTTTGAACCATCTAGTGCTCAAGGTGACAGTGTGGGGTTTTCTAGATGGGAAAGACTTACTTTGAGGTGTGTTGTTATAGGCCTACCATCGATTAGAGTGTTCAACCGGAGAGTAGATAAGAGTAGTATCATAAAGAGAAGATATTTATATGAGAGAGTGTTCACTAGTGAAAGTATGATCCCTATGCCTTGTTTCTAAGCATTGAAACACCGTTTGCAATTAGATCTGTTACATGTTTGCTTGCTTCCTTCTTTATTTCAGTTTTACTTTAGTCTTTTCCATGCCATCAAGCTATTTTCTATCACCGTTACCACTTATAATTATCCATACCACTTGTATTTCACTATCTCTTCGCCGAACTAGTGCACCTATACACCTGACAAGTGTATTGGGTGTGTTGGGGACACAAGAGACTTCTTGTATCTTGATTGCAGGGTTGCTTGAGAGGGCATACCTTTGACCACTTCCTCCCTGAGTTCGATAAACCTTGGGTGATCCACTTAAGGGAAAACTTGCTGCTGTTCTACAAACCTCTGCACTTGGAGGCCCAACAACTGTCTGCAAGAATAGAAGTGCGTAGACATCAGTGCACCACTAAGAAAGTTCTTCGGTATGAGGCAGGCCGTGATGATCGGGTGTCAGACATATCTACGTTCGCATATAGTGGGTGTAAGCCATGTTGCACAGCGAATACACTAAGGTTGACTTGGTGAGCCTAGCACGTTACAGAGACATGGCGTCGGAATGCGGATGGTCGAAAGATCGAGCACGAGTCACATGAATGATGTGGCTGACGTTTAGCGTCCACCCTTGAACCCACATTGATGGCCGTGATGATCGAGGGAGATGTGGGGAAAAGGGGTCGTGTTATCACTAGGAACCCTTCAGGGGATAGGTGTTTCTGAGTGGAGTTATTATTAACTGATTTAATTATAAACTTAGTCTAAATTCCTTTTGCAATTATAAATGTAGAAAAGGTTCTCCTCGATGCCACCTTTCCTGTTGACAATTGATTGGTTAGAAGGAGAGAAGCTCAGGCTAGACAGATCAAACTTCTCTATATGGGTTGCACGTCTCCACATTCTCCTTAGCGAGAATAACGTGGTAGAATATATACTCAACGAGATGGATTTGGATCAGCCCATTGACCTAGAGACCCCAGAGCAGCAGGAAGACCGCTATCACTGTCGGGAGATGGCCTCCTTCATTTCAGTTACAATGCATTTCAGAATGGTGGACAAGTTGTGGTATGTCATGGGTAATGTCGACCCTCGTACGGTAATGCTACAACTTAGGACACATTTTGTGGAACAAGCACACATATGGGAGCATGCGCTGATGGGATACTTCCTCTCCATTAAGATGGAGGAGACACAACCACTTGGAGCGCATGCATGATGCGTACATGAGGCCTGCATACTTCCTAGATAGCTGGATGACAGGATCTTTTGCAAATGGCGTTGTGCTACGGTCGCTGCCACCAAGCTACGAAGCACAAGTCGGGACTTGCATTATGAGAGGCGATGCGGAATCACAGGAATTCCACAGTTTCATATCACATCTCAGGAATGTGATGGTTGAACCCGTTGTCGCTAAGGTCATCAATGACAAAGGTCTTAATTTTATATACAATTTTATAAATGTTATAATCTTGCAAACACATTTATAGTGTTAAGTATATTTGATACTTGTTCTATTTTACTGAAAACAAGTCCTTCTGCATAGAGGTGCTTGCTGGAGAGGAGGTTATGTTGCGTGTTGATGGCAAGCATAATGATGATGGCCAACGACACTCTCCCTCAACATTTATCACTTAGTTTATGTTTTAGGATGATTATTGTAATCAAAAAGATTGTGAACTTCTTTAGTGTGTCTCACACTTTGTGAGATGGTTATTCATATGAGCTTGTAACAAATAGTTGTTCCACTTTTATGAATGATCTCTATTCGTGTTCATATCTTGTTTGATCATATGTGAATTATCCTTGTTGTTTGAAATTAATTGATAATACATGAACATTTGTAAAATATTGAAATGCCTTAAAATACCCAACTTAATGATATATTCATTAATGAATGAAACCATTGTTTAAATTCTAAGTTGTGTGATAATATGTGAAAGTCATTTGATTTCTTATCACATATAAATCATGCCTAAGTTCGGCAAAATAACTTGAACACCATGTATTGCTTGAATACAAAGTGTTTTAATGAATTGTTAAAAGTGAATACATATTCGATGTATTGTGTTTTAACAAAATGGTAATTTTCACTATATGATTGTTTAAATGAGTAAAGAAGTTTACCAAAGGAAACATGAATATGAAACTATTTGTTATGATCAAAGTGTTTCATCAACAAAGGGTATGAATATAAAAGAGAATCCAATTACTACGATTTGATCAATAGTAATGAAATTCGACTTTATAAGAATGGCATAAAAGAAATTGTGAAATACAGTGTGTTTGAAATGTCAAAACGCAAAGCATCACAATATGATATTTGATATCAAAATGGGTGAATAGATGGCGCCAAATAAATCGTTGTAGTGTAGATGTAGAGACCATTAGTTAGAAATAGTTAGCACTCAATTAGAATATATAGTGAACCATTTGAATTCGTGAAATCGGCTCCATATCTAGTATGGATCATCGAAAAAAATTGGGGTTATTCGATATAACCAAAACAATAGCGAATAAGTGCTTGTAGAGTATTCATTGGAAACTTTGAATACGAAATCCATAGCTGGAACCAAAAGGAAAGGAAAATTTGTATTGCTTGGATTTTGGTGCATTCTCGAGAAAGTTCACATTCACTGATATTTCTCGATTATGGAGCAAATGGAAGATAGTGTGAAACACGATGAGGATTCAAAACGCTGCATCAGAGTGTTGAGAGGCGCAACGGAAAGCTTTCCTGAACAATTCTCTCCACAAAGGAAAAAATCAATTATAATGATCATTGTGTTTTCCCCGCTGGTGTTTTTACTACATGAAGTAGGATCCAGAATGTAACCCATATCATGTATGGAGACATTTGTGAATCATTTGTCATGATTACCAGAATATGATATACCTACGAACTACTAAGAAAATAATGGTAAACTAGAATTATGAGAAATCCTAGAAGCAAAATTCCCTTGAGATTAGAAAGCAATTCGTTGCCGAATCTTGCAAAGTAAAGGAGTTACTTGAATTTTCCAAAATAACTGCAAAGCCATAGTGGAAAAGGGGGGAATGACAAAAGCACAATTTGTCAAGTATTGGATGAATTCAAATGAATTTGATTCAAGTTTTGTGAATGTCTAGTGGATTTAAAACTCCTAAAATACTAGTATCTCATAGTGAATCTCCAAGTTTGATATTTGATCAAAGGATTTTGAAATTGTTCAAAATAGAGAGTGGATATGCAATTTGCATAAAATTGAGTGGGAGCTATGAAAGTCTTCCTAAAACAATATGTGAATGACATATTTTTGAGTGGGACTAATATAAGTCTCAAATTCAAATATGTAGGAACATAGTTTGAGTAAGAGTAGTGACTCATAACCGAATATGTTGGGAACATATTTTGAGTGGGAGCTTAAAGCAGTGATTCTTAAGTGTGTATTCGACACATTAAGAATAAAAGTGCAAGTACCGATGAATAATGATTTATAAGGAGTAGAAATTGATAATAGTTATATTATGATATCATGTAGTATTCCTCAAAAGGATTCTGAAAAGGGTTCCAGAATATAAGTTAATTAAGGAACTGGTCCTTAATAACTCAAGTTAGGAATAGTATTAAGTTTAACATCAATGGTTGAAAGAAATAAAAGGATGATCATCATCTACTATGTTTAGACATAGGTTCTATCTTAGAAAACCATGATGATAACTTAACATAATATATGATCCAATAAGGAACATTTAAAAGTGATTAAGTTTGAATCACGAAACGTTGAGCTAAGTTTGTCCGTAGTGTCTAATAGAGAACTGTAGACATGTTTTCCAAATCCATGAAGGATGACATATATTAAAGCATAAAGAGTTATGCTACAAGGGAATATCTTGGAAACTCCTATAATACCGACCAAAGTCAAGTAGGAAGCGAGTTGAACAAAACATCGAAAGTTGCACATGGTGCACTCGTGTTTCGATGATTACATTTATAATAATAGATAAGGGTACCATCTAAAGTGTTGTTTAATGTTATGGCGGGGCTAGTTCGCTTTTAACGTAGAATGATGTGTCCTAGGGAACAGTTGATGGCTCAATGCACGGCGCCCAGAAAAATGCTTGATGGCGGTGTTGACGTAGAGCTCGTTGGGAACCCCAAGAGAAAGGTATGATGAGCACAGCAGCAAGTTTCCCTCAGTTATGAAACCAAGGTTTAATCGAACCAGTATGAGCAAGGAAACACCCCAAAGGTGTTACTAGCTGAGGTTTGGCAGGGCGCACTACCGGTGCTAGTAGCAACGTGGAGACCTGCACAACACAACCACAGAACTTTGTCCCCAACTTGCAATGAGGTTGTCAATCTCACCGTGTTTTGCGGAAAACAAAGGATTAAACATATCGAATGGAAAGAAGTAATAGTTTGCAGAAAGTAAACACAAAGAAGTAAACAGTTATAGATTGTATGTAAAGAAAAGGACCGGGATCCATAGTTCACTAGAGGTGGCTCTCCTTAAGATAGATAACATGCTGGGTGAACAAATTACAGCGGGGCAATTGACAAACACCGAGAAAGCAATACATGCATGTACTAATCATCTTGACTCCTTTGAGACTTGATTAGGCATTACAACATTATACATAGACCGCCATCCAACTGCATCTATGACTAATAATCCACCTTCAGGTTATCATCCGAACCCCCTCCAGTATTAAGTTGCAAGCAACAGATTATTGCTTTACAAACTGCGTGCAAAGTAAACAATACGATTGTTCTATGAACAAAGGATTGTTGTTTTCTCCCTATTAGCAACAACGCATCTAGTACCTTAGAGATTTCCGTCACTTCCCCAGATTACTAGAGGCATGAACCCACTATCGAGCATAAATACTAACTCTTGGAGTTGCTAGCATCTACTTGGACAAGATAGCTACTAACAACGGAAAGCATGCAAGATTACAAATAACAAAGACATGATAGAATCAATAATCAATCTGAAATAGCATATCAATATCCATCGGATCCCCGCAAACACAACATGCAGAATTACAAATAGATGATCTTGATCATGAACGAAGCTCACAAGATCTAAACATGAAAGCACAAAGGAGGATAACCAGCCATCTAGATACTACATGGATCCGTAGTCCAAGGATGAACTACTCACGCATCACATCGGAGGCTTGCATGGTGATGAAGAAGGCCTCCAGGGTGAATTCCTCTCTCTGGCAGGGTGCCGGGAAGAGCTTCAGATCCCTCCCGATCTAGGGATGGAGATGACGGCGGCTACAGACTCTTTCGTGGATTTTTGATCAGGCACTTAGGGTTTTCGTCCTGAGGGCAATATATAGAAGGAAGGAGAGGCCGAGGGGGTGCCGGGAGCGGCCACACCACCCCCTGGCGCGGGCCAAGCCTGGCCGCGCGGCCAGGTGGTGTGGTGGCCCCCTGGCCCCTCTCCGTCTCGTATTATGGCACTTGATGACGTCCGGAAAAATAGGCACTTTGGCTTTTGTCCCGTCCAATTCCGACAATATTCATTTTCTGACTTTCCTGGAACCAAAAACAGCAGAAAACAGGCAGATGGCACTGTGGCTCTTGTTAATAGGTTAGTCAAAGAAATCATATGAAAAGTACTCCAAAGTTGGAACAAAACACAAGAAAGTGGATAAAACCAAGCATGGAACATCAAAAATTATAGATACATTTGCAATGTATCAACATCCCCAAGCTTAACTCCTGCTCGTCCTCGAGTAGGTAAGTGATAAAAAGAAAGAATAATTTTTGAGGTGACATGCACCATCATAAACTTGATTAAAGTATTTGTAAAACATTCAAAGCTGGGAGCATAGTACTTCAATCATAGCATGAAAGACAAAGTTCTAGCAATAAGACAAAGGAACTATGATGCAACATGAAAAGGCACAAACAAAAGATTCATGAATAACAATGCTTTGCAAGACGTTTGTTTGTTTCACATAAAGAAAACATAGCATAATAGTATTCAGCTTGTCCCTCAATAGAGTAGCAAATATAAATGGATAGGAAACCTTCAAAGTTCATAAGAGTGACTAGATACAATAGTTTAAAACAAGCAATATCAAAGTATGCATCAATCAACTAGTCTTGGGACAATGCACATAGAACTAAGAATGGCCACTATGCTCTCAAAGTAAGTGCATAAAGATAGAAGGTGGAGACTCAATGTAATGGTGGAAGAAAGGCCTTTGTAAAAGGAAGTAGGGATTCAAGTCTCATAAAGAGCTTACAAAAATTATGGTACTTATAGCTTTCATCTCTCATTGCCCCTATCATAAGCATCTTGAAGGTGATTAAGGTTAAAGTGACACAACTAAGAGGATATGCTTGACAAGTTATAAACTGAAATCTCATGCCCCTTACTTACGAAGACCGATCCTCATGCTACTCAACTTCAATCATGAGTAAGCTCTTGTCATTGTAAGTACATGTGTATCATTAAGAACCGCCAACGGGTACCCCTTGCACATGATACGGGGGCTTTACCATAATCAAAATGACAAGGCAAGCAGACAATGAGCATCTCACCGATCTTTTTATTTGCTATTTGCATAGGTTTTTATTGAGGATGCTTCATAGAGTGCTCATTATGGTGATGCTGCAAGTTTCCACCATGATTAGGCATGGCTTAGGCTAGCGGCCCAGGCGTTTCTCTAACACACATACAAACTCCATGATCTTACAAGTTCCACTTTTATTTCACACCGCCGGGATCCGTAAGCAAAAGAACATGATATCAACGGGGTACAAAGTACAAGTGCAATGTTGAAAGCGTTCCCCATGAAACATGGTTCTGCTAATTTCAACTTATAAAGCGCAAACATATACGCAACAAAGAAGGACCCAATGGTTCAAGTTTATTAGAGGCAATAAAATAAAGTGTGCCATCAAGTTCGTGAGAGCTTAAATCACCAGTTTTCTCATAACAAGTTTAATTTGGAAGGTAAACAAAAGCATGAATATACTTGGAATAGCATAAGCTAGTAGGTAGGTATGGTGTACTCTTCGGAATAACTTGGTTTGGGGAGTTGGATGCATGAGTGGAACTCATACTTTGTTGTGGAGGCTAGCAAAAGACTGGGAGAGACAAACTAAGAGAGCAATAATGGCCATAATCATGCAGAGCGACAAAACATCATTGATCAAAGCATAAATTGATACTACAATTTGAAAACTAAGGGATCATAAAGGCTACGGTGACTTGAGATAGTCATAACATGGTGTGAGCATGTGCAAAGTCAACCCAAATAAAGCATCAAAGGAGAATACCACTATACTATGCTTTAATATGCTAAAACAAGGCATGATTCATCCAAGGCACATTAAGCAATCTCAATTGTTTATAACAAGTCATGCTACAGCAAAGAATACTAATCATAAATCCAAAACAATATCAAGCATGGCATGACAAAGCATAGGCCACAGTCAAAAACGAGCTCTTTTTACCACATAAGCATGAACTTTCCTACTCTTTTCCAAACCAAACCAAACTATTTGCAAAGCAATGTATGAAAGAGGGGGTCCAACCAATTTATTAAGAAAACAAAAGCAAACAAAAACCAAAACGAAAACTAAAAAGAAGATGCTCCAAGAAAAACACAACTATGCATTAAACAATAAAAATGCGTTTGGAAGAAACCTGGGATTTTTATTGATGAAGAAGGGGATGCCTTGGGAATCCCCAAGCTTTGACGCTTGTACTTCTTGGATATTTCTTGGGGTGACACGCGTGGCATCCCCAAGCTTGAGCTTTAGTCCATTCTTCATCTCAATACTCATTCCTTCCATACACCTGAAATTTTCCCTTTATACAAAACTTCACACAATCTTTATTAGCAACATTAGTGCACTCAAGATAAATAAGTCTTAAGGTTCAGTTCTAACATCAAATAAACTTCCACTAGAACACTAGATACTGTAGCACTTCCCTCAAAAAGCTCAATTCTCCAAAAGAACTCAAGAAGGAACCAACAAGAAGCAAATGCAGAAAATGGCAGAAATCTGTCAAAACAGACCAGCAGGTAAAGACGAATTTTTTCGAAGACCTTTTGTTTCTCAAATCAAAACGTGTTGAACTAACGAAAGTTAGATAAAACCTGGGGCAGAAGCACAAAAATTCACGCCTTAAAAAGACATTCAGATATTTTACACGAATTTTTACGGTGAAGCACAGAAATCTGTTTCGGGACAGCAACTTTCCCAATCATTACTTCTCTCTCATTAGAGGTTACTCTTGGCACAAAAAGCAAATAAAAAGGATAAAGGAGAGGTTATTACAGAGGTAATAACTTCCAAGACTCATCTAAAACTTTTGGGTTATCTCCCAATAAGTACTTTTCTTTAACGCCTTTAAGTTAGGCATAAGAAGCAAGAAAAAGAATCAAGTATTCTCAAATGAAGAAGCATTAAGACCAAATTTTGTCTTCATAGGAGAAGCAAAAGAAATCTTTTATCTCTTTTTAGGGAAGTTTTCTATACCTTTCTTGAGTGGGAGTTGATATTTAATGGTGCCTTCTTTCATATCAATGATGGCACCAACAGTTCTAAGAAAAGGTCTTCCCAAAGTAATAGGACAAGAAGCATTGTATTCAACATCCAAAAAATAGAAATCAACGGGGACATAGGAATTGTTAACCATAATAAGAACATCATTAAGACTCCCCATGAGTTTCTTTTTAACATTATCATCAAGTGGGACATTCAAATAGCAATCTTCAAGAGGAGGAAAATCAAGCATATCATTAAATCCTTCTACGCATAATAGAAACACTACTATCAAGATCACACAAAGCTTTGAAATCAAAGTCATTCACTTTCATATTAATGATGGGTTCCCAACCATCCTCTTGTTTTATAGGAATAGAAGCTTTATGTTTCATATTTTCTTCTTTAATCTTTATGAGAGCATCAGTGATGTGTTTTGTAAAGGCCATGTTCATAGAACTAGCATTAGGACTTCTAGCAAGCTTTTGTAGAAACTTAATAACTTCAGAGATATTGCAACCATCAAGATCAAAATCAAATTTATCATCTAAAGTAGTAGAACTATTACTAGTCTCAACACTAGTGGTGGTAATAGTAGAAACACTAATGTTTCTAGCAATTTCATCTTCTCTTTCCCACTTAGCATGTAATTCAGCTAATAGTCTAACATTTTCATCAATTCTTACTTGTATGGCATTAGTAGCTGCAAAGGGATTCTCATTAGTTTTAGGTTTAGCAGCCATTTTATTCAAAGAAGATTGAGCTTTAGCCAAAGATGCTATATTTCTTTCAGCATTAGAGAGTTTTTCCTCAATAGTTCTATTGAAAGCAGTTTGTTTACTAATAAACTCTTTAAGCATAACTTCAAGTTCTGAGGGAGCACTCTTATTATTGTTGTAAGAATTTCCACAAGCATTACCATTGTTGGGAGGATATGGCTTATAATTGTTGTTACCAAAATTGTTCCTATAAGCATTGTTGTCAAAATGGTTATTTCTTATGAAGTTCACATCAACTTGCTCTTCTTGAGCAACCAAAGAAGCCAAAGGAACATTATTTGGATCTATATGGGCTTTCCCATTAACAAGCATAGACATAATAATATCAATCTTATCACTCAAGGAGGAGGTTTCCTCAACATAATTTACCTTCCTACCTTGTGGAGCTCTCTCAGTATGCCATTCAGAATAATTAACCATCATATTGTCCAGAAGTTTTGTTGTAGCACCCAAAGTGATGGTCATAAAGGTACCTCCGGCAGCAGAATCCAATAGGTTCCTTGAAGAATAGTTCAATCCTGCATAAAAAGTTTGGATGATCATCCAAGCAGTCAGTCCATGAGTGGGACAATTCTTTACCAAAGATTTCATTCTTTCCCAAGATTGAGCAACACGCTCATTATCAAGTTGTTTAAACTTCATTATTTCACTTCTCATAGATGTAATCTTAGCAGGGGGATAGTATTTTCCAATAAAAGCATCTTTGCACTTAGTCCAAGAATCAATACTATTCCTAGTTAAGGAATTCAACCATTCTTTAGCTTTTCCTCTCAAAGAGAAAGGAAACAATTTCAGGTTAATAATATCACCATCTATATCCCTATGCTTTTGCATCTCACAAAGTTCAACAAAGTTATTTAGATGGGAAGCAACATCTTCATTACCAATACTAGAAAATTGTTCTCTCATAACAAGATTGAGCAAAGCATATTTTATCTCAAAGAAAGTAGCTTCAGGAACATGTGGAGCAATAGGTGTGCTCATAAAATCATTGTTGTTGGTGCTAGTGAAGTCACACAACTTAGTGTTTTCAAGAGTAGTCATTTTTTTGGGTTTTTAAATAATAAAGCAAACTTGTAAAACTATTTTTTTGTGTGTTTTTGAATAACAAAACAAGCAAACAAAGCAAAAAGAAAACTAAGCAAAACAAAAACAACAAAGTAAAGAGATTGGGTATGAGGGACTCCCCGGCAACGGCGCCAGAAAAATGCTTGATGGCTCAATGCACGGCGCCCAGAAAAATGCTTGATGGCGGTGTTGATGTAGAGCTCGTTGGGAACCCCAAGAGGAAGGTATGATGAGCACAGCAGCAAGTTTCCCTCAGTTATGAAACCAAGGTTTAATCGAACCAGTAGGAGCAAGGAAACACCCCAAAGGTGTTCCTAGCTGAGCTTTGGCAGGGCGCACTACCGGTGCGAGTAGCAACGTGGAGACCTGCACAACACAACCACAGAACTTTGTCCCTAACTTGCGATGAGATTGTCAATCCCACCATGTTTTGCGGAAAACAAAGTATTAAACGTATCAAATGGAAAGAAGTAATAGTTTGCAGAAAGTAAACACAAAGAAGTAAACAGTTGTAGATTGTATGTAAAGAAAAGGACCGGGATCCATAGTTCACTAGAGGTGGCTCTCCTTAAGATAGATAACATGCTGGGTGAACAAATTACAGCGGGGCAATTGACAAACACCGAGAAAGCAATACATGCATATACTAATCATCTTGACTCCTTTGAGACTTGATTGGGCATTACAACATTATACATAGACCGCCATCCAACTGCATCTATGACTAATAATCCACCTTCAGGTTATCATCCGAACCCCCTCCAGTATTAAGTTGCAAGCAACAGATTATTGCTTTACGAACTGCGTGTAAAGTAAACAATACGATTGTTCTGTGAACAAAGGATTTTTGTGTTCTCCCTAGTAGCAACAGCACATCTAGTACCTTAGAGATTTCTGTCACTTCCCCAGATTACTAGAGGCATGAACCCACTATCGAGCATAAATACTAACTCTTGGAGTTGCTAGCATCTACTTGGCCAAGATAGCTACTAACAACAGAAAGCATGCAAGATCACAAATAACATTTACAGGATAGAATCAATAATCAATCTAAAATAGCATCTCAATATCCATCGGATCCCCACAAACGCAACATGCAGAATTACAAATAGATGATCTTGATCATGAACGGAGCTCACAAGATCTAAACATGAAAGCACAAAGGAGGAGAACTAGCCATCTAGCTACTACATGGATCCGTAGTCCAAGGATGAACTACTCACGCATCACACCGGAGGCTTGCATGGTGATGAAGAAGGCCTCCAGGGTGAATTCCCCTCTCCAGTAGGATGCCAGGAAGAGCTTCAGATCCCTCCCGATCTAGGGATGGAGATGACGGCGGCTACAGACTCTTTCGTGGATTTTTGATCGGGCACTTAGGATTTTCGTCCCGAGGGCAATATATAGGCGGAAGGAGAGGCCGAGGGGGTGCGGGAGTGGCCACACCACCCCCTGGCGCGGGCCAGGCCTGGCCGCGCGGCCAGGTGGTGTGGTGGCCCCCTGGCCCCTCTCCGTCTCGTATTCTGGCACTTGATGACATCCGGAAAAATAGGCACTTTGTCTTTTGTCCCGTCCAATTCCGAGAATATTCATTTTCTGACTTTCCTTGAACCAAAAACAGCAGAAAATAGGCAGCTGGCATTGTGGCTCTTGTTAATAGGTTAGTCGAATAAATCATATGAAAAGTACTCCAAAGTTGGAACAAAACACAAGAAAGTGGATAAAACCAAGCATGGAACATCAAAAATTATAGATACATTTGCAATGTATCAACAGTGCCCATGAGAAAGCCCTCGAGGTTGGTCTGAGGTCATTGTAGGCTCCTGGAATCAAGCCTCGTTCTGCTGCCATAGCGATGATGCATACACAAAGATGTTATCATGTGATGATAAAGTATTAATGTCAATCAAGGTGACATTAGTAAGTTGCAAAGGATTTGGGACTGTAAATAACATTCCCAAGACTCAACCTCTTCCATGAGAAAGCATGTTCAGGGTACCGGATATGGTGCCAATGATTAAGAACAAATGCAGCTAGTTTATTTGTACTCTAGTGCAAGTGGGAAACTGTTGGAAATATGCCCTAGAGACAAATAGTAATAAGGACTATTATCATATTTCATAAAGTTTATGATTAAGTTTTATATCATGCTATAACTGTATTGAGTGGAAACATCAATACACACATGATATATAAACAACCAAGGGTTCCTAGTGAAACTCTAGTCACTGGTTCATCGGTCAACAGATGATCAAGTTTCCTGATCATGTGGCATTTATGCCAGTTGGAAATGGAGTCAACTCATTCTGTGAATGAGATGATGAACCAATACCCAACCTAAACATCGTGACCCGATCATGTCACGAAGTTCAAGTTATGATGATTAGAAATGGATCCTCGTAAACTATTCCTTAGATCGTGAGCTATATCAATCACTATCTCCCGAGAGTGCTTAGATAGCATCAAGCGTCACTTGGTAAAACAATGATTATAAAGGTGTGTTCAGGTACTCGGAGGAACCATAGAGGCAATATATGTCAAGAGCGGGATTTGTACGTCCACGTGATGGAAAGATACTTAAGGGCGCACTCAGGAGAAGTTATATCCAATAGTTGCGCAGTGTGTGCTTTGATCATAGGGATATCACTTGTCGGAACGAGTCAAGTAACATTGTTCAGTAACGAGATTGAACACGACATGGTGATGCCATTGATCAGATCTCGGGAAATACAAGTATCGAGAGACAAAGGGAATAAGAAACGACCGTCCCGGTTCAAATGACGAAAGATCTTCATGGAACGCACAGGGGTCACATGGCCATCCAGGTCCCTCTATGGATCATTGGTCCGAGAGTGTCCCGACCATGTCTGGAGTGTTCCCGAACCATAGGGTATCACGCTTAAGGGTTTGATGATGCTTAGAGAGTGTTTATAGCATCATAAGAATCGTCGAAAAATAGTAGAGAGAAAATCGAAAGGGTTTCGATAAGTCCGAAGGATGTTCGGAGTGGAGGTGGAAGGTGTTCCATAGCCACAGAGATTGAATAATATATGAATGAATGTTAAATATTGATTTAATCATTTATTCATAATTATTTAATAAAAGGTCAAAAGGCTTAATGGGCCAATTCTGGAGGGAAGAGGCCCATTAGGGAAAGGCAAGAGGGAGAAGGGCCAAAGGGGGTGGTCGTCTCCCTAGTGGGCCAGCCCCCCCCCCCCCACGCGGGGCCCATGGGGGTGGCCGGTGGCGCCACCCCTCCACCTCTCCTCTCTTTTAGTCCCACCCCGAGACTTTGAAGGAGGTAGTACCTCCCCTCCCCCTATATATAGTGGGGGTATTTGGCTAGATAAATACACACAATATTTAATAAAAGGTTTCCTCTCTTTTTTGGAGACCTCCAATTGATATTCTCTCTCTCGTGATCGTGGTCCCAAGTTCGGACTACGCGAACGAGAGACATCTTCACCGCAGAGCACCGTCGCGCTATGGGATTCGGATCCTAGAGCTCTACTTCCGCAACTGCTGCTGGATCAGGGAAGCGGGAGTCATCGTTAGGCACTGGACGTGTGTAACTCCCCGCGAGGTGTCACACTTGAGGTACCCAAGTCGTTGGAGCCAAAGGAGCGCAAGGACTTCATCTCGACCTTGAGGTCGGCTTCGGCTCGTCTACACCAACCACGCTCTTTTGAGCGTTGACAACGCTTTTCGGTCTTCAAGGGTAAGTTCGCGAAAATCCCCTCCTGTTACTATATTACTAATAGATAGGTCCTAGCAACATCAGGGCTTCAGGAGCGTAGGGTAAAAATTATTGTTTTCATACGCGGAACCCTTACACATTGTGCATTTTGCTGTTTACTTAATTCTGATGATGCACTTGTGCTATTTGCATCATCCTACCAGCTTTGGTGGAAGAATATATGCAACAATCAATGACTTGCCAGGCGATGTATTTGGTCAGATTCTTGTGAGGCTTCCTCCACACCCATCCTGCATACTGAGGGCATCAGTCGCCCAAAAATGTTGGATGGACTTCATGTGAAGCAACGATTTCAAAAGGCTAACCCTGTCACACAATAGAGGAATGCCGTTACTTGGGTTTTTCACCAATAGCTCCGAGGACGCTCGATTCTTAACAGATCATAATCTTGACCAATCCATCTTCCAAAAGCTGAACAGGCTGGTGCAAGTACATAAAGCCTACAAACCATATGTACTCAGATGTAGCAATGGTAGGGTGCTACTTCATTATCCGCAAGGGTCTAACATGATAAAGGCCTGGGATCCAATCAGTGGAAGTGAAACAGTGATACCAGAACCACCAATTTGGCGGAGACGTGATGTATCATCCCAAAACTTTAATCAAGGCTATCAAAGTTCTAATCACCCAATTTAGGGTTAACAAAAAAAATATTAATAAAATGGTTATGAATGCATGTGTGTGTTGCATTAGTGTAGAATTGTTTGAAAATGCAATGCTTGATTGTTCTAAATGTTGTGAAATGGTTTAAAGGTGAATGCCACATCATCTAGACCATTTACAAACAAAATCCAAAGAAAAAGAAATCAAATAAGAATAAATAAAGCAAATGGTCATTTTGACCAAAGTTAACCACTAGGCCACTTTGAGTGTTCCTAGAAGAGAATTTCTAACAGAAACTTTTCTACTTATTTTCACCCCTTCCTAGATGAAGTAAAAGTGAACCCAAGCCCACTTACATACTTGCAGAAACTATTTTCAAATTCAAATGAGAGACATTTGGAAATGGAATTAAGTTCACATGTATAGATGGCCATTTCTCAAAAAACCAACCAAACCAGTTCACCATGGAAAACCCTAGCAACCGCAGATGCCCAAGCTTGTGACTAACACACCCACCAAATCTCAGCCAAAAATTCAAATTTAAATCTCATGCGGGCACTGTGTCGAACACTTAGTGAGCACAGTAAAACCTGCCTAACAATCACTGCTGTTGATCAAGGTTTTGTCCACCACTTGGCTCAATCTTTGTCCCTTGGTCACCCCAGCACCAACCAAAGCATCAAAGCCTCGCCCCCTTCACTGCTGGCGCTAGTGCCATGCTGCCCGAACTTCACCATGTCGGTCTATCAAGCTCCACTCACACTAGACCGCCCCGAGCTCACCCACGATGTCTAGGAGGTAGCCGCGACCACACCGCCGCCCCCTGTCCACTCCCTGAGCGAAGCCAAGACGTGGAACACCCTAGAAAAGTCGCACCCAGAGCGTCTGCGCCATGCCGAGGACGCCCAGAGCGCCACGCATGACCAGCTCACACACGCCGCGCCTCGACCTCACCCCGCGCACACTGCTCCGCCATGACCCCAGCAGCCGCCTAGACATCCCTGTTCGCCGCCGCTCGACATGTAGCCATTGTGCGCCGCATCGAACATCGCCTCTGCTGCAGAACACCGCACATTCCCGACTGATGTAGACCGCGCCTTGCCATGCCATCAAGCCCGTGAGAACCGCCCTAAAGCACCGTATCGACCGCCGCCCAGAGCCATGCCGATAGCCACCCGTAGCCATGTCGCCAGCACCGCCTGACCATACCGCTTTGCCCCTCTCGCCGCAGTATAATAGGAGGCCACCCCCAGCCTCCATTTCCACACTACCTCACTCCCCTCTCTCGCAGAACCACCCCACACTTCTCCCGGGAGCAAGGCCAGCACCGCAGCGCCGGGATTCCACCGGAGCCCACCGCTGCCGGAGGAGAACCCTGCCGTCGATTACGACCACCCCAAGCCCTGCCGCAACCGTGCCTCAAACCGTCGTCGTCTACCACGCCGGTTGCCCCCATCGCTGACCTTAGATGGAGCCCAGGTGAGCCACAACGCACCCCCACCGTGCCGCTAGGTTTCGTTCTCGCCGGCGAGCTATTCACCGGGGAACGAGCCTCAGCTGTTAGATTAGATTCTAACCGTAGCGCCCAGATCGCTCGGTACCACTTCGCGTAGTAACAGTCGCTGGCGCGTAGGACCGCCCTATCAGCAGCCCGCTGTGCCCACGCAGTGCAGCTGGGTCGGCCCATTTCCTTTCCCGTGCGTAGCCCAATGATTCAAATTAGTATTTTACAATTTAATTGAAACTAGATTTTGCCAGTAGATTCAAAAATCAATTCAGAGAGTTTCACTTAACCAAATGACCTGATTCAAATTTTGATAGAAAGGTAATTCAAATATCGATCCAAGCCCGTTGGATTTAAATCATTTAGAGTTAGAGAGCATCTATAGAAAAAATAACAAAACAGATACTTTTGCAACTTCAAACATTTTTCAAATATCAACCATAATACATTTTGAGTTGATACAAACTCTCAAAAATCACATTTGACAATACCTAGATGAATATGTAAAAATATCTAGGATGGCATGCAGTAACTTTGGACTAGTACCAAAATAATGCTATATAAGCATTTCTAGTCACTTTAAATCTTTTAAATAGTAATCTTAAACTTTAAAAAATGTGGCCAACCCTTTTAAATCACATTCCCATGTATTAGAATATGTGGTGAGGACATGTGTCCACATGATCCCATATTTTAATTGGAGAATATTAAAACTTAATAAATTTCAATGAGTAGAAATTACTTTTCTCAAATAAACTAAATAAAACTAGTTCTTTAGTTCATGTGATGATTGTGATGATGCTAGATCATCAAGTGTGAGCCTTAGTGTGCTAAATAGACTTAGTTAAGTATTGTTTGGTGATTGTGTATCCCGTATTCATTTATAGATGATAGCTAGTGCTAAGCATAAAACTTGATCACTTTAGATGGGAATACTTGGTGAAAATGCTTATGAAAACCTTGGAATGATGAGTCATTCTATTGAGATTGTTTTGACATGTGTTGAGAAACACAACTAGTTTATGATGATGAAAATGTTGAGGCATGATCCTTAGCCCTTTTTAAAAACTGATGGTTGGGTTCGGATGCGATACCATTCCAATTTTACCGTACAACCACAATACCTGAATTGGGTAAGGCTTAGCCGGAAGTTTATATGCATTAGTATGGGTTCCCTCGCAGAAGAGGTTTGCCTCTTGATGATGTCCACCTATGCAGTGCCTAGGATGGCAAATGGCCATGGCTAGGAGGCCAAGCTCATAGGAGAGGTGATTATACTAGACTGTGTAAAGGAAAGATTATGATTGATTATCCCCATACTAAGTATGATGATTCAGGGTTATCCCTGATGGATGTATTGAATTTTGTGGTGAAAGTGTACCAGCTCTGCAGAGTGTCAAACTATTCGAATAGCCGCGTCTGCGGTCATGGACAGTTGGAGTGGCCATACCGTTCCGTCGTCAGATGTTTTCAAAATGACTTGTGAAATGAATTATGACTTTGACTTGACCACAACAGGGTTGTGACTATGAAAACTAAGTTCCCACTTAGGTGATTTAGAACATTTACTTAGTTTTCTTTGTTTCTGAACTCAGCTTAGGTTAAATTTAGCTTTTGCAAATAAACTTAGAGCTTAGCATTCCTACTAGAACTACCTTACTTGTTAGTGATAGTTTGTGAGTACTTAAAGAGTACTCATGGCTTTGTCCCTCGCTATTCCCGTGGCCAGACTATGAGGAGGACTATCAGGAAGATGGACAACAGGACGGCTACGACAACTAGGATTATCTCCCATCGTCAATATTGCTTGTGACACTGAAGATGGAGCCCACCGCTACGCTTATTATTCCGCTGCTTGTTTGTATTAAGACTAGATCATGGGATCCTTTATTCGTGTAAGACCTTATTATGGTTTGTAATGGATGATGTACTATGATATCCAATATGTTATGTCTTGCAAAAATGGTAATCCTAGGATTGCGATGTATGACATAACAGGCATCTGGGATTAAAAATCCGGGTGTTGACAAGTTGGTATTAGAGCCATCCTGACCATAGGAGACCCATTTAGAATGGACGTCCGAACAAAAACTTAGTTTCAAAAACAAAAGAAGTGAGTATTTATGAAAACCTATTTCCCCTCTTATCCTTAAGATTCTTTCAAAAAAATTCAGGTTCCTCAAAAATTCTAACATTACTACATAAAATTTGACACACTTGATCACCTCACTAACTTACTCACCCTACATTCGTATAGATGGAAGTTCAGTATTGAAAGTTCTACCAGTTGGGCAATGGAGGCCAACTGATCTTTCAGAGCGATCTTGATGCACTGTTAGAGTATCTTGAGCACCCACATCCGGAATTCTTTGGAGCTCAACTCAAGGATTTCCCAAGAGGAGATCTACAATCGCTGATAGTTGCAGATCTTCGAGGCAAGATGGAAGCACCCCTTTCTGAGAAGATTCAATTCACCGTGAGAGAGAACAACTGGCTAGATGGATTAGCCAGGGATATGCATGAAGCTCTTGCCCGTCTGTGTGGGCAAAACATCAACTTGATCCAGGGAACTCGCTTTGCTCACTATGCAAGGCGTGATTCTATGGGAATGCCATTGGAGATGCCAAGTCACCCGGAGATGAAGTGCCAAGTGGAGAATCTTGACTTCCTACTGTATGATAGATAGAAGGAATTGGACAATGCTCGAGCCTACGCCAACCACAACCTTGCCATTGCTACCAAGAAGGACTAGACTCTCGCCATGCTCGTCAAGGATCGCCAATCACTTCGTCGTCAATGCGAGAAGAAGGATCGCACCATCGCTCGTCTTCGCAAGAAGGTGTCCGACCTCGAGAAGACCATCCAGGAACAAGAAGCTCAGATTGCAGCAAAAGAAGAAGAGGAAGAAGGTGAAGACTGATACGTCCATTTTGCATCACTATTCTATGTGATAATTCACTGTTATTCATTGATATATTTCGTATTGAGAGGTGATACTTATGTTATCATCTGTTTGTGCATGGTTGATGACTTCTAGATCATGGACCGCTGCAGTCAGGATTTTGATGGAAAAGGTGTTGTTTGGAGGCAAAATTCGCGAAGATCAGAAAATCCGGGAAAATACATGGAAAATCCTATTTTTTCAGAAGACAAAGGAAGCCAGAAGGGGGGCTGGAGATGGGCCACAGGGGGCCCACACCACCCCCTGGCACGGGCCAGCCTAGGCCACGCCACCAGGTGGTGTGGCCGCCCTGGTCCACCCCTGGCACTCCCCTCTGGGGTATATTATCCTCCTGAAACCTTAAGACTCGTGGAGCAACCACAGAAAGATTCCACCGCCTCTGCGGGGCGGAAAACACCGAGAGAGAAAGATCTATCCGGTAGACAGATTTTTGCCAAGGGAATTTCTTCCCGGAGAGGGGAGATCGTCGCCATCAACACCACCATCAAGCTGGACTTCATCGGGATCATCATCATCAACACCACCATCAACACCCTCATCACCATCTCCATATTGCTATAACAATTGTGTTGAATCTTGCATAGTTCATAGGAGAAACTTTCCCGGTGTTGATTACTCTTTGTAGTTGATGCTATTGAGTGAACCATTGAATTATTGTTTATGTTCAGATTGTTATAGATCATTATTCCATCTCTGATCATGATCCATATGATGTCTTGTGAGTAGTTCGTTTTGTTCTTGAGGACATGGGAGAAGTCATGTTGTTAGTAGTGGAATTGTGTTGAGAAAGATTCAATAGTTTGATATTTAAGTTGTGGTGTACTTCTTCTAGTGGTGTCATGTGAACGTCGACTACATGACACTTCACCTATATGGGCCTAGGGGAATGCATTGTGTATTTGGCTACTAATCGTAGGGGTTGCCGGAGTGACAGAAACCTGAACCTCATTAGGAAACCATTGCACAAGGGACGTAAGGGTCTTAGAGTTTAAAGCTGTGGTTAGGTTTCTACCTTAATTACTTTCTTGTACTTACGGATGTTTGCAAGGGGTATAATCACAAGTATGTATTGGTCCTAGGAAGGTCGGTACATTAGCACAGGTTCACCCACACAACACTTAGCAAGCTAAAGAAGATTAATCAACTATATGAAGCGAAAGCACTTGACAGTCTTCCCATGTGTCCTCGAGAATGTTTGGTCATCTTAAGTAATACAACCGGCTTGTCCTTTGCTGCATAAAGGATTGGGCCACTTGCTGGATTTATTCCTACTGTCTTTTATTTACTCGTACTTTGTTTACTTGCTTTATCAAAAATCCCTAAAAATCCGTTTGCTAAGTATTTGCAGAGAATTCCTGATCCATACCACCAGCCAGCACCTTCTGCTCCTCGTTGGGTTTGACACTCTTACTTATCGAAAATACTGCGATACAGCCTCTATACTTGTGGGTCATCAAGACTATTTTCTAGCGCCGTTGTCGGGGAGTGAAGCGCTATTGGAGAGTGGAACTGGTAAAGGAAACTTCTACTATGAGTATTGTTTATTACTGCTAGTTGCTTTATTTTCGTTATGGATAATTCGCTGAGTTTCTTATTTGGTAATGCTACTACCACTGCTAAGGTAGTAGATAAGCCACCACCTGCTGAGAATGATGTTTTAAAAATACCTATAAGAATTATTGATCGTGTTATGGATAACTACTATGTTGGGGATGGAACTGTCCATCCCGGTGATCATTTGCTCTTTATACATGAATTATGCGGGTTGTTGAAGTGTGCAGGTATTACTATAGATCAAGTTAAGAAGAAGTTATTCTCATTATTGCTGAAAGGAAGAGCTGAGGAATGGTATAAGCTACTGAAGACTGGTCAAGCTCTGGAATGGGAGGAAATAGTGCATCTCTTTTATTCAAAGTTTTATCCTCCTAGTGAGATTCATAAATATCAGAATCAAATATACAACTTTTGGCCTCTTGATGGAGAGAGTACAGCTCAAGCTTGGGGGAGATTGAAGTTACTGATGCTCAAATGTCCCATTCATGAGCTCCCCAACAATATTATTATCGATAACTTTTATGCAAGACTCCCTCTACATGATAAGGATTTATTGGATGCTTCGTGTGCTGGATCATTCACTCGCATGGAAGAAGAAGCTAAATGGGATCTTCTGGACCGTATTCAAGAGAATGCTGAAGCTTGGGAGAATGACAAAGGTAGAAAGTTAGGTATAAATTATGATTATGAATGCATTGAATCTTTTATGGGAACTGATGACTTTCAAAATATTAGTAATGCTTATTGTCTTGATTTGCAAGTTATTACGAAATGTTTTAGAGCTTTTGCTTCTTATATTGAAATTCCAAAAAGGGGATGGAATAAGTACCATGCGCCTTATAAAGATATTGTTGACTATGTTCCTGTTGGGAGTGTTGAGTATTGCATTATTGATCCCATCTTACCTGAACCTTATATCGAGAAGATTCCCTTCCCAGATAAGGTAAAGGATCATCCTATGATAACTAATGTAATCACCAAAAGTGAAAAGAGAACTGTAAAACCTGATGAACAAATAAACGTTGAACCTGTGGTGGCAATTGTGAAAGACCTTATCACTAAAAGCATAGAAGATGGACACATAGTCTTTTGTGAGGATGCTTCTAATATTGTTTCACATCCCAAATTGGAAGAGATTGATGTGGTTATTCACCTTGCTAATAGAGAGACCATCTCTCCAATTGGTATTGTACGAGATGTGGAAGTTCTTTGTGGTAATATTAAGTACCCTGCTGATTTTCTAGTACTTGGTTCAGCTGCTAGTAAAACTTATCCCATTATTTTTGGTAGACCTTTCTTGAGTACTTGTGGAGCTATTATAGATTGCAAAAGGGAGAAAATCTTGACTAAGTTTGATGGGGAATCTTATGAGTTTAATTTCTCGAAATTCGCTAAAGAACCTTGTGAAGAGGAAACCCACAATGAGGATTTTAGAGTTGAACAACTTGCTTCTATTTCTCTTGCTCCTAACAATGCGTTGCAGCAATCTATGGAAGATCATGAAAGTGAAATCTTCATGGAAGAAAGCAATGAGATTGACAAGATTCTCCGTGATCAGCCTAAGATGCTTAAGCATAACCTGCCTGTAGAAGACTTGGGTACCACGTTGCCACCTAAAAAGGATCCGGTCTTTGATCTAAAACCTCTCCCTGATGATCTTAAATATGCTTATATTGATGATAAAAAGATATATCCTATTATTATTAGCTCTAAACTTTCAGGAAAGGAAGAGGAAAGGTTATTAGAGGTTTTGAAGAAACACCGAGGAGCTATGGGCTATACTCTGGATGATTTAAAAGGGATTTCACCTAGTATATGTCAGCATTCTATCAACATAGAACCAGATGCAAAGCCGGTAGTAGAGCACCAACGACGTTTAAATCCTAAGATGAAGGAAGTGGTAAGGAATGAGATATTGAAACTCCTTGATGCTGGTATTATTTATCCTATTGCTGATAGTGAATGGGTTGGTCTTGTTCATTGTGTTCCTAAAAAAGGAGGTATTACCGTTGTTCCTAATGATAATGATGAGCTTATTCCCCAAAGAATAGTAGTAGGCTATAGGATGTGCATTGATTTTAGAAAAGTCAATAAAGTTACTAAGAAAGATCACTACCCGCTTCCTTTTTTTGATCAAATGTTGGAAAGGTTGTCTAAAAAGACCCATTTTTGCTTTCTTGATGGTTATTCTGGTTTCTCCCAAATTGCTGTTAAACAACGAGATCAAGAAAAAACTACTTTTACTTACCCTTACGGAACTTATGCTTATAGACGTATGCCTTTTGGTTTATGTAATGCTCCTGCTACTTTTCAAAGGTGTATGTCTGCTACCTTTCATGGTTTTTGTGAGGAAATTGTAGAAGTGTTCATGGATGACTTTTCTGTCTATGGAACTTCTTTTGATAATTGTCTGCACAACCTTGATAAAGTTTTGCAGAGATGTGAAGAAACTAATCTTGTTCTTAATTGGGAGAAATGCCACTTCATGGTTAATGAAGGGATTGTCCGCAGGCATAAACTTTCTGAAAGAGGCATAGAAGTTGATAGAGCTAAGGTCGAGGAAATTGAAAAGATGCCATGTCCAAGAGACATCAAAGGTATTCGTAGTATCCTTGGTCATGCTGGTTTCTATAGAAGGTTTATTAAAGACTTTTCTAGGATATCAAAACCCCTCAGTAATCTTCTTCAAAAAGATGTACCCTTCGTTTTTGATAATGATTGTAAGGAAGCTTTTGAAACTCTTAAGAAGGCTTTAACTATAGCCCCTATTGTTCAACCACCTGATTGGAGTTTACCCTTTGCAATAATGTGTGATGCTAGTGATTTTGCTGTAGGTGCTGTCCTTGGGCAACGTATTGATAAAAAGTTAAACGTTATTCATTATGCTAGTAAGACTCTAGACGCTGCTCAAAGGAATTATGCTACTACTGAAAAAGAATTTCTAGCTATCGTTTTTGCTTGTGATAAGTTTAGGCCCTATATTGTAGACTCAAAAGTCACCATTCATACTGATCATGCTGCTATTAAATACCTTATGACGAAGAAGGACGCTAAGCCTAGGCTTATTAGATGGGTGTTGCTTTTACAAGAGTTTGATCTACATATAGTAGATAGGAAGGGTGCTAAAAACCCTGTAGCTGATAATTTATCTCGATTGGAAAACATCTCTTTTGACCCTATGCCTGTTAATGATAGTTTCACAAATGAGCAGTTAGCCGCAGTAGGGGTAAGCTCTCGAGGGAGTCCTTGGTACGCTGACTATGCTAACTTTATTGTTTCCAAGTATTTGCCTCCAACTTTTACAGCTCAACAAAGAAGGAAGATCTTCTATGATTTGAGGCATTATTTTTGGGATGACCCACACTTATACAAAGAAGGAGTGGATGGTATTATGCGAAGATGTGTTCTAGAATATGACCAAAAGGAGATATTGCATAAATGTCATGGTAGTGCTTATGGAGGACATCATGCAGGAGATAGAACTGCACAAAAGGTGCTACAATCAGCTTTCTAGTGTCCTACCCATTTTAAAGATGCAAGAAAATTTGTTTTATCTTGTGATGAATGTCAGCGTGTTGGTAATATTTCTGGCCGCAATGAAATGCCTATGAACTACTCTCTAGTTATTGAACCTTTTGATTGCTGGGGATTTGACTTTATGGGTCCTTTCCCTCCCTCGAAAGGTTACACTCATATTCTTGTTACCGTTGATTATGTTACTAAGTGGGTAGAAGCCATTACTACGAAGAGTGCTGACAGGGAAACTTCTCTAAAAATGCTTAAGGATGTTATCTTTCCTGGGTTTGGAGTGCCTAGGTATCTCATGACTAATGGGGGTTCTCATTTCATTCATGGTGGTTTTAGAAATACCCTTGCAAATATGATGTTAATCATAGAATTGCTTCAGCCTATCACCCCCAAACTAGTGGGCAAGTAGAATTATCAAATAGAGAAATTAAATCCATCTTGCAAAAGACTGTTAATAGATCTAGAAAAAACTGTGCTAAAAAGTTGAATGATGCTTTATGGGCTTATAGAACTGCCTACAAAACTCCTATGGGGATGTCTCCTTATAAAATGGTTTATGGGAAAGCTTGTCACCTGTGGCGCAGGCCCTCCCCTGGCCGCGCCACTAGGTGGTGAGTCCACCGCGGACTCCGCCTCCGACTCATTTTCTCCCAGTACCTTCCTTTTGATAGAAACTTCGTAATATATAATCCACTAGATCTACCGAGGTTCGTATATCGTGTTTTCGTCGTGTTTTCGTTTCAATTTTGTTTCTGATAGGTAGAATCCTAGATTTGGAGACACAATGTCTTCCTCTAGATTAGTCAAGGAAGATTCCTTAGAGGATATCATCAACCCATACATGAGACAGTTGAAGATTCATCCCAAGGAGTTGTGGCTTAAAGATGGCGAACTCCGGATAAAAGAGGTTTGAGGCCCTAAAGGTGAAGGAAGTCTGGAGGACAGGATGGAAGCACTGGAGCAAGAAGTCTTTAGGTACAAGAAGATGGCAGAGCACGAAGTGGATATCATCCATAAGATTTGTTCCGAACTCATTGCCGAGCACCAAAAGGAGACTGCTGAACTCAAGGATGAAGTCCTCTCACTCCGCCAAACAACCAACGAACTGCAAGCACAGTTTTATGACATTCAAAATCAAAACTGTGAGTATGAGGTTAGGTTTAAACGCATAAGTGCTGCTGCAAGTTTCAGGATGCTGGAAACCACGATGTCCTTTGTTGATGGGAAGCCCTTACCCTGGAAGTTGGACGAAGATAAGAGGATACCACCACCACCAAAGGAGTAACTCGTCATCAGGTTTGGCATCCCCTTGGTTTGTTCCAAGCTTGGGGGAGTGCCGCGGTATCACATCACTATCTTCTATCTTTTTACCTTATTAGTAGAGTCATATCATGAATAGAGAAGTTATTATGTAGGATGGTTTGCATTATGGAAGTGTCCCCTCTCTCATTAGATATGTATCCCTTGGTGTGAGTTTCCGTTATGGAATATTAATGAGAAGTTCTATCATTCACTATTTTGCATAGCTTATATTAGTTTTCAATTCATGGTTATATGATTAATCTTGTTGTTAGTATTGGTATCACTTTGGGATCATTGAGTTAATTTAGTTGGTTTTGGCAAACCTGGCTCGGTCAGTAGCAACACTTTTTGAGAGTTGAATGAAAACATAAAAGTACTCTAAAGAAAAATAATTTCATCATCTTTCTTTCTTGATTTGGTCATAAGTTTAGTATTCGCTAGTTAAGATCTTTTGTGCTTCCAAGGAAGATTACATGTTTGTTTTTATCACTTGTATGTTTGGTTGTTTCCTTCAACTCTTATACTTGCTACCCAGCCTTGCTAGCCAAAAACCTGTACTGAGAGGGAATTCTTCTCGTGCATCCACCTCCTTTAAACCAAAACTTTGCCATTTGTGTCCACCATACCTACCTAGTAGCATTATTGCTATTCCAAGTAAATTCTTGTTTTATCTACCTCCCAAATTAAACTTGTTATGTGAAAATTAGTGATTAAAGCTCTCACGAACTTGATGGAACACCTTACTTTTCTTGCATTTAATAAACTTGAACCACTGGGTCCTTCTTTGTTGCGTATATGCTTGCGCTTTATGAGTTGAAGTTAGCAGAACCATGTATCATGGGGAACGCTTTCAACATTGCATTGGTACTTGCTACCTAGTTGATATCATGTTCTTTTGCTTATGGATCCCGGCGGTGTGAAATAAAAGTGGAACTTGTAAGATCATGGAGTTTATATGTGTGTCAGAGAAACGCCTGGGCCGCTAGCCTAAGCCATGCCTAATCATGGTGGAAACTTGCAGCATAACTATAGTGAGCATTCTATGAAGCATCCTCAATAAAAACCTATGCAAATAGCAAATAAAAAGATCGCTGGGATGCTCACTGTCTGCTTACCTTGTCATTTTGATTATGGGATAGCTCCTGCTGGGATGCTCACTGTCTGCTTGCCTTATCATTTTGATTATGGGATAGCTCCTGTGTCATGTGCAAGGGGTACCCCGTTGGCGGTTCTCAATGATACACGTGTATTTACAATGACAAGAGCTTACTCGTGACTGAAGTTGAGCAGCATGAGGTTCGGTACTCATAAGTAAGGGGCATGGGACTTTAATTTATAACTTGTCAAGCATATCCTCTTAGTTGTGTCACTTTAACCTTAACCACCAAAATATGCCTATGATAGGGGCAATGAGAGCTGAAAGCTAGTAAGTATCATAATTTTTGGGAGCTCTTTATGATACTTGCAATCCATGCTTCCCTCTGCGAAGGGCCTTTCTTTTGCTTTGTAGTTGAGTCAGTAAACCTAATCCCTTCTATCTCAGCAAGTATTTTGAGTTGTTGTGTTTCATTCATTCATATGATGATTTATTCAATCATGTTTCTTATGTTCCTTGTTTTGCACATTGCTCTTATCTTGATGTTTACTACTTTGAAAGCTATCATTGAAAACCAGTTATTTGTGAACTCCACTAAATTATCAACTATTCTTCGACCAAGAGCTAAGTTTGCCATTACCAATTATGATTCACTTCATGTATCTTTATTGTGTTTCCTTTACCCATTACAAGTTGAGTTATATAATAGTGAGTTGTCTTCTATTATGATCTATGTATTTGATGAATGTGATGCTTCTTGTCCGTATTCTGTTATCAACTCTTCACTCCATAAACTTGAGGCCATGTTTATTGAGCTCAGTTTCGCTTGGGGACAAGCAAAGTCTAAGCTTGGGGGAGTTGATACGTCCATTTTGCATCACTATTCTATGTCATAATTCACTGCTATTCATTGATATATTTCGTATTGAGAGGTGATACCTATGTTATTTCATCTGTTTTTGCATGGTCGATGACTTTTGGAGCATGGACCGCTGTAGTCAGGATTCTGATGGAAAAGGTGCTGTTTGGAGGCAAAATTCGCGAAGATCAGAAAATCCGGGAAAATACATGGAAAATCCTATTTTTCCAGAAGACGAAGGAAGCCAGAAGGGGGGCTAGAGATGGGCCACAGGGGGCCCACACCACCCCCTGTCGTGCGGGCCAGCCTAGGCTGCGCCACCAGGTGGTGTGGCCGCCCTGGTCCACCCCTAGCACTCCCCTCTGGTGTATATTATCCTCCTGAAACCCTAACACTCGTGGAGTGACCACAGAAAGATTCCGCCACCTCTGCGGGGCGTAAAACACCGAGAGAGAAAGATCTCTCTGGTAGACAAATTTTCGGGGGATTTCCTTCCCGGAGAGGGGAGATCGTCACCATCAACACCACCATCAAGCTGGACTTCATCGGGATCATCATCATCACCACCATCATCACCATCAGCACCCTCATCACCATCTCCATATTGCTATAACAATTGTGTTGAATCTTGCATAGTTCATAGGGGAAACTTTCCCGGTGTTGATTACTCTTTGTAGTTGATGCTATTGAGTGAACCATTGAATTATTGTTTATGTTCAGATTGTTATACATCATTATTCCATCTCTGATCATGATCCATATGATGTCTTGTGAGTAGTTCGTTTTGTTCTTGAGGACATGGGAGAAGTCATGTTGTTAGTAGTGGAATTGTGTTGAGAATGATTCAATAGTTTGATATTTAAGTTGTGGTGTACTTCTTCTAGTGGTGTCATGTGAACATCGACTACATGACACTTCACCTATATGGGCCTAGGGGAATGCATTGTGTATTTGGCTACTAATCGTAGGGGTTGCCGGAGTGACAGAAACCTGAACCCCCGTTAGGAAACCATTGCACAAGGGACATAAGGGTCTTAGAGTTTAAGGTTGTGGTTAGGTTTCTACCTTAATTACTTTCTTGTACTTACGTATGTTTGCAAGGGGTATAATCACAAGTATGTATTAGTCCTAGGAAGGTCGGTACATTAGCACAGGTTCACCCACACAACACTTAGCAAGCTAAACAAGATTAATCAACTATATGGAGCGAAAGCACTTGACAGTCTTCCCATGTGTCCTCGAGAATGTTTGGTCATCTTAAGTAATACAACCGACTTGTCCTTTGCTGCATAAAGGATTGGGCCACTTGCTGCATTTATTCCTACTATCTTTTATTTACTCCTACTTTGTTTACTTGCTTTATCGAAA
The DNA here is from genome assembly GCA_910589775.1 of Avena eriantha. Lineage (NCBI taxonomy): Eukaryota > Viridiplantae > Streptophyta > Magnoliopsida > Poales > Poaceae > Avena > Avena eriantha. Next base: position 446,103,323 of record OU342744.1, read on the forward strand.
ACCCCTAAAAATCCTTTTGCTAAGTATTTGCAGAGAATTCCTGATCCATACCACTAGCCAGCACCATTTGCTCCTCGTTGGGTTCGACACTCTTACTTATCGAAAATATTGCGATACACCCCCTATACTTGTCGGTCATCAAAGACATCCATGGAGATCTTCACTCGTACCTCAGTGATGACAACGACTACCTGGAGGATGGTGCCATGGAATTCGACACCAATGATGATGACTCCGACTTCATTGATGATGAGTAGATGCACTTGATCACTACCGTAGGAGTGAGTTGTATCAGTCCCACTGTATCTTAGTTCACGGAATGGTTCTTAAAACCATCTGTTTTCCTTTTATGTTGTGGTGTGTGTGTTTGTATGGTGTGCTTGAATGAATGAATGAGAAGAAGTTAGTTGCAAACCCTGAGTTCAAACTCAAATTCTAAAGCTTTTGAAAACAAAACCATGAACCTTAGAACTTTCCCTCTTACCCCTTTATCTACCTCAATCTTCAGATGACTCGTGGAAACCAAGGAGGAAGCAGCTCATCGCAGGATCCGATGCTGCAGATTCTGCAGATGCTAGTTTTCGACCGTGAATCTAGTAGAGCAGAGCGCCAAGCCAACCTAGCCACCCTGCAACAGATAGCTCAGATGGCCCACAATAATCAAGGCCATGGAAATCAGGATCATCATGGATCCAAGCTTAAGAACTTTTAGAATACCAATCCCCCTATGTTTAGCAAGTCTGAAGACCTGTTGGATGCGGATGATTGGTTGCAAACCATGGAGAACAACCTGGAAGTCACAGGAGTTGACGCCAACGAGAAAGTTATGTTTGCCACCCACTATCTGGCAGGAGATGCAAGAGCCTGGTGGAATAAAAATCGTACTATGAACCACAGTCAAGTGATGACGTGGGAAGCGTTCAAGATCAAGTTTAGCTGTACCCATGTGCCGCAAGGTTTAGTCACCAGAATGAGAGATGAATTCGGAGAACTGAAGCAAGGAAAGATGATGGTAGTGGAGTACCGTGACATATTTCTATCCCTCGCTGGGTATGCCCCTGATGAGATCAACACTGAAGCCAAGAAGAAAGAAAGATTCCTGAATGGACTGCATGATGAGATGTAGACTGTGTTAGTCAACATCCGTTTCGAAGACCTAGAAGAGTTAGTCGACTCTGCCATCTAGATGGAAGGGAATAGCAACCAAGCCAATGAAAACCGCAAGCGCCGGATGATGCATCAGACTGGGTCTCACAATACCCAGAAGTATCGCCCAACCCGTCTGCAGGATATGCCCCAAGGAACAATAGACCCCCAATGTCTCGTCCAAGCTACCCCAATCGTAGCAGAGGAAACGTGAAGTCCAGAGGAAACCACAACAATCTTGGCAACTCTAACCACTTCAACTATGCACCGCCCAAGTCCAACAACAACAACAACAACAATACTGCCCCAAGGACTGGAAGCAATGTCGTGCCTGTTGCCACCAAAGACAAGTCCCAGATTACTTGCTTTGAATGTGGAGTGAAGGGTCACTACTCCAACGAGTGTCCCAAGAAGCTTGCAGCCACCACCAATGTGAATGCCCCAGCTCAGCAGCAACGCCGTGTTCAGCCTGGAAGGAGATTTGCCCCAGGGAATTCGCTCAACCGCACTGGCCATCTCTTCCACATGAATGCTGAAGAAGCCCAGGAAGCGCCAGATGTCGTGTTGGGTATGTTTTCTCTTAACTCAGTACTTGCAAGAGTTTTGTTTGATTCTGGAGCATCGCACTCGTTTGTTATAGAAGAATTTGCATGCACTAGTAAAATTCAACCAACAAAACTAAAGCATGTTATGATAGTTCAAATACCTGGTTCAACCACCAAAGCTAGAAAAATTTGCAAGGCTATACCTATCAGAATCCATGGGATAGATTTTTATGCCAATCTAATAGTACTTGGAACCAAAGGTTTGGAAGTAGTACTAGGAATGGATTGGATGTCAAAACATCAAGGATTGATTGACTGTGCCAAGAAAGCCATAATCATGACCAGTATCTCTGGAGTATCAGTAGAGCATGTATCTGTAACCTTGCCCCGTCAATTGAAATGCAACAAGAGTCTAGCCCTACCCACCATAGACCAAGTTAGAGTAGTCTGTGAATACCCCGACCTATTCCCAGATGAATTGCCCGGTATGCCCCCGGATCGAGATATCGAGTTCATTATTGAACTAATTCCTGGAACTGGACCCATAGCCTAGAGACCTTATAGTATGAACCCATCTGAATTAGTGGAGCTGAAGAAGCAACTGGATGCTATGTTGGAGAAAGGACTAATTCAACCAAGCGCATCGCCATGGAGATCACCTGTTTTGTTTGTCGACAAGAAAGATGGAGGTAACCGTTTGTGCACAGATTACCGGAAGCTGAATGATGTCACCATCAAGAACAAGTACCCACTGCCCAAGATAGAGGATCTATTTGATCAGTTGACTAGTGCCAGAGTGTTCTCTAAGATTGATCTTAGGACTGGTTATCATCAACTCAAGATTCGTGCAATGGATATTCCAAAGACCACCTTTACCATCAGATATGGATTGTATGAGTATACGGTCATGTCTTTTGGACTAACCAATGCCCCCGCTTATTTCATGAATCTCATGAATAAGATTTTTATGAACTTTTTGGATAAGTTTGTCGTTGTTTTTATCAACGATATTCTAATCTATTCAAATTCAGAAGAAGACCATGATCAACACCTTAGAACCATCCTTGAAACCCTTAGAGAGCATCAGTTGTATGCCAAGTTCAGCAAATGAGAGTTCTGGTTGAAGGAAGTAGGATTCCTCGGACATATTGTGTCGGCGGGAGGAGTCGTTGTTGATCCCGCCAAGATCAAAGATGTTGAGGAATGGGAAGCCCCAACCACTCAAACCCAAGTCCGTGCATTTCTCGGATTAGCGGGATATTACCACAAGTTCGTTGAGGGATTTTCGAGCATCGCAAGACCGATGACCCAACTGTAGAAGAAAGATAAGAAGTTTGAATGGACCGAGAAACGTGAAGCAAGCTTTCAAGAGCTCAAGAAGAGATTGATTTCAGCCCCAATATTGATTATGCCAGATATCAAGAAGCCATTTGATGTGTATTGTGATGCATCCAAGATTGGTCTCGGATGTGTGTTGATGCAAGAAGGCAAAGTCATAGCATATATGTCTAGACAACTGTAGCAGCATGAGCAAAACTACCCTACCCATGATCTTGAACTAGTAGCTGTAGTTTTAGCCTTAAAGACATGGCGTCATTACCTGATGGGTAACCGCTGTGAGATTTAATCGAATCACAAGAGCTTGAAGTATATTTTCACTCAGAAGGAGCTGAATATGAGGCAAATGAGATGGATAGAGTTAATCAAGGATTATGACCTTGACATTCACTATCACCCCGGCAAAGCCAATGTGGTAGCGGATGCTCTTAGTAGACTGACATGTAGATTAAACACCATGATTAAAGAAGCCTAGCCAAGTTTGCATGAGGAATTGGAGCAGTTTCGAACTGAGCTAGTTAGCAAAGGATTTTTAGCAAGCATTGAACTTCAAACCACTTTGATCCGTAAGATCAAGGAAGCCCAGAAAGGAAATGCAAGTATCGACGGAATCAAACGTCGTATTGGTACAGGAAAGGTATCTGGCTTCATCGAGGATGAAGCAGTTCTGTGGTACAAAGGATGTATCTTTGTGCCAGCAGATTCGGAGCTGAAGCAAGTTATCATGCAAGAAGCTCATGATACTCTTTATTCTATCCAACCCGGAGGAACAACGATGTATTAGGATTTGAAGGAGCAATTTTGGTGGCACAAGATGAAGAGAGAAATAGGAAGCTACATCACCAAGTGTGGTATCTGTCAAAGAGTCAAGGCAGAACATCAGAGACCCGCAGGACTTTTGCAACCATTGCAGATTCCAGAATAGAAATGGGATTCCGTCGGAATGGACTTTATCACCGATTTGCCTACATCTAGTAAGGGAAATGACTCTATCTGGGTCATAGTGGATAGACTGTCCAAGGTAGCCCATTTTATACCTGTCAAGACAACCTACCAAAGTTCAAAGCTAGCAGAGTTGTACATTGCTAGAATTGTCAGTTTGCATGGAACCCCCAAGACCATAGTGTCGGATCGAGGAACCCAATTTATCTCAAGATTTTGGCAGAAAGTCCAAGAAGGATTAGGAACCAAGTTGAATTTCAGCACAGCTTATCACCCGCAGACCGATGGACAGACTGAAAGAGTGAACCAAATCTTAGAAGATATGTTGAGATCTTGTGTGTTAGAGTATGGATCAAAATGGGAAGATTGTCTGCCTTTCGCAGAATTCTCATACAACAAAAGTTATCAAGCCAGTTTGCAAATGGCCCCATTTGAGTTCTTATATGGAAGAAAGTGTCGCACCCCTTTGAATTGGTCGCAAGTAGGAGAGAGTCAGATTTTCGGACCCGACATCCTACGACAAGCCGAAGAGAAGGTTCACAAAGTCCGTGAGCACCTCAAGACCGCCCAATCCAGACAAAAGAGTTATGCTGACAAGAGACGTAGAGACCTGACTTTCAATGTCAGAGATTTTGTGTATCTCAAAGTGTCACCCTTGAAGGGAATGCAACATTTTCAGCTAAAAGGAAAGTTAGCCCCCAGATATATTGGACCCTTCAAGATTCTGAATCGCCGAGGAGAAGTATCTTATCAACAGGAACTGCCAGAGGAGATGTCAGCCATCCATAATGTGTTCCATATCTCGTTACTTCGCAAATGCCTAGAAGTGCCGGAGAACACCGAAGTGTTCAAGAACATCGATCACCGAGCCATTGATATCAACAAGGATCTGACGTATCATGAAGTACCCATTCGTATCTTGGAAGAAGCTTTCAGAACTACCAGGACCCGGAGTATCAAATTTCTCAAGATCTAATGGAGCAATCATATCGAAGAAGAAGCTACCTGGGAGCGAGAAGATTACATTAGGACTGAGTTTCCAGATCTCTTTAGTTCCTAGTTTTTCTTAAATCTCGGGACGATATTTTTTTAAGGAGGGAAGGTTTGTAACATCCCAAAACTTTAATCAAGGCTATCAAAGTTCTAATCACCCAATTTAGGGTTAACAAAAAACTTTTATTAATAAAATGGTTATGAATGCATGTGTGTGTTGTATTGGTGTATAATTGTTTGAAAATGTCATGCTTGATTGTTCTGAATGTTGTGAAATGTTTTAAAGGTGAATGCCACATCATCTAGACCATTGACAAACAAAATCCAAAGAAAAATAAATCAAATAAGAATAAATAAAACAAATGGTCATTTTGACCAAAGTTAACCACTAGGCCACTTTGAGTGTTCCTAGAAGAGAATTTCTAACAGAAACTTTTCTACTTCTTTTCACCCCTTGCTAGACCAAGTAAAAGTGAACCCAAGCCCATTTACAAACTTACAGAAACTATTTTCAAACTCAAATGAGAGACATTTGGAAATGGAATTAAGTTCACATGTATAGATGGCCATTTCTCAAAAACCAACCAAACTAGTTCACCTTGCAAACCGTAGCAAACACAGATGCCCAAGCTTGTGACCAAAACACCCACCAAATCTTAGCCAAAAATTCAAATTTAAATCTCATGCGGGCACTATGTCGAACACTTAGTGAGCACAGTAAAACCTGCCTAACAATCACTGCTCCTGATCAAGGTTTTGTCCGTCACTTGGCTCAATCTTTGTCCCCTGGTGACCCCAGCACCAACCAAAGCATCAAAGCCTCGCCCCCTTCACTGCTGGTGCTAGTGCCATGCCGCCCGAACCTCACCATGCCGGTCGATTAAGCTCCGCTCATAGAAGACCGCCCCGAGCTCGCCCATGATGTCTAGGAGGTAGCTGCGACCACACCGCCACCCCATGTACACTCCTCGAGCAAAGCCAAGCCGTGGACCACCCTAGCAAAGCCACGCCCAGAGCCTCTGCGCCATGCCGAGGACGCGCCAGAGCGCCGCGCCCGACCAGCTCGCACACGCCGTGCCTCGACCTCACCCCGCGCACACTGCTCCGCCATGACCCCAGCAGCTGCCCAGACATCCATGTTCGCCGCCGCTCGACACATAGCCACTGTGCGCCGCATCGAACACCGCCTCTGCCGCGCAGAGCACCGCATGTTCCCGACCGATGTAGACCGCGCCTTGACGCGCCATCATGCCCGTGAGAACCGCCCGGAAGCACCGCATCGACCGCCGCCCACATCCATGCCGATAGCCACCCGTAGCCATGTCGCCAGCATCGCCTGACCATGCCGCTTTGCCTCTCTCACCGCAGTATAATAGGAGGCCACCCCTAGCCTCCATTTCCACACTACCTCACTCCCCTCTCTCTCAGAACCACCCCACACTTCTCCCCGGAGCAAGGTGAGCTCCGCAGTGCCGGGATTCCACCGGATCCCGCCGCTGCTGGAGGAGAAGCCCGCCGTCGATTTCAACCACCCCAAGCCCTGCCGCAACCACGCCTCGAACTGCCGTCGTCTACCATGCCGTTGGCCCCCATCGCCGACCTTAGCTGGAGCCCAGGTGAGCCACAACGCACCCCCACCATGCAGCTAGGTTTCCAGCGAGCTGTTCACCGGGGAAGACGAGCCTCAGCCGTTAGATTAGATTCTAATCATAACGCCCAGATCGCTCGGTACGGCTTCGCATAGTAACAGCCGCTAACTTGTAGGACTACCCTGTCAGCAGCCCGCTGCACCCGCGCAATGCACCTGGGCCGGCCCATTTCCTTTCCCGCGCGTAGCCCAACGATTCAAATTAGTATTTTCCAATTTAGTTGAAACTAGATTTTGTCAGTAGATTCAAAAATCAATTCAAAGAGTTTCACTTAACCAAATGACCTGATTCAAATTTTGATAGAAAGGTAATTAAAATATCTATCCAAGACCTTTGGATTTAAATCATTTGGAGTTAGAGAGCATCTATAGAAAAAATAACAAAATAGAGACTTTTGCAACTTCAAACATTTTTCAAAAATCAACCATAATAGATTTTAAGTTGATTCCAACTCTCAAAATTCACATTTGACAATACCTATCTGAATATGTAAAAATATCTAGGATTGCATGCAGTGACTTTGGACTAGTACCAAAATAATGCTATATAAGCATTTCTAGTCACTTTAAATCATTTAATTAGTAATCTTAAACTTTATAAAATGTGACCAACCCTTTTAAATCACATTCCCATGTATTAGAATATGTGGTGATGACATGTGTCCACATGATCCCATATTTTAATTGGAGAATATTAAATCTTAATAAATTTCAATGAGTAGAAATTACTTTTCTCAAATAAACTAAATAAAACTAGTTCTTTAGTTCATGTGATGATTGTGATGATGCTAGATCATCAAGTGTGAGCATTAGTGTGCTAAATAGACTTAGTTAAGTATTGTTTGGTGATTGTGTATCCCATATTCATTTATAGAAGATAGTACCGACCAAGTCTATGAGGAGGAGGAGTTCTACCCCGAGGAAGACGAAGAGAACTTCAATCACTGCACCAATCAAGGCAAGCTAACACTTGCAAGTTTCTTAACTATGCAAGCTTTAACCTAAGCAAGATGCATTAGGCATGCTTTGGTTATAGCCTTTGATTTATACCCATCCCAAGTTTTACTTTCAAGCTTTAATCTTTTACTTTACCAAAGTTTCTTTACTTTTAGTAATGCTTTGTGAGATTTTGGAAAGATAGTATAGATAGCATAAAGAGTATAAAACTAGGCCCATACTAGATGTCATTCTATGGCATGATATTGAGATTATCACTACTCATTAGTGAACACTCTTAACCTCACTGGCTAGTGCTAAGCATAAAACTTGATCACTTTAGATGGGAATACTTGGTGAAAATGCTTATGAAAACCTTGGAATAATGAGTCATTCTATTGAGATGTTTTGACATGTGTTGAGAAACACAACTAGTTTATGATGATGAAAATGTTGAGGCATGAGCCTTAGCCCTTTTTAAAAACTGATGGTTGGGTTCGGATGCGATCCCATTCCAATTTTACCGCACAACCACAATACATGAATTGGGTAAGGCTTAGCCGGAAGTTTATATGCATTAGTATGGGTTCCCTCGCGGAAGAGGTTTGAGCTGAGGCTACCTCTTGATGATGTCCACCTATGCAGTGCCCAGGATGGCAGATGGCCATGGCTAGGAGGCTAAGCTCGTAGGAGAGGTGCTTATACTAGAGTGTGTAAAGGAAAGGTTATGATTGATTATCTGCATACTAAGTATGATGATTCAGGGTTATCCCTAACGGATGTACGAATTTTGTGGTGAAAGTGTACCACCTCTGCATAGTGTCAAACTATTCGAATAGCCGCGTCCACGGTCATGGACAGTTGGAGTGGCCATACTGTTCCGTCGTCAGATGTTTTAAAAATGACCTAAGAAATGAATTATGACTTTGACTTGACCACAACAGGGTTGTGACTATGAAAACTAAGTTCCCACTTAGGTGATTTAGAACATTTACTTAGTTTTCTTTGTTTCTGAACTCAGCTTATGTTAAATTTAGCTTTTGCAAATAATATTAGAGCTTAGCATTCCTACTAGAACTACCTTACTTGTTAGTGATAGTTTGCGAGTACTTAAAGAGTACTCATGGCTTTGTCCCTGGTTATTCCCGTGGCCAGACTATGAGGAGGACTATCAGGAAGATAGACATCAGGACGGCTATGACAAATAGGATCATATCCTGTCATCAGCATTGCCTGTGACACTAAAGATGGAGCCCACCGCTACGCTTATTATTCCGCTGCTTGTTTGTATTAAGACTGGATCATGAGATCCTTTATTCGTGTAAGACCTTATTATGGTTTGTAATGGATGATGTATTGTGGTATCCAATCTATTATGTCTCGCAAAAATGGTAATCATGGGATTATGATGTATGGCATAACAGGCATCTAGGATTAAAAATCCGGGGGTTGACAAGTGAATATGATAGCGGCACAATTATTTGTTCGAGAAATCAAGGGCAATTGTCTTCACACTGTTGCAGCCATTTCTGGGTTGTTTGGATAGTAACCAATGGTAACCAAGCACTGGTGCAGAGGTACTCATCAGAGTTAGGAAAATGGGAGGACTGGATTGAACCTGCTGAGATGCTGGCTAAGATTGATCGCAGGCTATCAACTCTCATAGGGCACATTTCGTACTGGCCAATAATGAACTCTAGATATATAATTGCCTTCGACAACGTGACAACAAAACTGTGTTATATTGAGTGCCCCCATGAGACACAATTTTGTCATTGCTAAGGGGCATAATCACTACAAGAAAAGTTGGCTTTTACAACAGACCATTTTTGTGGTTGAAGGCCCGTTTTTCGTGGCTAAAAAGTCTTCTACGACGGATGCCCTTCGTGGTAAAAGCCCAATCACAAAAGAATCTACCACGGTTGTTATTCTAGCCATGGCGGATCGCACCCTTCAGCCACGAAAACTTGTTCCGTCGTAGATCTGTTCGCCAGCCGCGTTGACTGCTGATGTCATGCAAAATGCCACGTGGCACCCGCTGTTAACAGCCGGTTACTGCCATTAATGGTCACAGAAAACATGGTAGAAGCCTGGCCCAGACAAGGCCTGCTAATTGTTATGTGGGCTGGCCCACGAGGAGAGCCCAATAAGATTATGGCCCTTTACTCTCACGCCGTGCACTGTTTGACGTGACCCATTAATGGATCCATCTAGGGCCCGTGCGATTTCAGGCCCGCTACAGTTTCGGCCTAAAGAAGGCCCACTTTGGTAGAATTATATGCGGCCCATTAGGGGCCTGCGCCAGAAGGTCAGGCACTATTAAGGCTTGCATGCGGCCCATTACTATTCCTACGGCCCGTGTGGTCCGCTCCTCTTCTACCCATTTACATTTCTAGGTTGCTAGTGTTAGGATCCTTTACTATTCTGGCATTTACTGTTTTGGCCTTCTACTATTCCGGCCGTTCACTGTTTGGGCCTTTTGCTCTTATGGCCTTTTACTGTTCCAGCCATTTACTGTTCAGGCCTTTTACCCTTCTGTCTGTTTTGATGTGCGGGCCCTCTACTACGCGGGCTTTTTACTGTTAAGGCCTTTTACTGTTTGGGTATATCAATATTCGGGCACATTACAGTTCGGGCCCTTTACTGTTCTGGCTTGTTGTTGTTCAGCCCTGTACGTTTTCAGGGCCTTGGCCTCTTATGAGGCCCACCAATATTCTGACCTGACACTTACCGCCTTTTAGTGTTTATTTGGCCCATCTGATGGCCAGCATATTTGCGCATTCTATAACTATGGTGAAATTCTGGTTTTAAATAGTCCGTTAATATTTCAGCCTACTAATGGCCACGCTAGGATCATCCTATTACATCAATAGATATTTTTTGAAATTTATTACAGACCAGACTTTCAGCAAAAACAAGATGAAGCATTACAGAGATATCATGAGACATGTGTTGGAACAGGGTTTCTGCTACAGATCTTACATCCCCATACAAGTAACAACTGGCATACCATGACAGCTGCAGAAGAGATTATGAAGTAGACGGTCCATCAAATCTTGTCGATCTTTTAGTTCTTGTATCTGTTCACATGTAATCATGATTATTCCATCTATTTGCTCTATTTCTTGTTCAATTAAATCAATTGTTTGGAGTGCAGCTGTAACACCTCTTTCTGCTGGAAAAATGGAAACCGTGGACTGATGCAAGCAATAATCACTATCACTGTTGCTTTGTGAAATGACCTCAATACTTAACATAGGATTCCTCCCTTCTGCCCCCATAGCTTCATGTGCAGCCTGAAACAAAGAAAACAAGTTAGCATAGCGTACCAGCTAACTGGCGGCCATCTTATATGTAAAATAATACAAATTCATCATTGGTCAGGAACAATCAATGATGTGCCTCGTACATCTCTTTCCGGAATAATAGGAACTGTTGATGTCCTGGACCGATGCATACATGTGCCAGTATCATAGCCACTCTAGAACAAACACTATAGGTTATTTGCATGATGAAACTAAGACATATTAAGTTAGAGTAGCAAAGCAAGCGAAAAACACCATGTTTGTTGTCAAAGAATTTCAAAATTAGCATTTTCCTAATATAACAAATCAAGCCATCAACATGTGTGTCTCATGCAGACTAACTGAACTAGTGTGGTAATGAATGTAGAGAATCAAGCAACTCGACTCTTTCCCTAATAAACTAATCATATCACTTCATAACGGAAATATAGAAATATAACAAAAAGAGGTGCATGAGATTCCTTCAGCTGCTTAGAACTGGTCGGGACAACAAAGCATTAATCTAAAATATAAGAATAGTGTTTAAAATGGTCTATAGTATGAACTAGCCAAAAAAGTGACCTCCAACCATAGGTGGCATTGCTTTAATCATCAGGAAACTATGATAGTACCTTGAAAACTAAATAGACTACCAGAATCATTTCAGACAAATAAGATATCAACCATTCCTTTTTCAGTAGCCAGATCATTCAAATATTTTGATCGTCGGGCCAGTAAATAAAAAGAGTAGAGAAATAAAGAGATGGGTCATTTGCTGCCAAAACAATAGTTGGATGCATCCAAAAAGTAGCACAAACCTTCTTTGTAATGCCTACACCTATTGTATTTCCAACTACTGGCAGTATCATTGTACATATAGCCAGCCAAGAAAATCTAGTAGACAAACAAGCAAATGATACATTGTGCACCTTGCAAGGTCAATGATGTATTTAAACAATGTTTGTCTAGGAACCACGACAGAATATAGCATTGATGCAATCACAAGTCAACTAAAAATTCACAGGAACCATAACCAATTGAACCATATGGTGGCTAATATTAAACTTGCAAGATCATCTGATCATGTATAGATGAAAATCCCTTGTTTATTATTAATCAAACATTGTATTTCTCATAGAAATTGCCATCCCTAGTTTGGGACTGATGGGGCTCAAACCCGCATCTTCGCCTTGATAGGGCGGTGCTCTGACCGTTTAAGTTAAGAAAATCATTACATTGCTTTAATGATCAGCAAACTAAAGAATCAAATTGGCAATAGACTCTATATGTGCATCATGTAGAGTAGCTATTGAGGTAATGAATTAAGCAATAAAACAACAGGTGCACGATAGACTTCCAGATCATATTAACATGGTTATAGTACATATATATAGTAACTGGGGATCATATTAGATGATAATAGCTATGAAAATCTCACTATGAGTAGTCTAGATAGAACTCCCTCCGTTTCAAAATATAAGATGTTATGGATTTTGTGAAACGAATGTATATAGACACCCTTTAGTGTTGGTAGAGTAACTTGGACTAGTATTATATGCATTTTGACTAATCCAAGTTACTCCCCACCAAGACCAAGTAATTTATACTAGTCGCATACATATAACACTAGACTATGTTACTACCTCTAGAGTGCATATAATCTCAATCATGGTGGCGATGTCTAATATTATAATAGAATATAGATTAGCATAAAAGTGGATATACTTCAATCACCACCACCTAATCATGGTCTATTTAATGTATATATATAGATAGAAGATCGTCAGTCAAATATATCAAAAAGAGATCTCCACCATTATTGAGTGAGAAAATTGAATTATAAATCAAGGGATTTACGTTCGGTCTTTGTGCAGTACCATTAAAGGTCATCTTGTTCTAATCATTGGCTAACTCATGTGGTTCCGACACTAGACAATGTGACTACCTCCAGAGTGCATACAAACTCTTAATTATAGCAGAAAATACAATAATAGACTATAAATTAGCATAAAAGTGGATATACTTAAATTACCACCACATAGTCTAGTTGACGCATATGTAGATAGATAGATAGATAGATAGATATGATGATGATGAGTGAAATATAGCAAAGAATAGATCATCACGATGATTGTGTGAGAAAAATGAATTATAAATCGAGAGATTTACAATTGGTCTTTGTTACATAGCAGAAAAATATAGCATAAAAGTGGATATACTTAAATCACAAACACCTAATCATGGTCTAGTTAACATATAGATAGATAGGTAGATAGATAGATAGATAGATAGATAGATAGACAGATAGATAGATAAATAGATAGATAGGTAGATAGATAGATAGATAGATAGATAGATAGATAGATAGATAGATAGATAGCTAGATGAACACAAGTCAAATATAGAAAGAATAGATCATCACCAAAATCAAGTGAGCACGTTGAATTATAAATCGAGAGATTTACATTTGGTTTTTACCCAGTCTTGGTTAACGTCAACCTTGTTCTAGTCATTAGCTAAATCATGTGGTAACTCGTACAAACAAGCATCTGACACTAAGCACATCTTAGTAAAAACAAGAGACTTACTATTTCTATTTGTGCAGTCCCGTTGGAGGACATCCTGTTGTCAGTTCGTTCTTTGAATACATCCACCGCATCGAGTACTTGGATAGACGATCTATCTACTTTATTGTTGCTCCTTTGCATATAGGTTCAGGCCACTCATTCACATAAAAAAGTTTTGCATTCAGTAATACAAAGTAACAGGTACTTACTAGATTGTAGGGGCGATTCACTCTATGATTCTCCGTGTTCCCTACGAGAGGAAATAATATCAGATAGTGGTTGTTGTTGTTTACAAAGAACTAGATAGACATTATAGTATAATCACTTGTGAACACGTAGAGTAGGGAGTGGCGGAATGTAAACAAACATTTAAATAGAATGCAGTTATAGTCACTCCTTAGCACGAACAAAAGAGAAATTACAATCATTTAACTTGTGAAATAGGATTGCAAACAAATATGAGAAGTGCCATAAAAAGTGTCACCATCTACAGAGCAGGCAGTTACTGTACTAACATTTGGACGAACAAGATAGACATTACAATGCTATATCTCGTGAACTTATATAGCAGGGAATGCTAACCCATATGTGAAGTGAATTAAAATGCCATGAACTACATAATAGAAGGTAGATACTGCTGCTACAGAAATTATAATTGAGAAACTTGAATTTATAGAGTAGGGCATGCAGATAACCATGTTAAGTGCCTTAAAACATGCCATGCAATACTACATCCAATCCAAAGTAAATAAGGCGTATAAATTTTTCGCAAGTCAATCGATGCACAATTGGACCAAGTTTGTAGAACATACCAGGAACATCTACCATACCAAACCAATGCCATTCGATACATCGAGGCATATATTTTCGTAGACACAGATGCCACAAATTAACCCTTAATATATTTTTCTATGAGCTTGGTAAAAGTCATCATTGTTTGACTTTAAAATTGTATAGGCCTTCTATTACAGAATGGATGTACTCCCTCCATTTCAAAAAGTATAAGTCATCATCTATACCACTTTTAGTGTGTAGGTTCATGTAGGTTTGGAGTAAACCTACTCACTAAATGGTGTCTAGATACACGCCTATCACAAAGCTAAAACATCTTATATTTTGAAAAGGAGGGAGTATTACACAATAGGTAGTAGTTACTGTCGGAGCTTAATTGAAACAAATAATAATGGCATAACTTGCAGAGGGAATGCAAAACCAACAAGTTCAATGACATAAAATTTGTGATGAATTACATAAGAGAAGGCAATTACTGTGTTTGCTTAGAACAACCAGATTGAAATTAAAATAGCATAAATTCTGAACTTGTAGAGCAAGGAATGTTAACCTACATGTTCAATGGATTAATACTACCAATGAACTCCAAAATTACATGCAGTCAGTATTGTAGCAATAGACAAAGCAAGTGCACATTATGATGACATAACTTATGAACTTGTTGAACAGGTAGGCAGCTTCAGATGATCAGTGAATTAACATTTGCCATGAACTTCATAATACCAATGAACTCTAATGATGTCTATTTTGTACTACCAAAATTCTTTATGTATATTAAGAGTAATTGTTGGTCAAAGAAAAAACACGCATAACAAGGACACCTTATACCTCGAAACAGAAGGAGTAGTTTAACGCCTGGATTTAACATAGACTACACCGAATTTATCAAGAGAGAGTAGGATATCAATTAAGCCAGTATTGAGGTAAAAATTTACCACCAATACAGAAATGCAGTTCACTGTCGCAGGCTCATACCTGCTATACTGAAATGAACGAACAAGCAGATCTGGTTTATCTAGGCCATGGTATCGTTTACGCATACATGGCATCTTTGCGGGTGACGTCAAGGACGCCGAGGGTGCCCGGTAGTGGTGAGTCGGGCTGAAGCAGATAGACCTTGGCGGTGTCTGTGATGCAGATCTGTGGAGGTTGTTGATGGGTCTGGCTTGCTTGACAAGATGGCCGGTGAAGGAGACCTAGTGTAGTGCACGGCGTCGTTGGTGAAGCAGATCTGTTACGACCGATTATGGGTTCGAGGCGCTGCACAAGAGCGTCGGTGAAGTAGATCTGGTGTAGTGGACTGTTGAGTCCATGAAGCAGATCTAATGCAACACACACCAGCATAGGTGAAGCAGGTCAGGTGCTATGGACTAGGGAGTCAGAAAAACTAACACGGTTGTATGGAAGAGGGTGTCAGGCGAACTAGGGTTCGGTAAGGTGGACGTCGGCTGATCCCGTAGACTGGTTAGGAGTATATGGTATAGAGGTCTGGCGTGTAGGCCGGTGAAGTGCGGTGGTGCCGGAGTCGAAGGTGGGATAGGGGGTTTGGGGTGGCGTGTGGGCCAGCGAAGTGCGGCAGTGATGTTCTGGTGCGGTGGTGCAGGAGCTGGAGGTGAGATAGGGGGTTGGGTGGCGTGTAGGCAGGCGAAGTGCGGCGGAGATGATTACGGTGCGGTGGTGCAGGTGCTAGAGATGAGAGGGGGTTGGGTGGCGTGTAGTCTAGCGAAGCGCTACGGGGATGGGCCGGTGCAGTGGTGCAGCAGCCGGAGGTGAGAAAGGGGTTAGGGTTTTTCGGAGTGCTTTGGGGGAAATGGCATCGGTGGAAGGTGGACTACCCAGCTTCAGAGCTATGGGGACCCCCCCCCCCCCAGGGGGAGGGGGATTATGAACCATACCCACTCCCCGACATTAGTATATAGGACATTGTCAGGGGTACAAAAGGAATTTCGTACGTCTACAACTTGGGGCGTGTGACCACTTGAAATATTTCGGTGGAGGTGAGACGGGAGAATTTACCGCTATGAGATTTTGAATTTGGCTATAGAGTTCAAAAGATATAGAATAATAATATCCTATCCTATCCTAGGAGAATCTATAGTCCAATGACTAGAAAAAATAGTTTACTGTAATGTCCTAGCCTTTCTAGGTACGGAATATTTCCGGAGCCATTTTCTGCAAAAATAAGGTCTCTACCTTTGGCTCAATTACGTACACACATGAAGGTACGTAGTAACATGAACTAGAGTAGTATGTTTCCCACTATGACTAGCCTAAGAGGATCTCTAGTGGCTAGTGTATCCGGTAGTCTAAGCCAAATATAGACCACCATGGACCAAAAAATGTCTCCGGTGGCTTGTGTATCTGGTGGTCTAAAATTTAGACATCCTCCAAATAGGCTACTTGTTGTCCATATTTGGATAACCGAGCCACCATGTCTAAAGCAAAGTTGGTCGCTCGCGAGCTCGCTCTCACGCCATATCAGAGCATTTGTTATACTTATTTTCTATGTATATTGACTATTTGTGTGCAGATGGACATATAGACTATCAAATTTAGACTATCCACTAGAAAACTAGAGTCGTGTAAAAAGGAATCTTTTTACACCATTATCTATAAAGTGAAAATGTACACTACCAAATTTAGACAAGCCACTGGAGATGCTCTAAGGCCTTCCATAGCGTGATCGATGCCCAATAGATAGAAAAGTTACCACCTCATAAGGGATGCCTAGAAATTCTTTTGAGACACCGAGCTTATAATATGATCACTTTGGCTAAAAATAAATAGTTGTCCCACAACGTGATAAAAAAAATTAACTAGACCAATCTTCATGGCTTATCTTTGGTGAAGGTCCTCTCAACAACATGCATAGTACACATATATTGCTATTCTATTGAGTGAAGAGTTCGGGGCATCGGAGCACCTAGGTGCTCCGGTTCCCTAAAAAAAATCTGGCATCGATCGGGCAACAGAGGGCACCGGTGCCTGATTCTTGTAAAGTGATTTGGGCACCGATTTTTTCACACTCTACGGAAGGCCTAAGAGACTACCAAATTTAGACAAGCCACTAGAGATCAAGGAAAAAAATACTAGCGTGCTATTTAATTTAGCATGGCTTTTCTCCAGACGATATGAAAGTTATAGCGTGCTAATAACGCGCTATTTTACAAAACAAATTTTTGTAAAAATTTAAAAATCTAACAGGTATATCATGAATATAAATGATTTTAGCATGTAATGAATTGCCTAGAGTAATACTTGTACATGCATAATCGATTCCGGCGCTATCAAAATTGGAGGATAATCGGCAGGGCTGAATTTAGGTACTGCGCCAGGTGTTGCAGGAGGAAGCGGCGGCTTGACACGATCACTTAAGTTTAACAATCAAATTTTTATTGTATGTTTTCTTACTTGGAACATTCATCATATGTTATATTACTCCACACCCGCCAACAAAAAAATAACGTCCTATACTTGAAATAGTGCTAACGCTATGATGTTTTAGCGCGATATAGCATGCTATTTAAAAAATAGCGCCCTAGCGAGAAAAATCTTTAAAAAATATCATGTACTCTCCAAATACGCTATATCACGCTACATAGCGTGAAATAGCACACTATTTTTTTTCCATGCTAGAGATGCTCTAAGAGTGATCTGAGTGGTAAGTAACTTAGAGTAGTAATATGTATACATTATGCTAAAGACTATCAAAAGTACTCCCTTCGTCCCGAAACAACTGAGTTGGTTTTCTCTAGATTCGAATATATTTAGACGCATTTTAGTGTATAGATAATTCGAATCTAGACAATTCCAAGTAAGTTATTTATGGACAGCGGGAGTAGTATTTTTAGATGCTAAAATAGAAAAGAAGATCCAACTGCTGGTAATGTTGGGATTCGAGAGTCTTGATTCAACACTGGAAATGTGTACGAATAACTTTGAATATTTACCGTTGGATCAAGACTCGCGAATCCCAACATTTCCAGCTATTGCATCTTCTTTTCCATTATAGCATCTAGAAGATTTTATTGATAGTCTTCATCACAATGAATGGTATGCACAAAACTCAAAACACATTTCTCCATCATTCTAGAATCTTCTCCCTTGTTTCTCTAGACCATGTTACCAGAATTTTCAAGTTTTAGATAGCTAATAATCATTGACTTCTAAATAATATAAAAGTACAAGAACCAAATATACACCTATATTTTATAGATGTTGATCAAATTTATAGTTTTTATGCTTTACCTATTAAAATTTTATATAGTGGTGATATGTCAGATGTCTAGGTAATATTCAACACGAATCCAGCTCCTCTGAACCATTGGATCTAACAGCCCAACGGTCAGGATTGGTGCTATGGATCCAATTCAGAACTGCTCCATTGTAGTAGTAGAGAGAATACAACCTACTATGCTATAAAATTTTGGGGGTGCTGAGATGATGGTTATCAAAAATGGTGGACTTTGCTCTAGGTACTATTCAACACGAATTCAGGTGCTCTGAACCATTGGATCTAACAGTCCAACAGTAAGGATTGGTGCTAAGGATCCAATTCAAAACTGCTCCATTACAATAGTAGAGATATAGTGGTAAGATAAGATAAGATACGAAATAACCAGTGAGTTGCAAGTGCCTTGCACGTGAGAATCAGATAATATAAGTATGACATATCATTTTTATATAAAATTATAGTAGTAGGTGAAACTCAAAAAATATGTATACATTCGAGCCACGTTCATAAAGTATCCCGTGTGTTTGGTTCTTGTACTTTTTGTATAATCTAGAAGTCAACCTATAGCCGTAAATAATCCACGTCCATAAAACTGATCCGTAAATAAATTATATTCTATAGGAGTACGTGGGCGGGGCCGGGGGGACTGCAAGCCCTTTCGTCTCTAGAACCGCTCATGCATGCATCTGCCGATCTTCCTAGGGGTTCCTTTCTTCTCTCTCCCATTCCTTGTTCTGCCACCCGGCCGGACCTCTGCAAAACAAAAGAAGGCGCCAATCACAGTCCATGGCGGCACCGTTGGATAAGATGTACTACTTCGTGGACCCTGGCAACACCACACTACAGGTGGCGTATACCAACAGAGTGTCGGTGGTGAATGATTACATCGAGAAAATCCAAAATCTCCTAGAGGAAACGGACGACAAGATTGTTGGCCTCGATGTCGAGAACACCAACGAGCAATCATCAACGCAGAAGGCTGATGTCGTCTAGCTATGTGTGGGCATGAATTGCCTGGTCTACCAGATCTGCCAGTCCGACCAGCCATGCTCTAAGCTAGCAGAGTTCCTCACCAACCCTAATATTTCCTTTGCAGGCGTGGACATCGGCAACGACCGTATCAGGCTTAGGCATTCTCTAGTACTAATGACGAACTTCGTTGACATCCAGAAGAGGTGGAAGCCTGCCGGCTCCACGAATGAGAAGGATTCTTTGGCTGACTATACGGTGGCCCTCATAGACATCCGTTACAAAGTCATGAAGAAGAAGAAGGAGGATGTGGACCACAAGCAGTGGGGGAACATGCCCCTGACCGAAGAGCAGATCAAGTATGCAAGCCTCGACGCCTACGTGACCTACGAGGTATACATGCGGATAGTGAACTTCGAGAGGGGTCAACTGATACGTCCATAATGTATCAATAATTTTTGATGGTTTTATGCTAATAATATGATTTTGGCACTCCTTTTTGTATAAAGTTTATGATTTATTTGGACTAACCTACTAATAGTTGCAGAAGTGCACAATGTTCTTGTTGTACACTTTGATGTGTAGGAGTTACCAAGAATACAAGTGGAAACCTTGTTGGAGTCAAATTGGGATTTTTCCACAAATCTGTCTCAGAACTCTTTTTGAAGATGGTAACGTTTCGGATCACAGAGGGCGTCAAACGGAAAACTATTAAACTACAAAGTTATTGGCAATTTCACGATAAACGTTGTGGACATGAAATTTAGCTGATTCCGAGTCCGGACGGGCCTTTTAGGCCCGATTTACTGCAGCCTAAGATGGGGCGACGGGAATCCGAGAAGCTATATAAAAGGAGCAAACCTAATTCGCCCAGGGCATCTCCACTCACGAATTTGCAGCCACCAAAGCCACATTTTTTCCTCCCCCATGGATCCCATCTCCATGGGGAGGTCTCCCAAGAATCCATGAAGGAAGGGGGCTAAGGGGCGGTGCTCCCCCATGATACCGGCGGCGGGGAAGGAGTCCCCCGCGCCGCCGCCACCGCCATCTTCACCATTTTCACCGCCATCTCCATCACCTAATCCTCCTAGTATGCAGTGGTTCATCCTCCCACACACCTCTATACCGTCCTATGTAAACATGATGTTTGATGCTATAAGTTATAATCCTATGATCTATGTCATGTTTGCGTAGTTTATTTGTTCTTAGATTGAATGGTTGAACGTCTTTGGTTCATTAGAGTTGTATGTTGATATGGTACAGTCCTTTGGTGTCCATTATATATGTGCGTGCATGGATTAAACATCATAGGGTTTGTAGTATGTGTAAAAGGAAGAGGAGAGTTCTGCCGGAGTGACAACAACCTGAGGACGCGAACCGGAACGTTGCACGTATGGGAGTAAGAGGACCATTAAACTTAAGGCTATGGTTGGGGAAGCCTTAATGAATTGATTAATACTTACGAATGTTTGCTAACAATCAAATCATATAGTACATGTAATTCCAAGTAGTGAAGCGCATGTATATTTAGCCTCTCCCACATAGAAAACTACATCGAAGACAATGAACCTGATCTATTCGCTATTTATATTTGGACAAAGCCACCACAATTACCACCACTATTCCACACTCATGGTTCTGTTAGTTTAGTGTATTTTATTGCTGCAGCAACTAGCTTTACTTTCTTGTTATTTATTATCATGCAAAGCTATCTCTATTACTCGTATTGTTGCTCTAGTTTTATTTTCTAGATCATACAAACGTTTAGTCTGCGTAGAGTTGTATCAGTGGTTGATAGAACTTGAGAGAATATTTATCCTACCTTTAACTCCTCGTTGGGTTTGACACTCGTACTTATCGAAAAGTCTACACACGATCCCCTATACTTGTGGGTTATCATCAACAAACTCTCGAAATGTTTAACCAAAAAAAGAACTAAGGAAGAAGGGAAAGGGCAAGTAGACCAAAGAAGAAGATGAAGACTCAGAATGGTACATCATGTGACCTATGAGTATATCTTTGCATTTCGATACATCCTTGCTTGATACTACTCCTACTTGTACTATACTACTCACAGAAGTTAATGCATGTATATACTGCAGCCATGCAAGGGGAGGAGGCAAGAATTAATGCAAGGAATCACAGTTATTTCTTTTATTTTGACTGCATAGTGGTAGTAGGAGTAGGCATCATAGCACACACCAACAGCCTACCCCACCTCAATGAATTGTCTTGTCAATCAACAGCATGGCAGATTATAATTTTATAGTGGTAGAGACTTTCTTTGAGTAATTCCATTTATACTGCTTAGACGGAGTACTACTGCAAGACAGAGGGTGAATGTGCACCTGAAAAACTGCTAGTAACACTATAGCAGCATAACTGCAAGATGAAGATTTGTCGATTTTCCGAATGTATGTTGAGTTAGTACAGTATAAACATATATATTACTGCTACCTGCTATGTACTAGTACTACTACTAGCAAAAAACCGCTGTCCCTACTGTGGAAAAAATATGATTTCTTCCAACCAAACTAGTACTACTCCAAAAATTGCTATATTTACTTGTCACAAAAATAGATGTATCTAGACATATTTTAGTGCTAGATAAAAGTACATCCAATCCAGTGACAATTAATATGAATCGGAGGAGAGTACTACTACTACCGTACTCCACTATTGTACTACTACTACAGAGTAGTACATACTAGTACTCCTGAATGTATGTTGACCAGTACTCCTACCTCTGTTTGGGATTATTAGGCCAGAGAGCTTTTTAAAATTGTTAGAAATTATAATAACACCTATTCTCTTTATTGTCTTAATTCTCGTGACTCATTAATTTAGATATCTCTATTTTCTCTCAATCTCTCAATGTATGTTGTTTCATCTTTCATCATGTCCCCCTTTTTATCTAGCGTCTCATGCATGTAAAACTAGTGGTGCATGCATAAATTAATTAGAGTTCATCTACATGGTAGTATTGTGAATTAGCCCTGTGGCCTTCCTAAACAGAGAGATTTAATCCTATTCAGCTTACTAGTACTCAGCAGAGTACATCCACTGATCCACCCAACCCATCGGAAGTTAAGACTTCATGAAAAATACTCAGGAGAATACATCCATCGAACTCATCTAGTACCTCTGTTTCAAGGAATAAGGCGCACGCACGCTCCAAAGTAAAGTTTCACCGAATAAATGGAGCAACTAAAATTTACTTATATTGTGTAAAATTTGTTTCGTTGAATTCGTATTGAAACAACTTTCCAATGATGCTAAATTTGTATAGTACCAACATTCTTTACATATATTTAGAGTAAATCTTGGTCAAACAAAAAACAAAAATAAGGGAGCCTTATTTCTTGGGACGGAGATAGAGTACTAGTACTACAAAATCCCCATTCCTGTTATGCAAACGATCATTCTGCAATTAAACCAATTAGCAGCAGCTTACATCACCACTAAAACTCGACGCTAAAGAAGAAACACAGCTCCTTTGACGTAGCAGGACCGACCAGGTAATGAGGCGGTGCTGCCAGGTAAGACGTAAGGTCCTCAAACGCGACCTCGCCCGGCTTAGCAGAGCTCGGCGCGTCGAGCTCCACCGTCACGGTGCCGATCCTCCTCCTGCCGTCCGTCTAGGAGAGCAGCGGCGGGCATTCCGCCCACATCCTTAATCTGTACACCGGCAAGTCGCCCATCGCGTCCCTAACACAGACCACAGACACGAGGGGTACCGTGCTTACCGTGCCAATCGTCAGGATGAACACGGCGCCGTCCTGCTCCCTAACGAGGATGAGCCGGCGGGACGCCTCGCCCGGGTGTCACCAACTCCTGGTAAGCTTTGGTGGTGGCATACTGGAGCTTGTGCTCTTGGATTGAGTGGACCGCTTCGAGGTTGGAAACGAGCGCTGGCGGCGGGGCGACGAAGTCGCAGCCGGTCTCCGTGCAAGTGCAGGGAGCGTACCGGCACATGATTTCGTGCTCGTAGAGTTCGTAGTAGGGCAGCAAAGTACTGCAGCCTTTGTGGGCACACTCGACCCTAGCCGCCGATAGAACGGTGTCCATGGCGGGCTTGTGGGTGAATCCGCTGCTAGGGTGATCGCACTTCTGGCAGGAGGTGATCTTGTAGACGCAACGGTGGCAGACTAGATGAATATCCACACACTGTAGAAATGGAAGTTCGAAAAATAAAATAGTTGCACGGACGAACCGACAAAAGAAAAATCAATGGATTGTGAGGGAGAAATGGAGATACCTTGTATACCGCCGGGGCTTGAGGGGCTGGGAGCAGGAGGAACAGTTGAGAACGGTGGCTTCCATCTTTAGAGTGACCGTCCCAAGCATTGCGATTTGGGTGGGGGGAAATGAGGACTCTCTGATTCGGCCTCGAGCCATGCCCTTCTTTTATATACCACAACTGATAATCAATGAAGTTCCACCTAATTGCGCCTTTCCTTTCTGTACTAGGGTCCTTTTTGTATATTTTGAGGCCTTATTATTTACAAATTCCTGATTTAGTTGGACAAGATTAGCGGCCTCTTTGTATTTGTGCACCACCCTTTTATTAGTAAG
The DNA here is from genome assembly GCA_910589775.1 of Avena eriantha. Classification (NCBI taxonomy): domain Eukaryota; kingdom Viridiplantae; phylum Streptophyta; class Magnoliopsida; order Poales; family Poaceae; genus Avena; species Avena eriantha. Next base: position 446,127,292 of record OU342744.1, read on the forward strand.
TTGCGTGAGACCCACATAATAATAAAGCATGACATATCATCACTATATAAAATTATACTCTGTAATAGGTAAAGCTCAAAAAAATATGAAAGAGCCGCATCTAGAAAAAGTAACAGTGTACTAGTATATTTGTTTTCACCCAGTACACTTTGAAGGTACTATAGTAACATGTGAAAGTTTTACCAGCCTAAGTTATTTAGCACTATGAAGAGCAGCCTAATATGGAAGAGAAAGAAAACATTCAGCCATAGCTCATTTTTGTGCAGAAGCACGAGGCAAACAGAAGGAAAGTTGGCCTAAACCACCACGGGCCCCAACTTTCTCTACACTGCTACGCCTGCACAGTTGTACTCCATTGCGTGGAAGCTTATATGGGAAAGAAGAGGTGACTACTGCGATGCTTCTCACCTGAACAAGTGCCAGGCATAGATGCAAGAGTGGACATAGCAGCCAACGCCACATTGAGCAGGAGAGAGGAAGAATGATTCTCCTTCATCCAAGAGCCTTTTCTCTCACGAAAGACAGCGACAAGACAGAATTTTGGGTGGAGGAATATTTATTAAAAAAAGCAAAATATTTGCGGTGGAAGGAGCCCTTGCTCGCCTTGCCAGCCGTACGACTATTTTTTTAAAATAATATGATTTGTTTAACAAATCTATTATATTATTAAAACAACAAACATTGAACGGATGAGATTTAACCTTTAAGACTATAACAAATGAACGGCTAAGATACGTATGTAACGTCGGCAAGACCCACCCGTATTATACAGAACAAACTAGAGTTCTGCCTGTAGTGCATTTGGAAATATAAGAGTCCATCCAGTTACGAAATAGAATACAAGTTCCGACTTGACGCGTCAGGACTCTCCCGTGCCATTGTATTCTGCTGCCCTTCTTCTCCAAGGGTTTGTAACTAGCCGTGACCCCAAATTTCCGAGGAACCTGCGCCCAATCCTCTCCATGCATCTTCGGTAGTTTTGAGTTAAAGTGACTCCAACTTGCGTGTTATTCTGCCGGTCATGCTGAGGATCAAATCGATCTATGTTGATGGTATTTATGACTATTGGTCACATCGATACACTACATGGCGACAGCGGCAAGGTTGTATCCACCGGAGCATGCTTGCGGAAGATGTCAATCACTCCTCACGTGTCGTAGCAGAATTTTTTTTTGTCTTCACGGTCTTCATGCTTTGCCAAAATTAAAGGCTAAATTCCTCTGGGCAACATCGGGTAAATTAGAGCACCACAGCGTTGTGCCAAAAGCAATTCTATTTTAGCTTTTTGGTATTTGGAACTAGTTCCCAACGCTGCAAGGGTAGTTCCAATTAGGAGGAAATAGGGAATCGGCGCAACTTCATGCTCCGATGCCAAATCTGGCGATAGGATTAAAAAATCGTCCTCTCCCACACCTCCAAACACTCTTGCATCTCGCGCTTGGCCTTGGAAGTTTCCGATGAAGCCGCACCTCAGGCGGCGACGCTAGCTAAGTTGCCCGAGAGATGCAGGGAGTTGGACGAGGGGCACCGTGCGTGGCGGGCGGACCCGAAGGAGGTGGCGTGGCGGCAGAAGCGTGTTGACCTAGAGTCGAGCGCGCGTACCGGCGGCGCGAGGCAGCGGATAAGTCAAGCCCAAGTCGACCCGGAGTGAGGTGCGCGTGTCGGCGGCGCGAGGCAGCGGAAGAGGAGGCGCGACCCAAACGACCTTAGGAGCCTGACGAGGAGCGGAAGAGCAGCTGTAGCATGTTCTCAAACCTTGGCCAAGCATCGCACGGAGGGAAATTGAGCTTTGAGTAGAAGCAGCCCGATGGGGATTTTTCTAGGAGGAGAAGATAGCCGGGGGGAGATGAGGTAGGTGAGGTGAGAGAGAGACGGTAGGAAATAAGAATTTTTTCTATGTTATCTATGTCAGTACAGAACCCGCAAGACAGATAATTTAGAAGTTAGAACCAGGGAACGTTGTAGAGCCCTCGCTAAATTTCACGTCGTTGCCAAATAGTACCATGTGTCAGATTTGGCTATTTCGACATTGTGGCATTGCCAAATACTCCTTGCCATTGCATATAATATTGTTTCTATTTTATGTCATAAAGTGGTGAAATACTAACTTCCCTCCCTCAGTCCCAAAAAGAATGTTGCAGATTTGTCTAGATTTACATGTATCTTGACACGTTTTATTAAATTGATACATGTAAATCTAGATAAATCCGAGACATCCTTATGGTAACAGGGGAGTATTTGAATTTGGCCCCTTATTTTTAGTCTCCACAGGAAAAATTAACTCTAGAGTGTATCAAAATCATGTTCTCATTCCTCTCCTAATTCTTACTTTGATGTCACCTAAGTATTGGAACAGTCTATGCATGAATAATACAGATGGATCCACATATTCCGTCTACGCGTTGTTTTCTTTATAATTTTTGTTTTGTACAGAATATCTTCACGTTTTTTCAGTAGATGCTACCGGGTTAACCATAAAATCCATCTGATTCATTACTTTATTTCGTAGAGAAGTAATTAGAGCAAATAGCGAGCCTCCAAGCATGCAACCTCCTTTGATGATCCGTTTTCTGTCCCTGCTCCTCTTAGTTGCAGGTTGCACCAACAAAATTTTACTTTTGCACAGGAACATGATCCATAAATATTGGTTTTTATCTGATGAAAAGAGCTTTGTCTCTCACGTGTCAAGACTGGGTACTGGTTTTGCTGAATTATCTGAACGAGGAGGTTGATGCTCTTGTGGTAGCGCGCTTGGCAAATCAGAAACGACTGCATTTTGGCAAATGTAGCTGTCATATTGATGATTCTGTTCAGTTCCTTATTAACGATCTTGAATCGACGTCGAAGAAACCGTGGATCAACAGTTTTGCCAACGACAAAAGGCAAAGAGCACATGTTCCCTGAACATGACCACTATTCACCATCTGGCTCATGTTCCCAAGTCTTCTTGGCTGAAGCTGAACAATGACGATAGCTTCCTAAGGGACCTGGGAGCTGGATTGTGGCTCTTGGGGCGCTGTGTTGAGAGATGATCATGCCATCACGGCCAGGTTGTGCTTGCCGCTCGGGGCACACTTCAGCAGTGTGAAAATGCAGAAGTCGCAGAGGCCCGTGCAAGTCTTGATGCGTTAAAATTGTTTTTGTGCACTCTGATAAACCTATTATTATGGACTCTGTTTTGTTTTATGCTGGTGAAAGAACTTTAGGCGCCGATGCAATCGAAATCAACAATCATAGGTACTAGGTAATGTGCTGTATCTTAAGAGGACAAACACTTTTCTCCTAGCTATGGAGTTTCAGAAGGTCAACGGAAATGCAAATGTAGTGGCGCATGGCATTTCTCAGAACATTAGAAGGTTGCAGGTTTCGGATGCAGTGTTTGGTCAAGTTGTAGAGTGTGTGTTGGATCTGACCATAAAAGATCTTACAATCAGCGTTTTTGTTAATACAACCCCTGTTCAAATTATAGTAATCAATGGTTTTCTTTTCAGGCAGGACTTCAACAAGCTAGGCACCATAACATTTTAATAATGTTCAACAATGTATATACAAATACTGATTATCTCAAGGTACGTAACTTATTTCCAATTTGATCAACTATTTCTCTTTGTCATGGATTGTTTTTTGTCAGTTATTCTGTAACAATATAATAGGTTCAAATATTCCCCATATATAACATATAATTTGGTCATATTTAGAAATTTTGCTACCCGCTATAAAATAATCTTTGATTAAAAATCTGGCACATTGATTAAGAGTGCCTTCGGATATATGCAAGCATATCGGTTGAGAAAAAAAGGTCGTCGAATCATGGGCCAACCCTGGTGAAAATAAGAGGATGGACATATCCAGCAACCCCAGTTCAAAGTATAGTAATCAATGGTTTTCTTTTCAGGCAGGACTTCCACAAGCTAGGCACCATAACATTTTAATAATGTTCAACAATGTATATAGAAATACTGATTATCTCAAGGTACGTAACTTATTTCCAATTTGATCAACTCTTTATCTTTGTCATGGATTGTTTTTTGTCTTCTGTAGCAATATAATAGGTTTAAATGTTCCCCATATATAACATATAATTTGGTCATATTTAGAAATTTTGCCACCCGCTATAAAATAAACTTTGTTTAAAAATCTGGCACATTGATTTAGAGTGCCTTCGGATATATGCAAGCATATCGGTTGAGAAAAAAAAGGTCATCGAATCATGGGCCGACCCTGGTGAAAATAGGAGGATGGACATATCCAAAGGGAATTTGAAGACTTTAAATGTTTTCTACATATGCAAAATAAATAGCCCCTACTTATTTTCAAATTTATTTTGTCGAAGCCGCTTAACTATTGATTTTATCAATGATACAACGTGCAGCAGGACCAGAAAGAAAAGAAGAGTACAATCTCGTCCAATAGTTTTACAAAAAGGACCACCAAAAGTATAACTAGATCTCAGCGTGGCACTTCTTCCTCTACGCATCTTCAAACAAGAACCGAGATTGTCGAAGCCGGGGACAACACCACTTGGTTCAATAATCTCGCTGCGCCACAAACACAGGTTTTCACCGGTAGAAGTTGGCTTCGACGCCTTGCTGAAACGCCCTGCCTTCGATTTGGCACCATGGCTTGGAGGTAAGACAAGTGCCGATTTGGCACCATGGTCTGGAGGTAAGACAAGAGCCGGTGCCATAGACTCGAGGATGCACAAGCTCGATTTGGCGGCCTTTCGTCAAGAGAATCCCAACGCTGGGCAGAGATCCCGCACAGGAAGCCACGCAAGAATATGGAGCTAACTGGCCGCCCTTAATTTATAAACTAGAGATACAAGTGATCACAATCTAAAATTATTTATTAATGGAATTTTTTGTTTTGATAAAAATAGACACTAAGATCCAGGAAGCATGGAAGAGATCAACCAACAAATTAGTTCAAAAGAATATAAAAGAATATGTTTTTCATTGGCTGGCCACAAGCCTCCAGTTCTCCATTTTCACGTATCAAAGTCCTTACACATAATCTTGAAGGTTCTTTATATTTTGAATTTATTTTTTTATATTAACAAATCAACACATCAAATACAATAGATATTTTTTTAACTATGTAGGAGAAATGTGTATGAATAAAAAAAAAATATATAGTGCCAATAAAACAACACAAAACCAAATCTAGTCGCGCAAATGCGCGGGTCACCCGGCTAGTTTCACGAATAATACACGAATAGTACGGCTAATTTAACAAATGCCGCCCTAAATTCGCAATTCCTCAAATTCGTGTATTATTCGTGAAAGTTGTTAAATAAATCGTATTATTTAAAAAATATACCAGCAGTACAAGATCGACTAGCCACTAAAAGCTGTGTATTAATAATACAAACAGGATCCTTCTTGCTTCCCGAATGCCTTGATGAATATAAGTTCGATGGGTTTCATATCAACTTCCAATAAAGCGGGATATATTGAGTAATAAAGTAAAAAATAGGAACGGAAAAGATTTTCTCACTTAGAACCACATGTTGGTGCCATTTTATCACAAAACCACAACCTTATTGTTTTTTTCACAAAACACCAATTTTTATGGTAATGTTTTGCACAGAACACATAAACCACACTAATAGCCATTAGTAAATTTTAGCCCACTATCAAGCAGTCTAGCATGGTCGTCTTCCTTCTATCGAGCAAACATATCGTATTCGGCAGCGTGCTAGCATGGAGGATGCAGGCCATGGATTTCGACGATCCCATATTGTTCAGTGGGTAAGATTCTTACGCAACGCTAAAAATTCTTCAATTTCTTATTTTGGTGAGGGATTTGAAGAGAGTTACAGTAGGAAGATGAAGAACCCTAGTTTTTGGGGTAGAACAATTTGGCTTTGATCGATGTATAAATGTAGATCCTTTTTAAATGTTGGGATTTTGTATTATTTCAGAGCAAGCAGCAGCTGCCCGAGTACGTGCACATGCCTACAGGTCCTGCCTCGCCACCAGCTGCAACACCTCCACCTCCACCGGCACAAGCGCCAAGTCCCATTTGCACCACCACTACAAGCTCCACCTCGGCAAGGTCTGGCATCACCTCAACAACCTTCATCTGCGCCTCGGCAAGAAACATCACCACCAAGGTCGAAGCTCCATTATGTTTGTGGACGAAGGCGATGGGTTCATTACACCGAGACCCGTACTTACGCTTACTTCACAGCTGGTAATAAGCAAGGATTGCAGCAGGAAAAAAAGATAATTAAGCCTCTAAACTTTGTATGAAATGAAAAGAGCTATGTCCCAATTACAGAAGTTCTAGACTCTTATATTGTATGTGCTGGGAGACAGTAAAAGTAAACTAAACTTGTCCTGATTGTCTAAATAATTTGCATGAAATGAAGAGAACCATGTCCTAATTGTCTAAATATTTTATTCCGCATGGTTATAATTTGCAGTGATAAAATCTCCTAGACATGGAGTGATAACGTGTGTAGTTATAATCTGTTTACAGAATAATGAAATCTGGGCACGCTGCAGCTACCCATGCTGCCACGGTGGTTCTGACAAGTAGGCCCAACAAGTTAATCAGTTATCAAATAAGCTAATCTCATTTTCTGTGTTTTGTGCAAAAGATTACCACAAAAGTTGGTGTTTTGTGAAATAAAATGTAAAGATTGTGGTTCTGTGAAAAAAGACACCAACATATGGTGTTAAGTGATACTAGTAAATGGCACGTGCTTTGCACACAGACAACGGTATCCTACCATATTAATGTAAAGTCTCTCTTGATCGGAGAACCAATAATCTCTTAATCTTAAAAAAATTATAAAAATAAAATTACAGACAATCCTGGACTTTTCTCAATAATATAATTCCTCTCTTTCAAACTATTGCACATTTTGGTCTAAAATAGCCTACCAAAACATCTTAAAATTGGGAATAGAGATAGTATTTTACAAGCATGCAAAATCTTAATGCCAATTTCTTCTTATTATAAGCTACACAAAATAAAATTGATATTTCTTGATATTTCAACGTGTGCCCTATTCACTATACTCGGATTCAAATAAAATTATTTTTGTATAGCTTAAAATACAACTTATTTAAAATTGATATTTTGAATGTTTGTGGGTTATATTGTTGGCTACATCCAAATTTATTTTTAGAATTTTTTAAAACTCAGAAATAGGGATTTTGATTTTCTTTTTAGAAAATAATGGGGAGGTGCGATTAGGAGGAGGGAGAATGGGTTGGGTAGCCAGCATGTGCCTGGATATCTATTTCATATGTTGTGTAGTTTGTAGCTTGTGTCTAGTGTATCCGTAACGTACCATGCAATGCCTGGACGACCTAGTGTGTTAGACATGTTATTGGCTGCACCGAACAAAAAACGACTTTGAGGAGCGTGTCTAGACACATGTTTCATCTAACACGCCTAATATTCCTTTAGGAGGCCATTGGGGCACGCGGCTGAAATGATCCTAAGACATAATAATAATACAGCATATAATTAGAAGTTAGATATAGCACTTGGTCGATTTACAAATAATTATTTCTCTGGTATTTAGAAGTTGCAATACTCTAGATAACTCTGATTCCGTATGATTGTCGACCTTTGCATTTTCTATACTCACAGCTGTCCTTCGGGCAAAAAATACACATATACTTCTCTATGAACTGTTGAACATTAATTTGAACCTCTGTTTGCCAATATGTGTAAGTTTCGTCCAATCCATTCTCTACTTCCAAAACTACCATCATTTTCAATGGGACAGGAAAGAAATAGTTCATGGCCATTTGTGTGTTGAAAAGTGTTTCTCTCACAAGTTAATGATTATATATTATTTTCACATGTCCCCGATTGTTGCATGATTAATTCCTTGCCTTAGGAGTAGGTGATAAAATTTTAGAATACTATATGAAAATTAACCTTCTAAAATTGTAATGTTGTCATGAAAAATAATAATAATAAATATATCATATAAAAGAAAGAATTTTTTATTTTTTTCACCTTTTTATTAATATTGTTTAATTATTCATACTAAAAATAGCAATCCAAATTAGTTACATGCTATAGACTATGCTGGACAAACTAAGTGTAACGGTCGATGCAGAGGCCATGGTGATTATTCCCCATTTCGTAAAATAAAAATACGAGAAGTTGTATTTATACTAAGAGAATACTACATGCATAATTAACGTTCTATGCATACTGTATAAAGCAATTTCGTTCTCTACATATTTCTAAAGGAGTTTGCTAGTTGGTGTCTAAAGAACCAATTATCACGGTAGCTAGGAGGACTTGAATTCTCACATAGATGGATGGATGATTTATTAGGCTAACAATTGGTTGGGTAAAATGTTCACATTCAAGTAATGGTAGCACTACTACTTCGCTTCCAGACTGAGTTGACGCATCACGCGCCACATGGGGTAGTCAACCACCGACTACAAAATGACAGAAGGTTCTGCTTTTTCTAGAGGAGTAGACTTATCCAGAAGCCCTTAGCAATTTCAGTAACCAGAGTCCACGAGCGCGGGAACAGAGGGTGGCGAATCCAATCTTTGTCAGCCGTTAGATCAAATGGGTTTTATTCCGATGAACGGCACATAGAAGCTCCAACGGGAAATCAACGTCTTGGATTGCTCCAAATGTGCATTGGCGAGAAGTTGTGTGGATCGATTCAAATTCAAAAACTGATGTACTATATAGTGGTATATAAAATCTTGGACCGGGGGATTAGGAAAGAGCTCACTTTATCAATTTGTTTTCACCCATCAACTCAATCATCTACGTAGGGCCCACAGATGGGGGAGGTCGCGGTTGCGTTGGACGCACCACAAAATTATGACTGGGCCATCGAGTGCGGCAAGTAGGGTTAGCGTTCCGTCCAATTGCTTACCCTAGTCATCGTCATTGATATTTGCCACACGCATCGGCTTCATCAGCGACATTGACTGTCCCCTCGCTTCCGTAATCTGCCACATTAATATCGGATCATCTCTTTCCTATTTATCCTCTCCCTTCCCTGCACCAATCCATCTCTAATCCCCCGCTTCCAGCAACCATCTCCGTCCTCATCTGTCATCCATGGCCACCTTCCGGCTGCCGCTCGCCATACCGGAGCGCAAAGACCCCGACATTGGCACACAGGAGGACAATTCCCGGCGCATTTGGGCCTTCTCCCCACGGAGAACAAAGTGGCAGCTGGCGTGCACCTTCCTCGATGCTGGGTACGGTCGCCGCAAGTACCATATGTATGGCCTCCACGACAATCCGGACGGGACGTTGAAGGTCAAGTTCATCAACTTCAAGGACGCCCGTCTCCTCTACGACCAGGCCTTACACTGCGGCTGCGAGATGGTGGTGTTCATCGGCACCAACATTTTCACCAACTTCTCGGACTGGTTCCCCAACAACGGCAACTTCATCCATAGTGTCCTTCCGGAGCTGCCGATGGCTCCGGAGGTACCGCCGCCATATCCAGAGGTGCCGCTGATGGCTCAAGAGGTATCGCCGCTTTATCCGGAGGTGCCGCTGATGGCTCAAGAGGTGCCACCGATGGCTCAGGAGGTGCCGCCGCGTTATCCGGAGGTGCCGATAAGTCAGGAGCTGGCTGTGTCGCTAAAGCTGGCGTTGGTGTCGATGTCACGAGCTGCCGCTGGCGGCGCGGACTAGGTCCTAGGAGGCGCCGGACCTGCACTAGTTCCGCAGCGAGTCCTTTATATGTAAACTCGTGCTGTTATGTTAGGGGCTGTTTGGTTTAGAGGATGTCATTTAGGGATGAGGATATCCCCAACCAGCTCGTTAGGGGTAGCCTTTTTTGTTTGGTTAAGTGGGATAAAAAGTGGTCAGGGATAGCCAGTCAAAATCTATTGGCCCAACTTTTTTTTTCATTTTCCTTTTTCACCTTGTCTTCTTCATCTGCCTCACCGCTTCCCTAGCAGCGGCCACGACCGCTGACAGCTCGACACCCTTTTGCCCCTGTCGACCTCGTGTCAACCTGCCTGCATGCGTTCCCTCTGCCTGCCCAATCTGCCCGGCGGCCTACGCCCGCGTGTGTATTCGAACACCCGCTCTGCCCGACGGCCTACGCTATGGCCGCCCTCGTGTCAAGCCCATAGGCAAGAAAATATGGTTATTTTCTCTCGAGAGGAAGGGTGAACGAACAAGAAAATGCTTCGGAGGATCTATCCAAAAGTGGTTGAGCTCATCCAACTCTTTTCGTGGGATATGCTCAACCACCATTTTGAGCCAAAAGTGGTTATCCATATCCCCTCCATCCTCTAAACCAAACACTGGATAACCAAAAAAGTGGATATCCCATGATATCAACTAGATAGCAAATGAACCAAACATCTCCTTAATGGTTGAATGAAGTTTCTTTTGGGACATCCTTTCTTTTGGTACTATCGTCAAAAAAAGTTTCTTTTGGTACTAATCACTGTATCCTGTAGTACTAGTAGTATTGTGAATGATGAACTATTGAATATCCTCCCCCCCCCCCCGATGTTTGTGAGGGAAGTGAAAATTTCAAAACTCCGAAAGTTTGAATTGCTACTCTATTGTACTCCCTACAATTACTTGACTCGAATTTTTCTAGATTCAGATGTATATAAACATGTTCTAGTGCCAGATGCATTCAAATCTGATAAATGCAAGTGTATTAATTTGGGCCGGAGGGAGTAGTAGTCGGGTTCGGCTCCTTCTCGAGAGAGCAGCTGATCAAGCAATACGTTTCATACTACTTCCTCTTCGCTTGTTTTACAAATATGACCAAATCTATCGCCATTCAAATTCTTGGATATGGGATCATAAAGTATGATGTAGAGATATGGCCTTGACCTTCTGGTCGTTCGGCTTGAAATCCAAGAAATTTCATACTCGTTGACATCTAACCTTAAATTCGTTTAAATTTCACCACTTACTTTTAGGTTAGCATTTTACACGATCGGTAGCAGCATATTTTACATCAAAGACCTAAAAAGGGGAAATTTACATGGAGGTCCATACATTTAGCCCAAAGGACCATAAAAGGAAAACTTTCTGGTTCGGCTCCTTCTCGAGAGATCAGCTAATCTGAGCCAAACTCTTCATACTACTTCCTCTTCGATTGTTTTCATAATATGGCCAAATCTATTGGCATGCAAATTCTCTCATATGGGGTGCTGACTCGTGTACTAACGAGCTTGTTGGGGAACCCCAAGAGGAAGGTAGATGAGCACAGCAGCGAGTTTTCCCTCAGTTATGAAACCAAGGTTTAATCGAACCAGTAGGAGCAAGGAAACACCTCAAAGGTGTTGCTAGCTGAACTTTGGCAGGGCGCACTACCGGCGTCAGCAGCAACGTGGAGACCTGCACAACACAAACATAAAACTTTGTCCCCAACTTACAGTGAGGTTGTCAATCTCACCGGTTTTGCTGAAAACAAATGATTAATTGTATCGAGTGGAAGAAAGTAATAGTTTTCATAAAGTAAACACAAAACTCTAAACAATTGATTATAGATTGATAATAAAAGAAAGGACCAGGGTCCATAGTTCACTAGTGGTGGCTCTCCTTAAGATAGATGATATGTTGGGTGAACAAATTATAGCTAGGCAATTGAAAACATCGAGAAAGCAATACATGCATATACTACTCATCTTGACTCCTTTGAGACTTGATTGGGAATTACAACATTACACATAGACCGTCATCGACATGCATCTATGACTAATAATCGACCTTCAAGTTATCATCCGAACCCCCTCTAGTATTAAGTTGCAAGCAACGGATAATAGAATTACGCATTGCGTGTAAAGTAAACAATACGATTGTTCTATGAACAAAGGATTATTGTTTTCTCCCTAGTAGCAACATCACATCTAGTACCTTAGAGATTTCTGTCACTTTCCAGATTACTAGAGGCATGAACCCAATATCGAGCATAAATACTAACTCTTGGAGTTGCTAGCATCTACTTGGCCAAGATAGCTACTAAAAATGGAAAGCATGCAATATCACAAATAACAAAGACATGATAGAATCAATAATCAATCTGATATAGCATCTCAATATCCATTGGATCCCTACAAACACAACATGTAGAATTACAAATAGATGATCTTGATCATGAACGAAGCTCACAAGATCTAAACATGATAGCACAAAGGAGGAGAACCAGCCATCTAGCTACTACATTGACCCGTAGTGCAGAGATGAACTACTCACGCATCACATCGGAGGCTTGCATGGTGATGAAGAAGGCCTCCAGGGTGAATTCCCCTCTTTGGCAGGGTGCCGGGAAGGGCTTCAGATCCCTCGCTACCTAGGGATGGAGATGACGGCGGCTACAGACTCTTTAGTGGAATTTTGATCGTAGGGTTTCTGTATCGGAGGCATCTTATAGGCGAAGGGAGAGGCCGAGGGGGTGCCTGGGGCGGCCAGACCACACCCTGCCGCGTGCCAAGCCTGGCCGCACGGCCAGGTGGTGTTGCCAGGCCCTAGCCCCTCTTTGTCTCGTATTTTGGCTCCGGGTGTCCCTCAGTGAAAAAGTGACTTTGGCTTTTGTCCCGTCCAATTCCGAGAATATTCATTTTCTGACTTTCCTGGAACCAAAAACAGCAGAAAACAGGCAGCTGGCACAGTGTCTCTTTTTAATAGGTTAGTCCAAGAAAGTGTATAGAAAGTACTCTAAAGTGTGGACAAAACATAAGAAAGTAGATAAAACCAAGCATGAAACATCAAAAATTATGGATACGTTAGCAACGTATCATAGGGCGATCAGCATAAAGTATGATGTTGATATGGCCTTGACCTTGGTCGTTCGGCTTGAAATCCAAGAATGTCCATACTCGTTGACAAGTAAGCTTAAATTTGTTTTAATTTCACCACTTACACTTTTTGGTTAGAATTTTACATGGATGGTGGGACTACATTTTACATCAAGGACCGAAAAAAGGGAAAATTACATCGAGGTCCATACATTTAGCACAAAGGACTCTAGAACCAAACAAGGAATTGAAAACAGTCAGGTATGGCTCCTCGAGAGAGCAGCTGATCGAAAAAATCTTCTTACTTGATTTTCAGAAAGTAAATTCCTATCACATGGAAAAATGAAATTGATTATTTTTTGTTTTTAATATCTTTGATTGTTTTCAAAAGATGGCCAAATTTGTCGGCATGCAAATTCTTGGATATGGGATCATAAGCATAAAGTACATTCTACATAAATGACCTAAAAAGGGAAAACTACATCGAGGTCCATACATTTAGCAAAAAGGACGCTAAAATTGAGAAAAGAAAACAATCGGGTTTGGCTCCTTCTCGAGAGAGCAGCTGGTCGAGCTATACTCTTTATACTACTTTCTCTTCGATTGTTTTCAAAATATGGCCAAATCTGTCGCCATGCAAATTCTTGAATATGGGATCATCAACATAAAGTATGATGTAGACATATGGCCTTGACCTCGTGGTCGTTTGGCTCAAAATCCAAGATTTTTCAAACCCATTGACAACTATGCTTAAATTCGTTGAAATTTCATTACTTACTTATAGGTTAGCATTTTACACGATTGGTGGGAGTACATTCTACATCAAGGACCTAAAAAGGTGGAAATTACATCGAGGTCCATACATTTCGCACAAAGGACCCTAAAATTGAGCAAAGAAAACAATCGGGTTTGGATCCTTCTCGAGAGAGCAGCTGATCGAGCCATACTCTTCATACTACTTTCTCTTACATTGTTTTCACAATATGGCCAAATCTATCACCCTGCAAATTCTTGGATACTCGATTATCAGAATAAAGTATGATGTAGAGATATGGCCTCGACCTTGTGGTTGTTCGGCTTGAAATCAAAGAATGTCCATACCCATTGACAACTATAAGATGAAATTCGTTTAAATTTCACCAATTACTTTTAGGTTAGAATTTTACACGGTCGATGGGAGTACATTTTACAACAAGGACCTAAAAAGGGGGAAAATTACATCGAGGTCCACACATTTAGCACAAAGGACCCTAAAATTAAGCAAGGAAAACAGTCGGGTCCGGCTACTTCTCACGTGAGTAGCTAATCCACCCATACTCTTCATACTACTTCATCTTCGATTGTTCTCAAAATATGGCCAAATTTGTCGGCATGCAAATTCTTGGATATGGGATCATGAGCATAAAGTATGATGTAGATATGGCCTTGACCTTGGTGGTTTGTCTTAAAATTAAAGAATGGTTCATACTTGTTGACAACTAAGCTTAATTTTGTTTAAATTTCACCACTTACTTTTAGGTTAGAAAGCTTAATTTTGTTGACAACTAAGATGTTCCAGAAAGCTCCAGGCCGGATTTTCCGGTTGGCACCAGATTATCCGGCCACCTCGCTACAGCTGACCGTGTTGCTCCTGCTGGTGAAGATTTCAACGCAAGCTCCAGGCCAGATTTTCCGGCTAGCCCCGGACTATCCGGCCCCTCACCAGTTCAAGCAAGTCCCAGATGAAGCTACGGCAAGTACTCCCAGGCCAGATTATCCGGCCTCTCCATCGGCCGGATTATCCGTCCCTGACTCTCCAGTTCTGCAGCCACCTGTTACGGCTACAGATTCACCTCAAGGGCATGCGTCTCCACCACCTGCTACTGATGTTCCAGTTACTGATCAAGGCGGAGAAAATGCTTCCAATGAAGACTCAAGTGATGAATCTCCTCCTCCAAGAGACAACAAACTTATTGAAGTTCGTCGCAAGTCTCGGGCTGATCGTAACCTTGAGTTGAGGGGTCACACTCTCGACAAGGTTGTTGGTGATCTTCGACGAAGGGTTTCTACAAGAAGAGAATTGGCCAGTTTTGGTGAGCATCAAGCTCATATCTCCATGGTGGAACCTAAGAAGGTCTTTGAATCTCTTGAAGACCCAGACTGGGTTGCTGCAATGCATGAAGAATTGAATAATTTTGAGCGCAACAAAGTCTGGAAACTCGTGGAGAAACCCAAAGAGTGCCGCAATGTTATCGACACCAAGTGGATTTTCAAGAACAAGCAAGATGAGAATGGCATTGTTGTGAGGAACAAGGCAAGACTTGTGGCACAAGGTTACTCCCAAGTTGAGGGCATCGACTTAGGCGAGACCTATGCTCAAGTGGCTCGCCTTGAGTCCATACGTATCCTACTTGCTTATGCTGCACATAACAATTTTAAGTTGCAACAAATGGACGTCAAGAGTGCCTTCCTTAACGGTCCTCTACATGAGTTGGTATACGTAAAGCAACCCCCGGGGTTTGAGGATCCTAACTTTCTGAACCATGTCTACAAACTCAATAAGGCACTCTATGGCCTTAAACAAGCCCCACGTGCGTGGTATGAGCACCTTAAAGAGCTTTTGTTAGATCGTGGCTTCGAAGTTGGGCAAATCGACCCCACTCTTTTTACTAAGAAGGATAAGGGGAGATCTTCATATGCCAACTATATGTAGACAATATCATCTTTGGTTCTACTAACAAAGATTTTAACGATGAATTTTCAAAGCTTATGACTGACAGGTTTGAGATGTCTATGATGGGGGAATTATGGTTCTTTCTTGGATTCGAGATCAAGCAACTTAGAGAAGGAACCTTCATTAATCAAGCAAAGTACACCCAAGACATGCTCAAGAGATTCAAGATGACGGATCTAAATGGTGTCGCCACTCCGATGCAAACAAAGTGTCATCTTGAACTTAACCCTCATGGTAAAGATGTGGACCAAAAGGTATACCGGTCCATGATCGGCTCTCTTCTTTACCTCTGCGCATCTAGACCCAATATTGTGTTAAGTGTGGGAGTGTGTGCAAGGTATCAAGCAGCTCCTAAAGAAAGCCACTTAGCGGCGGTCAAGAGGATCTTTCGATATTTGGTTCATTCCCCCAACTTTGGTCTCTGGTATCCCAAGGGCTCCAATTTCTCTTTATGTGGTTATACTGACTCAGATTGGGCTGGTGATAAGGATGATCGGAAATCCACTTCTGGAACTTGTCAATTTTTGGGAAGATCTCTTATATGTTGGTCCTCCAAAAAGCAGAATTGTATATCTCTCTCCACCGCCGAAGCTGAATATGTTGCTGCTGCCAGCTCTTGTACTCAATTATTGTGGATGAGGCAAACTTTAAAGGAATACGGTGTCAATTGTGACAAAGTGCCTCTTTTATGTGATAATGAAAGTGCAATCAAAATTGCGTACAATCCTGTTCAGCACACAAGGACGAAGCATATTGAGATTCGGAATCATTTTATTTGAGACCATGTTGCTCGCGGCGATATTGATCTATCCTTTGTGAGCACGAAGAAAAAACTGGCGGATATATCTACAAAGCCACTTGATGAAGCAAGATTCTGCTATTTGAGGAATGAGCTAAATATCATTGATTCCGGGAGCTTGTCTTGATTACCCATGCACTCACTCGTACATCTCAATCCTTGTTTGGTCTAGGTGTGGGCATGGATATAGGGGGAGTGTGGTCCTAACTCATTGGGCTAACCCTCCCCCCATAATGCCAAAAGCAAGATAAATCATTTCTCTTAATATCATTTTGTGATATGTGAGCTTATTGATGAGTATTGGTCGTGAACCCAAGATATATCTTCGCGGTGTCACACCATACACTCCAACAAGGTGGCTTCGGACACCGCCCTCTCCCTTGAGGAGAATTGGATCTTTTTGGATGTTATTTGCTCTCTCATGTTCTTATGGGAATCACACTCACTCTTGGCTTTTATTTGATTTGGATTTTGCAAGTTTGAGTGTCTAGTACCATCTCAGTTTGGCTCTCTTAATCCCAAGCCTTCCCTACCCCTAAGCCATCTATTCTTGCACACAAGTCCCTTGTACACCTTGTGGGGGTGTTGATTGGGGACGCGCGGGCCTGGTTCTGTGTGTAACAGAATACCAGATTTGAGGCCGAATAATCCGGCCCAAGTGTTGGCCGGATAATCCGTCCCTAGCGGATTTCATCTTAAAGGGCAGGGCTCGGGGGGAAGGGCTCATAACGAGCAGCACTTCTCCCCCAGCCCTCTCCTCCTCCACAGCCGCCGCCTGCCGCCCCTCACCCTCCCCGGAGCCTCTCCGACCACCAGATTTTCCAGGCCTCCCCGGATCTTCTTCTCCGTGCCTCCGGGTACCTTCTCCTCCGTGTTCTTCCTCCAAAGAGTGAGGGTAACTCCCTCTCTCTCCATCTTTGGCTAGATGTGTATCTTGTTGGGTGGAACGTTGTCTAGAAGGATGTGTTTTCGCATAGAAATCGTAGTCTTGCAGTTTCTAGGCCCGATCTACTTTTTTACATGCAATCTAGGTGAAATCGAAAATTTCTGCCAGGGCCGGATTATCCGCCCCTGGCCAGGCCGGATAATCCGGCCTGACAGATTCGATTCTACGTCAGTTTATGGAGTATGCATTGAGTAGCTTTGTCCTATGAACTTTTTGACTACTTTTTCCATGCTCTCTCTTGGACTTGTGTGTATGCTTATCCCCTTGCTATCGCCCTTATTCTCCTCACATGTGGTTCCGGTGTTTCCAAGACCTACAAGCGCCGTCCTCGCGCCAAATACTTTCGGGACGACGGACAGGGTAACTTAGTGGACGAAGTTGAGTTGAGGAGAAGGAAGAACGAAGAGAAGCGCATGGCTGAACAAGCAAAGAGGACTAGGAAGGGGGTGTCCAAGAGGAAGGGCAAGGAGCCCAAGATCAACTACAGGACTTTGGATGCGGTCTCCTTTTCCGCCATTCGTCACCGTGACTTGTTTGCTGAGCTGCCTCGTGATGATGAGCTGGGGATACCCGTTTTTGGTGTGCAGAACAGAAAGGGATTTATGAAGACACCTATGCCAGGCTGAACATTAGGCCTATGCACCCACTGGTACTTGCTGATGCTTTGGAGAAGGCGCATCTTGTGGATGTATGTGGCTGAGAGGATGGGGCTGCACCATCTCATGTCTCTCTAGTGCTCCTTTGACTCTGAGGTGGTGAAGAAGTTCTTCTCCACTTTGGTGATTTGTGGGGATGAGTGTCGCACTATGAAGTGGATGACTCATGACCGGCCGATGACTACGGATTTTCACGTGTTTGCTAAGGTTCTAGGGTACTCCTTCCGCAACAGGGATAGAGCCAGTGGCCACCGCATCATCACTCAGATGAAGCCCAACAAGGATGCCGCTCTCTCTCGCACTGTGGACAATGGCATTGTCGGTACTGTGGCTGGTCTTGCTCCCATCTATGCTGCGTTGGTGGGTCTCTTCCGTGACTCCATTACACCGAGTGGGGGCAACAATGACAGCATCCGTGGTCACCTTGTTCAGCTACTTCAATTTTCTCATGAGGTTGCCTCCTTCGAGGACGAGTCAGTGCAGTACAGGCTGGATGTCATGGACTTCATTTACCATGAGCTGTGTGATGCTATGTTCAACCGTCTGTCCATTCCCTATGCGCCCTACATTATGATGCTCATCCGCCACCTGCTTCCTGCTGAGCAGTTCCACATTGACTCGGTGCACAAGGCCAAGAAGATAAACAACAAGGTTCGGAAGACCTCTCACCCCTCCTCTGCTCCTGAGGGCCTCATGAGGGATGCTCGCAGGCCCCCTGTGCCTCCCGTGGCCCGTGAGATCAAGCAGCTGAAGTGGTTCCAGCGTCACATTCTCTGCATGGGCATGGACACGCGCAAGGGTCAATACGAGGCATACAGGCAGCGCCATGAGTTGGGTCACTCCCAGCAGCTCATTCTCCACCACGTGTCCGGCGCTTCGGGTGCTCCTCCGGCTCCTACACCTCCCACTCCGTATGCTCGGTGGAACTCTTCCTCCGGGCTGAACTATGGTGAGCTGGAGCGTCACTTGTTCCCCTCTGGGCCCGCTGCTGATGATGAAGATGAGGAAGGTGACACTGAGGAACTTGAAGATGAGGATGAGGAAGAGAATGAAGAAGAGGACGAGGACGAGGACTACGATGAGTGATCCCATGGGGAGCTAGCATCGCTCTTCTCCCTTTTTGGTGTCTCGATGCCAAAGGGGGAGAAGTAGTTCTATTAGGTTGTCCGTGGATTTGCATGGGTCGGGCATAAGCACTTGCACTTTTCTATTCGTTATTTCTTGCTTATGCCCATTTAGCGTTGAACTTTAAATTCATGATTTGTGGTTGTTTGAGACTTTTTGTGGTTGTCTGGATTATGCTATGCCTATGAACTTCATATCATGGATTATGCTTATGGATCTATCTATTCATATCCTATTGCTGAAGGTATATCACGGAAGGCGCGCTCATATTGGTTATCCGGTAATAATTGTGATTTATGTCAAGCATGCCTATTCTCTACTTCGGTGGTATGTGTTTTTGCTCATATGTCTATGGTATAGATTCACCTATTTGTGTGCATTTGTATTCCAATGCAAAACTCTATTATGCACACATTGAGGGGGAGTCTCTTTCATAATTTATCTCTGTCTGTCTTGTGTCTTTCTCCTGCAAATCCTGGTATTGTCATCTAACACCAAAAAGGGGGAGATTGAAAGAACATTTCATGTTTTCCTATGTTTTGCGTGTTAGATAACAATACTATGGAGACTTTTCATGTGTGCTAAGTGTGCAGGAAGTTTTGAGGGGGGCCGGATAATCCGCCCCACCAAGGGCCGGATAATCCGGCGTACCTCATCGCTCAAAGGAAGCCAAGGCACGTCGCTCGGTACCCGGTCGGATTTTCTCCCGGAAAATCCGAACTGGGGCAGTTTTTCCTCCCCAGGCCGGATAATCCGGGTGTCGCATGGGCCGGATAATCCAGCCCCCAGTTTTTGAGCAAAAGGAGCCAAGGCGTGTTGCTCGGTATCCGGTCGGATTTTCTCCCGGAAAATCTGAACTGGGGCGGTTTTTCTTCCCCAGGCCGTATAATCCGGCCTTCGCATAGGACCGGATAATCCGGCCGCCAGAAGTTGATCAAGGGCAAGCTCGGCGCGACGCTCTGAGAGGGGGCGGATTATCTGCCGGATATTCCGAGTCTGGGCGGTGTTTCCCCAGACCGGATAATCCGGCCCTCACTTGGGCCGGATAATACGGCCCCCAAAGGTTGCAACGGCTGGTTTCTAAATGGGGGGGGGTATAAATACACCTTCTTCCCCAACGTTCAGAGCTCTTGATTCATTTGAAATTGACCAGACATTGTGCAAGAGCTCTCATTCTCGATCTCCCACTTCAACCACCCGAAGGTCTTGATCTTTGGTAGAATTGAAGGAGGACAAGTTCATCATCATCATCAAGAATCAAGCGCTTCAACTCCTCTCCATTCACTTGGAGAAATTCCTGATCTAGTATTCTTGTCAATACCTAGATCTTGTTTGTTGTATTTGATAAATTTGTCCTTGTGGCAGCTTGTTGTCATTTTAGGAGCCTCCAAGTTGTTGTGGAGTTGTTGCCCCGCTAGTTGTGTAAAGGCGCCAGTGCCCGCCTCGAAGGGTACCTATAGTGGAAGGTGGATCAGGCCTGTTGTGGCGAGATCCATCGGAGAACAGGGTGAGGCCTTTTGTGGCGTGGTGGTCTTAGTACCGCCCACCCCTCCAACGCAGACGTACTTCCCTTAACAAGGAAGGAACTGCGGTTAAACAAATCCTGTGTCTCCGCGTGCTTCACTTCGGTTTACTCGTTCCTCTTCCACTCGCTCTTTACTTGCTAGTAGATAGGTTTGCATATAGGGAAATTCCACCTAATAGTTTATCTAGAGAATTTACCCTTTATGCTAAGCGTAAAATTGAAAAAGAATTAAAAATTGGTGTAGCACCTATTCACCCCCCCCCTCTAGGTGCCCATACGATCCATTTCATCGGGGTCCCACCAGACAGAACATACAAGGCTGCATCAGGGACCAACAAGCCAGAACATGTCAGAGAGGCTGACATAAGGGCCCCAGCAGTAAGACCATACATGGCTGCCATGGTGAAAATAGCGGACGCGGCCGAAAAAAAGTCCATCATGCACACGTTGTACTTACAGAGAAGCTGACATGTCGGACCCAGCAGGCCCAAGCATAGCCCATGAAATTAGCCTATCTGCCCCAAGCATAGCCCAATACCTTCTAATTCGGCCTTTTCGTGGTCATGCGGCCACCGACCATAGCCCATTCAATTTAGGAGTGAGCCCATGAAATATAAGCCATGATGAATAGGGCATCCGCCCTGAGTTAGCCCTGAATCTTTTTAATTCGGCCTTTATGAGCATTTTTTGTACTCTAAGGCTGACATCTGGGACCCGAAAAAACAGTCCAACATACACACGTTTCTTTCAAATAGAGGTTGTTAGCTGGGACCCAGCATAGACACATTTCCTGCACAGAGCTGGTTGACTTCTGGGACCTAGCAAGTTGCTAAGGTCAAAACAGCGGACATGGCCAAAAAAAGTCCATCATACGCACATTTCATTTACAGAGAGGCTAATATGTAGGACCCAGCACCGCGACCTTATACATATGCTGCATCGAGCAACATAGCTAGTTTGAAAGAGGGAGGCGCGAGCAAGAAAAAAGTTCAGCATGTACACATTTCTTGTAATGAGAGGCTGAAATGGGGTACCCAGCAGCGTGAGAAAACAGTAGATTCGTCAAGCAATGCTATCTAGTTCGGAATAGGGTAGCGTTAGAGAAGAAAAAATTCCATCATACCCACGGTTCTTCTAATCTGAGGCTGACACAAGGGACCCACCAGTGTGAATAAACGGCGGATGTAGCGAGCAACGCTATCAATTTCAGAACACGAAGGCACGATAGAGGGTAAAAAATCCATCATACACACGTTTCTTCTAATGACAGGATGACATGTGGGGCCCAGCATCGTGATTAAACGGTAGATGCATCGAACATTGCTATCAAGTTCGGAACAGGATAGCACGAGCGGAGGAAAAAATCCATCCTACACATGTTTGTTCTAATGAGAGGATGACATGTGGGGCTTAGGAGGTTGGTTAAACGGTAGATGCGTCGAGAAGCGCTATCAACTTTGGAACGGGGTAGTGCCAGCGAAGGAAAAAATTCCATCATACACACGTTTCTTCTAATGAGAGGATGACATGTGGGTCCCAGGAGGTTGATTAGACGGTAGATGCATCGAGCAGCGCTATCAACTTCAGAACAGGGTAGCGCGAGCGAAGGAAAAAAATTCCATCATACATACGATCCTTGTAATGAGAGGTTGACATGTGGGGACCTAGCAGCCTGACTAAATGGCAGACGCCTTGAGCTACGTTATCAAGTTCAAATCAGGGAGGCGCGACCGAAAAGTATGGTTCGCTAGAGACACTGATGTCTAGGACCTACACGCCTCAAAAGACTTCGGCGAGTCAACATCGTGCGAGGAAACAAAAATCTTGCTTCTGCCACGCGCTGGCCGAGCTTCCTCCATGTTTTTAGCAGATCCGTCATAGTAGAGGGCCGCGAAACCGAAAAATAAAAGTTTTCCATCGGCAACGGCCGAGCCGAGAATTTTGCCGCGGAAGACGCGCCTTCTACGACAACTCTCGGGCCAAGTCATTGCGGAAGGAAACTTTTCTTGTAGTGAATGGAGATGTTGCCCTTGCGGTTATAAGAGACTTCACTATAAACACGTGGTCCAGTGCAAGATCATAAACAGGCAAATGAGAAGCTTGGGTGCCTCATATAAAGGTTGAGTTGGATACTCTCCTTGGCCTTGAGAAATCATGGGCATATGGTGGGAAAGATGCAGTAAGGTTACTCTGTGCATTTGAGGATAGAGAAATGGTGGTTATATGGGCGAAGGAGGGAGTATTCGAATTAGATCTCAGGAAGATGAAGTCTAAGAAGTTCAGATCTCGTAAACATTGGTGTACTTTACATCCCTACATTATGACACCTGGTTAGTGTAGTCATTCATGTGCAACCCTTGCATTTTTGTACACCTATGATTTTGCTAATCATTTTGTTCATTTCCTTCGGCAACCGATGTGATTCAGAGTGCTAGATCAAATAAATGATAAGGAAGTCCTGTCAGCAACATAGCTGATTCAGACTGCAACATCAAGGAGATGAAAATAACATTCGGATGAACAAGCAAGGCTTGTTTGGGCAAGCATGTGTTTGCCCAGATTGTGCATTTTCTTCATTTCCTTCAGCAACTGATGTGATTCGGAGTGCTAAATCAAAGAAATGAAAATGAAGTCCTATCAGCAACACAGCTGATTTAGACTGCAACATCAAGGAGATGAAAATAACACTCGGATGAACAAGCAAGGCTTGTTTGGGCAAGCATGTGTTTGCCCAGGTTGTGTTATTTGGAGCTATAGTCTAATATTTGTTTGTTTTGGGAGCTAATGGAACTGTGGCGGCACATTTGTTTGTGTTGCAGTCATAGCGGCAGGGGCTAAAATATTAGAGCTGTCTGTTTGTTTTGGGGGCCTATGTGTGTATGATAAAACATTGTTTTATATGATGAAATAGTGTTCTCTATATAGTAGTGTATGCATGATGAAATCTTGTTTTATGTGTTCCACATATACTTTAGCTGGTGTTTGTGTTTTGATAGTATGCTGTAGTAGGAGTATTTGATTCGCAGCAGGCTTTTTATTTGATCTTAATTAGTACTACCATTTAGTTAGCGCTTCCTTAAAAGAGTCTGTGCCGACACCTAAATAATTAGTAGACCTTGGTGGCACACCATTTTCACATGCTTGAATCAGAACTACTTCAGACATTTGTTTGTTGTTATGTTAAATAAACATTCTTGTATCGGGGATTTGCATTATCATACGTGTGGTTGTTAATCACTCTCCCTAACTTGGATCCCTAAAATAGAGGGAGAACAACCTCTTTTTTTAATTATTCTTTGGACAATCTCTAAATTCAAAATCACTATCAACCGCCAAAACCTACCACCTACTCCGAATCGTAGGCATCAGTTGACGTGAGTCTCACCTTAAATTCCTGACCAGATGGCGTTTGACCTACACAACCTATTTTCTAGTAACAAAAACTTGGCTAACACCAAATTCAAAATCATAATCGAGCAGGAAAATAACCCACCGACCCCGAAGCATTTTGCACCCCTCTATTTCAAACATTTTCAAGCAAAATCGCCCGTCGAGGTAGTACCATTTTTATATTAATACATGGACGCTAGCCAAATGTAAAATCTGAGTCAAGCGGCAAAATTTACTTCCTATGCTGTGTGAATGGAAGGTATCCAAGTTTCTGTGCAAAAAAATGTTTATGGATGATCAGTTGATGTGACTCTCGGCCTTGAATTCCTGGAAAGATAGCGTACGGTCTACTACCTTTTTTCTATTAGTAGATGGAGGCTAGCCAAATTAAAAATCTCAATCGAGTGGGAAAATCACCCAACTACCTTGAAGCATTTCCCGCCCCACCATTTCAAAAACTTTGAGCCAAAATATCCCACCGACCGGGGGAGTACCATTTTATTATTATTATTATTAGATGAGCGCTAGACAAATTCAAATTCTCAATCAAACGGCAAAACCACACACTGATCTTGAAGCATTTCACGCCCTTCCGTTTCAAAAACTTTAGAATTTAAAATTCCAAATCTACCCATTGTTCAAACGATAAATGGGTATTCTAAAGTCGGTAGCTCGGGGGCACGATCGTAATTATTTTTTCTGCTCACCTCTATGGTCCTAATTCCCCTAGTTTTTCCTGTCGGCCCTTCCAAAAATCCCAAGCTCCTCTGTCCCCTCCAACGACCACCGCGCGCACCGGCTTGAGCTACAGTCTCGTCCACCGCCACACAGCCGTTTCACTGATGCTCACCCACCAGATCTAGGAGCTGCGGTGTCGTTCACCACATCGATGGCGTCATCGACCGCCCAAGCTCTACTTCCTCACCGGCGAAAGCTACCCAACCGTATCGGATCTGCTTCACCCGCGTTCACCGGGTGTGATCTAGTTCAAAGAGTTTCATGTCCACCACTCTAGACCAGTTGCACGGCCGTCGCCGTTCACTACACCGGATCTGCCTCAGCGACACTCTCGTCCACAATGTTCAAGCCGGCATCGACCGCCCAAGATCTTCTTCCCCGATGCCAATAGCCACCGTAACCGCAGCACCCTCGGTGACCTGGATGTCACTCGCATGGTACCGACAATGCTTAGACGCCTCTCCGACCAAGGTTAACCAAATATCCAACCCGTTTTTGTTTTGTTAGCGGTATAGCAGGGTCAAGCCTGTCGCAGTGAACTGCATATTTGTAATCATGCTAGTACTTACAAGTCACTGGGCACGCCTGTTCTTCGTGCTAGTACATGCAAGGTCATTAGACATGTTGGTTTGCATTCGCTGCTCTACAAATTTCAAGTCATGCACATGTCTATTATTTTGTCATGCACATGTTCTTAGCTACTCCATACAACAGTAATTGCCTTCTACCGTGTAATTCTTACAAAATTTGTAGTTAGTGGAAAGTATTAGTGTGGATTCCCTACTCTACAATTGCTGAATCTATCTGGTTTGACCTGAGATCAGTTCCTGCTATTATTTCCTCATTGGCATCATTCTGCTATCATGTAGTAGCCGTTTAAACTCTTCGTACTAATTCGATTATAATTTTGTTGTTGCCATAATGCTATCTGGTTCTTCAAAATTTGCATCACTAACTATTTCCTTTTTCTTGCATAGAGCTCAAAATGGAATAATGAACATGTTGGCTTGCATAACCTATTCTACAGGTTCACAAGGGATGCCATTACTTCCTTATCTGGTGTTGGTTCGTCCTGAGCAACAGCATAACTGTCCTCTACTATATAATTCACTCGTGGTTTGCATTCTCGCTCTAGAATTTCTCTTATGATGCCATATAATTTCTATCTAGTTGATTTTTAGATATGACAATAACTACATGCCATTGTGTAGCTCACCGCAAATTCTGAGTCACCCAACAACTCTATGCATTCCAAGAAATGCCACTACTTCCATATATATTTGCTGAAATTCTAAGAAACACTTTGTTTGATTGCTCATTTCATTCTAGGCACACTTGTCTAATGCTTGTTTGTCCTGTTCTACAGGTTCACGAGCGATGCCATTATATCTCGCATCTGGTTCTAGGTCTAGTTCGTCCTAAGTCATGACATAACTATCCTCTACAATTTATAGTTCATTCATGGTTTGCATTCCTGCTCTACAGGTTCTCGTATGATGCGGTTATAATTTCTATCTGGTTCATTTTAGGGTATAGAACTGCTTCCATATATATTTGTTCAAAATGACCTAGCTAGTTTATATGTTCTGAAATTCTAAGCCACACACACACATTTTTTGATTGGTCGTTTCACGGTAGTCACACTTGTTTAATGCGTGCTTGCTTGTCATGTTTGTTTGACGTGTTGTTCAATAATTGAACCATTGACTAGTTGTAAACTCCAGTTCATAGCTCCTGTCATATCAGTCAAATGAGTAGTTTGTCTTGTTTGATGTAATAACTTGTTATTACTTAGTGTCAGACTGCAATTATTGCTAGCCCCACCAAAGAGGGGGATGCAAGATCATGTCTCCTCCAATGTAGCTGTCACACCCAATGGAAGATGCAGGTGATCAATTGAGAAAGAAAATTGAGGGCTCTGCTATCAACTTAATTGTCAATAGAAATGCCGATTTTTCTTTCCCTTGAGTTGATAATATGTAATAATTTTAATAAGTTTGCAACTGATGTAATATCTAGATAACTCGCGTAGGCCATGTAGGCCTTTAGTTGACATTGTCCATACATTGCGGTAGTCGTTATGGTAATTACACCGGGAAGGTCGATTAGAGAACAATACCGTGCTTTGTTATTGGCTCGTCGTGTATTCGGCCGACGATGAATAGTAAAAAATGTTGGATTATTATACACGTTTTATGATATTGGCATGGGCTTGAAATGACGAAACTGTAAAGGCCGTAAATGTAACGGGCTGACCCGCATGTGGTAACAGGCCATAATAGTAACAGGCCTAACATGACGTAACAGTAACAAGCCGTGACAGTAACATGTCGTAACAGTAGCAGGCCAGAATAGAAATAACCCATTACAGTAACAGGCAAGAAACTGCAAAAATCACAGAACAGTAAAATGCCAAAATAGTAGCGGGCCTCAACAGTAAAGGACCGTAACAGTAAAAGGTCAGAACAGTGACGAGCCTGAACAGTACGGACCGAGAAATTTCCAGACGAGGGTAGTAACAGGCCGACAAATTTACTAGGCTAGAACAGTAAAGGTCCGTTTGTGGGCCTGAATAGCTAAAGACCAGAACAGTAAAAGGCTAGAACAGTAACGGACCATCTCAGAGAATGGCCATCAGTAGGTGGTCGACGATGGGTTGCGATAACAATGATGGGCTGACCACAGGCCTTATGTTTACAGGAGCGACTTGGTGCATGCTGCTAATGGGCTGCATAGTGTTGGACCAACATGGGCCTTCTGTAGGCTGAAACAAAATCAGGCCTGAAAGTTCACGGGCCACAACTGGCTGCATTTTTGGGCCCATTTCAAACAGTGCAGGACAAAACATTAACGGGCCATCTTCTTATTGGGCTCCCCTGATGGCCCGGTCCAGTTAGTATTTAGCAGGCCTTGGCTGGGCCTAGCTTCTACCATGGTTTCTATGACCGTTAACGGCAGTAACCAGACGCTAACATTGGCTGCCAAGTGACAGTTTGCATGATGATAGTAGTCAGCATGGCTGGCAAACAGATCTACGACGGAACAAGTTTTCGTGGCTGAAGGGTGCGATCCGCCACGGTCGAAAAAAATCGTGGTTAATTCATTTGTGATGGGGCTTTTACCACAAAGGCCATCCATCGTGGAAGACTCTTTGGCCACGAAAAACGGGCCTTCAACCACGAAAATCGTCCGTTGTAAAAACCAACTTTCCTTGTAGTGCAATGTGCTTAAAAAGGAAAAGCTCGAGTTTGGGGTTGGCCATGATAAACTAAATGAAGGATTTGAGAAACTCAAGAAGGACCATGAGGCCTTGTTGAGAAAATTCTATACTCTTTCAAAGTAACATGAACAACTTCAAACTCGAGTAACAAAAGATGTTTCAACCTTGCCATCTAGTATTGCTTCATGTTCTACCAACCCTTGTTGTGAGCATGGAGATCTTCTCGAGGAGAACAAGAAGTGGAAAGCTACAATTGAGAATGGCCTTGTCTATTGCATACAAGGTGAGAAAAGCCTAAATGACCTTTTGAGAAATAAAAGGGACAATGTGGCTAAAGAAGGACTTTGATTTGCGTCCAAGTTGAAGAAGAAGAACAACAAGAGAAAGAAGAAGAAGATCTTGCCCACTCCCCCTTCCAAAATGATCACATTTGTGAAGGTCAGGGAGAAGGCAAAAGAGAAGCAGTCAAGTGTCCGTAAGAGTGGTGATGAACCCTCTCACAATGATTTTGTGGGAAAATATAATCCTTCCTATGTTCTTATGAAATCTTATGATGTTCATGTCTATGCTAAATATGTAGGCACCTCTTATGGTGATGATTACCATTGGGCCGTTTGGGTTCCTAAGATTCTTGTGACTAACAAAATAGGACCCATACAATAATGGGTACCTAAAAACAAGCATTGACTTCTTGTAGGGCTATGCTTCCGGTGGAAGAAAATGGGTGGTTGATAGTGGTGCCACAAGTCATATGACCAAAAGAAAAGAGATGCTTGATGAGACGAGACCTAATGTTTCCAATATGTTTTTCACTTAAGGAGATGGATCAACATCTAAGGTATTGGGTTTGGTAAGGTAGTGGTCACACCGGATATATCGATTGTGGACATTATGCTTGTCAAAACCCTTTCATACAATTTACTTTCTGTTCATCAACTCACGCTTATGGGCCTTAATGTATACTTTACCCCAAAGGTTGTGGTTCTCATGTGGAGAAAGACTATCTCTATAGACTTTATTGGGTATGCCGAGAATGGTTTGTATGTGGTAGATTTTCATAAGAAAGCCACACCTACCGCGACTTGCCTAATGGCTAAAGGTGACATGGGATAGCGTTGGCATCGTCGTCTTGCCCACGTCAACGTGAGGTCTTTTCAAAGTCTCCACACCGAAGGTCACATCCTTGGTTTAAAAGATAATGTGCGTTTTGTCAAAGATCATGTGTGTAGGGCATGCATTGAAGGGAAGCTCCATGAGATGGTACACCCCCCAACTGCAGCCATCTATTCCGATGGGATCTTGGAGCTCATTTACATGGATCTATTTGGTCCTCCATCCTTTGATAGCCTTGGGGGGAAGAAGAATTTCTTGGTTATTGTTGATGACTACTCAAGATACAAATGGGTATATTTTTTCAAGAAGAAGAGTGAGACTCAACAAACCATCATCAACTTTCCCAATGAAGTGCAACATCAACATAACAAGAAGATATTGGCCATTAGAAGTGATAATGGGACCGAGTTCAAGAACTACACCATTGATGGGTTTCTTGGTGATGAGGGGATCAAGCATCAAAAGTCCGCTCCTTATACCCCTCAACAAAATGGTGTGGCGGAAAGGAATAACGGGACTCTTATGGATATGGCAAGAACTATGATTGCGGAGTTCAAGTCTCCATATAACTTTTGGGCTGAAGCTATCTCAACCGCTTGTCATATTGCTAACCAAGTTTATCTTCGCAAGCAGTTGGATATGACTCCATATGAGATCCTCACTGGCAAGAAGCCAAGTATTCACTATATTTGGGTGTTTGGGTGCAAATGCTATATTCTCAAGAAAGGTAACTGGTTATCTAAATTCGAACCTCGTACTATTGAAGGTATATTTGTTGGCTATGCATCGGACTCTCGTGCCTATATGATCTATAACAAGTCAACCAAGCAAGTTATAATATCCTCTTATGTGAAGTTCGATGAGCATACTGGCTCCCAAGTGGGGAAAATTGATCTTGGTGATGTAGGTGATGAAATTCCTCCTCAAGTCATAAGAAGAATGGGTGTGGGGAGTTTCCGCCTCGTTGAGGAACCCCTTGTGGTGGAAGGAGAATGACAATGCTCTACTCAAGTGGAGCCCTCACCTACACTAGATCTACATCAACCCCATAGCCATCAAGATGCCATCGTTGAAGAAATAGCTCATGATCAAGGTCAAGCTCAAGTAAATGATGGGTGTCCATCACCCCTTATGGACCAAGGTCATGCTCATGAAGATGTACAAGGTCAAAATGTCGAGTGATAGATCCAAATCTCATCACTTTTAACATTGGTTTTCCTCTTGTTTATTGCCGGATTTCACTGAAGATTGCCCCTTTCCACTAATTTTAATGTCGCAATTAGTGAATCCCTGGTTTCTTGTGATTGTTTTCAGGCAATGAACATTTACTAAAGATCTAATAGCATTTATGGGCTAATTACACCAGAATAAGCAAATCCCCAATCGGAGCAACTTTCATTGGAGGTGTCTTGAATGCTTAACGACCACTGGTACGGTCGGGGCGCACCCATACCACCCGCCCGTACTACCCACCGGCGTCTTCCTTATATCAATACAAGCGACTTTCATAAAAGGGGAGAGACGAGAAGAACCACGGAACAAAAGTTACAGCCACCGCAAGCCATCTAGAGGGGAAGATCAGATCTGAAAGAGGATAAGAACTTCACCTCGTTCATAGACGATCTCCAACCTCTAAACCACACACTCCACCATCATTCCATCATTTCTTAGATAGAGAGAGAGAGAGATTGGCACATGTAATATTAGGGTTTGATACTTTGATCTACCTCTGGTTTATATTTGATTGGATCTTTAATCGCTATTGTGGTTTGCTACAATAACTTTGAGATGATTTTTATTTGCAATACAATTATGCCTTTGATTTGTCTTCCTCCCATGTCTGAGTAAACCCCATAGGTGTGGGAGATGTAGGGGATTGGTCATATGTGTTGTGCCTCCTTTAATTCCACCCATTTGTGATTATTGTAATGCTTTAGTTAAATAGTCAGATTGAATATCTATGTTTGCCTAATGCTTGTTATCTAATTAAGGGCCCAGGTAACATGATCCAAAGATCTCATAGGTATGAAGTTTGTATGCTAGTAATTCGGCGACCCCCGAGTGAAACGGCCGATATCAAATAATATCTAACACTACTCGAGATCAACAACGAACCATCAAGATTAAAGCCTTGATCCGGCCGCAAGACCTTAATTAATGCGCTGACCATGGCCGTGGTAACAGGTAGATGGATCATTGGGATTGGGAAGAATTGGCCATGAGAACTTGTAGTCGGTATATGGGTTGCTTGCCTACTCACTTATAAATAAGAAATATCACTATCACTTATTTTTCTTATTCCATTTGGCATTTTCACTATCACCATGAACTATTTCTCTCCATGCCAAACTTCTCATCTACAGGACCTTTACACACCTTTCACGTCTTTACATTTATGCAATTTACTTATTTCCTAAGCAAGCTCCTCTATCTTTTACTCACCACTTCCACCATCAACTTTTGAAGTCAATTCACTCAAGACCTGTGACACCTTGGGTGCAGCAGAAATACCGCATAAAAACACTTTCCTAGGCTCCTTGTTGGGATCGATATAAAAACTAGAACTAATACTTCCGCGAAAACATTCTCTGACGAACCTGTGCACTTGAAGGCCATCAAGATATTTTCTGGCACTGTTGCTAGGGAGCTAAGCGTTAAGTGTTGTTTCCTGAAAACATCAACTGTTGACACCATTCTTGATCTCCGTTGAAGACAGAGGTACCACTCGATCAGGAAAAACCTATTTACCTCCATATATTGATTGTGTTCTGATCGAGAGACGATTAGAATTTATTGAAAAATTTACTAATTTGCATACTGTAGACATGAACAGCTTGATTCTATTGATGGCAGATTTGACCATCACCCGAGGGGCTGAACTTGAGCTGCCTTTGGGAGAATATGGGAATCTATCTAGGCACTTGAGTAAAATGCCTATTCTTTGTCCTAAACTCGAGGGCTAGGAATTGGAAATATATTGTGAGCTAATATATATGATGAAAAAAATTGCTTTCGCAGGAAAAGAAGAGGAAGGCCCTAGTGACCACTTGACGAGGGTCTATGAAGTCAAGAATTCCATGGAAGAAAAAGGTATAGCTTCGGAACTTGTAAAAGAAAACAAAATTGATGTTCTTCAAACTTATGTAATAGAAGATGATATAAATCTTGTAATGCAAAAGTTTAAATATCAATAGAATCAATTATGTGAGAAAAACTATAAATGTCTTATGACACAAGAAAAGAATATAAGAGACCTAATAGAAGTCTTTGACGACTTGGGTCAAGCCACAAAACATCTAGATATATATCTAAGTATGCTTAAAAGTCAGTGTGAGCAAATAAATGAAACCCAAACTTTGATTTTGAACCAAGGAAATTTCAATACTGTTTCTACTAACATTGTTACTAAGCGTGGTACAGAAACTTAGGAACCACAAGGGCGACCTTGGTATCAACAAGAGCAAGCTCAGAAAGCAAGAGAGACTCAGGAGATGAGTCAACAAGAAGAGGATCTAGTTGATCCCTAGGACAACATTGATTATGAGGCACAGAAAAGGGAAAATGAAGCTTCCAAAACTCAAGGAGAAGAGGAAGCATGGGATAAGCATAAACCATATGATTCAGATGCTGAGACGATCGATTCAAGGGAAGAAACTGATCTTAGAAAGGAACAAGAAGAGCAAGTTATCATCCCACATGAAAAACACACAGATAAGCAAAAATCAGCTTCAAGGAAAAATAAAAAGATTGATGAACCAATGAGAAAGGTAAAACAGAAGGTAATACCTACCAAAAATTAAATTCCTTATCCCAACCGAGTCATTACGAACCAGATAAAGCTATTTATGACTCTTTTGCTGAGGCACTAGGCAGATTGCGTTTAGAACTTCTTTAGTCGATGCTATTCAAGTTCCTACTTATAAAAAGGTTATGGGAGACATCCTTAATAGAAAAAAGAAAGTAACTAAGACTGTAGCAGTTATGAAAAGCTTTGGCGATAAAATTTCTGCTAAGCTTGGGGACCCAGGGATAACAACCATCTCTGTGCAATAGGAAAAACTAATATATTCAATGCTCTTTTTGATTTAGGAGCAGGTGTTAGTGTTATTCCTTATTCCTTATTTAAGAAATTGAATCTTAGAGAATGTTCTCCTACTTCAATAATATTACAAATGGTGGATAAGATGACTAAACAACCTGTCAGAATGATCGAAGACGGTCTACTTAGAATAGATCAACATGTTATACCCACTGATTTTATTATTCTTGATGTTCCTGAGGATGACAAACTGTCTATCATCCTTGGAAGACCTTTTCTTAGTACATCTGGAGCTAACGTAGATTGCTCCAGCTGTAAGATTGTCTTCAATATATATGATGATCAGATTATTCGATACTTTCCTAAGAAATAGGAACATAATGGAAAATTAGTTCCGCCACCTAAGTGTTATTAAGTAGCAAAAACTAAAGAAAAGGTGCCGCTTGAGATGAACACAAATGATATGGTGTTTGATTAGTCAAAACTGTAGAATAAAACACTTAATGGGAGTTAACCCATTCTTAATAAATTAAGTTTAAATTTTATATATGATTACTACTTTATTATTTGTATGATCCAATAAGTTTGTTCTGAGTTTTGAGTTTATTCAGAGAATTTACCTTAATGAAGTTGAGAAGCAAGGAAAAAAGGAAGAAAAGAAAAAGGGTTCAGTATAGATAACGAGCAGTGGTACAGTAGTGGTATGCCCCTATCGCGCGCTCGTACCGAGTCTCGACGTAACCAGTAGTAGGAACAGTGCCGACAACGACCAGTGGTACGGCCGGGGTACGCCCGTACGCCGCGCCCGTACTAAACATCATCGAAAATTGACCAAAGTACCCGAGTAGATAACGGCCACTAGTATGGCCGGGGTACGCCTGTACCACGCGATTGTACCAGATCGATCAGGTTTGATCTCGAACCCTAATATTGTTCTAACGGTGACGACCACCGGTACGGGCGGGATGTGCCCGTACTTAGTGCGTCGCCAGGTAAAGGCTGATGGCGGCTAGCTCCCGGCCAGCCTCCTTCTTCTTATTCCTCTTTCTTCCTTGTTCTTTCTCTCTCCACCTCAACGCCTAGCCTCCTAAACCTTTGATTCTTCATTGATTTCGTGTTTTTGAGTTGGGGAATCTTCACATCTATAAGTTTCTCGTCCGATCTATACTCTATTTTCTGAAATCCATGGTTGAATTCTTCACATTGGCTATTTAGATAAGTTCATCATATTTTGAGATTATTATTGATTCCGCACATTAGGATTTGTAACTTTTACATGTAATCGTTTGTTTATATGATAGAAACTTGATGCCTTTAGTTTTCTTCAAAAATTTCGCAGCATAATTCATAACATTGGAAGGATGTTCCGCTCGGGCAAGGGCTTGGGTGCGGCGGGAGCCTCGGGCTACGCCAAGCTGCCAGGTTCGAAGAAGAGATGCTCAGAGGTGGATAGCTTGAGGCCTGCCATGAGGCAAGACTACGAGAGGGTGAGAAACCGCAAGGTTTTGCCCACCAAGTGGGTAGACCGTGAGTTCCTCTCCCGCCAAGGTCTTCTGGAGGACTTCGAACAGATGACTATGCAAGCTCGCATGGTCGACTTCTCCTACCTCTCCGTTGACACCTACAAGATTTCCATGTCCGAGTTCCTTTCATCGTTTCACGATGATCTCGAGACCCAGGTGCACTGTAAGTTTTGTGCTCAATGGGCAACTCCACAACCTGACCTTATATGAATTTTGCAATAGTTTTGAATTCTCCCATGAGGGACAACTCGATATTAATTACAATGTGCACATAGAGGCAATTCAATCTTGGGGGCAAATTTCTATCCACGGGAACAATGATTACTTGCGCAAGAAGAGCGCCACTATCCAGGATCCTACTATCCATTATTTTCATACATTTCTTGTTAATTATTTATTTGGGAAAGGTGTTGTTGGGGCAATGACAGGCCCCAAAATGAGTGTGATTCATTTGTCCTTGCATCCATAGATGGAGCACAAGGTAAACTTGGGTGCTTTGCTCATCCAACATTTTTGCCACCAAAGGTCGTCTTTCGCAGGGGACATTCATTGTGGAGGGTTGATCACACATCGCCTACGCAAACAAATTTCTCCTACCACAGGAAAGAGTTGTGGCTGGTAGTAAGACCCTGGATGGCATCCATATGGCTAGCACCAAGTTCATGGGGGTCTATAACCTGAACGTGTCCTCCATTCTTACCAATTTTATTTTGAACCTAACGGTGATCTCCACCAAATCTTGCTTCCTTTTGTCCAAGCTTTTGGTTTTCCAGGTAAACAGAGTTGGGTCCTCACTAAGGAGGAGTTCCAGCATGCACTGATCCTCTCAGGAAGGACTGCGCCACCAGGTGTTCATCCCAACTGGGAAAACACAGCAGATGGCCAAAAACAGCAAGATCAAGGAGAAGAATATTGGCATGGTGCAGGATGGGACAACTACGGTCGGTAGCACCATCACCAGCAGCCTTTCCACCAACACCAACAACAAGGTATGCCTCCACCACAACTAGGATTCAACTATGTCCCGAGGAGTGATTTTGACCAGGTGGTGCATCGCATTGACAACATATAAAACACGTTGTATGATGAGAATTCCAACATAGTAAACCTCACTCAAGTCTTCAGATCTTTCATGACTAACTTTCCAAATCGCTACCTGAACTTCCCATACTAGTAGCCACCACCTGACCATGGCGACAGCTGATACTAGTTGGGCAAAATCCTAAGCTTGGGGAGGTTAAAACTCCTCCCACTATGTTGCATTCATATTTTTCTTTCTTCTTTTTATTTATTTGTGTTTCAATGCATGTTTACTTTTAGTTTTGCATTTGATAAAGAAAAACCTAAAAATATTAGACTAGTTTCTGGTTTTATTTGTGCAAATTTCTCTCGGCTTTGGTTGATTCTTTTTGCGGGTTGCTCACTTCTAGTAATCGAGCTATGGAGATGAACGCAAGATTTGGCTCAAGTAGAAGACGAACAAGCAAGATAGGTACCATATTCCTATTTTACTTCTTCTAGTAAGCTTGTTCATAAATTTTTTATGTCCATTCGGTTGCACTTGAGTTCGACTCCACTCTTAGTTTGTTATCTTTTAGAACTTGAGCTCAAAGGATTTTGTCACCTCTTTGGTTAAGACTTTCGACAATTAATATCAGTTTGAAAAACCACTCTTAGGATCCAATTCCAAACTTTTTATAACAAGATAAAGTATCCAACGACAACTTTGGTGCCATGTTTTTGTCTTAAGGGCTTAATCCTAGTAGTGCTCAACCCCACATACTTATCGTTGACTTGATGATACCTTTTGAAAAATAATTGCTTGATAGAACGAACGTTTTAGAGTGGGACAGGGATATGCCAAAACTTTTATTGACCTATTAAAAAGGAGAGGAAAGAAATAAAAAGAAAAATAAAATTACTTTGTTTCAAATACACACCTTTGGGATGCCAACAACTCCACTAGCTTTTGAACGATCTATGGTATAACCCTGGATTTTGGACATGAGTTGATGGCATGAGTGGCATACGTGTCCCTATATGGGAAAAATTATTGGTATTCCCAATAGGTTGTGTAGGAGTTTAGAAAAATAAATATTTATTGATCCTTGAGGAGGGAACAGAAAAGGTTTATCATCAACATATGAGCTGAGAAACTTTCGATACTTTTGATTGTTGGCATCTCCTCCCTACCTAAAATGTGCCATTAGAGTTCTTGTTAGGCAAGGAAAATAAGAGGTATTTGATAGCCACGATTATCGAAGTGGGTGACTAATGAAAAAACTATATGTTTATCCTTCTTTTGACATCTACATTTCCACCCTTAATTTTGATCCAAGTGACCTCGCTTAAAACATTTTCACTCTCATAACAAGAGAGGCGCTGAAAGAAATTTATTAGCAAAGCCTCACCAAAATTTTAATAATCTCATTTGAGTTATAAGAACTATTAGCTAGCAAATTACTTGCGTCCGGGAATCAAATTTAAGTGCAATTGTTTAGATATATTATGCTTGTGTTCAAAGTTGCAGGATTTGAGACGATGGAATATGATACAACCTCGAACTTGTAAGTTTTCATCTTGATTCAATTCTTCGCTATTACTCATTATAGCTTTGTAACTCGAGGGCGAGTAACTGCTAAGCTTGGGGTTGTTGATAGCTCCAAATTTCATTAGTTTTTACAATTGGTTTTCCTCTTGTTTATTTCCGAATTTCACTAAAGATTGCCCCTTTCCACCAATGTTAATGTCACAATTAGCGAATCCTTGGTTTCTTGTGATGGTTTTCAGGTAATGAACATTTATTGAATATCTAATAGCATTTATGGGCTAATTACACAAGGATAAGAAAATCCCCAATTGGAGCAACTTTCATTGGAGGCATCCTAACTGCTTAACAACCACTGGTATGGTCGAGGCGCGCCCGTACCACTCGCCCGTACTACCCACCAACGCCTTCCTTATATCAATACATGCGACTTTCATAAAAGGGGAGAGACGAGAAGAACCACGGAACAAAAGTTACAGCCGCTGCAAGCCATCTAGAGGGGAAGATCAGATCTGAAAGAGGAGAAGAACTTCACCTCATTCCTCAATGAGCTCCAACCTCTAAACCACACACTCCACCACCATTCCATCATTGCTTAGATAGAGAGAGATTGGCACTTGTAAGATTATGGTTTGATACTTTGATCTACCTCTATTTGTATTTGATTGGATCTTTTATCACTATTGTGGTTTTCTATAATAACTTTGAGATGATTTTTATTTGCAATAAAATTATGGCTTTGATTTGTCTTCCTCTCATGTCTGAGTAAACTCCATAGGCGTGGGAAATGTAGGGGATTGGTGAGATGTGTTGTGCCTCCTTTAATTCCATCCATTTGTGATCGTTGTAATGCTTTATTTAAATAGTGAGATTGTATATCTATGTTTTCCTAATGCTTGTTATCTAATTTAAGGGCCCAGGTAACATGATCCAAAGATCTCAGTGGTATGAACTTGTATGCTAATAATTTGGCGACCCCCGAGTGAAACGGCCGATATCAAATAATATCTAACACTACTCGAGGACAACAAGAAACCATCAAGATTAAAGCCTTGATCCGGTCGCAAGACCTTAATTAATGCATTGACCATGGTCGTGGTAACAAGAAGATGGATCATTGGGATTGGGAAGAATTGGCCATGAGGACTTCTAGTCGGTATATGGGTTGCTTGCCTACTCACTTATAAATAAGAAATATCACTTTCACTTATTCTACTTATTCCATTTGGCACTTTCACTATCACCATGAACTATTTCTCTCCGCACCAAACTTCTCATTTGCAGGACCTTTACACACCTTTTGCATCTTTACATTTATGCAATCTACTTATTTCTTAAGCAAGTTCCTCTATCTTTTACTCACCACTTCCACCATCAACTTTTGCAGTCAATTCACTCAAGACCTATGACACCTTGGGTGCGACAGAAACACAACATAAAAACACTTTCCTAGGCTCCTTGTTGGGATCGATATAAAAACTGGAACTAATACTTCCGTGAAAACATTCTCTGACGAACTTGTGCACTTGCAGGCCATCATCGAGCAAGATCAAGGAGAGGAGCAAGCTCAATTTCAAGGTCAAGACGAGGATCAAAATGGTGGTGATGACCAAGTAGCTTCTCAAGAAACCATTGAGGAAGCTCATGCTCGTCCTGAAGCAAGGAGGATCACCAAGCTCATCCGAGAAGGACTTACTCTTGAAAATGTTGTTGGTAATCTTGAAAGGGGTATTACTACTTCTACCAAGTGGCTAACTTTGTTGGCCACAATAGTTTCATTTCTTGTGTAGAGCCCCAAAAGGTGTATGAAGCTCTTAAGGACCCCGATTGGCTTGAGGCTATTCGTGAAGAGCATCATAACTTCGAACGCAACAAAGTGTGGTCATTGGTGGAGAGACCCAAGGAGTGCCATAATGTCATCGGAACAAAGTGGAACTTCAAGAACAAGCAAGATGCAAATGGTATGGTCATTCACAACAAGGCTTCTCCCAAGTCGAGGGTATAGACTACGGTGAAACTTTCGCCCCCGTTGCCCGTCTTGAATCCATTTGTATCTTGCTTACATAGGCATCTCATCATAACTTTAAGTTACACCAAATGGATGTGAAAAGTGCATTTCTTAATGGTCCCTTAGATGAGTTGGTGTATGTCAAGCAACCTCCGGGTTTTGAGGACCCCAAGTTTCCAAATCACGTCTACAAAATTGATAAGGCACTCTATGGACTTAAACAAGCTCCACGTGCGTGGTATGAGTACCTTAGAAAGTTTTTGGTAGACCGTGGTTTCAAAGTTGGGTTAATCGACCCCACTCTTTTTACTAAGATAGTTGGAGGAAACTTGTTCATATGTCAAATTTATGTAGATGATATTATCTTTGGTTCTCCTAACAAAGCCTTCAATGATGTCTTTGCTAAGCTAATGACCGATGAGTTCTAAATGTCTATGATGGGAGAATCGCAATCCTTTCTTGGATTTGAAGAGAAGCAATTGATTGGAGGTATCTTCATTAATCAATCCAAATACATTCAATATATGCTCAATAGGTTCAAGTTGACGGATTTAAATGGAGACAAGACTCCCATGCCTCTCAAGTGTGATCTCACTCTCGATACTAAGGGCAAAGATGTGGATCAAAAGGTATATTGATCTATGATTGGTTCTTTGCTTTATCTTTGTGCATCTAAACTGGATATCATGTTAAGTGTGGGTGTTTGTGCATGGTTTCAAGACGCCCCAAAAGAAATCGACCTTGTGGCGGTCAAGCGAATATTTTGATATTTAGTTGATACCCCAAAGTTTCGCTTATGGTATCCCAAGGGCTCAAACTTTGTTTCTCATGCTTTCATGGATTCGGATTGGGCGGGAGACAAAGTTGGAAGGAAATAAACCTCCGGGGCTTGCCAATTTCTTGGTAGGTCCTTGGTGTGTTGGTCATCAAACAAACAAAATTGCGTCTCCTTGTCCTCTGCCGAATCAGAGTATATTGTGGCCGCTAGTTGTTGTGCTCAATTATTGTGTATGAGGAAAAGTTTAAAAGGTTACGGTGTCACTTGTGACAAAGTGCCTCTTATTTGTGATAATGAAAGTGCAATCAAGATCTCCTACAACTCGGTGCAACACACAAGAATGAAGCATATTGATATTCGCCATCACTTCATCCGGGAGCATGTGAACAATGGAGATATTGACCTCTCATATGTGAGCACCGAGAAGAATCTAGCAGATTTGTTCACCAAGCCCCTTTATGAGAAGAGATTCCGAGAGTTAAGGCATGAGGTAAATATCATAGATTCGAGCAATGTGGCTTGAGATCATTCAACCATACCCATTCTTTCATGTGTTATTTGATCTAGATGTAGGCATGGATATAGGGGGAGTGTGGTCCTAATTAATTGGGTTATCCCTCCCCCATTATGCCCAAAGTAAGAAATTCATTCTCTTAATATCATTTTGTGATATGTGAGCTTCAATGACGAGTTTTGGTAATGGGCCCAAGATATATCTTCGTGGTGCCAAGCCAAGTATACTCAAACATGGTGGCCTCGGCCACTGACCCTCTCAGTCACAAGAGGTTGCTCTTTCCTCATTTTTGTCATCTTTTGGTTTTGTTTGATGTTTGGGAACTTGCACTCTCATTTGGTGGTTATTGTCGCTTCTTAACTTGTTCGAGTGCATTGTTGCCACAATCAGTGTCGACATCTTATCCTAAGCCTTTTCTCTCAAATCCATTAGCCCTCATCCATATGCACAAGATCCCACCCTTCCCACCTAATTTTCTTGTCGAGTTTTCTTCAGGCCTCCCCGTACTACCGGATTTTCCGCGGTACTACCTGACCGGGCCAATTACCAGGAGAAATCCTGGAAACTGCCTCTGGTCCAGTTGTACCGGAAAATCAAGTGGTAACACTAATGACTGGTACTACCGGTGCTTCCGCGGTACTACCGGACTGGGCCAGTTCCCAGGAACAATCCTAGAAACTACCCTAGGTCCGGCTGTACCGGTAAGTTTTGCGGTACTACCGGTGCTCGGTACTACTGATGCGCTCGACTTTCAACGTAGAGCTCATTGCGAACCCCAAGAGGAAGGTATGATGAGCACAACAGTAAGTTTTCCCTCAGTTATGAAACCAAGGTTTAATCGAACCAGTAGGAGCAAGGAAACACCCCAAAGGTGTTACTAGCTGAGCTTTGGCAGGGTGCACTACCAGTGCTAGTAGCAACATGGAGACATGCACAACACAACCACAGAACTTTGTCCCCAACTTGCGATGAGGTTGTCAATCTCACCGTGTTTTGCGGAAAACAAAGGATTGGACGTATCGAATGGAAAGAAGTAAAAGTTTGCAGAAAGTAAACACAAAGTAGTAAACAGTTGTAGATTGTATGTAAAGAAAAAGGACCGGGATCCATAGTTCACTAGAGGTGGCTCTCCTTAGATAGATAACATGCTGGGTGAACAAATTATTGCGGGGAAATTGACAAATACCGAGAAAGCAATACATGCATATACTAATCATCTTGACTCATATGAGACTTGATTAGGAATTACAATATAATACATATACCTCCATCCAACTGCATCTATGACTAATAATCCACCTTCAGGTTATCATACAAACCCCCTCCAGTATTAAGTTGCAAGCAATAGATTATTGCTTTACGAACTGCGTTTAAAGTAAACAATACGATTGTTCTATGAACAAAGGATTGTTGTTTTCTCCCTAGTAGAAACAACACATCTAGTACCTTAGAGATTTCTGTCACTTCCCCAGATTACTAGAGGCATGAACCCACTATCGAGCATAAATACTAACTCTTGGAGTTGCGAGCATCTACTTGGCCAAGATAGCTACTAACAACGGAAAGCATGCAAGATCACAAATAACAAAGACATGATAGAATCAATAATCAATCTGAAATAGCATCTCAATATCCATCGGATCCCCGCAAACACAACATGTATGAATTACAAATAGATGATCTTGATCATGAACGGAGCTCACAAGATCTAAACATGAAAGCACAAAGGAGGAGAAACCAGCCATCTAGCTACTACATGGATCCGTAGTCCAAGGATGAACTACTCACGCATCACACCGGAGGCTTGCATGGTGATGAAGAAAGCCTCCAGGGTGAATTCCCCTCTCCGGCAAGGTGCCGGGAAGAGCTTCAGATCCCTCCCGATCTAGGGATGGAGATGACGGCGGCTATAGACTCTTTCGTGGATTTTTGATCGGGTCCTTAGGGTTTTTGTCTCGAGGGCAATATATAGGCGGAAGGAGAGGCCGAGGGGGTGCCAGGGCTGGCCTCACCACCCCCTGGCGTGGGCCAAGCTGGGACGTGCGGCCAGGTGGTGTGGTGGCCCCCTTGTCCCTCTCTATCTTGTGTTCTGGCACTTGATCACTTCCGGAAAAATAGGCACTTTGGCTTTTGTCCCGTCCAATTCCGAGAATATTCATTTTCTGACTTTCCTGGAACCAAAAACAGTAGAAAACAGGCAGCTGGCACTGTGGCTCTTGGTAATAGGTTAGTCCAAGAAATCATATGAAAAGTACTCCAAAGTTGGAACAAAACACAAGAAAGTGGATAAAACCAAGCATGGAACATCAAAAATT
Organism: Avena eriantha; assembly: GCA_910589775.1. NCBI lineage: Eukaryota > Viridiplantae > Streptophyta > Magnoliopsida > Poales > Poaceae > Avena > Avena eriantha. Next base: position 446,169,970 of record OU342744.1, read on the forward strand.
ATAGATACATTTGCAATGTATCAACATCCCCAAGCTTAACTCCTGCTCGTCCTCGAGTAGGTAAGTGATAAAAAGAAAGAATAATTTTTGAAGTGACATGCACCATTAAAGACTTGATCAAATTATTTGCAAAACATTCAAAGCTGGGATCATAGTACTTCAATCATAACATGAAAGACAAAGTTCTAGCAATAAGCAAAGAAACTATGATGCAACATGAAAAGTCACAAACAAAAGATTCATGAATAACAATGCTTTGCAAGACGTTTTTTTCTTTCACATAAACAAAACATAGCATAATAGTACTCAGCTTTTCCCTCAATAGAGTAGAAAATATAAATGCATAGGACACATTCAAAGTTCATAAGAGTGACTAGATACAATAGTTTAAAACAAGCAATAACAAGTTATGCATCAATCAACTAGTCTTGGGACAATGCACATAGAACTAAGAATGTCCACTATGCTCTCAAAGTAGGTGCATAAAGATAGAAGGTGGAGATTCAATATAATGGTGGAAGAAAATCCTTTTGTAAAAGGAAGTTGGGATTCAAGTCTCATAAAGTGCTTCCAAAAATTATGGTACTTGTACCTTTCAACTCTCATTGCCCCTATCATAAGCATCTTGAAGGTGATTAAGGTTAAAGTGACGCAACTAAGAGGATATGCTTGACAAGTTATAAACCGAAATCTCATGCCCCTTACTTACGAAGACCGATCCTCATGCTACTCAACTTCAGTCACGAGTAAGCTCTTGTCACTGTAAGTATATGTGTATCATTAAGAACCGCCAACGGGGTACCCCTTGCACATGATACAGGAGCTTTCCCATAATCAAAATGACAAGGCAAGCAGACAATGAGCATCTCAGCGATGTTTTTATTTGCTATTTGCATAGGTTTTTATTGAGGATGCTTCATAGAGTGCTCATTATGGTGATGCTGCAAGTTTCCACCATGATTAGGCATGGCTTAGGCTAGCGGCCCAGGCGTTTCTCTAACACACATACAAACTCCATGATCTTACAAGTTCCACTTTTATTTCACACCGCCGGGATCCGTAAGCAAAATAACATAATATCAACGGGGTACAAAGTACAAGTGCAATGTTGAAAGCGTTCCCCATGAAACATGGTTCTGCTAATTTCAACTTATAAAGCGCAAGCATATACGCAACAAAGAAGGACCCAATGGTTCAAGTTTATTAGAGGCAAAAAGTGAAGTGTGCCATCAAGTTCGTGACAGCTTTAATCACTAGTTTTCTCATAACAAGTGGAAGGTAAACAAAAGCATGAATATACTTGGAATAGCATAAGCTAGTAGGTAGGTATGGTGGACTCTTTTGGAATAACTTGGTTTAGGGAGTTGGATGCATGAGTGGAACTCATACTTTGTTGTGGAGGCTAGCAAAAGACTGGGAGCGACAAACTAAGAGAGCGATAATGGCCATAATCATGCAGAGCGACAAAACATCATTGATCAAAGCATAAAGTGATACTACAAGTTAAAAACTAAAGGATCATACAGGCTATGGTGGCTTTGGATAGGCATAACATGGTGTGAGCATGCGCCAAGTCAACCCAAATAAAGCATCAAAGGAGAATACCACTATACTATGCTTTAATATGCTAAAACAACACATGATTCATCCAAGGCACATTAAGCTATCCCAATTGTTTATAACAAGTCATGCTACAGCAAGGAATACTAAGCATAAAGCCAAAACAATATCAAGCATAGCATGACAAAGCATAGGCCACAGTCAAAAAACAAGCTCTTTTTACCACATAAGTATGAACTTTCCTACTCTTTTCCAAACCAAACCAAACTATTTGCAAACCAAATGTATGAAAGAGGGGGTCCAACCAATTTATTCAGAAAACTAAGCAAACCAAGCAAACTAAAAACCAAAACGAAAACGAAAAAGAAGACGCTCCAAGAACAACACAACTGTGCATGAAACAATAAAAATGAAGCGTTTGGAAGAAATCTGGGATTTTTATTGATAAAGAAGGGGATGTCTTGGGCATCCCCAAGCTTTGACGCTTGTACTTCTTGGATATTTCTTGGGGTGACACGCGTGGCATCCCCAAGCTTGAGCTTTAGTCCATCCTTCATCTCATTACTCATTCCTTCCATACACTTGAAAATTTTCCTTCATACAAAACTTCACACAATCTCATTAACAACATTAGTGCACTCAAGATAAATAAGTCTTAAGGTTCAGTTCGAACACAAAATGAACTTCCATTAGAACACTAGCTACTATAGAACTTCCCTCAAAAAGCTCAATTCCCCAAAAGAACTCAATAAAGAACTAACAAGAAGCAAATGCAGAAAATAGCAGAAATCTGTCAAAACAGACCAACAAGTAAAGACAATTTTTTTCGAAGACCTTCTGTTGCTCAAATCAAAAAGTGTTGAACTAACGAAAGTTAGATAACAACATCGGGCAGAAGAAAAAAATATTACAGCTCAATCCGACATATAAAGCTCTCTCACAAAATTTACGGTGAAGCACAAAAATCTGTTTCGGGACAGCAACTTTCCCAATCATTACTTCTCTCTTATTAGAGGTTACTCTTGACACAAAAAGAAAATAAAAAGGATAAGGGGAGGTCATTGCAGAGGTAATAACTTCCAAGACTCATCTAAAACTCATGGGTTATCTCCCAACAAGTACTTTTCTTTAACTCCTTTAAGTTAGGCATAAGAAGCAAAGAAAGAATCAAGTGTTCTCAAATGAAGAAGCATTAAGACCAAATTTTGTTTTCATAGGAGAAGCAAAAGACATCTTTTCTCTCTTTTTAGGGAAGTGTTCTATACCTTTCTTGAGCGGGAGTTGATATTTAATGGTGCCTTCTTTCATATCAATGATGGCACCAACAGTTCTAAGAAAAGGTCTTCCCAAAGTAATAGGACAAGAAGCATTGTATTCAACATCCAAAACATAGAAATCAACGGGGACATAGGAATCGTTAACCATAATAACAACATCATTAAGACTCCCCATGAGTTTGTTTTTAGCATTAGCATCAAGTGGGACATTCAAATAACAATGTTCAAGAGGAGGCAAATCAAGCATATCATAAATCCTTCTAGGCATAATAGAAACACTACTATCAAGATCACACAAAGCTTTGAAATAAAAATCATTCACTTTCATATTAATGATGGGTTCCCAACCATCTTCTTGCTTTAGAGGAATATAAGCTTTGTGTTTCATGTTTTCTTCTTTAATCTTTATGAGAGCATCAGTAATGTGTTTTGTAAAAGCCATGTTCATAGCACTAGCATTAGGACTTTTAGCAAGCTTTTGTAGGAACTTAATAACTTCAGAGATGTTGCAACCATCAAGATCAAAATCAACTTTATCATCTAAAGTAGTAGAACTATTACTAGCCTCAACTCTAGTGGTGGTAATAGTAGAAACACTAATGTTTCTAGCAATTTCATCTTCTCTTTCCCACTTAGCATGTAATTCAGCTAATAGTCTAACATTTTCATCAATTCTTACTTATATAGCATTGGTAGCTGCAAAGGGATTCTCATTAGTTTCAGGTTTAACAGCCATTTTATTTAAAGTAGATTGAGCTTCAGCCAAAGATGCTATATTTATTTCAGCATTAGAGAGTTTTTCCTCAATAGTTTTATTGAAAGCAGTTTGTTTACTAATAAACTCTTTAAGCATAACTTCAAGTTCAGAGGGAGCACTCTTATTATTGTTGTAAGAATTTCCATAAGCATTAACATTGTTGGGAGGATATGGCTTATAATTGTTGTTACCAAAATTGTTCCTATAAGCATTATTACCATAAGCATTGTTGCCAAAATTATTATTTCTTATGAAGTTCACATCAACTTGCTCTTCTTGAGCAACCAAAGAGGCTAAAGGAACATTATTTGGATCAATATGGGCTTTCCCTTTAACAAGCATAGACATAATAATATCAATCTTATCACTCAAGGAGGAGGTTTCCTCAACAGAATTTACCTTCTTACCTTGTGGAGCTCTCTCAGTATGACATTCAGAATAATTAATCATCATATTGTCCAAAAGTTTTGTTGCAGCACCCAAAGTGATGGTCATAAAGGTACCTCTAGCAGCAGAATCCAATAGGTTCCTTGAAGAATAGTTCAATCCTGCATAAAAAGTTTGGATGATCATCCAAGCAGTCAGTCCATGAGTGGGACAATTCTTTACCAAAGATTTCATTCTTTCCCAAGCTTGAGCAACATGCTCATTATCAAGTTGTTTAAACTTCATGATTTCACTTCTCATGGATATAATCTTAGCAGGAGGATAATATTTTCCAATAAAAGCATCTTTGCATTTAGTCCAAGAATCAATACTATTCCTAGTTAAGGAATTCAACCACTCTTTAGCTTTTCCTCTCAAAGAGAAAGGAAACAATTTCAGCTTAATAATATCACCATCTATATCCCTATGCTTTTGCATCTCACAAAGTTCAACAAAGTTATTTAGATGGGAAGCAGCACCTTCATTACCAATACTAGAAAATTGTTCTCTCATAACAAGATTGAGCAAAGCAGGTTTTATCTCAAAGAAAGTATTTTCAGCCACAGGTGGAGCAATAGGTGTGCTCATAAAATCATTGTTAATGGTGCTAATGAAGTCACACAACTTAGTGTTTTCAAGAGTAGTCATTTTTTGGGTTTTCAAATAAGAAAGCAAACTTGCAAAACTGATTTTTTGTGTGTTTTTGATAAAGAAACAAGCAAACAAAGCAAAAGAAACTAAGCGAAACAAAAAACAACAAAGTAAAGAGATTGGTTATGAGGGACTCCCCTTGTGAATATGTCCTTGACTCCCCGGCAACGGCGCCAGAAAAGATCTTGATGCGCTCGACTTTCAACGTAGAGCTCGTTGGGAACCCCAAGAGGAAGGTATGATGAGCACAGCAGTAAGTTTTCCCTTAGTTATGAAACCAAGGTTTAATCGAACCAGTAGGAGCTAGGAAACACCCCAAAGGTGTTACTAACTGAGCTTTGGCAGGGCGCACTACCGGTGCTAGTAGCAACGTGGAGACATGCACAACACAACCATAGAACTTTGTCCCCAACTTGCGATGAGGTTGTCAATCTCACCGTGTTTTGCGGAAAACAAAGGATTAAACGTATCGAATGGAAAGAAGTAAAAGTTTGCAGAAAGTAAACACAAAGCAGTAAACAGTTGTAGATTGTATGTAAAGTAAAAGGACCGGGATCCATAGTTCACTAGAGGTGGCTCTCCTTAGATAGATAACATGCTAGGTGAACAAATTACAGCGGGGCAATTGACAAACACCGAGAAAACAATACATGCGTATACTAATCATCTTGACTCCTCTAAGACTTGATTGGGAATTACAACATAATACATAGACCGCCATCCAACTGCATCTATGACTAATAATCCACCTTCAGGTTATCATACGAACCCCCTCCAGTATTAAGTTGCAAGCAATAGATTATTGCTTTACGAACTGCGTTTAAAGTAAACAATATGATTGTTCTATGAACAAAGGATTGTTTTTTTCTCCCTAGTAGAAACAACACATCTAGTACCTTAGAGATTTCTGTCACTTCCCCAGATTACTAGAGGCATGAACCCACTATCGAGCATAAATACTAACTCTTGGAGTTGCTAGCATCTACTTGGCCAAGATAGCTACTAACAACGGAAAGCATGCAAGATCACAAATAACAAAGACATGATAGAATCAATAGTCAATCTGCAATAGCATCTCAATATCCATCGGATCCCCGCAAACACAACATGTATGAATTACAAATAGATGATCTTGATCATGAACGGAGCTCACAAGATCTAAACATGAAAGCACAAAGGAGGAGAAACCAGCCATCTAGCTACTACATGGATCCGTAGTCCAAGGATGAACTACTCACGCATCACACCGGAGGCTTGCATGGTGATGAAGAAAGCCTCCAGGGTGAATTCCCCTCTCCGACAGGGTGCCGGGAAGAGATTCAGTTCCCTCCCGATCTAGGGATGGAGATGACGGCGGCTATAGAATCTTTCATGGATTTTTGATCAGGTCCTTAGGGTTTTCGTCCCGAGGGCAATATATAGGCGGAAGAAGAGGCCGAGGGGGTGCCAGGGCTGGCCTCACCACCCCCTGGCACGGGCCAGGCTGGGCCGCGCGGCCAGGTGGTGTGGTGGCCCCCTGGTCCCTCTCCGTCTCGTATTCTGGCACTTGATCACTTCCGGAAAAATAGGCACTTTGACTTTTGTCCCGTCCAATTCCGAGAATATTCATTTTCTGACTTTCCTGGAACCAAAAACAGCAGAAAACAGGCAGCTAGCACTATGGCTCTTGTTAATAGGTTAGTCCAAGAAATCATATGAAAAGTACTCCAAAGTTGGAACAAAACACAAGAAAGTGAATAAAACCAAGCATGGAACATCAAAAATTATAGATACATTTGCAAAGTATCAACTACTAGTCCCAAACCCGGTACTAACGGTCGGAAGTTTCGGGTTAAGTGACGGGTTGGACAGGGAGGCACCCTTCGGTGCCTCACTTTTCCCCATCTCCCTTACATAACACTGCCAATGCCCGGAGTCGCCCTTGCTGCTGGGACCGTGCCTCCGCCCATATCCGTCGGATTCCTTCTAGACCCGGCCTCCGTGCACCCTACCCATCGTTCTCCTCCACCATGGACACTGGTACAACCATATTTCCTCCCCTCTCTGCGTTTTGACTTGAATCTAGATCTAGGTTTGATTCTTGGTCAAATCCGCCTTTGGATGGTTGTTTTCTTCGCATACCTCTCCAATACACACCTCTTGTACATGGGAATCCTGCTTTTGTGTGGATTTGTGCTCCATTGAGGTCCCTCCCTACCGGATTTGTGCTCAGTCCCGCACCTCTGGTAGTACCGGACATTTTTTCTAGTACTATTGCTTGCGTGCGGTACTACCGGTCACATGTCCGGTACTACCGGATCTCACAGAACCCAAATCCCCCCCAAAACTGGGATTCCTTGCGTCTCTTGTTTAGGGATCTTGTGCCCTCATCCCCGTGCTTTTCTCCCTACTGCTTTCACAGGTGCAGGTGGCTCGTTTGCATGGAAACGGTCCAAGGCTAGTCATGAGATCAAGGAAGATTTTGCTTTTGATTTTGGTTTTGAAGAGGAAGTTATACCATAGCCAAGCAACCGTATGAAGCTCAAGACTCGGGGTGGTCATGGAGGAGCTACCAAGGGGACATCTGGTCGTGGTAGTCCTCCTTCCCCTCCCCCTCCCACTGGGCGCACTAAGAGTGTGAGTGCAGGGCCATCAGGGCCAGTTGGCCCAAAGCGGATGTCTAATCTTTCTGAGGAGGAGTTTGCTATCTTGCGGAAAGAGAACCCTTACCTTCATGATCATGACCGTGGCTGTGAAGGTAGTTTATTCTACACCAACTTTTAGGAGAGGGTGTTCAAGGAGGTTCTTCTGCACAATGACCAGTTGTTTGTGGACCAGAAGTCGATTTCTATGGCTCACATCAACAAGCATAGTGAGTACTTTGGGGAGGACAAGGATATTTGTACCAATATTTGCTTGCTTCCTATCATGGAGTTCAAGCAAGACTTTGACCCTTAGCTTGTGGCTCAGTTCTTTGCCACTTTGCCACTAATAGCTATGAGATGCGACACATTTTTCATGGCTCTATTTGATGGTTTTCTCCCGGATTTGATCGTTTTCTGGCTTTACCTAACGCTAATACTTTGGTAGCGAAGAAAACTTGGTTTTTAATGTGTGTTTCAGGTTCTGAACGTAAACAGAAGGATTTAACTAGAGAAATACAATATTCTAGAGAAAACAAGTGAGTCTCACTTTGGAAGCACGCAAGGGGAGTTCACAGAAGCTTTAACAAGCAACTATACAGCGGCAATATTTTCCGGCCATATAGTTCCCGCCGCCTCTGCCTTGTCCAAAGGGACAACTTCCGTGAAGGGACCGGGGACGAAAACACAACACAGCAACCGCCATAGCATCCAGAAGGGAGAAAGAAGAGATCCGGAGAAGAAGGGGAAGAGGTTCTTCATCTCGCTCCACGATCTTCAACCTCGAAGTCAATACACCCCCATAGCCACTACTTGTACTTGAGAGAGAGAGGGATCTCCACCTTTCAAGACTATGGTTTGAGATTGTTTCTTCCCATCTTGAATTGTGTTGGATATTTTTCTATTCTTATTGTGGATCTCCACGGTAATACAAACACGAATTCCCTTTATTCAATTATAATGGTGATCTATTCTTCTCTCATGTGTGAGTAATTCATTTGGGAATGGGAGATGTAGGGGATTGGTGAGATGTGATGTGCCTTCATATTTTCCATTAGTTTGTGATTGATTATAATTACTATATTATGTGTGCTTGACTATCTATGGGATGCCTAATGCTTGTTGTCCAATTAAGGGCCCAGACAACATGATGCTTTCTTCTACATAGATAAGATCTTGTTCGCTAGTGGATCGGCGACCCCCCGGGTGACATAGGGATATCAATGGAAAGGTAGTTGACTCGAGGATAACGAGTAACCACTATACTTATTGCATTAGTCCGATCCAAGGAGCTTAATCTCTAAGCGACCTGAAGGGTCTTAATCGTCTAGTGTCTGACCATGGTTTTGGTAACAGGCTAGTAGGATTATTGAAGTTGGGATGAAATCTACCAAGAGGAGTTCCGGGTAATTATGGGTTGCTCGCCTACACATATATCTATAAGATTATAATTGTTACGTTTACCACTCATCCACCTGGCACAGTCAGTATCACCGTGAACTGAATCTCCCCGCGCCTTCTTTCGCCATCTGCAGGAAACAACAAAGTTGTTCTTTAGTTTTATGCTTTATCTAAAGTTTACATTTTAGTTCTATTTAAATACATCTCATTTAATCAAAACCCCATTACTATTTTCAACACTTGCAGTCAATTCACTCGAAGACCTGTGACAACTTCGGGTGTGACAGAGACTTCACCTACAAACATTTACCTTTGAGCTCCCTGGGGGATCGGTATCTGAACTTCCAAACTAGCTACAAATGATATGTGCTCTTGCAGACATCAAGCTATTTTCTGGCGCTGTTGTCGGGGAGCTAAGTACTAAGTTTTTGTCTTTTGACATTTCAGGTGTTGCTACTACAAAAGGTTCTCCTTAGGAGACAAAGGGTCTACACGCTCTGGTAGGACCTACCCGCCGGATTATATTGAGCGCGTGCCTGCTTAGAGGCGCAAAGAAATTATTGAAAAACTTTTAAGATCAAATAAAGTTGAAGTTTAAAACATGAGTGATATTATGGAAATCATATCTATTTACAGGACAACTCCTATGAAACCTGAGAAAACTCTCAGGAAATATAGTGCTCCAAGTTCTCAATTTCTTAAACAACCATTAGAATTCCCTAATCCTGGAGTTAGAGAATATCGATTTGATGGTGGAATTATTAAAATTTTGCAGGAGAAAGCTTTCAGTGGAAGAGAAGATGAAGACCCAAGAAGACATATTAGAGAGTTTGACGATGTGATAACATCGCTTGGACCAAAAGGTTTGCCAAGAGACTTCTCTCGTCTTAAATTATTTTGATGGCCTCTTAAAGGTAAAGCTCTAGACTGGTTATATTCTCTCCCTCGTCATTACATTAAATGTTGGGAAAACTGCATTACTAAATTCATAAACAGGTTTCTTCCTTTTAAAAAGGTAACTGAAGTAAGAAAGAACATAGGCAACTTTAGTTAGAACGTGGGAGAAAACTACCCACAAGCCTGGGAAAGATTCTTTGGAATCATCAATAGTATTCCTAATCATGGCTATTCTGAACTAACAATTTGCCATTTATTTTACCACAGTCTCAATACTCAATGTAGAGAGTTACTTGACTTCTCAGTGGGAGGATCAATAAATACTTTGACTATTAAATAATACTTGGAATTAATGTCTACTAGGGCTAAGAATGATTCTTTGTATAATCCTGATTTTGGTACTAATCCGGAAAAAGGGATACTTCGCATAACTCCTGAACTTATGCCCGAGGTACGCAAAACAATGAAATAAAAAGGTATACCTTCTGAACTAGTTAAGGAAAACAAAGTAGATTTGTTACAAGTTTTAACTGTACAAGATCAAGCTAGAAAAGTTTTTCAACAATTAAAACATCGACAAGTAAAATATCATAATAACTTGCATAAGCATTTCAAAAAACACAAAAAGATTTTGGCGAAACTCACTGAAAATTATGATGAGATTGGCCAAGAAATAAAAGTGTTTCACAAGTACCTTAGTATGATTGAAAACTAGTGTGAACAAATAGCATCTGGTTTTCAAATGTTTCTTTGTGAAGACGAAGATATTCATGTTTCTGCTAATGTTGTCACAAGAAGGGGTGCAGTTGTTACATGACCCTGAGGAACACCGGAATACGAAGCTGAGAAAGAGCAAAAGGAAAAAGTCTTGCTCGAAACAAGCCAAGAAGATGATATAGTGGTGGATCCTCAAGATGAAACTGAAACGCAAGATCAAACCAAGGAGGACCAAAATGATGCACAAGATGACCGTTATGACTCTGATGCAGAGATGATGGATCCAAGAGAAGATAAAGAAATAAGCAAGGAAGATGAAGTTGTTATGGTAGAAAAGAAGAAAAGCAATAAGCAACAACAAAAGAAAGCAACGAAAGAGCCTGACCCTCCACAAAAGGTAAAAGACAAGAGTAAGTCAGGTGAGAAAAATCTTCCTTATCCAGATCGAAAAAAGAAAGCACCCGATCAGGTAATTTATAATTCTTTTACAAAGGCACTTAGTGACCTTCGTATGGAAATTCCATTTGTGGATGCAATCAAAGTTCCTATTTATGGTAAATTCCTCTTTGATATTCTTAGTAGAAATAAATAACTGAAACTGTTGCCATGGTAACTAGCTATCCTGCTAATGGGAAGATGTTGTCTAAGTCTGGAGATCCCAGAATACCAACTACTTCATGCTCAATAGGTTAAACTGATATTCACAATGCCTTGTGTGATCTAGGAGCAGGAGTTAGTGTAATGACATACTCCCTCTATAAAAGGTTAGGATTAGGGGAGTATTCTCCTACTACTATCACTTTACAGATGGCTAACAAGTGCACTAAACAACCCATTGGAATGATTGAGGATGTCTTACTTAGGATAGATGAGCATGTTATTCCCACTGATTTTATTATTCTTGAAATGCCAGAAGATGCAAGATTATCTATAATACTAGGAAGACCTTTCCTCAGTACTACAGGTGTATAAGTAGATTGTGCTGAAGGAAAGATAATCTTCAATGTTTATGATGCTGAAATCATCCGGTATTTTCCAAAGAAGCTAAAAGCAGGAGAAAGATATGTTCCACCGGCAAAACGAGTTCATGTGGTAAGTTCCTTTTATAAGGGGCAACCCAAGGTAAGAATTCGAGAATTCGACAAGAGGTTGAGTTATTCAACCATTTTTAATTAATGCTTAATGGGAGTCAAACCATTTTCGTCAATTTAGTAGGATAAAGAATAAAAAGTGCATCGCATTCCTACCACTTTTTCACAGACATTCTTGCATAAGCGCACCCGTGAAGATGCAGCTGTCAAAAAGTAGTAGAAACATCAATTGAATGAGTAGAGAATAATAATAAGAATAAAAGTTTGAGTTTTCTATTTTCAGAAGCTAAAATTTTGCTTTTAATATGCTAATGTTGGTCAACAGTTTTTACTATCAATTTTTTGTTAAAAACTAGGTATTTCGCTAAGTTATCGGGTAAGAAGGTATCATCGAAGAAATAGAATTTTTTTGATGACTACTGATAGTTTAACGACCAACTATACGGCGGGAATAAAAATTTCGGCCATATAATTCCGGTCGTATAGTTACCTTTGCCATCAACAAATTTTCCTCGAAGGCACAGAGAGTTTAACGACCAACTATATAGCAGGAATAAAAAATTCTGGTCATATAGATACCGATGCCTTCGTACAAAATTTTCTGAAAGTTACTGAGAGTTTAACGACCAACTATATGCGGGAATAAAAAATTCCGGCCGTATAGCTCCGGTCGTATAGATATCGATGCCTTCGTAGAATTTCATCCCAAAGCTACTAAGATTTTAATGACCAACTATACAACGGGAATAAAAATTCTGGCTATATAGTTCCATTCGTATAGATATTGATGCTAGTTTTGGGAATTTATCTCGAGAGGCAGACAGTTTAACGACCATACGGCGGGATTGTTGCGATCCGGCCGTATAGTTGTGTGTATAGCTATTTCCTATATAAAGAAACCCTAGTTGGCGGCACCGCCACAACTACACGAGCGGAGCAACATCACCCTCCCGTATAGTTCCGGCTGTATAGTTTGCTGCGACCACAAAATCGCACCAGGGCGGCTAGGTCTTCCTCCTCTCCTAATTATTTCTCTCATATTCTCTCTCCAAACCTCTCAAAATCCACCTAGAACTCTTGATTATTTGCGGATTTTGTTCGTTTGAGTTGGGGAATCAACATATCGGTATGTTTCTCTCCCTATCCATGCTTTATTTTCAGATTTCCATGGTTGAAACTCTCACATTGATCCAGTGGATGAACTCAAGCTTATTTTGTTTTTCCTATTAATATCTCACGTTAGGATTGAATTTTTCCACTAGGATCATTCATATACCATATAGAAACTATATGCCTAAGGTTTATGGTCAAATTTTTCAGTGCATCATGATGAACAAAATCGGTTACCTCTTTCATTTGAGCAAGCATCCACGGGGTGAGGTCTCGAGCTTAGGGTCCCGAGCTCCGCGCAACTCCAAGTTGGACATTGTCTTATTGAGGAGGGTGCTGCCCACACAATGGGCTGACCACAAATTTCTCACTGCGACAGGGTTGAAGGAGGATTTCGACCTCATGTGCAAAAAGGCGGGGTTGATAGTGCTTGGCTTCACGAGCCACAACACCTACGCCGAGCTTACCCATGAGTTCCTTGCCTCCTTCAACGACGACCACATGGAGAAAGATAATATGTGCATGATAAGCTTCACCATGAACCGGCAGCACTATGACATAAGTTTCTAACAATTTTGCACTGCTTTCAGCTTCCCTCATACTGGGGAGCATAATGTTACTAACCTCTATAGTGTCACAAGTGGAACGACTTGGGAGGTTATTTCTATTAATGGTGGCAGGCACTTTAATCAGAGGAAGATGTACACCATTTAGAACCCAACCCTCCGCTACTACACTCTGTTCCTCGCCAACACACTACTCAGGAGAGGTGACACGGGCTCCATGGCCAATGCAGACATGGCAATGATCACCAAGGCTCTCTTCCCCACTGATGACCCACAAGTATAGGGGGTGTATCGCAGTATTTTTGAGGGAAGTGAAACCCAATTTATTGATTCGACACAAGGGGAGCCAAAGAATATTTATAAGCCTTAACAACTGAGTTGTCAATTCAGCTGCACCTGGAAACAATCTTGCTCACAATAGTGTATCAGTAGCAACGGTTTTGTAGTAGGAATAGTAAAGTAACAGTAGTAGTAAAGCAAAGATAGTAGTAACAAAAGTAGTAAACAGTGGGATTCGAGTGCGGTAGGCATAGGGATGGATGGACGGGCGTTGCATGGACAAGACAATTCACATAGCAATCAGAACATAGGGCAATTGCAGATAAATAAGATAAAGCATCCAAGTACTAGACAATCCTAGGCATGTGTTCCATAAATAGTCATACGTGCTCGCAATGAGAACTTGCACAACATCTTTTGTCCTGCCAGCCCGTTTGCAGCGGGGCCTCTAGCGAACTACTGGCAATTAAGGTGCTCCTTTTAATAGAGTACCGGAGCAAAGCATTAACACTCCGTGAACACATCTGATCCTCACATCAAAGCCTTTCTCTTCCGGTTATCCCGATTTCTATCACTTCGGGGCCATTGGTTCCGGACAACAACGTGTGTATACAATTGCAGATAAGACCAAAAACAATACTATCATAACGAATCAATAACATGTTCAGATCTGAAATCATAACACTCGGGCCCTAGTGACAAGCATTAAGCACAACAAGTCGCAAAAAAGTCATAAAGCACTAATAAAAGATACTAGGCACCATGCCCTAACAATCTGATGAAATTACATGAACAATCTCATCCAATCCCTACCATCCCCATAGCCTACAGTGGGGGATTACTCACTCATAGATGGGGGAAACATGGATGGTCGATGGAGAAGCGATGGTGATGATGATGGCGATGATCTCCTCCAATTCCCCGTCCTGGCAGGGTGCCAGAACGGAGTTTCTGGTGCTGTTTCGTGGAATCTGGTGGTGGCGGCGGAGCGGAACTCCTTCTAGAAAATCGTCGAACCCCCCGAAGTTTTTAGGTCAGAAGGCTCCTTATAGGCGAAGAGAGAGGCCGAGGGGGTGCCTGGGGGGCCCACACCACCCCCTGGCGCGGCCTGGCCTGGCCCACGCTACCAGGTGGTGTGGCCACCCCATGGCTCTTCTCCGTCTCGTATTCTGGCTCCTGGAGTCTTCGGGTGCAATAGGATTTTTGGCATATTTTCCGGTATTTTTCCTAATAGTTGATTTTCTGCACAAAAAGTAGACACCAAGGCAATTCTGCTGAAAACAGCGCCAGTCTGTGTTAGTTGCATCCAAATCATACAAGTTTAGAGGAGAAACATTAGCAAAAGTGTTCGGGAAAGTAGATACGTTTTGGACGTATCAACTCCCCCCAAGCTTAGCTTATTGCTTGTCCTCAAGCAATTCAGTTGAAAACTGAGTGCGATAAAAGAACTTTCACGAACACAATTGCTTCATATGATGTAAATATTCTCAGCAATTGTGATCAACTAATTGAACAGTTCATAATAAAGAGTATGCAACTGAGTCTAATTAATAGTCATTGCAAGCTATGAAGAGATTCCAACTCAAGAATAATAAGTAGCATGAAGCACAAACATAAGCAACATTACAATGCTCATAAAAAGGTATGATAGAGTGGTATCTCGCTTGCCTTTGATTATGAATGCCAAGGCACCTCTGAAGTTCAAGTGATGACTAGAAGTAAATATATCAAGGATACAAGCATCAAAGTCATAACACAAATAATCAAGTAATGGAACAAACACAAAGAATGACAACTATGCTCTCAAGAATGTGCTCAAAGAATATGTGGAGACTCAACAAGTAGAAGAAAAGGTTTTGAATAATTTCAAAGGCTTCCAAATGCTGAAAGTATGGTACTTGTTAGCTTTGAGCTCTCATTGCCCCTATCATAAGCATCTTTAATGTGGTTAAGGTGAAAGTGACACAGCTAAGAGGATATGCTTGACAAGTTATAAATCGATGTCTCATGCCCCTTACTTACGAAGACCGATCCTCATGCTACTCAAATTCAGTCACAAGTAAGCTCTTGTCATTATAAGTATATACGGATCACAGAGAACCGCCAACGGGGTACCCCTTGCACATGACACGGGAGCTATCCCATAATAAAAATAACAAGGCAAGTAGACAATGAGCATCTCGGCGATCTTTTTATGTACTATGTGCATAGATTTTTATTGAGGATGCTTCATAGAATGCTCATTATGGTTATGCTGCAAGTGTCCACCATGATTAGGCATGGCTTAGGCTAGCGGCCCAGGCGTTTCTCTAACATACATACAAACTCCATGATCTTACAAGTTCCACTTTTATTTCACACCGCCGGGATCCATAAGCAAAAGAACATGATATCAACTAGGTACAAAGTACCTATGAAGTGTTGAAAGCGGTCCCCATGATACATGGTTCTGCTAACTTCAACTCATAAAGCGCAAGCATATGCGCAACAAAGAAGGACGCAATGGTTCAGGTTTATTAAGTGCACGAAAATAAAGTGTGCCATCAAGTTTGTGAGAGCTTTACTAACTAACTTTCTCATAACAAGCAAACATTTTATCCGGAAGAAAATAAGGCATAATGAATATGCACGGGAGTAGCAAATGATGCTAATAGGTAGGTATGGTGGACACTTTGTAAATATTTGGTTTAGGGAGTTGGAAACATGAGTAAAGTACTCAGTGAAAGTGAAGGCTAGCAATAGTGAGGGAGCGACCAACGAGAGAGCAATAGCTGTCATTATCATGCTTGTAACAAAACATGACTACTCATGGCATGAAAGTGATTCAAGATCCTCAAGGCAAAATAATTCATCAAGGCTTAACTGATTATCACAGTCATGTGCATGCGTGACCATGTGCCAAGTCAATTCAAATGAAACATTCAGAGGAGGATACCGCAGTGTCATACCAATTTATGAATAGAGCAATGCAAGCAAATATTCATAAGACATGCTACAAACTATTAGCGAGCTAGAGCTAATCATAAGAAAGCAAGAACTACTAAGCATCCAAAGATAACATACACCCTACTTGAAAGGACTAAGCAAGCTCACAATGATGAGTATATGTACAAAATGAAAACAAATAGAGTTCGTTACCAGCCTCTTACCATGCCTCAAGTTGTCATTGATCCTCATTATTGCTCTTCACTTGTGTGGCTTGAATAATAATATGAAACCAATATCCACTGAGGACTGCCGAACCCTGTAGCAAACTCGCAAAAACCAAAGAAGAACGACAAATATTTTTGGTGTTTTCGATTTTTAAACAAGAACCAAAAGAGAAAAACAAACAAAGCAAAATCTTTTTGGGTTTTTCGAATAGTTCAAACAAAGCAAAAAGGGAAAACCAAACCAAGGCAAAAAGAAGAAGCAAACCAGAGATAAACAACATAAATATTTTTGGTCTTTTTGTGTTTTTAGAAAGCAAAAGCAAAGAAGAACGAAAAGTAAAAAGAGAACGAAAACATGAATATACAAAGTACCCACGCAACATGATATGGAGATGAGTGCGGTGTCGGCGTACTTCCCCCAAGCTTAGGTTTTTGTCCTAAGTGGGTATCAATCCATGTACGAATAGGGGTTCCAAGCGGGCGGATCTGGGTAAGAATGGTCGTAGCTGGGCCCATGAGAAGAAGAAGAAGCTCCCCAATCATAAGCGGGCTGCTGATATGAAGATTCTCCCTCATTTGAGGGCTGGACCAAATCATCCGTGACCTCCCTTCCAGTGTCCTGCTCCTATTGGGAGAGCTCTCCCAAGTACGTGTCAAGCTCCTCCTCAGTGAGGGACCATCCTTCCCTATTATCAAGGTTAAACAAGACAGGTGCAGGAAAAAGAACAACATGCTCGAACTTGCTCTTTCTCTAACCAGCTTTGAGAAAGGTTATTTCATAAGATAACTCACTCATACTAGCCCACGAGGAAACGAATTTATGCTGTATCTTGGAATTAAAATGAAGCCTCTCTATGGGAAACTGTTCGTCTAAATGATGAGGCACTAAACCATGCAATGCTAGTAAACGAGAAGCAATGAGGCCCCCACAAATTCCACCTTTCTCACGGTTAGCAGCAAGACGGAAAGCTACCAAAGCACCCAAGTTGTAAGACATATCTCGTCTAAGAGCAGCAGAGATAAATGCTAGATCAAACGAAGATAACTTATTGGCAGTTTTCCTAGCAAGAACACACTTGGCAATAAAATAGGCAAAGTAGCGAATGGAGGGAAAATGAATGTTACGGATTTTTCCACTCTCCTTCGAGAAGCTACTCCCTTGGCAAATTTCTGCGTATAAATCCATGAGTGGTTCAGGTCTCTCCTTAATCTTCCTACATGATCCCCATTGAGGTACCTTAATAGCTGCACAAAAATCATCAAGAGAAAGATTGATAGCAATATTGTAAATTTTGTAATGGACCATGGGGTTAGGAAAATAGTGACTAAATTGGAAATCCTGCACCACAAACATGGTTAGCTTCACAAATTGACAAGGTTCATCTTCCAAAAAGTGCTCTAACCCTGCATTAGAAACCAAAGTGTGGAAATCTTGTAGAATTCCTACAGCACTCATGAACTCAGAGCATGGATAAATGGAGGGAAAAACTTCCTCCTCCCGGTGGACCTTCATGACCTCAGGTACCCAAATCCCCTTTTGGTTTAGGTGGTGGTCACTCATCTTCTATTCTGAAATTTAAACACCTATTAAACAAGCGATTCCAAAGTAAATATAATGAAGGATTCTACTCATAGGGACTTGTAAGAGGCCTAAACATGCATCAAAACTATATATCTAAGCATCAAACAAGCTTACAAGCCCTCATAACCAGTCACCTACAGCAGCAAAATACTCAATATATAATCCACTAAACACAAATCTACTTGGACAAGGGGAGGAGTCACATACCAGGGAACAAATGCTCCAAATTTCAGCAAGAAAGATGGGCTGAGCAAGGAGATCGAAAAAATCGAGAGCAAGCACAGCAAGAACATGATTTTGATCTATGAACTGGAGCTTACTCGGGAGAGAGAAGAAAGTGGCAGGTGAGAGAGTTAGTGGGGGCTAGGGGTGGCCCACACCAGGGCATGGCGCCACCCAAGGCTGGCCGCGCCACCATGTGGTGTGCCTGCCTGGTAGCCCCCCTTGGTACCTCCCAGGTACTCCTCTGCCCCTTTTTTCACGTAAAAATTTAATATGAATTTTCTGGAATTTTTTGAGACACTTTATTTTTGGGCAATTTTCGGAAATAGAAGAATGATTTTTCTGACAGACAGATTTTTTTTCTTTTTTGGAAACATGATGCAAGGACAAAACAAGGCTAGAACTACAGAAGTTCTAACAAGCAAGCAACTAACAACAAATAGAAAGCTAAACAAAAGCAAAAACTAAAATGCAAAGGATAGAAATAAACGGAGATAATCATAATGAAAACATTGTTTTGTTCAATGGAATCCTTTTGTTAACAAGGTTGATCAAGTCTTGCTACAAAAACAATTGCATATGAGACAAAACTTTGTATTCCACTAATGATTATGTTACCTCAACCTTGATAGCAATGGTCCCAATCATAATAGTTTCAAATTTTTCTCTTGGTATGGGACAATATATTTCTCCAACTTGAATGCCCTCAACATGTTCAATTAAATTCAAACCATAAGTCCTTTCAATCTTCTTGGGGAAATAGACAGTATGTTCCTTGTCATTAACATTGAAGGTCACCTTTCCTTGATTACAATTAATAACAGCTCCTGTAGTATTAAGAAATGGTCTCCCAAGAATAATAGACATATTATCATCTTCAGGCATTTCAAGCACAACAAAATCAGTTAATATCAAGCAATTGTGAGCCACCTGAACAGGTACATCCTCACATATACCCATAGGAATAGTAGTTGACTTATCAGCCATTTGCAAAGATATATCAGTTGGTATTAATTTTTCAAGTTGAAGCCTCTTATAGAGAGAGAAAGGCATAACACTAACTCCAGCACCCAAATCACACAAAGCAGTTCTAACATAACTGTTATTAATAGAGCAAGGGATAGTTGGAATCCCTGGGTCTCCAAGTTTCTTAGGAACCTTACCATTGAAGGAATAATTAGCAAGCAAAGTAGAAATTTCTTCATTAGGGATCTTCCTTTTATTTGAGACAATGTCCTTCATATACTTTGAGTAAGGAGGCAATTTAATAGCATCAGTCAAAGGAATTTGCAAGAATAAAGGCTTCATCCACTCACAAAACTTATTATAGTGTTCATCTTCCTTTGACTTGTGTTTCTTATCAAGGAAAGGCATAGGTTTTTGGACCCAAGGTTCTCTTTCACTACCATGTTTCTTAGCAATAAAATCTTCTTTGGTGTATTTAGTATTCTTAGTGTGGTTTTCAGGTTCTTCTTCAACTTTTTCTTCATTAGGAACAACATTTTCTTCATTACCACTTTCAGTTTCAGCATCAGAGATAGATATACTATTAGGATCTATAGCTGGTTCAGAGGGTTCTACAACAGTTTTATGTTTCTTTTTCCTTTTCTTACGAGTAGAACCACTATTTTCAGCTTGTTGAGAATCCTGCTCAATTCTTTTGGGATGCTCAAGATATGGAGGATCCTGGGTAGCAGCTCCACTTCTAGTTGTAATTTCATAAGCATGTTTTTCTTTAGCAGCATTAACTAGCAAGTCGTTTTGCACTTTAACAAGTTGATCTATTTGAGTTTGAACCATTTGAAAGTGTTTAACAATCATTTTAACATCATTAGAGGTTCTTTCCACAATATCTTTCAACTCAACAATAGCTCTAGTGTTCTCCATTAGATGATTTTGCACCCTTTTATTAAAGTTATCTTGCTTAACAATAAAGATATTGAATTCTTCTAAGCATTGATCAGGAGGTTTGGAGTAACGGATATCACCTTCATCAAAGTGTTGGAGAGAGTGTACCTCAATAGTGGATGAGTAGGAAATAGGCTTGCATAATTGTTCTATAGGAGGTAAATTCTTGACATCTGCAGCTTTAATTCCCTTCTCCTTAAGACATTTCTTAGCTTCCTTCATCACTTCATCATTTAATTCAATAACTCCCCTCTTCTTTGATGTTGGAATAGGCATGGGAATAGATGGTTCAGGTACAATTACTTCAGGTATAGCTTGTTTAGGAGGAGTCCAATCTTCGTAATTCTTGCTTATTTTAGCCATTAATTCCTCAGCTTCCTTAGGAGTCCTATTCCTGAAAACACAATCAACACAACTATCTAGGTATGTCCTAGATTCCTCGGTTAGTCCATTATAAAATATATCAAGAAGCTAATTCTTAGGTAATGGACTTCCAGCTTGTGCATGAATGAAAGCACAAAACCTTGCCCAAGATTCGGGCAATACCTCTTTTTCTCCTTGTTTAAAATCAAAAAGTTCCTGCAAAATAGCATGTCTAGCACTGGGAGGAAAATATTTCTGCAGGAAAGTACTAATCAAGCAATCAGGGCTATCAATAGATCCAGGAGGTAAATTACTAAACCAAGTTTTAGCTTCTCCTTTCAGTGAAAAGGGGAAAATTTTAGCAACAAAGTAAGTACGCATCTTAATATCATCAGAAAACAAGCCACTCATGGTAGAAAGTTCATTCATATGTGCTACCGCACTTTCATTCTTAGTCCCACAAAAGGTTCTTTCTCGACAATAGCTATGTAAGATAGATCGAGAGAGAAATCATAGTCTTCATCTATAATGTTTATGGGCGAAGCAGCAAACTTAGCATCAAGAGACAATTTGGGTCTAATAGTACGCCTCTCAAGGAGACTCTTAACAGTGCTCCTATCATGGGTTTTCTTACATTCTTTAATAAACTCATCGGTCATCTCAACATAACCATCTTCAATATCATAACTCTCACTAGACTCAGGTGAGCTAACAGGTGTGGTAGTGTCTTCATTAGGAATTTTGGTATTTCTAGCTATAGTTCTAGCAATCGTAGCATCTAGAAAAGGACCTAATGAACCACTCTTAAGCATCAGAAGTTTCAGATTCAGCAGTAGTAGCAGTGTGTGTAGCATGTGTATGTGGTGGTGTAAGGAACTTACTCAAAACAGATGGTGAATCAAGAGCAGCAGAGGTGTTCAGAACCGTACCTCTTCTTGTAGTGGATGGTAAAATAGGAACCTTGCCATCATGAGACTTACCCATGATGGATGGATAGCAGCGAACTATAGAGAATCCAAGTGAACTTGATAAATAAAGCTATGCTCCCCGGCAACGGCGCCAGAAAATAGTCTTGATGACCCACAAGTATAGGGGGTGTATCGCAGTATTTTCAAGGGAAGTGAAACCCAATTTATTGATTCGACACAAGGGGAGCCAAAGAATATTTATAAGCCTTAACAACTGAGTTGTCAATTCAGCTACACCTGGAAACAATCTTGCTCACAGCAGTTTATCAATAGCAACAGTTTTGTAGTAGGAATGGTAAAGTAACAGCAGTAGTAAAGCAAAGACAGTAGTACGTGCGTAACAAGACAATTCAATTAACAAAAGAAGTAAACAGTGGGATTGAGTGCGGTAGGCATAGGGATGGATTGTCGGGCGTTGCATGGACAAGACAATTCACATAGCAATCAGAACATAGGGCAATTGCAGATAAATAAGATAAAGCATCCAAGTACTATACAATCCTAGGCATGTGTTCCATAAATAGTCATACGTGCTCGCAATGAGAACTTGCACAACATCTTTTGTCCTGCCAGCCCGTTTGCAGCGGGGCCTCTAGGGAACTACTGGCAATTAAGGTGCTCCTTTTAATAGAGCACCAGAGCAAAGCATTAACACTCCATGAACACATGTGATCCTCACATCAAAGCCGTTCCCTTTCGGTTATCCCAATTTCTGTCACTTTGGGGCCATTGGTTCCGGACAACAACGTGTGTATACAACTTGCAGATAAGACCAAAAACAATACTATCATAACGAATCACTAACATGTTCAGATCTGAAATCATGGCACTCGGGCCCTAGTGACAAGCATTAATCACAACAAGTCGCAACAAAGTCATAAAGCACTAATAAAAGATACTAGGCACATTGCCCTAACAATCTGATGCTATTACATGAACGATCTCATCCAATCCCTACCATCCCCATAGCCTACAGCGGGGGATTACTCACTCATAGATGGGGGAAACATGGATGGTCATGGAGAAGCGATGGTGATGATGATGGCGACGATCTCCTCCAATTCCCCATCCCGGCAGGGTGCCAGAACGGTGTTTCTGGTGCTGTTTCGTGGAATCTGGTGGTCGGTGGAGCGGAACTCCTTCTGGAAAATCGTCAAACCCCCCGAAGTTTTTAGGTCAGAAGGCTCCTTATAGGCGAAGAGAGAGGCCGAGGGGGTGCCTAGGCGGCCCACACCACCCCCTGGCCTAGCCTGGCCTGGCCTGCGCCACCAGGTGGTGTGGCCACCCGCTGGCTCTTCTCCATCTCGTATTCTGGCGCCTGAAGTCTTCGGGTGAAATAGGATTTTTGGATTATTTTCCGGGATTTTTCCTGATAGTTGATTTTCTGCATAAAAAGTAGACACCAAGGCAATTCTGCTAAAAACAGCATCAGTCGCGTTAGTTGCATCCAAATCATACAAGTTTAGAGGAGAAACAATAGCAAAAGTGTTCGGGAAAGTAGATACGTTTTGGATGTATCACCCACTTCACCGCAAAGCCCCAGTCCTGCAGCTCTACTCATCCAGTACTTCTGCCACCAAAGCAACAAGACCAAAGGTGATATTCGCATTGGTGGATTGGTAACCCACCTTGCCTATGCATTGAACATTATACTACCTGTTATGGAACCTGTAGACGGCTCCAATCTCATGGACATCAAATATTTGACTGATTGTGGCTTCCTGGTGTTTACCATGCTGTCCAGAGGCTCCGAGCATATCAATTTAGTTATCTTGATGATACACAGAGTGAGTAGGTTCAGTTGCCCTGCCCCCAAGCTTTCTCCATTGTGGACAAGAACACTTGGATCCTCACCAAGGACCAAGTGATAGAGATTTTGGCCGAGCACTAGCCCGAGGAAGAGGAAGCTGGAGGGCAGCAGGATGATGAGGAGCAGGAGCAAGAGTAGGAGGAAGAGCAGGGACACAACCCTGCTTGGGAGGGACAGGAGCAGCAAGGAGGAGCTTGGGACCCGTGGCCCAACCAGCCACAACAGGGGTACATCTACGTCCCCTATCAGGAGTTCCAGCAACTCAACCAGCGTGTTGGGGAGATCGACCACACTCTTAAGGATGTGAATGAAGATGTGAATACTTTGACTCACAACTTCAGTCACTTCATGACCCACTTCCCCAACTACTACCAGCAGTATCCGTACCAGCCGCCAAATGATGGCAACAACTAAGCCCGGCAATCGCCTAAGCTTGGGGGAGGTTTGAAAACCTCCAAACTTTGCACTCATATTTTTATTTCTTCTTTTGATTTATTTTATTTCTTCAAATTTGCATGTTTATTTTCAGTTTTGCATTTCTAAACAGAAAATACAAAAAAAATAGTTGTAACTTTATTTGCAAGTTCGTTTCTTTATTTCTCTCGTAGATTTCTTAATTTCAGGTGACTTGGCAATAAGGAAGGGTAGAGGGGGTTCGACTCAAATACAAGAACGAAGCAAGTTAGAAGAGGTATGACATTCCTTTCATCATCCTCTTTGCAACTTTAAATTGATCCGACAATTATTTACTCGCTTGCACTAAGATCGCTCTCCACTTAGCTTGTTATCCTGTAAATCCTATTCCTTTGCTAGTGTCTCCTTTTTAGCTTTGAAACAACGATCAAAGAACTTGGTTAAAAATACTTCCTACATTTTTGTAACAAGAAAAAGCATCTGAAGATGACTTGAGTCCATGTTTAGCCCAAGGAATTTAATTTTAGAACTACTCCATTCCATTTGAGCTTAATATAGATAGACTTGATAGTACCTTTGATTGAAGTTGTTTGATAAAATGGATGCTTCGAAGTAGTTGAAATTATGCCACTATGTTTTCTAATAATTACCGTAAGATATTGCTTTACGCGTGTCATTACAACTCTATCGTGCTCCTTGGGGAACTATTAACTCCACTGGCCAACGAACGATCTAAATGTGGGAAACCACTTGATTTCGGCTATTGAGTTATGAAAACGTCTGTAGCAGCAATTCTATGACAGGTAAAAAAATTTAGTCTCCTCATGGTTTCATGTTCCAAGTGAAGTTGTAGTACTCCTCTAGCCCAGTATTGCTCAACAATTACTCATTGGCATGGTCACGAGTGCACAACATAGCCCAATTAAACATGACAAAAATAGTGGCATGATTTCTCTATGAAAGAGCTAAAGTTTTTGAAAGGCAAAAGAAAAGAAGGAGGTGCTTCGATAGTCTTGAAATTTTGACAAGGGATAGATGAGTTGTTCTTAAATTACATGCTTTGATGCCAACTTGAGTACTATTAATTGATTAAACAAACAAGAACAAAAAGTTTTCATCTCTCTAAAGAGAGGCACCAAAATAATTTGTCTCACTTTCCTAGCTAAACTTTCAACACTTGCTTGGGCATATGATTTATTTGCTAACAAGATATACATGGTTAGGAAGTGGACTTAGTGCAATCTTGTGAATACTTGTATGATCATATTTAAGATTGCAGGGATTATGAAGGAAAGAATTTGACACCAATTCAAACTTGTGAGTTCCTTTATTTTCATTCTTGAATCTCCGCTATTCTTCCTAATTTCCTTGTCACTTGAAGGCGAGCAACATCTAAGCTTGGGGAGTTGATAGCATGAGATGCGACACATTTTTGATGGCTTTATTTGATGGTTTTCTCCCGGATTTGATCGTTTTCTGGCTTTACATAACGCGAATACTTCGGTAGCAAAGAAAACTTGGTTTTTAATGTGTGTTTCAGGTTCTGAACGTAACAGAAGGATTTAACTAGAGAAATACAATATTCTGGAGAAAACAAGTGAGTCTCACTTTGCAATCACACAAGGGGAGTTCACAGAAGCATTAACGAGCAACTATATGGCGGGAATATTTTTCCGGTCGTATAGTTCCCGCCGCCTCTGTCTTGTCAAAAGGGACAACTTCCATGAAGGGACCAGGGACAAAAACAGAACGCAGCAGCCGCCATACCATCCAAAAGGGAGAAAGAAGAGATCCAGAGAAGAAGAGGAAGACGTTCTTCATCTCGCTCCACGATCTTCAACCTCCAAGTCAATACACCACCATAGCCACTACTTGGACTTGAGAGAGAGAGGGATCTCCACCTTGCAAGACTATGGTTTAAGATTGTTTCTTTCCATATTGAATTGTGTTGTATATTTTTCTATTCTTATTGTGGATCTCCACGGTAATACAAAGAAGAATTCCCTTTATTCAATTATAATGATGATCCGTTCTTCTCTCATGTGTGAGTAATTCCTTTGGGCATGGGAGATGTAGGGGATTGGTGAGATGTGATGTGCCTTCATATTTTCCATTAGTTTGTGATTGATTCTAATTACTATATTATGTGTGCTTGACCATCCGTGGGATGCCTAATGCTTGTTGTCCAATTAAGGGCCCAGACAACATGATGCTTTGTTCGACATAGATAAGATCTTCTTCGCTAGTGGATCAGCGACTCCCGGGTGACATAGGGATATCAATGGAAAGCTAGTTGACTCGAGGATAATGAGTAACCATTGTGCTTATTGCATTTGTCCGATCCAAGGAGCTTAATCGCTAAGCAACCTAAGGGTCTTAATC
This sequence comes from Avena eriantha, assembly GCA_910589775.1. Lineage (NCBI taxonomy): Eukaryota > Viridiplantae > Streptophyta > Magnoliopsida > Poales > Poaceae > Avena > Avena eriantha. The sequence continues at coordinate 446,196,124 of OU342744.1, forward strand.
GTCTAGTGTCTGACCATGGTTTTGGTAACAGGCTAGTAGGATTATTTAAGTTGGGATGAAATCTACCAAGAGGAATTCCGGCTAATTATGGGTTGCTCACCAACACATATATCTATAAGATTGTGATTGTTACATTTACCACTCATCCACCTAGCACAGTCACTATCACCATGAACTAAATCTCCCTGTGCCTTCTTTCGCCATCTTCAGGAAACAACAAACAACAAAGCCATTCTTTCCTTTTATGCTTTATATTTCTGAAGTTTACATTTTAGTTCTATTTAAATACATCTCATTTAATCAAAAACCCATTACTATTTTAAACACTTGTAGTCAATTGACTCGAAGACCTGCGACACTTCGGGTGTGACAGAGACTTCACCTATAAACATTTACATTTGGGCTCCCAGTGGAATCGATATTTCAACTTCGAAACTAGCTACAAACGATCTGTGCTCTTGCAGACATCAGCCACCTCTCAGTTGAGGAAGATGACATGAATGACATAGGGCATTAGCAAGAAAGCAACTTTGGCAGAATTTGGAGCAATTCTTGGGTATGAGGACTGTGGCTTGGCCAATCCTTGTGGTTTTAACTGTCACGCTAATGATAGACCCATGAAGAAGGAAGTTCTTTCTCATCTATATTTTGTGGTCGTGGTGTTGCTGGAAAGATCAAGGATCTTCTCCCTACCTATGATATTTTGAACCGCATCTTCTGTGAGACTATTGACCCTCGGGCGGGGAACAAGGATGAAATGTGTGGCTATATGGTTGATCTCATGTACAACACCTATGTGAACCGTGAGTCTGGTACCCCACTTGATGTGATGGACTTCATATGGAATGAGATGGTCATTGTCGCTCACACTAGGAGGGTTCCCCCATTTGCTCCCTATGTTATGGCTCTTATCATCGGCAAGTGCACTTTCATTACCAAGGACATCCCTAACCGTCAGCTTGTGCCTCACAAGTCGAAACCTTTATTGATCAAGAAGCATGCTGAGCCTCGCAATGCGGCTGACCAAGAGGTTGAGGAGGAAGGCAATGTGGTTAAATAAGGCTCTGATGAAGAAGTGGGTGGTCATGGAGGGCATGCCTTTGTTGTGTCTCATCGCACTGATGCTCTACCCTCATGGGACAAGAGACTTGAGAGCAAGCTCAAGAAGATATTTTTCCTCCAAACCGACAACCAAAAGCGCATGTATGAAGCTCATGTCTATGCCAAGAAATCATGCACTCATCAGAAAGGGTTGATGGAAGCTCAAGGATTGACCATCTCCAAAGGCTTAGAGAACAACATCACCCCTAAAGAGCAATGGATCTCCAAGCATAGAAATTGGGATGACAATGATGCCTCTTCCTCCTTCCGTGCCACGGGCTTCCATGTTGGTCATGATGATGAGGAGTGATCATTGGACATTAGACTTTCTATTGTCCCTTTTTGGTGTCTTGATGCCAAAGGGGGAGAAGTTGCATTATAGGCTTTGCAGGGATTTGCATGGGAAAGTCACAAGCTTGTTTTTATTTGATCTTTGGTTGCTTGTGAACTTTGTTTTCCACTATCTAGTATTTGTGAACTCTATGTGCTACATATTTATGAACTTATTGTGCTCTATGTAAGTCAAGACTATGTGGTTATGTGGATCCATCTTATGTTGATGCTCTCTATTGTATTGCCCGCATAATTCTCATCACATAATATTGTGCAAAGATATGAAATTCAAGTCATAGTCTTCCTTTCATTGCCCTTGGTTGGTTTACAAAATTGAGGGCGAGTGTTGATCCTAGCATATGCTTGTTGGTGCACATATCGAGGGGGAGCCCGTCTCTTTTTGTCAAACCTTGTGCGCTATCATAATTTTTCGTATGCAATTGTGTCTGTTGTCATCAAACACCAAAAAGGGGGAGATTAAAAGGGCATTTCCTTACCTAAGTGGTTTTGATGTTTGACGATCACACGTGTTGCACTAACCGTTTTGCTTAGTGTGTTTCAGGACAACTTTGTTTGCAAGGAATTCTATTTCCCTCAAAAGGGCCAATAGCAATAATCAGTTTTTCCTAGTTCTATTAGTTTGAGTCGTAGGAAAAACTGTACTATCAAGAGGGGGTCCGCATCGGAAAGTTTGGGTAGAATCAACTCAGTTTTTAAACCCATTCAGCTTTCCCTCAATGGTCGAGACCGGACGTGTTTATGCTTTTGTTGCTACACTTGCACTGTCTATGATGTCCGGTAGTACCAGATTTTTCATCTGGTACTACCGCTCTTCACCGGTAGTACTGCATGGCTGTATCGGAAAGGCCTAAACTGATTCGCGAGCTTAGGCTCCTCTTCTTCCTAGTCCGGTACCTCCATCCGGCACTACCACCCTGTCCGGTAGCACCGCTGCTACTTTCGGTACTACCGCTCAGTAATACTACCGGTTGAGGCAGCTACGTGATACCATAGGAGACAGAGGCTTCGTCGCCTCCTCGTGGCATCGTCCGGTACCTTGTCTAGTACCGGACCAGTAGTATTGGTCATTTCTGGTACTACCACTCCTGGTTCCGATAGTACCGGTCGGGCCAGTGAGCAATGGGCAGATTCCCTTCTTGGGGTATAAAAGGGACCTTCTTCTCCAACGAGAAGTTTGTCTATTTTATCTCTCTCCTCCATCGTTCTTGAGCTGTAATTTCCCTAGATCTCCTCCCCTAGTTCTCCAATCTACTTGATTCTTTTGGGATTTGGTGGAGGAGTCTAGATCTAGGGTTTCACCAAAGCAAAGTTGATTGCCCCTTGTTTTCCTTTGTGGATCTTGTTACTCTTGGGTTCTTTTAACCCTAGATGGAAGAGGTCGGTCTCAGAGCTCGGGCATTGGTTGTAAAGCTTCGGGGTCATTTTGGGAGACTCCAAGTGTGGTGGAGGTCTACTCAACAAGTTTTTAAAGGTTTTGGTTGCCACCTTCAAGGTCACCACATAGTGGAATAGCTGCTTGCCGCGAGGAAGGTGCTTGCGAGAATAGGGTGAGGCCTTCTGTGGCGCTGGTGGTCTTAGTACCTATTGGAGATATGCCCAAGAGGCAATAATAAAAGTGGTTATTATTATATCTTTGTGTTTATGATGAATGTTTACATCCCATGCTATAATTTTATTATTAGGAAACACTAATACATGTGTGTTTTGTAAACATAAAAGAGTCCCTAGTAAGCCTCTTGTTGAACTAGCTTGTTAATTAATTGATGATCATGGTTTCCTGATCATGGACATTGGATGTGATTAATAACAAGGTTATATCATTAGGAGAATGATGTGATGGACAGACACCCATAGTAAGCGTAGCATAAGATCAAGTCATTAAGTTCGTATTGCTATAAGCTTTTAAATGTGTAGTAACCTAATCCTTCGACCATGAGGTTATGTTAATCACCATCACCGGATGGATACTTTGATGACATCAAACACCGCTTCGTAACTGGGTGGTTATAAAGGTGTCATTGGGTATTCTGAAAGTATGTGTTGAAGCGCATGAACCAAGATTGGGATTTGTCCATCCATATGACAGATAGATATGCTCTGGGCCCTCTCGGTGGAATGTCATCTAGTTAGCTTGCAAGCATGTGACTGGGTCACAAGGGATGACATGACATGGAATGAGTAAAGAGTACTTATTAGTAACGAGGTAGAACTAGGTATGGAGATACCGACGATCAAACTTCGGATGAGTATAGTATCGCGAGACAAAGGGAATTGGTTTCGTATGTAAATGGTTCTATCGATCACAAAGTCATCGTTGAGTATGTGGGAGCCATTATGGATCTCCAGGTCCCGCTGATGGTTATTGATAGGAGATGTGTCTCTGTCATGTCTACATATTCACGAACCGTAGGGTGACACACTTAAGGTTCAAAGTTGTTTTAAGTAGATATGGAATGTGCATTGGAGACCGAATGTTTTTCGGAGTCTCGAATTGGATCCGGGACATCACGAGGAGATCCGGAATTGTCCGGAGAATAAGATTCATATATTGGGGATCATTTTCTGAGTTAGGAAATGTTCTGGAGTATTTGTATGAGGTTTCTAGAAGGTTTCGGAATGTTCCGGAAGGTTCTGGAAGATTTCTTGGAGTTTGCTTGAAAACCAAGAAAGGATCAAGGAGTCCTTGTGGTGTAAGACAAGGATTCGTGGGGGGGGGAGGACTCCTCCCCCCACCTCCCAATCCGCCGGCCATAGGAGGGAGGGGAGTCCTACAAGGACTCCCCCTCCCATGGCGCCTCCCCCCTTTAAATAGAGGGGTGGGGGCGCCACCTCCAAGGCCTCCTCCACTATTCCAAATCTCCGCCGCCTCTCTCCTCCTCCTTTCTTCTGCACAGGCATAGGCGAAGCCCTACAGAATTCTCTACTCCACCACCACCACGTTGTCGTGCTGCTGGGATTCCGTGGAGAAGATCTACTACCTCCGCTACTCGCTGGAACGAGGAGAGGAAGGTCTACTTCGACTCCACATGTGTGACCGACTGCGGAAGCGCTGCCGGAACGCGGCGCCGGAAGGATCGTCCACACGATCTTGAGATCGGCAAGTGATCGACTACATCAACCACGAGATCTAATCTCGTAACGCTTTCGGGTCTACAAGGGTTAGTACCGATCTATCTCGTTGCACATGTCTAATAGATTAGATCTTGGCTTTTATCTAGATTAGATCTGGGTTTTGTTCGTTCTTGCGGTAGAAATTTTTTGTTTTCCATGCTACGAACCCATCAGTACCACCCACCCCTGCAACGGAGATGTACTTCCCCTCAAAAGGAAGGAACTTTAGGAAAATATCTATGTGTCTACTCTCAGTTATTTCTATCCTTTACTCCATACTTATTATTGCTTGCTTGCTTTTCATATAAGTTCTCTCACCTAGTTGCACATCTAGAGAACTTACTTTGTGTTAAGCCTTAATTTGAAAAGAAGCTAAAAATTGAGTAGCGCCTATTCGCCCCCCTCTAGTCGCTCATACCAATCTTTTAGTATGGGTGATTACTCATAAACATCACAGTGGTTATTTAGAGGTGACCTCACTCTTGGCTCAACAAAGTGGCTTCCTACGAGCCTTGTAGTGAAGATCTTATCATGGAGCTCTCTCCACACATATCATGACACAAGAAGTATATTATCTTAATTATGATTAATGGTATCATGCTAGAGGTGAATCCTACACTCCTTGAGAACCCCTCAACCATATTACACAACACTTCCTAGACACTCTCTTGCTTTAGTTTACTTTTGCTATTTACTTTGTTCTTGTTGACTTTAACACTTATTCAAACACACTCTTTATACACTATTACTTGGAATTAGAGATAACCTACAAGTACTCTCTAGCAAATAGTAATAAGGGGCATAAAGACCTTAACCAAATAGGTCTCTGTGGATTCGATAATTTTACTTCGAAACTAGCTACAATTGATCTATGCACTTGCAATCATCAAGCTATTTTCAGGTGCCATTATCGGGGAGCTAAGCGCTTTTGGTATTTGTTCTTAGTTGCTAATTTATTGTTGTTGTACTAAAAGTTGTTTAAGAGTTTCAAGTTATTCATGTTTATTACTTTTTACTGCTTTTACTTATTCGAAAAGAACAAAAAATTATAAAACCAAAAACCCATAAAAATTTATAAAACAAACATTTGCTACTAATCATGTCTTCCGAGATTGCTATTTTTGAACAGATGAAGCTCTCAATGGAGAATAAGAAAGTTGGAACTTTTGGATATTATATTACGAGGGAAAAGGTATAAGAAGAATGGGTGAGTTGGTGGAAAGGCTATTCATCCACATTATGTACCTCATACAATTTTACTTGTGTATACTACGGGTCAAAAGATCATTTTAATTATCAATGTAAGAATAATACTGTTGATATCAAATTAGCACTTTATAATGGGAATTGCGAATTCTCTGCTAATATGGAGGTTTATGAGAGAGTATTTGTTACCAGTTGTTGTGAGTTGCTAGCTCACATGGGTGATATAAAAAGAGAAGATGAAGTACTCGATAAGATCTGTGTGATAGTATACTAATGACTACAAGTGCACAAATCATTTGTAGATAGTTTCGAAATAAGATATCGATCCCACAGGGAGCAAGAGTCTGAAGTCTAATAACTCTTGAAATAAATATTACAATAGAAATGTTAAATAAAGTTCTAAGTGACAAGATAAAATGTGAGTATTGCGTAAAAAGGTGTTTTTGGGTTTTTGGGTTTTTGGTATAAGAGGAACAATAAGTAAACTAAAACAACTGAATACAGAAAGTAAGTATCGCGTATGTAAGAGAGATTGGAACTACAATAGGGAAAAAGCATTCTTAGGGAGTAGCCGATACACCACTAGCATTATAAGGAGCTAAGGTAAAGATTATTATCATGAACATTCTCAACTATGTATGTGTGGGAGGAACTACGTATTTGGACAAATAGGTAGCAACCGCTGCTCACATCATCCTCATAACCACAGTAGTCAGCAATCGACATCAATCGAATTACTGTGCTATTAAGGGACTTAATCCCGTAGGACATATCCCATGGCATGGATAGTGTTCTGTGAGTTTTCTCGGTTCCCAAGTTGATACGTAAGGGGTGCCAACAACTTTATAGTCACTGTAAGTGCTAACACACCTCTGTACCAACAAGTAGTTCCCTCCATTAAGTCCCCATGAGAGGCAAATATTGAGAGGTCGACTTCTCTCAACATAAAGATGAAGAAAATCTAACACATGGTCATAGTGATGAATATCATAATAAACTTTATCTTATTTCAATCTCATACTAGGGTTTCTCCATCTCCCCAAGAACTAATGATCTACTCAGACATGTAGGCAATCAACATCATGGCAAAATAATGGAATCTATCATAGATGATTAGTACTTGTATAAATCCACAACGAGTACGAAAATTACAACAAGATCTAGACAAGATATAGATGAGATGGAGGGATATGATAGTGATGTAGCGGTTGACAATGAAGCTCGATGCCTTAGCCTCCCGGATCTGCGCAGGGCGAAGATGGATCCCTGGTGGACGAGTTCCCCCTCTAGATGCCTTCTGGAGGTGAGGTTTCAGTGATTTCTGGGTGTTCTCTATGTTGTCTCCCCGATCCAGTTGCACGGGGTGAAACTATTTGAGGAGGCGGTGGCGGCGCCAACTATACGGCAGGAACTATACGACCGGAAAATTTATTCCCGCCGTATAGTTGGTCGTTAAACCGTCTGTACGCCTTGTTTGCTTCGGGTTTTCTTCTAGTATTATTGATATCTCCCAAATAAGCGATTTATGTTGTTTTTTACTCCTATTCTCCTCATTACAACTGCTCCAAGAATTGTGTCAATTGTATCCATCATTTGTCCTGGTCCTAGTGAAAACAGACCAAAAAATGTGTGCACGAGCGCCGTAAAATACTGCGGTGACCCAGCATACCACTCCATGATGTAGTACACTATAGTCATTGACATAACACGAATGAAAAACCATTTACTAGTATTATATCCCTCAGAGTGGTACAAAAGAAACACGGCAGGTCTAAGACATGACTAAAGATTACAACTCGACTCTTTATATATGATCCAGAGAACACTCTAGGTTAAAGAGAAAGAAGGAAACTTCTTACAAAGAAGAACCATAAATAAAACTCCGAACTATCCAGCTAGCAAGACTAGTATCTAAACTATCCGACTTGCAATTGCTACTAATGCAATGCTCTACAGCAGTAGGTGTTATGGCTAGAGTATCTACTCCTATCTAATCAAGATCTTCGCCTTTGCTTTGGAATGTTGACTTCTTTGACTTTATTGAAGAACTTGAACTGCCAATGATGGTTTCTTGAAAAGAAATTGATGTTGATGTCGTCTTCTATGGCTTAGAATCTAGCAAGGGTTAAGAAGGTACGGTTGAGCACAAGCGTACTCAGCAAGTTCACTTAAAAGAAGTGTATGATGCACTATCTCTACAACCACCGACCAAAGGTCGTAGGCAATGCAGGTTTTCGTAAACATTTCTTCAAAGGTTGCTTTTATTCTAAAAACTATGTCTGACAGCCTTCACAGGTTCACTAGAACTTTCATGGAGTTACTTTCCTGCTGCGTTCGTATCTCCTTATCGGAACAGGGAGTAACATGTCACAGTTCTTAAACTCTGTAGAGGTGCGTTGCTTTACCCATGAGAGATCAACTCCTTGTTGTACAACCGGGCAATCTTTCCCGTCCACAATTCCTTAATGTGGGGCCTAGTAGGTGATCCAAGCCAATCACTACCCCTCTCTACGACCCCGCATGAAGACACGATCCTCCAGGACATGCCCCACCTCTGTTAAGCCCCATATAGGACAAGCTATAACTCTAGTAGGCACCCGAAGACTCTATGAGACGGTTGTGCCCCTAGCAAGCTCCATAAAGGACTAGCTATACCTACGGCAGTCCCTCATAGATAATCAAGACACCAGTATCGTGGGGAACTAAGGGATCCCACCCATGTGCTGGATTCTCAACAAGAAATTCATAGCCTCACGATAAGGTCATTCCTCCATGCGAAAGGAAGAAGATCCAGCTGAATTCTCCGTCCCATTCCAAATCTCGTGGTTAACGCGTAATATACGGCGCTAGAATCACTGGCGACATTGGTTTCTTAATTCCTAGATATTATGTTCCTTTACCACTGGAACTGTATCAGTATATTATTACCTATTGGTAAATAATCCATAATCATATTATTTGAAAATAGTGTTTTCTGACCTATTTGAAATGCAGGTGATGACAACATTTGAGGTACAAACATTTGATAGAAAATAATCAAAGGACATGAGCAAGTTATGAACTTGCCTTTTGTGATTGCAAGGTAGTGACGTCGGTATTTCCACTTAACCTTGAGCTCTGGTTTCTACAGAAAACCATTATTGCCCGGTAAGGACAATATTTAAAGAAGCAATATGCAATGCATAGTAATGTCATTCAATGATTTATTTTCTTTCTTCTTTGCATGTTTTACCCACCTTGTAAAGGTTTTAAGTTTCTTTTAATTAATAAAAGAAAAGCATTATTTAAAAAATCATTAAATTCATATTATTTTGATAGATAGCATTTTTATAATAATTAGTACTATTCTAAGATTTTAAAGATGATTTTATTTAATTTTTAACTGTTTTAAATATTTAAATAAAATTCCTTTAAGTAAATAAAACTTTATTCTTATTACACTTGATTTACTTTTCAAAAATACAAACTAGTATTTTTCTATGATAGTACTTTCCTTTAGAATCTTAAAAATGAATTTTATTCAATTTTAAGTGTTTTGTATATTTTTATAAAATTCTAGAAGGAATAGATATAATTTTAATAATAGATCTATATTTAATTACTGAAATTTACTATCTATTATTTTTATTGGATAGACGATATTTTTGTGATTTCATAAACATATTATGTATTTTTAGGATTTCTATTTATTTTTCTAGAGCCTAATTTATCTCAGGGGTATATTTGTAATTAAGTATTTATAAAAGTTCTTTTAGAACTTGGGCATGGCCCTCTGGGCTGGCCCGGCCCGACCCGGCCTACTGGGTTGGGTCAAACCAACCCATGGTTACTAGACCGCCCCCAACGGCCTAGTACCACTTACTCGCTCACTTTCCTCTCTCTTCTCTCTCGCTCAACATCCTCTCTGGCCACTCGATGCCGCTGCCACGGTTGATTCCGGCCGCTCCAGACCACCATGCCTATTGCCGCAGTGCAAGACGATACGGATGACGTTGTTGCTCAATGCTGTCCTGCGATCTGGCGATGGTGCTCTCTGATGGCCGTGCTGGCCCTCACCTCGTGGCTAGGGTTAGTGTTCTGCCGTGCTCTGGCGCCCCCTTGCTGATGCTGTGGTGCTCCCTCGCTGATGTTGTGGTTCTCCTGGCGCCGCTCTTCTATGGCTTCCACCGCCATGTGCAGGTGCGGGTTGTAGTGCCCTCTCGGGGTGCTCCCCGTGCCGCCACCTCTCTGCCGCCGACCTTGAGTAAGTACTCTAATCTCCTCTCTGTGCTCTACCTTGACCCTATTTCATGCCATGTGGTTAGTTGTGAAGGATTTCCCCATTTAGGGTTCATCCCTAAATTTCTAGGGTTCATACCCCCTACAATGGTGATTTAGCATAGCTCTAGGGTTAATCTTGCCTATGCTAATCTTTGGATGTTGATCTACTGTTAGTGTATTGCACTTTCTGTTGAGCATGTTGGTTACTCTGTTCTCTATCAAAGAACACTCTGCTGATCATGATTTTGTTATCCTGTTCTCTGTCATAAAATTGTCTGTGAAAGCATGATTAGATTGATGTGTATGCCTAAGTGGTTGTGGCTGTGGATTTACTCCTATGAAGTTAAGTTGGGATGCTCTTTGTTCTGATGCTTGGTTAATTGTTTACTTATGAAGTACTATGTTCAGTCTCAGGATTTAATCCTGGTATTGTTTAGGTCTAAAATTACTAGTGCTAGTCTCTTCTCTTTGATTAATAAGAAGATGATTTGTAAAAATATGATTCCTATATACTTGTAGGAAAGTGATTATACTTAGTGGTTTCTGTACAGTGTGACCTAGTGGTAGACAATGTTGATTTTTACTGTCTTTTCTAAAAGAAAGTGTCTAGTTATGATTTCTAAATCATTTAGGAAGATGATTATTCTTTTTGAAGAGAATAGGCTTGAGCTTGCACTCAAACAGACATGATCCTACTAGGTACATAGGTGCTACCCTTCTGGGAATGTGCCATGTACCCGCAACAATGATGTGTATCAATCTAGTTAAAGATAGATCATAGGGTCAGTGATGCTGGTCTGAGACCTTGCCTATGCAAGAACACATGCATCAATTGGTTGTTTATTATCTGTTGTCCAATATGCGTACTTATCATATGTTTTCAAGCAAGTGAATGTATAGGATGAAAAATGATCATATCTTAAGGTTGGGATATACCCTTGTAGCCTTGTATTGATGTTGCCTTTAAATATTGGCTTATGGTAGCCCTAGATGTGTTGTGGCTTCCTCTTGGCCTTGTCTTACTCCTCCTGATGATGTTGTTCCGGTGTGGCCTTGTTGTCCACCTAGAACATCCCCTCCTCAAGTAACCATCTCGGTTGGTGATCTCTTGGGGTTTCTATGGTGGAAAGTGGTTTGATCTAGTTATTTGATTTCAAGATCTTGTGCTGTTCTTGGCTGTGTTGGTGAAAAACTATGGCTGTGCTCTCTTGCGAAATGAATAGCAAAGCTACCTTTACTCTATACGGTTGTGATTTAAACTGCTCCTTTTGCTCTCAACATCTGACACCTCAATGCATGCATTTATGTTTGTAAGATGCTTCACTGTTTGCTTTGGCTGTGGATGAGATCAAGTAACTATAATTTAAAATTCCCCCATCCTTTTACTATTACCAATTCTGGTGAAACTTTCCCATTGAGCCTATGATGTTGTTTTGAGGCTTTATTGTTTAAAAGAACAGATTCTCCACTTGATGGTCTTTGTCCCTTCTTTAATTTAACTTGCTCAATGAGGATTGGAAAACAGTGCACTTCACTTTTTGAAACTGAGAGAAATCTAACACTAATCCACTCTTTGTATTATTTCTATTTCACTCTTATTTGCAGGTACAAGACCAAGTGATCAGAAGAATAGTTTAGGGTTAGTTTAGGATTTTTCCTTTATTTACCTTTTGTAATACAAATTTCTAATTTTTGTAAAGATCAATGTAATATATATTAATTATTTAATAAAGCTTTTTATTTCCTTGGGAATATATCTATAATGTCTTTACTTCAAATAGAGGTGTATTTATTTAATACTTATGGAATAAATGGAAGAATTAAGAAGTGTTATTTAAGTTTTACTAATATATTGTTATTAATTTCCTTTATTGTTTTATAACAATGATATATTCAAACAGTAATAATAAATAATTCATTTTGGAAATTAGATAAATTCTAATTACCCCTAATGTTCTAACCTTATTCAATTGTTTCAAATTTTTAACTATGAAACCCACTTTATTCACTCAAAACATTATAATCCCTAAGGATTAAAGGTTAAAGATTGATTTCTATCTATGTAGCTATAGTTGATATCCCAACCAGAGTGGAATATTATATAGCCTCATACTGTGATATCGATTAAATATTTCTCCAGAATACCTTTCCACAACAAATCTCTAAGTTTGGGTTCTAGTTAAGGAAATTCCTTTTCTAAATATACTTTATTTAAATTTCTCCTTTGCTTCACTATGATCTCTTCTGTCCAACTGATCTAGTCATCTGGCTCCACCATAGCCATCAACATATGATGACATGATCATGTCCCTTCTACAACATTCCTTCATTCCGCTCCTAGTACATTAGTCGTGTATCTGTTTTTAAGGCTTGCAAGGTTTCCATTCTCTTTATATAACCTATTATATCAAACTCCTACAATGGGTAGGGTACTAGTCCTCTCAATACAAGTTTGTTCTTGTTATAAGCTTGATTAAGCTACTTTGCTTTCAACTACTCCATACAATTAGTATCACTTACTTTATCATACCCCAGCTTGATTCCTCATGACCAAACTAGATGATTCAACTTACTAAGGTTTAGCCTAATTTATATACTCATAATACTTCTTCATCAACTGGTCACCTATCCTCAAGATCCTTGATAATAATGACCAACATCCTTTGATCATACAAAGCTTAATATTATAATTGTATGATCAGGATCTATACTCAACTAAGTAGCAGGCTTGTATTAATCCCTCTATAGGATTTATCTTGTTTAAAGAAACTGACTTTAGGTTTATACCTGCTTGGCTTAACAAGGTTATTACTTGATACTCTAACACTACTAGCTTTCTCATAGCTTCTCAAGTATTAGTTAACTCTTAGGTTTAGATACTTCTTCTAGTTACTCATGAGTGAGTTAACTCCTCCAACATCCAATGGTTTGATCATCACTAAGGATCTCATTCCATTGATGATGGCACACTCTACCACAATTAGTTCCTTCTTCTTACTAATTTACTTAAGGTCTTTGGAACGTCAATATAATAGGTCAAAGCTAAGAGTCAATAAGTTCTAGGTCAGGAATTGATCACTTAATATTCATGATCAATTGACACTAGGCCTTAACTATTTAGGAATGTCATATGTTAATATGACAACAAGGGCATGTAATGAATGGTATTGGCTTGACTTCTATTTTATCTCTATTATATAAGAGTTAGTGTTTAAGAACTACCATGATGCTCATGGTGGGAAGAACTATGGCAAGCAAGTGTATCAATATTTAGTTATAGGGTATCTTTGCTTAAGTTCTATACTTAACTTGGTATTCAGGGTTTGTCATAGATAATGCCTTGATATCATCTTTAGAATATTAAGTATTCATCCTTAAGTTATTGTATGGAATACCATGTCCTGATCTCTAGAAGATCTAGTAATCCTTAATGAGTAGTGTGTTGTGACTTAGTTTTATTTCAATAGATCTACCCTTAGATCAAATTATATTACACAAAGATAAGGTTTTAGCAAAAGTTCATATTGAAACTTATCGCCATCAACTTGACAACATACTTCAGTTCCACCAAGTTAAGAGAAGATTCAATCTCTTTGACAAGTTTTATTTAAAAGCACGAAAATTATCTAGATTTTCTATAAATGAATGCAATGCACACACCTTATCTTAGCTTATTTCTAAGTTCTAATGCTGTGGTCTTACAAATACAAAGATCCTACATCTATAATGCAAAATAATAATATTAAACATGATGCAAATATGCACTCATCAACTTCTCCAAGCTTAGACTCTTGCTCATCCCGAGCAAGTTTAGCTTAATGGATGTGATCCTCATATTCATGAAGCTGAGTCCATAAAATAAATGAGGCAGTTGCAGCATGTGTTTATCATATATGATACATAGGAAAGTTCATGAATAGTACCTCACTCGAACCATCTGAATAGTATTAGCAGGCTTCCACACCTTAGTGATCAACAGTTCACAAAAGATGAATCTCAACATAATGTAAAAGTATCTGGTTCAACCAAATGAGTTTGCGAGGTAGTCCCAAGTGTTTTAGGATCAACATATTCACTTGGGATTCAAAATCTCAAAAGTGTCTTTTTTGTCATACTACAATATAGTGGTGTATGCCTATTTGCTCTTTACACATTCGCTCTTTTTCTTCTTTCTTTTCTTCACTTTTGTTTATATGCTCACACTTTTGTTTAAGTGATGTGCAAAGGAGCTAGCCATATTCCACTTCATGTAGGAATTCAAAGTTTAACGATCTCAATTATCAAATTGCAATTGTATATGAAGCATTTTTATGATTTGAAGATTCCACCTCGACTTGATCTCACTCTATTTTCATAGCACTTTTATTTTCCTTTGTTCAAGGTTTCTTTTTCAACTTAACTGTATAGATAATTCTTTCTTTGTAAATCAAACCATAGACTTACAACATATTAACCAAATTATCTTTATATGTTCCATTAATACCAATGGTGTGGAAGACTCCTATTGCTATCATCAAGTGCAAGTAAAATTATACGCAAGCCATTCATATATCCAATAAGACAAGCAGAAACTTGATATTGCTCCATATATAATAATAAACTCAGAATTTCATAAAAGGGATCGACTATTCCTGAAGGGAATTCTAATGATGCAAAATTTATTTCTAGTTTGAACTAACGCAAGACTAAAATAGTAATGTAAAATTTATAAGATAGATTACAAGGTCTTAAGATCTCCCCAAGCTTGGAATCAAGCCAGGCGGGATCAAATAATCCCTTGCGGTTATTTGATACCGTGATTATTTTAGATCACTGTGGCGCCATGGCACGCGGTATCTTCTCTTCACGGGCCAGCCTGAGATGGAGATATTGATTGATAGCTTCTAATTCTTTCACACGCAGCTTGTAGAAAAGATTATTCATCTCCAGCACTTGTACTTGTTCTTTAATGAACTCATTATTATCCTGAAGGGTTTGTAGCACCTTAAGACTCATAGAAATACCTACTTCGGTTATCTGCTTAATATATTCATCAAGTTTGTCAAGATAAAGTCGTAGCAACTGAAGATGTTTGGGTGTCCGTGGTGTATCACTATCCATCTCTTCAATCTTCAGCTCGAGGGCCTTCCAATCCCTCTTCCGGGGTGCATTGTCGGTGTCGAGGTACTCTATAGGGACGATCTTGATCTCCTTGCCTTGCTCGCTATTGCTACCGATCTCCATAGGAACCTTTCTTCTTGGCTTCTGTCCCTTGGTTGTGTGTCCTCACATGTGAATAGGAGGTATATTAGTTTCTGGAGATTATGATTAGAGAGAGAGAGACAATGGCAGTATATAAGGGGGGTCAGAGGTCGGTAAAACTAGCAAGAAACACCAGATTGTCATCCAAGAAAAGAATCTTAACAAAATAGGGAAAGAAATCATGGATTTGGAAGAGTCTTGCTGCGTAACGACCAACTATACAAGCGCGACCCATATAGCTCTAGCCATATAGTTGGTTCCTGGTAGATATTTCCAAATATCTCGAGTCCAGGTCGGTTAAGTTACGAATCAGAACCAACAATAACGTTTTTTAAATAACGAAAAGGCAAACGAAAATGTCTGGTCGTTTAACAATCAACTATATGGCCGAAATATTGTCTTCGGTCGTATAGTTGCGACCGTATAGATACAGACACCAAAAATCGAAAGTGTCTAAGAGTTCAACGACCAACTATATGGCCGGAATTTCAGCTCTGGTCGCATAGTTGCGATCGTATAGGTCCAGACAACAAAAACAATTTCACGAAGAAGATACAGAGTGTTTAACGACCAACTATACGGCGGGAGATTTTTCCCCGGTCGTATAATTGCGCCCGTATAGTTATTAAAACCTCTAGTAACTTCAGAAAAACACGAGGAATTCACAGGCAAAAATTTCAGAAGTAAAATCTGTGAAAACAAATCACTTATTTGAGTAAGAACACTTACCTTGAATTTACCGTTTACTTATTCGGGGATGACAAGATCCTCCAACAACAAAGAATTCTTCTCTTTTGGAGGAGTTGACCTTAGTTCATTAAAAAGTTCTCGTAAGCGAAAATCACCAGGACCAAAGTTCCTCTCAATAAGATTGGTGTCTTGCTGGGCAAACATGGACACTGCATCCAACATCTTTATTTCCTTCCTCTGCATAATCTGCAACTCAAATTCTTGAAGTAAAAGAATCCAATGGATCAATCTTGGCTTATGGTCTTTCCTCTCAAGAATTTCTTTTAAACCATCATGATCCGTATGTACTCTTACTTTTGTATCAACTATATAAGAACAAAACTTATCACAAGATAAAAATACAGCAAAAGTTCTCTTTCTTCCTTAGGATAATTCTTTTGAGCACCATTAAGAGTTCTACTAGCATGATGTATAATATTTAATCTGCGACCAATGTGTTGTCCCAGGGTTACTCCTATAGCATCATCACTTGCTTCACATATTAAGTCAAAAGTCATATCCTAGTTAGGAGGTTTAATGATAGGAGCACGGGATAAAGCATTTTTGATTTTATCAAAGGCTACAAGACATTTATCATCAACATTAAATCTTAGTCCCTTTTGCAGGAGGTTAGTCAAAGGTTTACATATTCCAGAGAAATTTCTAATGAACCTTCTATAAAAACCCACATGACCAAGGAAACTTCTTATACCTTTAATATCCCTAGGTTGTGGCATTCTCTCTATGGCCTCAACCTTAGCTCTATCCACTTCAATTCCCTTACCTGATACCTTATGTCCAAGGACTATACCTTCTTTGACCATAAAATGGCACTTCTCCCAGTTTAGAACAAGATTGGTTTCTTAGCAATGCTATAACTCTTTTGAGATTATCCAAGCAACTAGTAAACGAAGTTCCATAGATTGAAAAGTCATCCATAAATACTTCCATTATCAGTTCTATAAAATCCGCAAAAATAGCGGCCAT
Source organism: Avena eriantha (assembly GCA_910589775.1). Classification (NCBI taxonomy): domain Eukaryota; kingdom Viridiplantae; phylum Streptophyta; class Magnoliopsida; order Poales; family Poaceae; genus Avena; species Avena eriantha. The sequence continues at coordinate 446,213,113 of OU342744.1, forward strand.
GCATCTTTAAAAAGTAGCTGGATCATTACATAAACCAAAAGGCATACGTCGGTAAGCATGTAAACCATAAGGACTAATGAAAGTTGTTTTAAGTTGGTCATCAGGATGAACATCTATTGGAGAAAAACTAGAGTATCCGTCCAAGTAGCAAAAATGAGTGTGGTTTGCTAACCTTTCCAAAGTTTGATCTATGAACGGTAAAGGATAGTGAACTTTCCTAGTTTCTTTATTCAATTTCCTGAAGTCTATGCCCATCCTATGCCCAACAATAGTTCTAGTAGGTATCAATTAATTGTTTTCATTAGGAACAACAGTAAAACCGCCCTTCTCAGGGACACAAGGGACATGACTTACCCATTCACTTTATTTAACAGGATATATTATACGTACGTCCAGTAGGCGTACAATTTCTTTTCTTACCACTTCCTTCATTTCAGGCTTCAATCTTCTTTTAAATTCCGCAATTGGTTTAGCACCTTCTTCCATGAATATTCGATGGACGGTTATCATGGGACTAATGCCCTTCAAATCATCCATTGAGTACCCAAAGGCCTTGCGATTCTCTTTAAGTATTTTCATGAGTTCTTCTTCTTCTTTTGAAAGTTTAGCACTAATAGTAACAGGAAATTTATTTGTATCATCTAAAAATCTGTATTTAAGATTATCTAGTAGAGTCTTCAACTCTGGGGGTGCTAATTCCTCGTCCCCTCTCTTTTCTGGCTCTTCAAAAGCTTCATCAGTTGGAAGCCCTATAATGGGAAGTGAATCGAGTTCATCTTCTAGTTCTTCTAGGGACTTGTCCTCCATAACTATTTCTTCATAATTTGAGCCTTCATTTATTTCTTCTTCTTGATTACTAAAGAAAAGAGCTGCCATTTCCTCAATAGTTTTCTCTTTCTCTTCTTCTTGTATTTGTGGAGGCATGTCTTTAAATTTCGAAAAGTGGAATTCTTTTTCCGCTCCCCCAAGCTTAAGAGACATAATCTCCTTTTTGAAATCAACATAGGCACCTACATCACTCAAAAAGTTTCTTCCAAATATGATTGGGCAAAGAGTGCTAGTTGGCATATCAACAACTACAAAATGGATAGGAAAGTTTTTGTTGCCAATTGTGATAGTTGCATATTCAACTACTCCCATTGGAATTCTAAGATTTTTATTAGCTAACATGATTGTCATATCAGTATTTTCAATTGTAGACGGTTCTATTTCTTCTTTTATTTCTAAATAGAAATCATAAGATATAACATTAACTTTGGTGCCTAGATCACGTAAACCATAATGCGAGGTTTCCTTAAATATGCAGGGAAGAATAGGCTTACCCACATCTTTTACCTTTGTTTTACCTTCAACCAATACAGGAGTCTCTTCATCAATTTCAACTATGTTACAATGTGCATACATAGCCATAATTGCTTCCTCGGTTACCTCTTCATCTAGATGTTCCACGGCTTCTGGCATACTTTCCTCTTCCTTCTTCTCCTGTACTGGTTTGACCTGTTCATATTCAAAAATATGTTTCTGTGTAGTGTTAGGGAAAGGTATCTCATATGTTGGTTCTAGGGAGGCAAGTGTTGCTTTAACTTATCTTTTCTTCTCAGCTTCGGGTGATGGATCATACTTGACCAAACCCTCTTTTGGAGCTTTGATATGTTCTGTAAAAGCTTTAACAACTTGCAACACAAGATCTGAATCCAAATAAAGTTCTTTAGATAATTCTTTAACATGGCCCTTATTATTATAGTCATGAATACAATCATGATCTATTTCTACGCCTCCTTCACTTCCTAGACCAAAATTCCATGAAACTCTATGATTGTGAATTCTATTAAGTAAATCCCAAGATTTAGTTATAGGAAGATTCATCAAGGCTCCTTCCGCGAAAGAGTCTAGTTCAATTTTATTAGGTTCAATTAGATCGCCAAAAAATATATGCAATAAATACCATTCAGGCAAATCATGATGAGGACATAGGCAAAGTAAATCTTTGAATCTGATATAAGCTCTTACTAGTCCTTCATTAGAACGGTTCCTCCAAGTCATTACAAGACGCTTGATTCCAAATGATTTTGATAATGGATAATATTTTGCTAGAAATTCATAAGCTAGATTATCCCAAGTAGTAGTGGCTTCTAGGGGTAGAGATCTATACCATGAGAGAGTTGTACTAGTCAAAGTCTGACTAAATTTTTTAACCCTTAACTCATCAACAGTATATACCGTCAATTGAAAAGTGCCACATATATCTTTGAAACATGCAATATGCTCATATGGATTAGGATCCTCTTCATCTCTAGTAAATTACTTCTTGTGTAGAATACCAAGTAATAGAGGATTTATTTCAAACCCCCTTGTCTTCTCATTGGAGTTGTCTCTTTTATAAATATGATAGGGCTTCCCAAAGTGGCTGATTGGTTAGCACTAGTCATATGCTCAGACTCCATCATGTTGGTGGAAAACTGTAACTCAAAACAAAACTTAGCAAGACAGAAATAAATAAGCAAAAAATAAAAGACCTACAGCGCTTAGCTCCCCGGCAACGTCGTTAGAAAATAGCTTGATGACTTCAAGTGCATAAATTGTTTTTAGCTAGTTTTTAAATAAAGATATCGATCCCACAGGGAGCAGGAGTCTAAAGTCTAATAACTCTTGAAAAAATATTATAATAGAAATGCTAAATAATGTTCTATGTGACAAGATAATATGCGAGTATTGTGTAAGAAGGTGTTTTTGGGGTCTTGGTATAAGAGCAACAGTAAGTAAAGTAAAACAACTGAATACAGAAAGTAAATATCACGTATGTAAGAGAGATTGGAACTGCAATAGGAAAAAACATTCTCAGAGAGTAGCAGATACACCACTAGCATTATAAGGAGCTAAGGTAAAGATTATTATCATGAACATTCTCAACTATGTATGTGTGGGAGGAACTCCATATTTGGACAAATAGGTAGCAACCGTTGCTCACATCATCCTCATAACCACAGCAGTCAGCAATCGACATCAATCGAATTACTGCGCTATTAAGGGACTTAATTCCATAGGATGTATCCCATGGCATGGATAGTGTTCCGTGAGTTTCCTCGGTTCCCAAGTTGATACGTAAGGGGTGCCAATAGCTTTATAGTCACTGTAAGTGCTAACACACCTCCGTCTATCAACAAGTAGTTCCCTCCATCAAGTCCCCATGAGAGGCAAATATTGAGAGGTCAACTTCTCTCAACATGAAGATGAAGACAATCTAACACATGATCATAGCGATGAATATCATAATAAACTTTATCTTATTTCAATCTCATACTCGGGTTTCTCCATCTCCCTAAGAATTAATGATCTACTCAAACATGGAGGCAATCAACATCATGGCAATAGCAATGGAATCTATCATGGATGAATAGTACTTCTATAAATCCACAACGAGTTCGGAAATTACAATAAGATCTAGATAAGATATAGATGAGATGGATGGAGATGGTGGTGATGCAGCGGTTGACGATGAAGATCGATGCCTTAGCCTCCCGGATCTGCGTAGGGTGAAGATGGATCCCCGGTGGATGAGTTCCCCCTCCAGATGCCTTTCGGAGGTGAGGTTTCGGTGATTTCTGGGCGTTCTGTATGTCATCTCTGCTATCCAGTTGCACGGGGTGAAACTATTTGAGGAGGCGGTGGTGGCACCAACTATATGGCCGAAAAATTTATTCTTGCCGTATAATTGGTTATTAAACCGTCTATACGCCTTGTTCGCTTCGGGTTTTCTTCTAGTATAATTGATATCTCCCAAATAAGCGATTTACGTTATTTTTTACTCCTTTTCTCCTCAGTACAACTTCTCCAAGAATTGTCTCCATTGTATCCACCATATGTCCTGATCCTGGTGAAAACAGACATATAATGTGCACGCGAGCGCTGTAAAATACCAAGATCCTACATCTATAATGCAAAATAATAATATCAACAGGATGCAAATATGCACTCATCATATACCTTATATACTCTTATTGTATTGATAACTTTTGTGATGATGCATTAGTGATTGTTCATATGCGGATAGCCGCAGAAGAGAGTAACCTTTTGCAGGACTCACGGAATTAAGAAGAAGAGGATATACGCCACATCGAAGATAATACGGCTGTAGGTATGGATTTGTTTAACTTGTATGATCTACTAGATTGTTGTGCAAAATGCTTTTGTAATTCATATCATGATCCTTGTGATAAATGTATGGCAGTTGGACACTTTAGTTTTCAATGTACCTTTACTCTTGAAGAGTCCCTAGTGTCTCACACTAGATAGGAAGTCATAGAGTATTTGGTTTATAAAGGTTTCCATGATCTACTCTCAAAGATTCAATCTTAAGAAAGAGTAGTGATAGTATGCTTCATATGAAACTTACCAACTTGTTACCAATGTTACAATCTTATTGCCAAGAATGTCTTAGTGATAATCCACTTGTGGTAGAGAGTAAGGCACGGTCAAAAACTGTAGTGCCCGAAGATAACCAGTTGCAGGAACCACAAGATAAAGAGGAGGAATAACAAAAAGGTGAGGTTGACAAAGATTAGCACACTACAAATACTACATTTTTATGATGCCTCTCTCTCTAGTAATGATTCTTATAATGCTAAAACTGATTGTAATTTATCTACGGAGGCCTTGTGCCTAGACACTCATGAGGATAGCATTACTCTTGATTAACTAGAAATAGAACCTTGCTATGAATCTTTTGATGATAATATGGAGGGACCTGATTTACTCCATGTCACAAAGGAAAAATATTATGAAGTGTTCCCTTACAATGGTAACCAAGGTAAAACTTCAATAATTATATTTCAATCTCTAATCCTGTCGTTGCATCTATATAAGGAGGCATGCTCACCACACTAGGTGCATCCATGCTCGCTTGGAAGCGAGAACCTATTCATCTACATAATGCTGATGCATCGCAAGAGGGTATGAATTCGATCGCACTCTACTATGAAATGATCCAACCCTTTGCTCGAGGTAAGTACAAGTAAACATCGAATTGATATCCCGTAGGATCTAGGTGGATAATTTAATGGAGCATCTAAGCTTGGCTTTATGGCATTAAAGAAAGCGCTTCCTAGAGGCAACCCAGAAGTTTTTAGGTGTCTTTCTTAATTTTGTGTCTTGAGTCTAGTTGCATTCATGTTGCATTGGCACTTGTATATATTTGCATGATTTCCTATTAGAGTTGGCTTGGGACTATTTTCGAAAGGTAGAATTATTTGTTGCTCTAATCATGTGTTGCATCTCTTGGTTAAATCTTCTCAATAAAAATATATGCTTGCTTTGGTTGCTGGACTAACGTTTCAGGTCTATAATAAGATTTTCGGAGAAAATAACTTGTTCTGGAGCTTACAGCAAGCATAACAATCAGCCGTATGGGCAGATCCGTCTGTACCGCACGCCCGTACCGCTCTTGTGACAAATCGGAAGAAATTGAAAATTTTCCAGAAAAGTGACTACAAGCATAACGAGCATCGATACGGTGGGACGTGTCCGTACCGACCTCGTTACCAGGCGAAGGAAACATGAAGATGACCCAGAGGTTGTAATGACCACTCGTACGAGCGCATCCCGCCTGTACCACCCAGTCGTACCAACTTCATCGACAGACTTCAAAAAAAAGACAAGGTGCAGTACGGGTGGAGTCTGTCTGTACCACGTGCCCGTACAAAGGAGCAGTATGGTGTAGTAAGGGTAGGGACGAGAATAAAAAGGTTATAACCCCTTCAATCTTTTCATTTTGATAATCTGAGGTTAGTGGGTTACCTGCTACATGTTCCATTTTATTTGATTTTCTTTTACCTACCTTCGAAACTCCCTAACCTTTAATTCTATGTAGTGTTTCATGTTTCTTTTATTTTCTTTTCACTGTTGGGTCAACAAACTCCGTTCATACACTTAATCGTTTGCTTTTATTTTATTTGTTATTTTCGCAGGGATTTGAACCTTGTGTGATGACGTGCATGGTTTGTGCCAACCGTGCAAATACTTGCATAAGCCACATGGTTGTTTCAACTCAACGCTTCAACAAGGAAGTATTCGTTGAACCAAAGTTCCATGTCCATCAAAAGTGAGGTTATTCATACCTAAACGGTAAAGTGTGTCACCCTTGTTTTATTCAAGCTTGGGGAGGTAACCACTTCTCACACTCTCTTTTGATAACTGCATTTTCTATTTTCTATGATAATCTATTCAAGTTTGGTTCTTGCAGAAGTTATATCTTGGGGAAGTTACTTTTACATGTGTAGAGTCTTGTGCATTGTTCTTGTTCCATGAAACTTTTTGTGCAATCATGTATTCCGCTGTTTTTGAATGCTTGCTTTGGTAAGTTGTGTTTCATGTTTATATAATGGATGCACTTGCTTTTGTTAGGATTCTTAAGGGTTGAGTTAGAGCTTTGATTCACTATGTTAAAATCTCTATCAAGATTGAGAAGAACTTTGTGATCCTCTAGAATACATTGCCATCATTTCTACACTAAATCTTATGTTCCACTTTTGAAGTTTGAATTGTTTATCTTAGTTCGTTGATTTGTGAAGATACCATGCTAGTGGGAGTAATTCAAAATAGTTAGAGTAAAGCTTTTTATTTGAATAAATGATTAGTTGTGGGAGCTTTTGCTCTATTTCTTTTAGCTAACCGAGTCTTGCCTTGGAAATAATATTGCCAAACAAGTGTAACAAAAGAAAAAGTCAGAAATTTATTCTTGTTTGATGAATGACTGTCTTGATAGTATACCCTTGAAGATACTTAACCCCATATATGTTTTGATAGACTTAATAGCACTCTTGAAAGGAGTTGCTTGATTGAAAAAAATGTCTAGTGGTAATTGTGATGCATGCCAAAGCTAACCTTGTGGATCAAACTGTGGTACTAGCATAAAAAAAAGAACAGATAAAAAGTTCTATGTTTCTCATGCACACCTTTGGGATGCTAATAACTCTACTAGCTTTTGAACGATCTATGATATAACCCCTGATTTCGGCTATGAGTTGATGACATGAATGGCATACGTGTCAATATATGGGCAAAAGTATTGGTACTTTTGGCACTCGTTTTGGGCTTGTAGTGAATCAAGGCAAATGGGGAGAGACACTCGAAGAGGTCCACTTGAACGATTATTAATCATCATCAAATAGGCACCGTATCAAGTCAAGCCATGATCAGGCTTAATCGTTGATTGTGCTAGTGTTCAGAGAAGATTCGGAGACTGATATATGGAGGATTTCAATATGACTCCTTTAATATGACCTCAAATGAAAAAGTCCCCAACATGAAAGTTGTGTGTCTCGTCGAAACAATCAACTTTTACTTTTCAATCATCTCAATCCGAGTTAGTATGCAAAATTGAGAGCCAAAATACTGCTGAAGCTAAGTTTTTTCTGGTATGGTCTCCCCACCTGAGACAAGTCTGTACCTAGGCGAGCTTGGTTTTGCCCCGAGGCATGAACGAGGCAAAAAACTGTATAAACCAACATATTTCTGTGCGAGGTAAATAAATCTATCAAGGTTGTCTCGGATAAAAAGTTCAAAAAAAGAAAGTTCTTCGTTTTTTTGAGATGAACAACTTTGATTTTGGAGACTTATTCATCTGAGCAAGTATGTGGCCTCCCGATTCAAGATATGGCTGAGTTGAGTTAAATTCGTTCGGTCAAAATCCGAGTTTAATACAAAAAACAAGGGGAAACGACCATCAAGATGGTATCAGATGAAAAGCGTCCAACATCTAAGTTGTGCTTTGTTTCGAGACGCACAACTTTGCTTTTTACAAGATTTTGATCCAAGCTCATTTACTATCTCAAAAGTGGCCAGGAAGGTGTAGGCAAGTTTTTGACCAAATAGTTAGACAAATTCCGGGTTTGCTTGTTCGAGTTGGACCCCTAGGGTGTTGGATATGAATCCAACCCTCTTTCCTGCATAGAAAGTCCAGTCGCTCCTTATATACATGAAGGGTGACAACCGATTAAACCAACACCAATCGAACAAACACATCTACTACTTTTTCAAGTTCATCTACTTTTTATCCCTCTTCTTTGTATCTTTATTCTCGTTCTTCCAAAGTTTTTCATAACGGAGGGCTGCGAATCCATGAGACTCTAGGGGAGGTCAGGCCGACCTAGGGCAGCACATACCGCCACGCCGCCCTGACGGGGTCCCTCCCGGGCGAGCGGGGTTCCGGGTCTTGAAAAGCGTCCGCCAGACTGCCTTGCGTACCACGCTTCCGGTGAGCCTCCCCCGGCGCGGCTGCCGCGCATCACGCTCGGCGTCGAGGGTACACGGTGACGTATTTGTGTGTGTGAACACACTATTTGGCGAATCCGCTAGGGATGAAACTTTGAATGGTCTCTAGCCCGTTCTTTCTACGAAGAGAGCGTCATCAAGAGGCTGCAATCTACAACGGTATCATGAATCCTCAATCTTCCTACGTAGATGCATATTACTCTTATGTTGATGTTGCTAGATATTTTGATATATGTACTGTATCAGCTAGACCTAGTTTTTAATATGTGCAAAAGTCAATGCAAAATAATCTACATGCTTCGACTTATCCTAGTAACTTGCAACATGTAAATTAGATTTCTCATGCATCGATAACCCCAGAAATTCATATGCCGATGAACAACATGACGAATTATGTTAATCCGTATGAAACACCTGATTTTTAGAAATTTCAATAGCGTGCAACCAAGTGTTTCATCTTTATATTCATCAGCAAATAACTTGCAATCTCTAGGTTCACCTTCAAACTTGCCTATGGATAAGGAAATTGGACATGCTATAACTAGTTATTTTTCTAATTACTCTATGTCATCATATGCTACACCTTATGTTAGTAATGTTTCAACACTGTATGCAACTAATGATATTCATAATTCGATTTCACACCTTTACAATGGTTATGGACGAATAAGTGGAAATTCAATAGGAGTTAGTGTGCCCTCATATAGTACTGTAGCGTATGGTATGTCCCCTGCACAATTGCAAAGTTTCGATGGCACCTCGTTGCCGAAAGATACAAAAAACATTGGGAGGGATTCTTATGTAGTAACAAATGACTAGAAGGAAAAACTTGCAGCTGAGTTCAAGAAGCTCAATTGTCTTCACCGAGAACTAGAAGAGAGGCCCCATGATCTTGCTACAACACAAGATTATGAGGCACACAACAAGAAGCATGAAGAGGAGCGTAAGGCAAACAAGATCAGGTTTTCCCCTTCTCAATTGCTAATTTTTGGCGAGACTACATTGCCAAAAGAAACTAAAAGCATCGGGAGTAAATCATGTGCAGCTGAGGTTAATGCCAATAATGTCATTACAATTGATAATTTATTAGAGGAACATCTCCAGTTATTCGAGACACTCAATAAGAAGCATGATGAGGAGTTTGATGCACTTCAAAAGAAGCTAAAAGAAGATCATGAAGAATATAAAAAAAGACTTGAAGAAGAAGAACTACAGCAGTTTCTTGCAAGTCTTGAAAAGGACCATCAAGTTGAAAGAATCAATTCATATCCTCCACACAGCAATCAAGTTGAACCCTCTACTACAGCAACACAAAAAGAAGAAGCTTTGTAATCTGATGAAACCCATGGAGGTACAAATGATTCGGCTAGAACGGTTAATTTGGTTAATGAAAAATCTGAATCAGAAAATACATTTGCCGAATCTACCGAATCAGAAGAAGCATGTTTTGTGGATCAAGAGCATGGCAAGCTTAGCAAAACTATTATGCTTGATTTTTATGGATGTAAGGGATCTTACATGTTGCCCTATGAGTTTCCTGCCAAAGAAATTTGTGAACATCAACAATAGCAAGATATAGCCTAACAATGTTCAGTTGACAAAGAGCATCAAAGTGAAGAGGCACAAAATCCATAAAAGTTAGAAGACAAGCATTGGAGAATTATCTTGAGGCCGAGCAAGATATTGTTCAGGTTATGCAGCCATCATACGCTTCCGATGTCTTCAAAGAGGTACATCTAGCAATTAGTTTACTTATGTTCTGATCTGGTCAAAACTTCATTATTGAAACATTTGTTAGCAAAATTCTCATAAGCTATGAAAGAACTTTCAAGAGAGGTAATTTATTTGTTAGAAATATAATTGTCACAAAATATATCGGTCAACACATTGTGCCATTTAGAGAGACCGATAGTAACAAATCATCACTTCATAATGTGACACCCCCGGGATTAGGGCTAGACAAATCCCAGACCTCTATCTGATATAAGCCTAACCTAAATATCTGAAGCATATAGAGAAAGAATCGGTAACATTATAGTGACTCTATGACTCAAAAGTTATTACAATGAGCTCATAACTGAGTGAAGAACCAAAATATTACATGCAGAGGTCACTGACCACAAACATCAAACAACGGAAGGAAAATTATGCTATTAAGTATATCAAACTTAACAAATGGCCTAAGAGGCCTGAAGCATAAAGATGACGTCCTAATCAATAGATTCTAGGCTGCCGACCAGGAACCCCAAACTACTCATCAATGTCAATGCTGTAACAAACTCCTCTTCTATGATAACACTTACCTGCTACAAAAGTATCATCAAAGAAAGGCTGAGTACAGGATGTACTCCGCAAGACTTATGGCTGGTGGGGTTATTTTGCATAAAGCCAACTTTCTCTATAAAAGAAAGTAGAGAAGCTCGTCTAAGTGGAACATTGGAAAGGGGATAAGAAAGCGATATCACTAGCTTTGACCTTCTTCGATATCCACTAAATCTTTATTAGCTGAACCTACCAACTAGGATTACCCCCTCGATCCCTGAGGAAGCATACTTAGAACATACTTTACTTACTTGCCAAGTTTTACGATTAGGTTATTGAATTTCTAGTATTTATAAATAATTAGATATTGAATTTCTAGTATTTATCCTTTTTCTGAAATTATTAAAACTTTAATAGGATTACTGCGTCATGCTGATGTCAGCTCAGGGTGGGGGTTGTTTCTCACCGGGGCTGTTGCTAGCCGCATTGACTGATGGGTGGAGCCAAAGCCACGTCAGGAACCACGCTGGTGACGCTCGGTCGACACCATGTCGGCTCGACGGAAACTGGCTAGGCAGTGGCCGGCGACAGTGAGAGAGGGCGCGTGGACCTGCGGGAACAAGCGCGCTCGAACCGGGGCTTCACGGCGGACTATATAGCGGTGGCGCCGCCTAGATTTGGTCACCCAAGGGAGCACTGCGATGGCGGCACGCGAACAGGAAATAACTAGAGAGGAAGGGGAAGAAGGGAAGGGTCCAGGAGGACCACCAGCTCACCAAGGTGACGACCGTGCGCTCGGAAATGTCGGAGGAGGCCGGAGGCGACGGCGTAGTTGCGGAAGAGCTTGATCCGCTACGGAGAAGAAGATGCTAATGCAGGCTCCCAGGCTCGATTCCTTTGGCAGGGAAGTAGAGGGCGGCGAGGCGGAGCTCCAGCGACCATCGGCTAGGCTTGGGGAAGCCGAAGACGGCGGGACAGCGAGCTCTGTAGGGGCTAGGGTTCACTTGCCTCACAAGAAGGTGTGAGAGAGGTCGGGAGAGAGAGGGAAAGGAGATAGGGTCGAGGTAGGGGCGTCGTGGTGCTCTTATACTCTTTAGGAGCTCGACGGATGGCGGTGAGCAGGCGGCAAGGATTGACGGCGAGACTGGCGACAGGCAGCTGCTTGCTAGCGACAGGGAAGACGACGAACAAAAACGTTGAAGGGATATGTGGGCCTGGGCCTTGTGGGGATGTTGCTGGGCCAAAGGCTATTGTGCGCAGGTGGCAAAGAGGAAGAAGGAAGCAACGGGTCGGCCTGGGCTGAACTGAAACTCTTTTTTATTTTCTAAAACCATTTTACCAAAACTGTTTTCTTTTCTCTCTTTTTCATATTATTTAAAATGTTTTTTATCATTTGAAAGTACTAAAGGCTTTATGAAATTATAGAAATATTGCAGGGGCCCTTATAATCCATTTGGGCTCAAGTAATTTTGGTACTTTCCGAAATTCAAAGCATTTTGAATTGATTCAAAGAGGGAGGGAAGATTAGGGTTTAGGGTTTTCTATACTGTTTTCTTCCATGCATTTTAAAATATTATGCTCATGCTATGGACACTCAAATCCTAATTATAGAGACATTAAAACTAGGGGTGTTACAGTTCTATCCCCCTTAACAGAATCTCGTCCCGAGATTCCTAGGTAGGAAGATAGAAGGAACAGGGTTACACTAAACTTTGACGATCTTAACGAAGAGGTTGATCCATGCCACCATTATTGAATGAATGAAGCGCTTCATTTTATTCGAGGTTTCTGCACACACTAAGGAAGAGAGGGAAAGACACAAACCCACAAATAGGGTATTTCATGGTCAACTCATGGATAGATGTTTCATAACATCTCTAGAGCTAACGAGCATGAAACACGTCAAGGTAACAGAAGAAACAAAAGGATATGGTTTTCATGTGGTTAGACAACTGGTCTTCCTAAGGTTTGAGACAATGGAACTTCAGAAGAGTTTAAGCTTCTAGAAAGGAGAGCATACAATGGAAAGAACATAACCACATACTTCAGGATATGAACCTCTACTAGATGGATTAAGTAGAGTTTCCAAGGTGCAAAGCTACGGATAACCAAGTTGTTGAATTACTTTTGATACAGAAGGATCACTCTTCATTCAATAGAAGGTCAATACAGAAAGGTTGCTTTGGTGGGTAGGACTCATAGGAGTCACAAGGAAGATGTAACAAGAGGAACTTCTGATTATCAAAACCATAGTCGCTCTTCGAACATGTTAGAGGAACCGAAGCAAACTCTTTATTCATCCAGGTTTATCAAAATCTTTACCAGACATCATGATACCACTTTACACCACTAAGATGAATATATAAGAAGATTCTTGATGACATGAGGAAAAAGAAACTTCGTTCTCATACTTCGGTTACTTGGCACAACAAGATGCTTGCAAACTTAAAAGGGTCTGGAAGATCGACCGAGAGGCATTTAGCAGCACTACTTTAAATGTTCTCCTTGATGTTCGAGAAAGCGGACATCAGGTGAAGGTCAAACTTTGGTTACAAAGGAAACCATAAGCACAACTCCTATAACAAATCATAGAAGAGGCCTCATGAATAGTGGTTGTTATTGCTGATTCAAGGGAATGTGACAAGAGGTCTTCTGGCTAATTGTATCAACCATTACATCCATATGGTCGAATTTAGAAAGAGACCTATGTCAAAAACCTTGATGAACACTAACCATCATATTTTCTTGATATTTAGATTTGGTTAAGTGGAAAGATACTTAATACTTAGCATGTTGGAACAGAAAGTTTGCAACCTTTACCACAAAGGTAAAGTTACTAGAGTCTCAAGACATGGACTACATTGTCAAGCTCCAAAAGATGAGCCAGGTTACAAAACCCATGTATTAGCAAAATTTTCAAAAGATAATTGCTCATGTATGAATTGTTTGCAAGGAACACAAATGCATGCTTGTTGGGAAACATTTAGGAGGATACTGAAGTTCATAGGACTTATTTTCTTCCATGACAAATCATCAATGGCTTGGTGTGCTTAGAGAATTTTCTCGAAATATGAAGGTATCAACCTACCATATCACGAATACTTCACACATGCTTGACTAACTTGAAAGGATTCCCAAGGAAATAAAGATAACTTTTCTAGAATTCATGATGACGTATTTTAGCATTTGCACGTGAACCTGAGAAGGTTACTCCTAACATCCAGAACACATGCTTCGAGATAACACGAAGACAGTTCTCAGAAGTTTCCAACATTAATGCCAACTGCTCCATATGAATCTGGCCTGGCATGGAGAAGGTAAGGATGTCATTGATGGGGGCAATAAAAAACTTATCAAGATACTCCAAGAAGATAGACTCATATGTGGTATGAACAAAGCATGAATATTGGTCATACCGAAGAACATGAAGATGTACTTAGGTGAAACATCATGAATAGATACGCCATCAGGATAATCCTTAGGAACTGAGTTTGATTTGATGATAACCCAAATCACCTAAAAGGTGAGGACGATAACATTTCCATGAAGGAAACACTATATTTCTTTAGCGGGAAAAAACTAGACATCCCTTTAGGTGGAACAAGCCTGATAGAACTTTTGTCTTACAACTCTCCAAGTTGTTGTTTAAGCTCAACCAACTAGTTCAGGGGTATCTAGTACAGATCCTTGAGGAAGGAGCTGTTCAAAGAACTTTCTTGCTCAAGAACTTGACAAACACGGTCATTTGGCACCATGGAAATACTTCTAGTAGACATCTAGGATATCATGAACCACTGTTATGTCACTTAGTTCGAGAGGAAGCTTGCTTGATAAGGTAAGAAGACATAGTCTCAGAGCTTCAGCACAAGCCTAACTCTTTGTCCGAAGAGAGTGTACCAGTATAACGGGCGTGGTAGCACAGTCAAACCTCTCTTAGTTATAGGTTAACCATGATGCTAAGAATAACTAAATGTCCTTGTTGAGGTCCAAAGCAATAATGATTGCTAATAATCTCAGATGGCCACGTTATTACGCACAAGCATTATTCATGAGCGTGATAACTCGGAGGAAGGGTGGGTAAGAATATATAGGAGCATCACATCATTAAGAAGGTCATGAAACTCGACACGACATATATAAGAGTGTGATACTTTAGGGTAGAACATAACAGAAGCTAATCAATGCTCATCGGTCTGTAGATTACAACACTTTGACCTGGTCCTAGATATGACGAGGTACTAGAGTTTGTTTCTCCTGACATCTTGAAATGGAATATCTTGACGGACCACAAGGGTATCTTGCATCAAAAGACATCGATGCACATTTACTACTTGGCTACCAACTGGTCGACAATGGTCGGGAAACAACAAGGAAAAAGAACATGCTCAGCATAGAATGCCGAGATGTGGATGCATAAGTCAACAATCTTCCAAGGATTGATGCAGGAAAGGGAAGTGTGGCAGAGTCACGAGTATAGAAGTGAGACTGTCAACACCCGGATTTTTAATCCCAGATGCCTATTATGCCATACCTTGCAATCCCAGGATTACAATTTTTGCGAGACATAACAGAATTGGTACCACAGTACATCATCCATTACAAATCAAAGCAGCGGAAAATAAACGTAGTAGGGGCTCCATCTTCAGGGTCACAGGCAATGCTGATGATGGGAGATGATCCTAGTTGTCGTAGAACTCCTGCTGTTCATCATCCTGGTAGTCCTCCTCATAGTCTGGCCACGGCAATAGCCAGGGACAAAGCCATTAGTACTCTTTAAGTACTCGAAAACTATCACTAACAAGTAAGGTAGTTCTAGTAGGAATCTTAAGCTCTAGGTTTATTTGCAAAAATCCAGGTTTATCTAAACTGAGCTTTGAAGTAAAGAAAACTAAGCTAATGTTCTAAATCACTTAAGAGGGAACCTAGCTTTCATATCCACAACCCTTTTGTGGTCAATTCAAAGGCATAGTTCAATTCACAAGTCATTTTGAAAACATATGATGACGGAATAGTATGGCCACTCCAACTATCCATGACCACGGACGCGGCTATTCGAAAAGTTTGACACTCTGCAGAGGTGGTACACTTTCACCACAAAATTCGATACATCCGTCAGGGATAACCCTGAATCATCATACTTAGTATGTGGATAATCAATCATAACCTTTCAATTACACACTCTAGTATAGGCACCTCCCCTATGAGCTTGGCCTCCTAGCCATGGCCATCTGCCATCCTGGGCACTGCATAGGTGGACATTCACACTCACGAGGTAGCCTCAGCTCAACCTCTTCTACAAGGGAACCCATACTAAGGCATATAAACTTCCGGCTAAGCCGTACCCAATTCAGGTATTGTTGTAGTACGGTAAAATTGGAATGGTATCGCATCTAAACCCAACCATCAATTTTTATAAAGGGCTAAGGCTCATGCCTCAACATTGTCATCATCAAATCCTTTTGTGTCCATAACACATGTCAAAACTTTTCAATAGAATGAATCCTCATTCCAAGGTTTTCATAATCATATTCACCAAGTATTCCCATCTAAAGTGATCAACTTTTATGCTTAACACTAGCCACTAAAGTTGAGGGTATTCACTAATGAGGGGCGCTAATCAAGTGTAACTATCCAACTCTAATCTCATGCCTTGGAATGACATCTAAGTATAACTAGTTAGGCCTAGTTTTATACTCTTTATGGTATCTATACTATTTTTCCAATACTCACAAAGCACTAACTGAAAGTAAAGAACTTTGGTAAAGGTAAAAGGATAAAGATTGCAAGTAAAACTTGGGATTGGTATAATCAAAGTTATGTAACCAAGCGTGCCTAATGCATCTTTCTTAGGTTATCAAGTGGGCAAGTGTTAACTTGCATAGTTAACTTGTAGTGCTAGGCTTGCAATTAGTGATGGCTTGCCTTGAGTAGTGCAGTGGTTGAAGTTTTCTTCTTCTTCTTGGTAGTACTCCTCCTCCTCCTATCCCGGGTCGGTACTATCGTCTATAAACGCATACGAGGTACACAATCACCAAACAATACTTAACTACTTATATTTAGCACAGTAAGGCTCACACTAGATGATCTAGCATCATCACAATCATCACATGAAATAAATAATTAATCTTGTTTATCTTATTTTAGAAAATTAATTTCTACTCATTGAAAATACTTAAGATTTAATATTCTCCAATTAAAATATGGGATCATGTTGACACATGTAATCACCACATATTCTAATACATGGGAATGTGATTTAAAGTGGTGGTCATATTTGATAAAGTTTAAGATTATCATTTAATAGATTTAAAGTGACTAGAAATGCCTAAATAGCATTCTTTTGGTACTAGTCCAATGTCACTGCATGTAAACCTAAATATTTTTACATATTCACATAGATCTTATCAAATGTGATTTTTGAGAGTTGGAATCTACTCAAAAGCATTTATGGTTGATTAAATGTTTGAATGTGGAAAAAGTCTTTCTCTTGTTTATTTTACTATAGGTGATCTCTAACTCCAAATGATTTGCATCCAACGGTCTTGGATAGATAATTTAAACACCTTTCTAACAAAATTGGAATCATGCAATTTGGTTTGGTGAATCTCTTTGAATTGATTTTTGAATCTACTAATAGGATCTGGTTTTAACTAAAATGGAAAATAATTATTTGAATTGCCAGGCCTGCGCGGGAAACTAACTGGGCCGGCCCAATCTACACGGCGCGGCGCAGAGGGATACTGACAGAAGGGTCCCACTAGTCAGCGACTCAATCTACCCGAAACGGTATCGTGCAATCTAGGCCCTACGAATAGAACACAATCTAACGACTGAGGTTCATCGTCGATGATGAACAGCTTCGGTGGGGGTCGTGTGAGGCTCACCTGGGCTCCAGCTAGGGTCGGCGATGGGGGCGAACGACGTGGTCGATGACGGCGGTTCGAACGGTGGTCGCGGCAGCTCCTAGGGCGGCTCCAAAATCGACAGAGCCCTTCCTTCACTACTAAATTCTAGCTAAGCGGTGCTCACCTTGCTCTGGGGAAGGGTGTGGGAGGTGTGGTGAGGAGTGGGGAGTGCGGTCGTGTGGCGAATTGAGGCGGAGAGGGCCAATATTTATACACCAACGAGGGGACCGAGCGGGATGGGCTGGCTTCTCCGGCGACGGCGGTACATCAAGCTCTTGGCGTGGCTGTGGGTAGGGGCGGTGCGGTGCTTCCTGGCGGTCATCAAGGGCATAATGGCGTGGCACGGGGCAGTCGAGGCTGGTAGGGCGCGTGCGACGCTCTGCGTGGGACTGGCAGTGTTCGAGATGGCGCATGGGGGCTACGGGTCGCGCGGAGGTGAACGGGGATGTCTGGGAGCTAGCTATGATCATGGCGAGTTAGTGCACGTGAGGCGAGGGCGAGGCGCGGTGCGTGCGAGCTGGTCGGCTACGGCGCTGTAGCGCGCTCTCGGCACGGTGCAGAGACATTGCATGCGATGTTGATGGGGTGGTCCAGGGCCTAGCTGCGATCATGGGCTGGACAGGGGGTGGCGGTGGATGGTCGCATGTCTCCTGGTCATCGTGGGAGAGGGCGGCGTGGTCCGTGGCGCTCTGTCCAAGGTCGGCCAGCGAGGCTGGCTGTTGGTGGTGCTTCACTGGTGCAAAACGTCCAAGGGGAGCGTGTCTGGTGCTGCTAAAGACTAGGGAAACAGGGGGAGTGTAATGGGGGCATTTGGTTGAATGATCACTGCTCAAAACAGTGAAGTTAGGCAGTGATTTAAATTGTGTCTGCAAGATGTTTGATTAAATGGCCGCAAGAATTTGAATTTGAATTTTTTGAATGAAATTTGGCGAGTGGTCTAATCATTTGCTTGGGTGTCTATGGTTTCTTGGAGAAGTAAAGGTGAAATGATTTGGATGGTTTTTGCAAAATGGTGATCTTACCATAAGAACTTAATTCAATTTTGAACTGTCCATTAAATATATTTGAAAATAGTTTCTGTGATTTTGTAAAGTGGGCTTGGGGTCACTTTTACTTGGTCTAGCAAGGGGTGAAAATAAATGGAAATGGTTCTGTTAGAAATTCTTTTCTAGGAACACTCAAAGTGGCCTAGTGGTTAACTTTGGTCAAAATGACCATTTGCTTATTTAATTCATATATGATTTCTTTTTCTTTTGATTTTCTTTGTAATTGGCCTAGATGATATAGTATTCATCTTTAAACCATTTCTCATCATTTGTAGCAATCAAACATGGCAAATTCACTCAATCATACACTAATGCAAAACACACATGCATTCATATAGATTTTTTGAATAGAAGTTTTTGTTAACCCTAAATTTGGGTGATTAGAACTTGATAATCTTGATTAATGTTTTTGGGGTGTTACAAACCTTCCCTCCTTAAACAAAATCTTGTCCTGATATTTAAGAAAAACTAGGAACTAAAGATATTTGAAACTCAGTCCTAATGTAATCTTCTCGCTCCCAGGTAGCTTCTTCTTCGGTGTGGTTGCTCCACTGGATCTTAGAAACTTGATACTCCGGGCCCTGGTGGTTCTGAAGGCTTCTTTCAAAATATTGATGGATATTTCACGATACGTTAGATCCTTGTTGATATCTATGGCTCGGTGATCGATGTTCTTGAACACTTCGATCTTCTCCAGAACTTCTAGACATTTGCGAAGTAGCGAGATGTGGAACACATTATGGATGGCTGACATCTCTTCTAGCAGTTCGAGTTGATATGATACTTCTCCTCGGTGATTCAAAATCTTGAAGGGTCCAATATATCTGGGGGCTAACTTTCCTTTCAGTTGAAAACGTTGCATTCCCTTCAAGGGTGATACTTTGAGATACACAAAATCTCCGACATTGAAGGTCAGGTCTCGACGTCTCTTGTCAGCATAACTCTTCTGTCTGGATTGGGCGGTCTTGAGGTGTTCACTGACTCTGTGAACCTTCTCTTCGGCTTCTCGTAGGATGTCGGGTCGGAAAATCTGACTCTCTCCTACTTGCGACCAATTCAGGGGGGTACGACACTTCCTTCCATACATAAATTCAAATGGGGCCATTTGCAAACTGGCTTGATAACTGTTGTTGTATGAGAATTCTGCGAAAGGCAGACAATTGGCATACAACTGATGTTCTCTAAGGGTTTCAAGGATGGTTCTTAGGTGTATCTCATGGTCTTCTTCTGACTTCGAATAGATTAGAATATCATACATAAACAAAATGACAAACTTATCGAGGAAGTTCATAAAAATCTTATTCCTGAGATTCATGAGATAAGCGGGGGCATTGGTTAATCCAAAAGACATGACCGTATACTCATACATCTGGTGGTAAAGGCGGTCTTTGGAATATCCGTTGCACGAATCTTGAGTTGATGATAACCAATTCTAAGATCAATCTTAGAAAACACTCTGGCACCAGTCAACAAGTCAAACAGATCCTCTATCTTCGGCATTGGGTACTTGTTCTTGATGGTGACATCATTCAACTTCCGGTAATCCGTGCACAAACGGTTACCTCCATCTTTCTTATCCACAAACAAAACAGGTGATCTCCATGGTGACGCGCTTGGTTGAATCAGACCTTTCTCCAACATAGCATCAAGTTGTTTCTTCAGCTCCACTAATTCCGATGGGTTCATACTATAAGGTCTCTGGGCTATGGGTCCAGTTCCAGGAATTAGTTCAATGATGAACTCGATATCCCAATCTGGGGGCATACCGGGCAATTCATCCAGGAACACGTCGGGGTATTCATAGACTACTCTGACTTGGTTGGGCTAGACTCTTATTGCATTTGAATTGACAGGGCAAGGTCTCAGATACATGCTCTACTGATATTCCAGAGCTACTGGTCATGGTTATGGCTTTCTTGGCACAGTCAATTAATCCTTTATGTTTCGACATCCAATCGTACTACTTCCAAACCTTTGGTTCCAAGTACTATTAGATTGTCATAAAAATCTATTCCATGGATTCTGATAGGTACAGCCTTGCAAATTTTTCTAGCTTTGGTGGTTGAACCAGGTATTTGAACTATCATAACATGCTTCAATTTTGTTGGTTGAATCTTACTAGTGCATGAAAATTCTTCTATAACAAACGGGTGCGATGCTCCAGAATCAAATAACACTCTTGCAGGTATTGAGTTAACAGAAAACATACCCGGCACGACATCGGGCGCTTCCTGAGCTTCTTCAGCATTCATGTGGAACAGACGGCCGTTGCGGTTGAGCGAGTTCCCTGGGGAAAATCTCCCTCCAGGCTAAACACGGCGCTGCTGCTGAGTGGGTGCATTCACATTAGTGGCTACTACAAGCTTCTTGGGGCACTCATTGGAGTAGTGACCCTTGACTCGACATTCAAAGCAAGTAATCTGGGACTTGTCTTTTCTTGCAACAGGCACAACATTGCTTCCAGTCCTTAGGGCAGTATTGTTGTTGTTGGTGGTGTTTTTGTTGGACTTGGGCGGTGCACGGTTGAAGTTATTGGAGTTGTCAGGGTTGTTGTTGTGGTTTCCTCCAGACTTCAGGTTTCGTCCGCTACGATTGGGATAGCTTGGACGAGACATAGGAGGTCTGTTATTTCTTGGGTCATATCCTGCCGACGGGTTGGGGCGATACTTCTGGGTATGATGGGATCCAGTCTGGTGCATCATGCGACGCTCGCGGTTGTCATTGGCTTGGTTGATCTTCCCTTCCATCTGGATGGCAGATTCTACTAGCTCTTCTAGATCTCCAAAACGGATGTTGACTAACACAGTCTGCATCTCATCATGTAATCCATTCAGGAACCTTTCCTTCTTCTTGGCTTCGGTGTTAATCTCATCAGGAGCATATCTAGCTAGGGACAGAAATTTTTCATGATACTCAACTACCGTCATCCTTCCTTGCTTCAGTTCCCTGAACTCATCCCTCATTCAGGTGACCAAACCTTGGGGCACATGGGTGCGGCTGAACTTGATCTTGAATGCTTCCCAAGTCATCATCTGACCTTCGTTCATTTTACGGGTGCTATTCCACCAGGCTCTTGCATCTCCTGCCAGATAATTGGTGGCAAACAGTACTTTCTCATTGGCTTTAACTCCTATGACCACCAGATTGTTCTCCATGGTTTGCAGCCAGTCATCAGCATCTAAGGGATCCTTAGATTTATTAAAGATAGGTGGGTTGGTATTATGAAAGTTCTTGAGCTTGGATCCATGGTGATCCTGGTTTCCGTGACCTTGGTTATTCTGGGCCATCTGAGCTATCTGTTGAAGAGTGGCTAGGTTAGCTTGACGTTCGGCTCTACTAGCTTCACAGTCAGAAACTAGCATTTGCAGAATTTGCAACATCGGGTCTTGAGATGAACTGCTTACTTCGGGATTTCCATGAGTCATCTGAAGATTGAGATAGATAATGAGATAAGAGGGAAATCTCTAGGGTTCATGGTTTTGTTTCAAAAGCTTTAAACTTTGAGTTTGACTCAGGTTTTGCAAACTAACAACTTCCTCTCATTCATTCATTCATTCAAAGCACACCATACAAACACACACCACAACACAAATAGAAAACATAAGGTTTTAAGAACCATTCTGTGAAACTACGATACAGTGGGACCGGTACAACTCATTCCTACGGTAGTGCTCAAGTGCATCTAATCATCATCATTGAAGTCGGAATCATCATCATCAGTGTGGAACTCCATGGGATCATCCTCCAAGTAGTCATTGTCATCACTGAGGTAAGATTAAAGATCTCCCTAGATGTCTTCATCTTCCTCCTCCTCCTTTGCTTCAAGCTGGATTTCCTGTTCACGGATGGTCTTCTCGAGAGCGGCCACCTTCTTGCGAAGACGATCGATAGTGCGATCCTTCTTGTCGCACTGACGATGAAGTGATTGGCGCTCCTTGGCGAGAATGGCGAGGGTCTGGTCCTTCTTGACGGCAATGGCATGGTTGTGGTTGGCGTAGGCACGGGCGTTGTCCAACTCCTTTTGTCTATCATACAGCATGAAGTCAAGATTGTTGATACGTCCATAACGTATCTATAATTTTTGATGGTTTTATGCTAATAATATGCTTTTGACACTCCTTTTTGTATAAAGTTTATGATTTATTCAGAATAACCTACTAATAGTTGTAAAAGTGCACAATACTCTTGTTTTACACTTTGATGTGTAAGAATTACCAAGAATACAAGTGAAAACCTTGTTGGAGTCAAATTGGGATTTTTGCAGGAATCTATCTCGGAACTCTTTTTGAAGATGGTCACGTTTCAGGTCGAATATGGTGTCAAACGGAAAACTCTTCAACTAGAAAGTTGTTAGAAATTTCGCGACAAACGTTCTCAACATAAAATTTAGCTGATTCCGAGTACGGACGGGCCCAATAGGCCCGATTTACCGCAGTCCAAGATGGGGTGACGGAAATCCGAGAAGCTATATAAAAGGAGGAAATCTAATTCGCCTAGGGCACCTCCACCCACGAATTTGCACCACCAAAGCCTTGTTTTCCCTCCCCCATGGATCCCATTTCCATGGGGGAGAGCTCCCAAGAAGCCATAAAGGAATGGGGTAAGGGGCGGTGCTCCCCCATGATACCGGCGGTGGGGAAGGAGTCCCCCGCGCCACCGCTCGCGCCGCCACCACCCTCTTCACCATCTTCACCGCTATCTCCATCACCTAATCCTCCTAGTATGCAGTGGTTCATCCTCCCACACATCTCTGTACTGTCCTATGTAAATATGGTGTTTGCTGCTATAAGTTATAATCCTATGATCTAGGTCATGTTTATGTAGTTTCTTGTTCTTAGATTGAATGGTTGAATGTTTTTGGTTCATTAGAGATGTATGTTGATATGGTACAGTCCTTTGGTGTCCATTATATTTGTGCATGCATGGATTAAACATCATAGGGTTTGTAGTATGTGTAAAAGGAAGGAGGGAGTTCTGCCGGAATGACAGAAACCCGAGGATGCGAACTGGAACGTTGCGCGTATGGGAGTAAGAGGACCATTAAACTTAAGGCTATGGTTGGGGAAACCTTAATGCATTGTTAGTAGTTATGGATGTTTGCTAACAATCCAATCATATAGTACATGTAATTCCAAGTAGTGAAGCGCATGTATATTTAGCCTCTCCCACATAGAAAACTGCATCGAAGACAATGAACCCGATCTATTCGCTATTTAAACTTGGACAAAGCCACCACAATTACCACCACTATTCGGCACTCATGGTTCTGTTAGTTTAGTGTATTTTATTGCTGCAGCAACTAGCTTTACTTTCTTGTTATTTATTATCATGCAAAGCTATCTCTAGTACTCGTATTGTTACTCTAGTTTTATTTTCTAGATAATGCAAACGTTTAGTGTGCATAGAGTTGTATCAGTGGTTGATAGAACTTGAGTTAACATTTATCCTACCTTCACCTCCTCGTTGGGTTCGACACTCTTACTTATCGAAAAGGCTACACACGATCCCCTATACTTGTGGGTTATCAATTGTCCACCTAGCGCGTCAGCTCCGGGTGTCCTGGCATCTCCAAGGGAATTCCCATAGAATCACACCTTGCGAAGTGAGCAAAGCGAGTTCCCTGGATCAGGTTGATGTTTTTCCCACACAGACGGGCAAGAGCTTCATGCATAGCCCTGGCTAATCCATCTAGCCAGTTGTTCTCACGCAAGGTGAATTGGATCTTCTCCAAAGTGGGTGCTTCCATCTTGCCTCTGAGATCTGCAACTATCAGCCATTGTAGATCTCCTCCTATGTGATCGTTGAGTTGTGCCCTGAAGAATTCCGGGTGCGGGCGCTCAAGATACTCCGACAGTGCATCTAGATCCCTCTCAAAGAGCTGGCCTCTATTGCCTAGCTAGTAGAACTTGCAATACTGGACTTCCATCTATAAGAATTTAGGGTGAGTAAGTTAGTGAGGTGATCAAGTGTGTCAAATTTTATGTTGGAATGCAAGAATTTTTTAGGAACATTAATTTTTTGAAAGAATCAAGGATAAGAGTGGGAATAGGTTTTCATAAATACTCACTTATTTTGTTTTGAAACTAAGTTTTTGTTCGGACGTCCATTCTAACTAGGGTCTCCTATGGTCAGGATGGCTCTGATACCAACTTGTCAACATCCGGATTTTTAATCCCAGATGCCTGTGATGCCATTCCTTGCAATCCTAGGATTACCATTTTTGTGAGACATAACAGAATTGGTACCACAGTACATCATCCATTACAAACCATAATAAGGTCTTACAAATAAAGGATCTCATGATCCAGTCTTAATACAAATCAAAGTAGCAGAAAATATACGTAGTAGGGGCTCCATCTTCAGGGTCACAGGCAATGCTGACGATGGGAAATGATCTTAGTTGTTGTAGACCTCCTGCTGTCCATCATCCTGGTAGTCCTCCTCATAGTCTGGCCACGGGAATAGCCAGGGATAAAGCCATGAGTACTCTTTAAGTACTCGCAAACTATCACTAACAACTAAGGAAGTTCTAGTAGGAATCTTAAGCTCTAGGTTTATTTGCAAAAAGCCAGGTTTATCTAAACTGAGTTTAGAAGTAAAGAAAACTAAGTTAATGTTCTAAATCACTTAAGAGGGAACCTAGCTTTCATATCCACAACCCGGTTGTGGTCAAGTCAAAGTCATAGTTCAATTCACAAGTCATTTTGAAAACATCTGACGACGGAACAGTATGGCCACTCCAACTATCCATGACTATGGACGCGGCTATTCAAATAGTTTGACACTCTGCAGAGGTGGTACACTTTCACCACAAAATTCAATACATCCGTCAGGGATAACCCTGAATCATCATACTTAGTATGCGGATAATCAATCATAACCTTTCAATTACACACTCTAGTATAGACACCTCCCCTATGAGCTTGGCCTCCCAGCCATGGCCATCTGCCATCCTGGGCACTGCATAGGTGGACATTCACACTCACGAGGTAGCCTTAGCTCAACCTCTTCCGCGATGGGAACCCATACTAAGGCCTATAAACTTTCGGCTAAGCCCTACCCAATTCGGGTATTGTGGTTGTACGGTAAAATTGGAATGGTATCGCATCCGAACCAAACCATCAGTTTTTATAAAGGGCTAAGGTTCATGCCTCAACATTCTCATCATCAAATCGTTTTGTGTCCATAACACATGTCAAAACTTTTCAATAGAATGAATCCTCATTCCAAGGTTTTCATAATCATTTTCACCAAGTATTCCCATCTAAAGTGATCAACTTTTATGCTTAGCACTAGCCACTAAAGTTGAGGGTATTCACTAATGAGGGGCGCTAATCAAGTGTAACTATCCAACTCTAATCTCATGCCTTGGAATGACATCTAAGTATAACTAGTTAGGCCTAGTTTTATACTCTTTATGGTATCTATACTATTTTTCCAATACTCACAAAGCACTAACTGAAAGTAAAGAACTTTGGTAAAGGTAAAAGGATAAAGATTGCAAGTAAAACTTGGGATTGGTATAATCAAAGTTATGTAACCAAGCGTGCCTAATGCATCTTTCTTAGGTTATCAAGTGGGCAAGTGTTAACTTGCATAGTTAACTTGTAGTGCTAGGCTTGCAATTAGTGACGGCTTGCCTTGAGTAGTGCAGTGGTTGAAGTTATCTTCTTCTTCTTGGTAGTACTCCTCCTCCTCGTATCCTAGGTCGGTACTATCGTGTAACATCCCAAAACTTTAATCCAAGGTTATTAAGATCCAAATCATCAAAATTAGGGTTAACAAAAACTTTTCCAATTAAAATTATTAAAGCATTCATATGTGTGTGCATTTAATTAGGAGTTGATTTGAATTGCCATGATTAAGTGATCCGTTGCTTGTAAAATGATTCTTAGGTGAAATAAACATCATCTAGATCATTCCCAAACAAATCCCAAAGAAAAACAAATCAGAAAGAATAAGAGAAGAGAATTGTCATTTGTGCCATTTTTACTATCATGCCTTCTTTGGCTATTCCTAGTACTCAAAACCCAACAGAAACAATTGTGGATATTTGCACCCCTTGCTAGTACACTTAATGATGTACCAAGGCCCACTTTGTGATCTGCCAAAAACATTCAAACACTAAATTTAAATGGCAGTTGAAAATTGAATCTATTTCATATGGGAAGATCCCACTATTTCAAAAACCACTCAAACAAGCTCAAATTTCAAAACCCAAGCACCCACAGAGTCTCAAGCTTAGTACTAGCACACCCACCAAAAATCTTTGCAAAATTCAAAAATAACTTTCTTGCAGCCATTTCCACAAACACACGGCAGGCATGATTTACACTCTAATCCTACATCACTGATTGCAACAGGGTTTTGCCCCCAAATGATCTCCATTTAATCCCTCTGTCCCCTCTTGATCAAACCAGACCCTTAGCACCCATCCCCTACCCCCCTAGTGGCATTGCCATGCCGAGCACCATGTCGCCGGCTAAACTTGCAACCGCCGTAGCAGACCGTCCCGCTCTCTCTCGCCATGTCTACGAGCTAGCCAATACCTCACCGCCACCCTCTGTCCCCTCCCCGAGCCAGGCCAAGCCATGGACCACCGAGGAACCACCGCGCCCAGTGCGTCTGCACCATGCCGAGCACGCGCCAGAGCGCCATGCCTGACACATGTGCACGCACCGCCCCTCGACCACAGCCCGCGCCCACCGCGTTGCCACGACCCAGGGAGCACGCCAGACATGCCCGTTCGTCGCCCAACGCACCACAGCCACCACTCGCCGTTGAGACCGCCGCCTTTGCCGCTCAGAGCACGCGCACTGCCCAACCAAATGCCACCGTCCCTACGCCCGCAT
Source organism: Avena eriantha (assembly GCA_910589775.1). NCBI lineage: Eukaryota > Viridiplantae > Streptophyta > Magnoliopsida > Poales > Poaceae > Avena > Avena eriantha. The sequence goes on from OU342744.1 coordinate 446,240,446, forward strand.
TTACCCCGTAGAGCATCACCAGGAGACCAGCCACCGTCCCCTACCTCGAGCCACGTCGCTAGCACGCTGTGTAGCCCTAGCTGGAGCCGTCCGCCCATGCCTCTCGGCCGCGTCGTCATACTATAAATAGAGGCCACCCCCAGCCGCATTCGACACACCACTCACCTCCCCTCACCCCACTGGACCTTCCCCACTTCTCCCCGTAGCCACTCAAGCTCGCAGTCGCCGGAATTGCACTGGAGCTGGCCGCCTCTGGAGGAGAAGGGCGCTGCTGATTCCGACCACCCCCGAAGCTGCCTCGACCGTCCCTGAGCTCGCCGTCATCTACCAGTCTGTTTGCCCGCCTCGTCGTCGTTGCTGGAGCCCTAGTACGCCCCCTGAGAACCCCCACCGAGCCGCTAGGGTTAGAGTTCATTGGCGACCAGTTCGTCGTCGACGACGAGCCCCAGCCGTTGATCCCCGTTCTAATCCAACGACCCACATCGCCCCGTACTGCTTCGCGCGTTATGAGCCTCTGACCGGTAGACCCCCCTGTCAGCTGAGCCCTGCGCCGCGTAGTGTCACTGGGCCGGCCCGTTAGTGTTCCCGCGCGACCCATTTAGTTTGAATTAGGATTTTTCTTTTTAGTTTAAAGCTAGTTCTGTCCCCTAGTTTGAAATTCAATTCAGAGAGATTTACAAATCCAAATGGAGTGATTCTAATTTTGTTAGAAAGATACTGAAAAGATATATCCAAACCCGTTGGATTTAATACAATTAGAGTTAGAGATCTCTCCTAGTAAAAATAACAAAACAGAAGCATTTGCACCTTGCAACATTTTTATAAAATCAACCATGTTAGCTTTTGAGTTGATTCCAACTCTCAAAAATCACATTTCACCATACCTATATGAATATGTAATAATATTAGGGTTTACATGCAGTTACTTTGGACTAGTACCAAAATAATGCTATATAGGCATTTCTAGTCACTTTAAATCATTAAATAATGAACTTAAACCAAAGTAATTATGATCCAACCCTTAAATCACATTCCCACATGTTAGAATATGTGGTGATGACATGTGTCCACATGATCCCATATTTTAAGTGGTGAATATTAAATCTTAGTTAATTTTTCAATGAGTAGAAATTACTTTTCTAAAATAAAAAAGAATGAAACTAGTTAATAAAACATCTGATGCTTGTGATGATAATAGATCATCAAATGTGTGCCTTATAGTGCTAATTAGACTAGTTAAGTATTTGTTTGGTGATTGTGTACTCCGTATGTATTTATAGAAGATAGTACCGACCAAGCCTTCGAGGAGGAGGAGTTCTACCAAGAGGAGGAAGAAAACTTCCACCACTGCACCAACCAAGGCAAGCCACCATTAACAATGCAAGCTAACACTTGCAAGTATAATTCTTAGCAAGCTAGGATTAAACTAGATGGTTTAGCAAAGATGCTTTAGGCATGCTTTGGATGTACCACTTTGACTATTTCTTTACCCCAAGTATTAATTTCAAGCTTTACTTCCTTTACTTTACCCAAAGTTCTTTACTTGTTTTGAAGGTAGAATAAAGAGTATAAAACTTGACCTATTTAGAAACCTTTAGATGTCATTCTATGACATGAGACTGATCCCATCTTTCCACCTTAGTGAACACTCTTAACTTAGTAGTTTAGAGTAGATAAAAACTTGAGTCACTTTAGATGGGAATACTTGGTGAAAAGGGATTGTGAAAACCTTGGAATGATGAGTCATTCTATTGAGATATTTTGACATGTGTTGAGAAACACAAATGGTTTATGATGGTGAAAATGTTGAGGCATGAGCCTTGACCCTTTTATAAAAACTGATGGTTGGATTCGGATGCGATACCATTCCAAATTTACCGTACAACCACAATACCTGAATTGGGTAAGGCTTAGCCGGAAGTTTATATGCATTAGTATTAGTTCCCTCACGGGAGAGGTTTGAGATGAGGCTACCCCTCAATGTTGTCCACCTATGTAGTGCCCAAGATGACAGATGGTCATGGTTGGGAGGCCATACTCATAGGAGAGGTGCTTATACTAGGATGTGTAAAGGAAAGGTTATGTTTGATTATCTGCATACTAAGTATGATGATTCAGGGTTATCCCTGATAGATGTATCGAATCTTGTGGTGAAAGTGTACCACCTCTGCTTAAACATAGAGTTAGCACTTTAACTTAGAACTATACTACTTGTTAGTGGTACTTTGCGAGTACTTAAAGAGTACTCATGGCTTTTGTCCCTGGCTATTCTCATGGCCAGACTATGAAGGAGACTACCAAGATGATGGCCAGCCGGACGGCTATGATGACTAGGACTATCTGCCTTCGTCAGCATTGCCGGTGCCCCTGAAGATGGACCCCACCACTACGCTTATCTTTTACTTCCGCTGCTTGTTGTATTAAGACTGGATCATGAGATCCTTATTTGTGTAAGACCTTATGTATGGTTTGTAATGGATGATGTACTGTGATATCCAATCTGTTATGTCTCGCAAAAATGGTAATCCTGGGATTGTGAGGAATGACATAACAGGCATCTGGGATTAAAAATCCGGGTGTTGACATATCGACTATAAATGAATACGAGGTACACAATCACCAAACAATACTTAACTACTTCTATTTAGCACACTAAGCCTCACACTAGATGATCTACCATCATCACAATTATCACATGAAATAAAGACTTAATCTTGTTTATCTTATTTTAGAAAAAAGTAATTTCTACTCATTGAAAATACTTAAGATTTAATATTCTCCAATTAAAATATGGGATCATGTTGACACATGTCATCACCACATATTCTAATACATGGGAATGTGATTTAAAGTGCTGGTCATATTTTATAAAGTTTAAGATTATCATTTAATAGATTTAAAGTGACTAGAAATGCCTAAATAGCATTCTTCTGGTACTAGTCCAATGTCACTGCATGTAAACCTAAATATTTTTACATATTCAGTTATCTCTTATCAAATTTGATTTTTGAGAGTTGGAATCAACTCAAAAGCATTTATGGTTGATTTTTGAAAAATGTTTGAATGTGGAAAAAGTCTCTTTCTTGTTATTTTTACTATAGGTGATCTCTAACTCCAAATGATTTGAATCCAATGGGCTTGTATATATAATTTAAATACCTTTCTAACAAAATTGGAATCATGCAATTTGGTTCAGTGAATCTCTTTGAATTTATTTTTGAATCTACTAACAGAATCTGGTTTTAACTAAAATGGAAAATAATTATTTGAATTGCCAGGCTTGCGCGGGAAACTAACTGGTCCGGCCCAATCTACACAGCGCGGCGCAGAGGGCTACTAACAGCAGGGTCCCACTAGTTAGCGACTCAATCTACCTGAAACGGTATCATGCAATCTAGGCCCTACGATTAGAACACGATCTAACAGATGAGGTTCATCGTCGACAACGAACATCTCCGGCGAGGTCTAAACCCTAACACGGCGATGGGGGTTGTGTGAGGCTTACCTGGGCTCCAGCTAGGGTCGGCGATGGGGGCGAACAACATGGTCGATGATGGCGGTTCGAACGGTGGTCGCAGCAGATCCCGGGGCGGCTCCAATAGATGGCGCCCTTCCTTCACTGCAGCGGCGGGCTCCGGCTAAATCCTGGCGAAGCGATGCTCGCCTTGTAGGGGGAAGGGTGTGGGAGGTGTGGTGAGGAGTGGGGAGTGCGGTGGTGTGGCGAATTGAGGCGGAGAGGGCCTCTATTTATACACCAACAAGGGGACCGAGCGAGATGGGATGGCTTCTCCGGCGACGGCGATACAGCGAGATATCAGCATGGCTATGGGCAGGTGGTGGTGCGGTGCTTCCTAGCGGTCATCACGGGCGTAATGGCGTGGCATGGGGCTGTCGAGGCTGGTCGGGCGCGTGCGATGCTCTGCGCAGGACTGGCAGTGTTCAAGACGGTGCATGGGGGCTATGGGTCGCGCGGTGGCGAACGGGGATGTCTGGGAGCTAGCTATGATCATGGCGAGTTAGTGCACGCGAGGCGAGGGCGAGGCGCGACGCCTGCGAGCTGATCGGCTGCGGCGCTCTGGCGTGCTCTCGGCACAGTGCAGAGACATTGTGCGCGACGTTGCTGGGGTGGTCTAGGGCCTGGCTGTGATCATGGGCTGGACAGGGGGTGGCGGTGGACGGTCGCCTGTCTCCTGGTCATCGTGGGAGAGGGTGGCGTTGTCCGTGGCGCTCTGTACAAGGTCGGCCGGCGAGGCTGGCTGCAGGCGGCGCTTCACTAGTGCAAAATGGCCAAGGGGGAGCGTGTCTGGTGCTGCTAAAGACTGGGGAGAAAGGGGGAGTGTAATAGGGGCATTTGGTTGAATGATCACTTCTCAAAATAGTGAAGTTAGGCAGTGATTTAAATTGTTTCTGCAAGGTGTTTGATTAAATGGCCGCAAGAATTTGAATTTGAAATTTTTGAATGAAATTTGGTGAGTGGTCTAATCTTATGCTTGAGTGTCTATGGTTGCTTGGAGAAGTCAAGGTGAATTGATTTGGATGGTTTTTGCAAAATGGTGATCTTACCATAAGAACTTGATTCAATTTTGAACTGTCCATTAAATATATTTGAAAATAGTTTATGTGATTTTGTAAAGTGGGTTTGGGTTCACTTTTACTTGGTCTAGCAAGGGGTGAAAAGAAATGGAAATGTTTCTGTTAGACATTCTTTTCTAGGAACACTCAAAGTGGCCTAGTTGTTAACTTTGGTCAAAATGACCATTTGCTTATTTAATTCATATTTGATTTCTTTTTCTTTTGATTTTGTTTGTAATTGGCCTAGATGATGTAGTATTCATCTTTAAACAATTTCTCATCATTTCTAGCAATCAAACATGGCAAATTCACTTAATCATACACTAATGCAAAACACACATGCATTCATATAGATTTTTGGAATAAAAGTTTTTGTTAACCCTAAATTTGGGTGATTAGAACTTGATAATCTTGATTAATGTTTTTGGGGTGTTATAGAGACTCACGAGGACTACCCTTATCGTGATCTATTTAGTTCCATTAAAGAACATCTACCATAGCATGTGGTAGGGGAAGTCCTTAATTATCACAATTTAATCGCGACAATAACCACAAGCTTGAAGGCTATACTAGAAGGTACTAGCCATCCTGAGGTAATGCTTGAACATGAGAAACATGGATCAAAAAATGAAGGTCGGCTTCATCTACAAGATTCACAACACCAGAATCCAGCACACTTAGGGATCTTTGGTTCAGGTCCAGGGGTTAAAACCCAAGGAATAACTACTATCTTAGTAGTATAGAGGTTACTTCAAGGTAGTAATCACGAGGTAGCTTCCAAGAGAAGAAACAACTTCTAAAGTACCCAAACAAATAAAAAGGAGGCACTCGAGGCGAAAGGAAATCTCGAGACCTAGAACAGAACACCGTGGAACCATCAACATGTTGTTGTGGGCCCGTAAGATAGAGAGATCATGATGGAAAGGAATCTGTCAGCTGAAGAAGAGCAAAGGGAACAAAGAACACACACACTGACTCTATAAAACTGAGCACTAGGTCAACTGGTTGAGAAATGACATGCCTCAAAAAGGCACCTAAGCTTTTAAATACGAGACGAGATAGTAAAACTTTTCAAAGTCAACACAAGGTAAGATGACCCAGAGTTAGAGTGAAACTGGATAAGGAGAAAAAGAGGCATACTAGAGTTTTCACAAATACTTTTCAGCTTTCAAATAGTTTTCACAAACTCTAGACTCAACATCGACTAGTAGAAAGGTTTTCCTACAGACGGTACTGCTCTGATACCAAAACCTGTGACACCCCCGGGATTAGGGCGAGACAAATCCCAGACCTCTGTCTGATATAAGCCTAACCTAAATCTCAGAACCATACATAGAAAGAATCAGTAACATTACAGTGACTCTATGACTCAAAAGTTATTACAACGAGCTCATAACTAAGCGAAGAACCAAAATATTACAAGCAGAGGTCACTGACCACAAACATCAAACAACGGAAGGCAAATTATGCTATTTAGTATAGTAAAATTAACAAATGGCCTAAGAGGCCTGAAGCATAACGATGACCATCCCAATCCATAGATTCTAGGTTGCCGACCGGGAACCCCAAACTACTCGTCGATGTCGATGTTGTAACAAACTCCTCTTCTATGATAACACTTACAGGTTGCAAAAGTATCAACAAAGCAAGGCTGAGTATAGGGTCTACTCCACAAGACATATGGCTAGTGGGGTTATTTTGCATAAAGCCAACTTTCTTTATAAAAGAGAAAGGAGAAGCTCATCTAAGTGGAACATTTAAAAGGGGATAAGAAAGTGATATCACTAGCTTCAACCTTCTTCGATATCCACCGAATCTTTATCAGCTGAACCTACCAACTAGGATCACCCTCTTGATCCCTGAGGACGCATCCTTAGAACACACTTTACTTACTTGCCAAGTTTTAGTATTAGGTTATAGTTCTCTATGATCATCACGTCCGTTCCCAAGTCATCCATAACCATGGACATGGCTTTTCAAAAAGATTATTACCTTGTAGGGGTGTACAACTTTAACCACACGTACCAAACGATTCTTAGTGCCTAGCTATAATCCTTCTTCCTTGGAAGGCCGATAGAGAGTAGTTGAACACGACCTTTACCTTGCTTTCACCGAGACCATGAGTCACGCCCTACGGAGATGTCGTTTTAACGGGTCAAGTCCCTAAGTCGGTCCCTAGACATGTGCCCAGGGTTCAGTATTACGGAGGCTGTGCCTCTCTTGTTCCCAGCCATGCTTACCTACCTGTACGAATGCACCTCCTTGACCACCTTCGAGAACAACCAAAATGCATATGTCGAATGGAACGCCCGAACTATGTCACTCATTAAATCTACTAGGCAAGTTAGTTGGTCGAGGGGGTTTCAGGCCCCCGTGTGGTTGTACGCTCGTCTTGGTTCATGAGGCAAGAACTCAGATCCGAGTGGTAGCAAGTATGGGACTACAAAAAACACAACCCGGTGTGGCCTCCCATATAAGCTTTAGCATGTTTAACTTTCATCTCTGATCATACCACGCCATCATGTCATACAAGGTTCATTCGTAGCCCTGATTCATCACCCAGATGGATCAACGGTAACAACTAAGTATGGCTAAGCACAACAGATAGAAACAGCTCTACGAAGCTCATAAGCCAAACCCTAGTTATGCTAGGAGGAGTGGATCAGGGAATATATGCTACAAATGTAAAATGCATCAAATAGGATTAAACTATCTATCGATAAAAGACCTTGGAATCGTATGCACATGGCAAGAATGAAATACTTTGAAATCATAGGATTATCTCATGTGTGGCACTATGCTTGCCTTTCCCTGTTGATAACCAATAAGCAGATCTTTGGAAGCCTTGTGCTTGACTTGATTATAGTTGATCAAGTATTGTTTGTCAATCTTCGATAGTGTTGACCTCGGTCTTCGGTCTTGATCTTGATATCGTATTCTACAGGGAGGAACCAAACACCGAAAAGAAAGGGAACATTCAACACATGGCATCGATGCAATGCTCAAGAAAATATGATGATATGAAAAGTTAATTTGTATTGAAATAAAACCATATATCATGCTTCACAATTTAAACGGGGTTCCGAGGGGTCCAAACCCTAATTCGGAGAAACCTCAGATGTGTATGAGAGGGGTCATTTTATTCTTATAATTAAAATTGGCATTGAAGTTGTCGAACAATGCATGATTTTCATGGTATGAGATAGATCTCATTTTTCTGAACATTTCGATATATTATACATATTTTTCTGACTTATAAATAATTAGATATTGAATTTCTACTATTTATCCTTTTTTGAAATTATTAAATCATTAATAGGATTACTGCGTCACGCTGATGTAAGCTCCGGGTGGGGGTTGTTTTTCACAGGGGCTGGTGCTAGCCGCAGTGACTGATGGGTGGGTCCAAAGCCACGTCAGATACCACACAGGCGAAGCTTGGTCGACACCGCGTCAGCTCGACGGAAATTGGCCAGGCTGTGGCCAGCGACAGCGAGGGAGGGCATGCGGAGCTGCGAGAACAAGCGCACTCGAACCAGGGCTTCACAATAGACTAGATAGCGGCGGCGCCACCCGGATTCGGTCATAGGAGCGAGCACTGTGACGATGGCTAGCGGTGGCAGACGGTGGTGCGCGACCCGACCCGAGAACGAACCAGAGAGGAAGGAGAAGAAGGGAAGGGTCCAGGAGGACCACCAGCTCACCAAGGTGACAACCCTGTTCTCGGAAGGTCGGAGGAGGCCGGAGGCGACAGCGTAGTTGTGGCGGAGGTTGATCCACTGCGGAGAAGAATATGCTGATACGGGCGATTGCGAGTGCCCGGGCTCGATTCCTTTGGCAGGGAAGTAGAGGGAGGTGATGCAGAGCTCCAGGGACCATCGGCCAGGCTTGGGGAGGCTGAAGACGGCAGGGCGGCGAGCTCTGTAGTGGCTAGGGTTCGGTCGCCTCACAAGAAGGGGTGAGAGAGGTTGGGAGAGAGAGAGGGGAAGGAGATAGGGTCATGGCAGGGGCTTCGTGGTGCTCTTATCCTCTCTAGGAGGTCGATGGACAGCAGTGAGTAGGTGGCGGGGATCGACAGCGAGGCCGTTGATAGGCAGTTGCTTGCTAGTTTCGGGAAAGACGATGAACATAAATGTTAAAGGGGTATGTGGGCCTGGGCCTCGTTGCGCTGCTGCTGGGCCAAAGGCTATTGTGCGCGGGCGGCAGAGAGGAAGAAGGAAGCAACGGGCCGGCCTGGGCTGAACTGAAACTCTGTTTTATTTTCTAAAAACGTTTTACCAGAACTGTTTTCTTTTCTCTCCTTTTCATATCATTTCAAATATGTGTTGAATCATTTGAAAGTACTATAGGCTTTACGAAATTATAGAAATATTACAGGGGCCCTTATAATCCATTTGGGCTCCAATAATTTTGATACTTTTCGAAATTCAAAACATTTTGAATTTATTCGAAGAGGGGGGAAGATTAGGGTTTAGGATTTTCTATATTGTTTTCTTCCATGCATTTTAAAATATGATGCTCATTCTATGCACACTCAAACCCTAATTAGAGAGACATTAAAACTAGAGGTGTTACACATAAGTTTTCCCTATTGTTTCATCCAGATTTTATATGTACATGGGTATCTTTGTTTATTTCATACTTCGATAACATTTGGTCTCAAGTGAGACATATGTGCTTTAACTTTTTTGGCGTCAGAAACCTAAAGCCAAGTTTATTGACTCTTGAGAAAGCCGATGCTAGTATAACTGTGTATTGAAAGACATCGGAAGAGAAGTGCAAAAAACAATGCATAGCCGAATTGGATGATATAAAATATGAAACATTCGGTTGCTCAATTCCAAATCTGTTCTCACAACAAGATCGGTAAGAACATAAATGGTGTACCTACAGTTTGAGAATGTGTGATCATATATTTGACATGTTGCTGAAAACTGATTATATTAGAATTCTTGATCACAATGCTAAGCCATCATTACAAGGACGAACGTATTGCAAGTTGCTTGATTTGTTCGAGCATAGTATAGAGGGTTGCAACATGTTTCATCAAATAGTACAATCGGCTATTGATAAGGGACGATTGAAATTTTCTGAAACACAAATTGATGACCAATATATTTCTATTGGTCTTGATGGCCAAAAGATATTGCATCAGCTACCTCTAGTCGATTCGTATAATGATGAGAAGGTAGACAAGAAATATGATGGGATCAAGCTTTCCAGCAAAGAGATTTTTGAAGAGCATATTGCAAATATTCTTGAAGGCAAGGGTTCCATTGAAGCTACAATGAAGACATCAAGCACTAGGGGGCAACAAAAAGAATCAAAGATCGCTGAATGTAAAACTCAAAAAGACAAAGGCGGAAATAAGCACAAGGATAATAAGTCAAAAGTAACTTTCACTCAGTTGTTGGAAAATATCAAAAGGAGAGTGAAGAAAAAAGTGCTTATCGGCCAAGTAATTCAAAAGCATCAAGGTCACCCCCAAGGCAAAAGTCTAAAGACAGGGATTGGTGAAAGGAGAAATTCAATGCAAAAAATTCATATCCTCCTTTTGGGCAACCACTGCCAATGTCATGGATACCTTCCTATGCTAAATTTTATTCATATCCATCATGGGAAAGGTATGATTCACAGGCACATTATCCATCAAATTCTAGATCATCTCACCCAAATTATGCAGCTCCAAGAAGACCAACATTTGATCAACAATCACATGTCAAAGACCATTTCAATCGAAAAGAATCGGTCCAGAGTTCATGGGTAAAGGAAGAAGTGGTCAAACAAGTATACCGAATCAAAAAGGATGGACACAAGTGTGCTGTTTCAGACTTGACTTCAAATAATGAAAAGCTAGATGACTTGACGTTGGCTACTAAGGGCAAGGGAGTAAAGCACGTAACTTCCAAAAAAACCGATTTTTGAATCTGAGAAGCAAAATTGAAGGTGCCCAAGATTAATAAAGGGATACCATTGTGTGAAACAAAACCAAGGCCAAGGTGCCCACTTGGCTTATCAAATTGGCAAGAAAAGAAGCTATATCGTCTTACGGCCAAGGAGCTGAAGAAAAGAAACCTGGCGTGGGTTCCCAAAGGAAACCCTCAAGGCAAGGAAGATGTGCAAGATCCTGTCATAAGAAGAGTAGAAAGAGTGGACAACAAAAATAATAAAGCCGACAAGCAATCAGGCCAAAGGATTCGGTATCAATATCATAAACTTCGGCTAGCACATCATCCATATTATTCTACTTCACCATTAATGCCTATGCCATGGAATTCATCCCCAGGTATGATTGGTTACCCACCATGGTTTTATTTTTATCCCTGGATGCATCATAATTCTATACATCATGAAAGGGTATTGCCAAATCATTATTCATTTGATTAGTTGCAATTTTTTTCAAATCCAAGAGGCCAAATGCTTGAAGTTCATAATCAGATTTGTTGTTTTGTTTACTTCGGCTATACATACTTTGGCGGATGGATTATGCATGCCCATTGGGGCAAAGATATATGGCCGATATTTATTCTACCACCATGAGTTCATTATCCAATCATGGATGTGATTTTCTAATATCGTCCTTAGTTCTATTGGAGACCGAGACAAGGTATGCTTTCATTAGCAATTGTTCTTATGCTTATGTGTAGATAATTTGGCTTATAAATCTTTGAAATCTATGAAAGACCAAATTGTCTTTAATTTCATTATTGGGCATAGATGATGAGCATGATATTGATATTAATACTGTCTCTAGTACCATGGAGATTGAATTTCGATTGTTCAATTTTAAAAGCAATGGCCAATTCATTGGTATTGTTTATTTATCTCCTTATGGTACTAGTTTATGAAGTATCATGCTGCTTAGAATATCTTGCACAAACCATATATCCGAATGTGAAGCCTTACTATTCGTGCTACAACTTTTTATTGCTATAGGTGCTACACATATTGAGGCTTCTAGTGATTCATTGTGATTAATGCAACAATGTCCATGGTGTACCAAAGTTTCGACGAATCACTTGTGTGGGACCCTGGATTTATGGTCTGAGAATTCCCCGTTATGCCTGCAATTCATGTTCCCATGATAAGTGAGCCATGAGCATAACCGACAAGCATCATTACAACATCCAGAAAGTAACGAGTACAAAACTTACATCAGTGCCATTATGGCAATACAAACATCAACAGTGTAACTTCTTCATTTGCAGAGCCCATGTCACACCTTAAACTATAGGCAACTGACTAGGAAGACGGCCTAGCTCGTATAGACATCAGCATCTCCATCATTCTTCGTGCTTCTGAAAGTCTGGCCAAGTAAATAGACAGGGACAAAGCCAGTGAGTACTTTGAATGTACTCGCAAGACCACCAAGATAAGGTAAACAAGATAATGAAATTTGGATGTGGCGAGATAGCTTTTGCTAAGGTTTTTTTGTAAAAAGCCTACTTTCTCTTGTAGATATGGATCCCTATATCTTTGTTGAAAAAGAGTTTTGAAAACATGTCTCCATTTAGAAAGTCTGGATATCTCCATATCCTGGATGGAAAACCTTTTTGAAAATAGATTTAGAGGAAAAACCATGTTTGGACATCTCCTACCATACATGGTCAAAACAAAACACCATACTCATATTCTCTCGGGACCAAGTCACATCCTTTTCATCTTTCTCAAAACCACCACTAGGGTACTCCTAGCGATCACCTTCCCAATCGCCCTTGACAATGGACACGGCTAGACGAATAGATCATACTCTGTAGAGTTTGTGCACTTTATCCACAAGAATCAATACATCCACCAGGATACAACCACGGCCCGCTACACACGGTAAACGGGGATTTGGATAATCAAACCTAACTTTTCATTTGTCATCCCTAGCAAAGGCGGCTTTTCCTTTTGGGTTTGTTCTCCCCGACAATGAGTATGTGGCGCCCTGCACCATAGTCCTGCCTTCCGTACATGCGTATACCCAAACCACAGCTTGGCGTATACCTTAACTTGGTGACTCCACTTCCTTCCGTACTACCTAAGTCATACCATCCACAGGAGACCCAATTGTTGCACCACCAACTCGCTGAAGCAAGCTGCAGGCCCCAGATCCATAGATCTGTTCTAGAGCCCACCGGGAATTCAAGGGATTTCTCCCAATTAGCACTATACAAGCTGCCCCAGCTAAAGACAACAAACTACGAGCTAAGCTCCACCTCCCGGGGTAATGTGGTTGCATGGATAAATTGTTCTGGTAAAGGCGTAGAACATCCCTTCTCTTTCCCTTGTCCATTTTTCTCACTTCTCATCATCACGATTTCTTTAGCTAAAACATCCACATGGAAATGATGCCTCTTCTCAAGGGTTTACAAAGCATTTTTGAAACATTTGTAGTAGGGTAAATCCCAAAACAATTTATTCATCAAAAATCCGTGGTTTCCAACGGGGTAGAACGCTAATCATCATAAACTCGATCTAAAGGGGGTAAATGGTAGGTATATATCAGGGTGGGTGTCATGAGGGACACAAGTCATAACTTGGAGGGGACAAGTCATTAGCGTAGTGTTTATAAAACAAGATATGTTGATAGAAATTCAATTAATAAAGGAGATACAAACAGGTAATAAAAGGAGTAGGGAAAGTATCGGAATTCAGGAAGGGTGGCTTGCCTGTGACCAGCGAGATGTTCCTGGACTTCTTCTTTAGATAACCAAGAATGCCAGTACCAATAATAATAAAAAGACCTCCTCTTCTCTTCATCAAACAATCACAACTATCGCCGTCATCGAGTATACATGCAATCAAACGATATCGCATTCAATACAAGGCATACAAGGATCAATACATACAACAATAAATGAACAATACAAGTTAACAATTCAGTTCGTTTTGAGTAGTCGGATTTAAAGCAAGTGGAATTACCTGAAAAGAATTTGTGGGTTTTCTTTAATGATTTTGGAGGCCAAACTACTTAATTGTGGGGTTTTAATCCAAGGTCTAGGTTCTATATGATACCATTGTATAAAAATGATACCATCAGATAGATATTGATAATATGAAACCAACAAAAGTGGTTTCACTATTTTATCAACTAGTAAAGTGGCTCTCGCAAATGCGAGGGCGCCTCTAGTGCTACCTGAGTAAGTAATTTATGGTTTGATTATTATTTTTATATTTGCAGGTGCAACTGTTCTATAATTCTCATTGCGTTAATTTATGATATCCCGAAGATATTCAATATATTCTATTTCTTACTTTATTGAGTGACTCTCAATGCATGAACATATCGCATAACATTCTATTTGGAGTGCAATTGTTTTTTATAATATTATATATCTGTCATTTTACAAGAGTGTACCAACTTAAGATCCTTGTGTGTTATTTGTATAAATTTAAGATCGATACGTTGTATTATAAGTTTGTACCATGTGCCAGCCAAACGTAGTTCTTAATAAAAAACTTGAAGTATAAATCATGGAAACATTTATGTTACTACTATTTTACTCAAAAACTCCCGATGCTCATATAGACACATGAATAATTTATCAACTAAAACCAATGACAAGTACTAACAATATTTATATACAGAAAAATAGCTTCGGGACATTTACACAATGCTAGTGTTATGCTTGAGATTTCAAATTAATAGATTGCACACTAAAGTTATAGTATTTTAAAGTGTAGCAAAACTGCAGACTTTCCCATGTGATAAAAAATTAGTGCAGGCAACGAAACATAATTCATGATAGCACATAATTCATAACTTAGGGAACGTTTGGACATAGAAGAAATAGGCATAAATAAAGAACTTGAAGCTAGATGTATATAGGTCATTCCATTTTTGGGTGAACAATTCAACCACAATATATTTCTTGGTACCTCTCTTAAGCACTCAACTTCAGGGCCTTCAAGTCCTCTTTCTAAGAATTCCTAGTCAAAAGTAAAATGTACTCGACCACGGATAATAAAATGTACTCGATCATTGAAACGGATGAAACAATATTGATCCCGCTTTTGAAAATAATCAAGAATTCTTGATCTTGTTTTCAATTTTACCATTTTCATTCATGAAAAACTTCTGATAGCAAAGAATTCATGACTTAGGGACGTTTGGATATAGAATAAATTTTCATAAACATAATAAATGAACTTGAAGCTAGATGTATGGAGGTCATTCTATTTTTCGGGTCAACAATTCATCCACAATATATTTCTTGGTACCTCTCTTACGCACTCAACTTCAGGGCCTTCAAGTCCTCTTTCTAAGATTTTCCAAGTCAGAAATAAAATGTACTCAACCACCGAGAAATATGTACTACTTTTTCAAAAATGGCATCGGATGAAATGTATTAACTATATTTGGTAAAACACTTTTTTTACTTCACGGTTTTCATAACCGTTTTCGTTTATGTCAAATAGGAAATTTCCTTACTACCTTTTCAATCTCAAGAGAGGAAAACTAATCATCATCTACATTGATCTTTGATAAATGTGAAAAAGAGAATATTTTGACCTTCTAAATCAAAGTAAAAGAAAATGAATGAAGCAACATCCATCAAATGTAGAAATTTATTACTCGCATGAAATCTGAACATGAACAATGCGAATATATCACTTCTCCAATTTAAATTCGTATTAGTTTAGAGTGGTTAAAATGGAAAATCAAAGTATAAAACTATCTTGTAAAAAAGTACTGTATAATTTATACATTCTCTTTTATAAACATTGATGATGAATTAAGCTGCAGCATCCATTCGGATGTAGGGACAAAAAGACCGAGATGAGACTTGTTATAGACATGATAGTGGCAGGTAATAGGGCCCAAGTATCTTCCTTGTGGACTGAATTCCATATGCATGGAAGAAAAGCAATCTGAGTCCAGTCTAAGGATGGAGATTGACACACGTTCAGTGCGACAATATCTGTATGTGCTCCGTGTGACTTGGAAGCCTCTAGTTTCCGAGGTACGCACACGCAATGGTGTTATTGTTGTGTGTGTATGTGTGTGTGCGCATCCTCGCTGTACCAACAAAGAAATCATACGACTATGATCTGAGCAACACGTACAGACCTGGAGGCGGCAAAGTTGAACACTAAAATTTGGTTCCTTCATCTTATTATGTCTCAAATCAAACAACATAATTCTCATGATGTCGACCAACCTATGTCCATCGTTTTCTCTAGATCCATACACAACATGTCAAGGTCAATCCCACTTAAGGCAAAGATCTACCGCCTTTGCTCTCAACAGGTAAACCTAGAAGAACATACAAACATTAACATGGGAGAAGAGAGCACTCACTAAGAGTAATCATGTCCGTACACGCCTTTTTGTAGTCCACCTATGCACCTCGTCCTGAACCCCGGAACCAACTATTGGTATAGATCCATGCCAGAATAAACATACTGCCTTCGTCAAGAAATAACTGACTTGAGTTTATCCAAATTCGAATGTATCTAGAGACTAAAATGCGTTAGATATATTCGAATCTAGACAAATCTAAGGCAGTTATTTCTGGACGGAGGGAGTACAAAGTTTTAGCCAGACCTCATAGCCTTTGTTTCCACTGGCAATGGCAGCATGATTTACTTACTTTGCGGGTGATTAACTTGCCTATTTTGATGCATTGTACCACGAGTTTCAATCTGCTATGGATGGACATACATAGAATTTGCCTCGTCAAATCAGAAAAATACTATGGACCAACTGATAAACACTCAGCTATCATATTTGTTGTGTATATATATTACTACATTATTACTGTACAGTTCAATTCAGTCACCTGATAAGTTATGTGGATGACAAAGAGTTATAGCTAACCTCAGTTGGTACTGTCTTGATCCAAGTTAATAGTATTGATCCTCTCTTCAAACTCTAAATACATGACCGTGATCTATTTTAATGGCACTGATCCGCTTTTCAAACACTCAGAGTGGCTGATAAAGGGTATTATGAAGAAGCACGTATCTCCCGAGGGACTCCATTGCAAGCAGCTGAGTACATCATCTAGCTCTTCCAGGTCGAGGCGTCGAGCTTCAGTATAGCTAATTAGCGACAATCTTGGACTCCAGCCCTACAAACATTCATACTTCAGAGCGCAATATACACAATTAGAGATATAGAAATAACCTGGTTGTGGCATGGAAATTGCATGCATGCAAGGATTGCCTTCACCGCACATCCACACCAAGATTGCAGCTCCTAACCATAACTAAAATTTGAGCGTACTTCTGGCCGCGGTCGCTAGAAATATTCAAGGATGCGGCATTACCACGGTTGGCGCCCAAGGATGAGATGAATAACCATTAAACGGCGGATTGATGACTGCAGCCCGATCAATCTGGAATAACCGGCGTTGAGGTCTTGAGGAGGCGAGGAGCCGAGGATGCATTAACTATGAGGCAAATCTTGAATCAATTTTGTCGACTGCATCTGCACTCGTGGTCTAGGATGTGCATTCCTTGAACCAAAATTGATCTGTATGCATGTTTATCCTCATTGAGTATGTTAGCTGATCAAAGGCACTCAGATGAGGGCATTCAGATGCATACGGCGGCAGCGCAGTGGGGATACATGATCTTATTAGCTTGTTAGCTAGGGAAATACTGGAACCGTATCAGAAAACTTATCGAGGGCATTGGTGGGTAATTTTTCTTTACTTAAATGTCAATATGATTTTTTTAGATCCATCAGCTATCATCATTTTATTAGTTAAACTGATGATCTGTTGTTTCTGATTTTTGTGTGATTTTCTATACTATTTTCCTTTTTTCTAGTGGCCCGTCATGTACTTTTACTATATAATAGATTTCCTTTGATTTACTATGCAATTTCTAGTGATAAAAACTCTAGATTTAGGAATTAATTCATAAGAAAGGTTTTGTAGGTCCAAAATTATTTCCTTGGATGGTTAAGTAGGGTTTGATGGATTGATTCACTGAGAGTTGGAATCACTTCAAAATAATTAACAGAATACCCTCAGGAATTTCCCAAAATCTGTTCTGGAGGGTATTTTTCTTTTTCACTGGATTTAATATACAGGGGTTGTTGATATGATTCCAAATACACATGTTAGGTAATTGAAATACCTTTCTGTAGAAATTGGAACCACCCTTTTTTGGAGTTGTAAAACTCCTGTAGTGATTTTTCTATTGAAACAACCCTAGACGGGGATATTTAAATCACCATAAATCAACTGAGTCTCCAAAAATAGTGACCTCCTAGGTTTTGGTAGGTATTGACATACCAAATCAATGAGAATTGGATTCAACTCAAAATAAGTTTGGGTTTGGCCTAGGGAATGTTCTAAACTCATAAATAAATTTATTTTGTTATTTTTACTAAAGTAGAAAGGTAGTTCACGTTGGCATGAGACCAAGTCCATAGGTTAGGTATTCCAAAAACCATCCATAGGAGGTGGAGTTCACCCTATTTGGGATTACCAAACCCCCTGAAATCACTATTTGGTAAAAAGGACATATCTTAGAAGAATAATTCCCAAAAAAACATAATTATGTGTTTGTCCAAGTGGATAGTTTTGAATGTTTGAGAAAACACAGTAGAACATTACAAAATTTAGATATTTTCCAATTTGTTTTGCATTTAAATCGAGCATCTATTTTTTGAGATATGGAGAAATATTTAAAAGAAAAACGGGGGTAGAGGGATTACTAGACCGGAGTTTGACCGGATATGGGCCACACTGCGCGGAACCGGACCATCCGGGCAGCCGCTCATGCAGGAGCGTGGTTCAAAATGCCGTAGGCGGGGCCCGCCTGTCAGCCAGAACAGGCGAACAAAGGGGTATCCGCGATTGACGACCGCTCGATTAGAGCCCATCCGATGGCAGCGAGTCATCGTGTCCTTGGAACACGTGGCTGTTGGAGATATGCCCAAGAGGCAATAATAAAGTGGTTATTATTATATCTTTGTATTTATGATAAATGTTTACATCCCATACTATAATTGTATTATTAGGAAACACTAATACTTGTGTGTTTTGTAAACATAAAAGAGTCCCTAGTAAGCCTCTTGTTGAACTAGCTTGTTGATTAATAGATGATCATGGTTTCCTGATCATAGATATTGGATGTTATTAATATCTAGATCATATCATTAGGAGAATAATGTGATGGACATACACCCATAGTAAGCATAGCATAAGATCAAGTCATTAAGTTCATTTTGCTATAAGCTTTTAAATACATAGTAACCTAATCCTTCGACCATGAGATTGTGTTAATCACCATCACCAGATGATTGCTTTGATGACATCAAACGCCACTTCATAATTGGGTGGTTATAAAGGTGGCATTGGGTATTCTGAAAGTATGTGTTGAAGCGCATGGATCAAGAATGGGATTTGTCGATCCATATGACGGATAGATATGCCATGGGCCTCTTAGTGGAATGTCATCCAATTAGCTTGCAAGCATGTGACTAGGTCACAAGGGATGTCATGCCACGGAACAAGTAAAGAATACTTATCAGTAATGAGGGAGAACTAGGTATGGAGATACCAATGATTGAACCTGGGATAAGTAGAGTATCGCATGACAAAGGGAATCAGTGTCGTATGTTAATAGTTTTTTCGATCACGAAGTCATCATTGAATATGTGGGAGCCATTATGGATCTCCAGGTCCCGCTGTTGATTATTGATCGGAGAAGTGTCTCGGTCATGTCTACATAGTTCGCGAACCGTAGGGAGACACACTTAAGGTTCGATGTTTAAGTAGATATGGAATATGAGTTGGAGACCGAATGTTGTTCGAAGTCTGGGATTGGATCCAGGACATCACGAGGAGATCCAGAATTGTCTGGAGAAAAAGATTCATATAATGGAGATCACTTTCTGGGTTTCGGAAAAGTTCTGGAGTATTCGTATGAAGATTCTAGAAGGTTTTGGAAGGTTCTGAAAGGTTCTGTGGAGTTTACTTGAAAACCAAGAAAGAAAGGGGCAAGACTTGGGGGAAGAAAACTCCCTGCCTCTCCTTGTGCGCTGGCCCTAGGAGGGCAATGGGGGCAACCCTAGGCCACCCCCCTCTATATAAGAGGGGACGCGCCACCCCTCCCCTTGCCCCTTCCACCCAAAACCCTAGCTGCCACTCTCCTCCTCCTTCCTCCTGCTCCTCCTTAGGCGAAGCCCTACAGGATTTCTTCTCCACCACCACCACCACGCTGTCATGCTGCTGGGATTCCATGCAGATCTACTACCTCTTCTACCTGCTGGAACAGGGAGAGGAACGTCTACATCAACTCCGTATGTGTGACCGAGTGCAGAAGCGCTGCCGGAATGCGGCGCCGGAAGGATCATCTACTCGATCTTGAGATCGGCAAGTGATCGTCTACATCAACCATGAGATCCAATCTCGCTCAAGGCTTTGGATCTACAAGGGTTAGTACAGATCTATGTAACACCCCCGGGATCAGGGTTAAACAAATCCCAGACCTTAGCCTGACATAAGCTTAACCTAGAGCTCGAGGATATTCAGTGAGAAATCGGTAACACAACAGTAACCCTGCGACACAAAAATTATTACATCAAGCTCATAACTGAGCGAAGAACCAAAATATATAAGCAGAGGTCACTGACCACAAACATCAAACAACAGAATGCAAATTATGCTATTAAGTATAGCAAAATTAACAAATGGCCTAAGAGGCTTGAAGCATAACGATGACGTCCTAACCCATAGATTCCAGGCTGCCGGCTGGAAACCCAAGCTACTCGTCGGTGTCGATGTCGTACCAAACCTGTCTTCAGGGGAACACTTATTCTGCTACAAAATTATCAACAAAGCAAGGGTGAGTATAGGGTGTACTCCGCAAGACTTATGGCTGGTGGGGTTATTTTGCATAAAGCCATCTTTGTTTATAAAACAAGAGGGAGAAGAAGCTCGCCTAAACATAGTATTTTAAAAGGGGATAAGAGAGTGACATCTCCGAAGAATTGATCATCATCTTGATATCCACCAAAGTAATCATCATCTCACAACTAGGATCACCCCCTTGTACCCATGAGGAAGCATCCTTAAGCACACGTTGAAACTCCAAGTTTTACGATTAGGTTAATGTTCTCTATGATCTTCACGTTCGTTCCCAAGTCGTCCATCACCATAGACACGGCTTTTCGAAAAGATTTAACCCTGCAGGGGTGTACAACTTTACCCACACGTACCAACCGACTCTTAATGCCACAATGATTAGCCCTCTTCCTTGGAAGGCCCGCAGAGGGTGGTTAGACACGAGCTTTACCTTGCTTTCGCCGAGACCATGAGTCACGCCCTAAGGAGGGTTCCGCCGTAACGGGTCAAATCCCGAAGCCGGTTCCTAGAGATGTGAGGCGAGGTTGGTTTACCGAGGGCTCCATCGACCCCAAGCAACCCCGGCCATGCTTACCTACCTGTATGAATGCACCTCCTTCACCGCCTTCGAGAACAACCAGAATGCATATGTCGAATGGAATTCCCGAACTATGTGACTCATGGAATCTACTAGGCAAGTTACTTACTCGTGAAGTTTTCTAGGCCCCGTGTGGCTGTACGCTCTTCTTGGTTCAAGAGGCTAGAACTCGGGTCCTAGTAGTGGCGAGCATGGGACTACAAAAACCATATCCCACTATGGCCTCCCATACAAGACTTAGCATGTTTAACCTTTACCAATGATCTTACCTCATCAGTATACATTGTTCTCCTGTCATACTAGATTCTCTGCATTTGTTACATCTTCTGGATGAACCAGCACTGACAGCTATGAATGGCTAAGAAAGACACAGATAAAAGCTCTAGTAGTGCACACAAGCCAAACCTAGTTATGCTAGGAGCAGTGGATCAGGTAATATAAGCTCAAAGGGAGTAATGCAATAGATAGGATACTCTATCTATTGATAAAAGACCACAGTGGAATCCTATGCATCATGGAAAGAATGAAATACTTTCGAAATCATAGGATTGTATAATGGTGGGGCTATGCTTGCCTTGTTTGTCGATACCCAGATATAGATCTTCAGAAGCCTTGTACTTGACTTGATTACAGTTGGTCAAGTATTGTTCATCGATCTTCTATGGTGTTGATCTTGGTCTTTGATCTCGATCTCGATATCGTATTCTACCGGGAAGAAGCAAACACCGGAAAGAAAGGGGGAACAACAATCAACACATGGCATCGATGCAATGCTCAGACAAGGATGATGATATGACAAGTTAAATTGTATTGGAAAGGAATCCTAAGGCATGCTTGGCAATTTTAAACAGGGTCTAAAAGGTACAAACCCTAGGACAAGGGAAACCCCGAAACACTTGTGAGGGGTTGATTTCGTTCTCTAATTAAACATGTAATGAAAGTTGTTGAACAATGCATGATTATAAGTCCATTGTGTAGATCTTGTTTTTCTAAATATTTTGATATATTATTTATATTTTTCTAATTTATAAATAATTATTTATTGAATTTATAAGATTTAAACCATTTTTGGAAATTATTAAAACAACCTAAAAAGGTTTACTGCGTCATTATGACGCCAGCGGGGGCGTTTAAAACTTTTCTCACTGGGGCTGGGCTAGCCACAATGGCTGACAGAAGGGCCCAGGGGCCACGTAGGTTGATACGCTGGCAAACCTTAGACGACGCTGATGGGGCTACACGCAAGCGACACATCAGCGACACGTCACCGCCACGTAGGCTCGCCAGCGAGCTTGTCAGATGGCGACAGGGAACGGTGCTAGGCGGCTCAAGGGAAAGAGTGGGTGGCCTAGTTCGACACGGAGCGACACGGGCTACCTAAAGGTGGTGGCGCTGCCATTTATTGGCCACCACAGCATGGCCGGCGATGGTGTAAAGCGGCGGCGAAGGCAGACTAGCAATGCAGGGACGATTCGAGAGGCGAGGAAGAGAGAGGGGAGCACCAAGATGCTCAGGGGCTCACCGTGATCGCGATAGAGGGGATGGATGGCCGAGGCGAGGTCGGACAGCGTCGGATTTGATGGTGGTGACTGCGGCGGCCGACGGCGAGGGATGGCTCGATTAGCTCGAGTAAGAGCTCCACTGCAAGCATGGATTGGCAGAGGAGAACAAGCACTCAGAGGCACTTCCAGCAGCAGCTTTATCTCGGCTTAGGGTGGCCGGAGGCGGTGGGGAAAAGCGAAGTCCGGTGAGCTAGGGCTTCGGGAGCTCATGAGGGAGAGCGAGAGAGAGGGAAAAGAGGGCATGGGGAGACTCGGGAGGTCGAGGGCGTCCTTATCCTTCTCTCCGGTGTTGGTGGCGGGGCACGAATCATGGTGCAGAAAAACGACGGCATCGCCAGCGACACGCAGGTGGTCGTCGCCTGCGGGGAAGACGAAAGCGAACAGGTAAGGTAGGCTGGGCCGAAGGTGGGCCTCGTGCGAGGTTACAGGCTGCGCGGTAGGCGGCAGGTAGCACGGGGTTAGCTGGGCTTCGGCCTGGTTAGCTGTTAACTCTCTTTTTTATTTCAAAACATTTTTCCAATTCTGTTTTCACTTATTCAGTTTGTATTTTAAATTTCAAACCTATTTTGGTTATTTCAAAAATTACCAGATACTTTGTGAAATATTGAAAACATTATGGGGCCCTCTTAGTCCATTTGCGATCCATGCATTTTGATAATTTTCAAAACACAAAAACCATTTAGAAGCCTTTCAAAGAGAGGGAAGGATTAGGGTTTTAGGATTTTTCTTTATTTTATCTGCATGCATTGTAAGGGATAATGCTCATGAGTGCACAATCAAAGCCCTAATTAAGATTAACTAAATTTGGGGTGTTACAATCTATCTCGTGGCACTTATCTCATAGATTAGATCTTGGCTTTTCCATAGATTAGATCTTGGTTTTGTTCGTTCTTGCGGTAGAAATTTTTTGTTTTCCCTGCTACGAACCGTATAGTGGTATCAGAGCCGTTTCTATACGTAGATCTATTGCATGAGTAGAACACAATGGTTTTTGGGTGCTGATGCTTTTTTTGTTGTTGTCTTCACGTGTACTTTGCATCTTGCGGGATGGTGGGATGAAGCGGCTTGGGCTAACCTTACATGTCATCACACATGAGACTTGCTCCACGCTTGACGTGCAATTTGCATTGCACAAGTGACTTTGCGGGTGTCTATATCTCCCACCATAGTTAAGATCCAATTTACAAATAGCATCTGACAACACTTGTATCAGCGTTGTGGTTCTTGTTCGTAGGTAAGATCGGTTCTTATACGAAAGCCCCAAGCCACGTAAAATATGTAAAGAAAATTAGAGGCGTCTAACTTATTTTTGCAGGGGCATGTAATGTGATATGGCCATGATATGATTGTGATTATATTTGATGTATGCAACGATCCTTATTGTAATATGGGAACCGGCAGGATCCTAATGGTTGTCTTTAAATTCATTAAGACCTGCGTGTTTATTCATCATGTAATTGCTTTATTCCAAGTAGTTGTAATAGTTGCTGTTAGTGATGGACAACCATGTCGCGGCTCCACTGATCTTGATGCCATGATGGAGATCATGTCCGTGCTTTGGAGATGGAGATCAAAGGCACAAGAAGAAAGGTCATATCATGTCACATATTATGAATTGCATGTGATGTTAATCCTTTTTGCATCTTGTATTGCTTAGATCGCAACTGTAGCATTATAAGATGATCCCTCTCACTAAAATATCAAGTAATAAAGTGTTCGTCCTTAGTAGGAACTGTTGGTAAGACTCGTCATTTTGAAGCATCTCGTGATGATCAGGTGTTACAGATTCTACGTGTGCGTACAACGGGTGCAAGCCAGAGTTGCACATGTGGATACTAAGGTTAACCTTGACGAGCCTAGCATGTACAGACATGGTCTCGGAACACGGAATACTGAAAGGTAAAGCATGAGTCATATGAATGATATGATGAACATGTTGATTGTTCGCCTTTGAAGCTACATCTTCTCTCGTGAAGATTGGACTTGGTGTAGAGGATTTGGTTCGTGTAATCACTAAGGCAACATGAGGGATGTTGTTTTGAGAGGGATTTCAACTAGTTAATTTAATAATTAAATTTGAACTTAATTTGTCATAAACTTAGTCTAAACTCTTTGCAAATATGTTGTAGATCATGGCGACCCCCTCCATCAACTTTAATGCATTCCTCGAGAAAGAAAAGCTGAAAAACAATGGAAGCAACTTCACGGACAAGTTCCGTGGATTGAGGATTGTCCTTAGCGCTGGTCAGCTAACCTATGTGTTCGATGCACTGCTAGGTGACCCACCTTCAAAGGATGCTCCTGATGATGTTAAAAATATTTTCCTCACTCGGAAGAATCACTACTCCATAGTTCAGTGTGCCATCCCGTACGGTATAGAATCGGAGCTTCAGAAGCATTTTGAACACCACGACCCTTTTGAGATTATCAATGAGCTCAAACTGATTTTTGAGACTCATGCGGCCATGGAAAGCTATGAGGCCTCCGAGAAGTTTTTTAACTGTAAAATGGAAGAGGGCAGCTCCGTTAGCGAGCACGTGCTCAAAATGTCTGGGCACGCGAATATGCTCCAAGGGAATAATGATTCCTAATGCGTTGGGGATTCATCATGTCCTCCAATCACTGCCACCTAGTTACAAGAACTTTGTGATGAACTACAATATGCATTGCATGAACAAGACATTGCCTGAACTCTTCTCCATGCTGAAAACTGCTAAAGTGGAGATTAAGAAAGAGCACCAAGTGTTGATGGTCAATAAGACCACCAATTTCAAGAAACAGGGCAAGCCTAAGAATAAGGGCAACTTCAAGAAGGACGGCAAGAAAGCTTCCGAACCTGCTAAGAAGCCCAAGGCTGGCCCTAAGCCTGATACTGAGTGCTTTTACTATAAGGGTGAAGGTAACTAGAAGCGCAACTTCCCCAAGTACCTGGCAGATCTGAAGAATGGCAACATCAAGAAGGAAGGTATATTTGATATACATGTTATTGATGTGTATCTTACTAGTAATCGTAGTAGTGCCTGGGTATTTGATACTGGTTCGGTTGCTCATGTTTGTAACTCGAAACAGGAGCTACGGAATAAATAAAGACTAGCAAGAGACGAGGTGACGATACGCATTGGAAATGGCTCCAAGGTTGATGTGATCACCGTCGACATGCTCCCTCTTCATCTACCTTCAGGATTAGTTTTAAATTTGAATAATTGTTATTTGGTGCCTGCGTTGAGCTTGAACATTATATCTGGATCTTTCTTATTGCGAGACGGTTACTTGTTTAAGTCTGAGACTAATGGTTGTTCGATTTATATGATTAATATATTTTATGGTAATGCACCTGAGATGAATGGTTTATTCTTATTGAATCTCGATATTAGTGATACACATGTTCACAACATAGATGCTAAGTGAATAAAAATGAATTATAATTCTACATACATGTGGCACTATCGTCTTAGTCACATTGGATTGAAGCGCATGAAGAAACTCCATACCGATGGTGTCATGGTTGTGGCACGGCAGATGCCATGGATAGGCTAAAGATGGGGCCAATGAGTGCTAGGGGAATCTAGAGAGGGATAACATGGTGATTCCACGCACAGATGTTGTTGTATTTCCTCTATCAGTGGTGGTTTCAAGTGCTCCTCCAGCTGTTCTTGGGAAGGAGACTATGTCTCTTACCCCCACAACCTAGCTCTAGAGTTCTACCTTAGACAGAGAAAATGATCGATCCCCTTCTATGGAGTCCCTGGTGCTCCTTATATAGGGGAGCCCGGGTTACAAAGTTAGGGCACACGTGGCAGCATATTCCCCAAACAGGCCCTTTGGTTAAAGCTAGATGCTACTTTATTCTCTTTAACGGTTCATCCGGACTATGGACATAACCCTCTGCGTAATCCATGCCTTTAAGTGTCACCAGACACGGGCTACGTCAACCGACACTGCCCGTGTCATATTGGTCGCCCCTGCCCCGCTGGTCCTTCCCTCTGCTTTGTTTCTCTCACGCTACAGCTAGCAAAGGCCACCTTTTGACCAGCGGGAGATTCCTTCCTTCTCTTGGAAGCCAAGTGGTACTCCAGCCAGCACATGGCTAACCTGGCTAGGAGGGTACCTACATGACAAAGAGACAAACATGGCCGACATATATTTAATGCCGGCCGGGTTAACGCTAGGTAGATGCCTCACGGGCCGGGTTACTCGTTAAGTCGGCCTGCCTTGAGGTGACCTGGCCTGCACTTGCTTTGACTGTGTCGTACCTCGTCTAACTCGGCCTTTATACCCCGGAGTGACCCTACCCGGGGGTATCCCCCAACATTAGTCCCTGAAGCTGGTGCGGTCTTAGCAACTTTAGCTGTTAAGGCCACAACAGGTTCACCATCCGAATCTGCTCTTTTTTGGCCGAGTTATTCCGTAACCCAGACTTTTTACTTTGATGTTCCCTTGGCTCGTGCCGAGTTATTTCTTGCTGGCTGGGTCTTTGCTCTCGTATCCGGGTTACCTTTCCTTCTCTCATATGCTTCCCCACGTCCTACGTGGAGGGTAATCATCACTTTTGCCTCATTTTAAGGGCCACGCCTATTTACTGTGCCGGTTACTATAGTAATGTCAGGAATAACTACTTCGCATGTCCTGTCGCAGCAGTGCCTCGTGAACCGTAACACCACATCACGTCATGGGATCTTCTGTTCCATGTGCCCCTTGTTGTGGCTCGCACCTGATTGGTTGATCTGCTGCGTACACGGCCACACCATGCAGTTGGACGCCGCAATCGATCCCACTACGCGCTCTCACCGCGCAGTTAAATAGGGGGCAGGGGCCATCTTGGGGAAGTTCCCCACACTTTGCGCCCCTCTGCCTCTCTTATTCTCCACCGCAACACTTCCGCGCCACTACTTATGTGCCTGCGCTGCGCCGCCGCTGCTCAAGTTCCTCGCCACGGGGCCCTGTGCTTCCATATTTCCCGCGGTAGGCTACCTCTTTTCTGATTTCATTCTCGAGGATCTTGACCTCACAATGACTGAAGAGGACGCTGCCGTCGTCGCCTAGGAAGAAGAAGGGGAGGAGGCCCCTGAGCGTGGCAGCTGGGCTGGCGCCTTCGTCTGCCAAGACGATATGGATTGGCTATATGCGACGCGCTGTATCCGCGCGGGTGTTGCTTGCCGCCTCACCGCCGACGAGATTACTCCCTCTCCAAATCCAGGGGAGTATGTAGTTTTTCTCTCCCACTTGCAGCGGCTTCGGCCTTCCTGTTTCTGATTTCTTTCATGACTTTATTTCCACTTACCAATTGCAACCGCACCATCTCCTAGCCAATGCCATTACCTCTCTCTCTTCTTTCGCCTCCGACATAGAGGGGTACGTCGGGCTCTGACCATCCAAGGAGATGTGGATCAAGTTTTTGGTCTGTAGAAGAATGTTGTCCCGGATAAGCATCTTACTCTGGCGGAGAAGCATCTGACCAAGTGCGGGGCAGCCTCCATATCTCCCTTCAAAAACTCCGCGTTCCCCCAGGTCACCAGGCTCAAGTCTTGCAAAGGCTAGGCCCGGACCTTCTTCTATGTTCGGAATTCCACGGACGAGGACTTGATCCGGCTCCTCCCCTTCAAGCTCGGAGTGCCAGACACCTCTCTATGGGACAATATCTCAAAGCGGCCCATGGCCCTAGCGAACTTGGTCGACCGCCGGATCAAGGAGATGCTCAAGGAGAGGTTGCAGGGCGAGGACATCATGATCACATTTGTCCACAACCGGGTCCCCCCTACAAAAGCGCGCCCACAAGATCTGCTACCTAAGCGCCCCCTTGACCCCCACCGGACTTCTTCTTTCGAGCTCGACAACTCGGCGGTTTTCTGCCGAGTGAAGGCCATCTTCAACATGGAGAACGAGTTCTCCAAGGCTTGGGAGTGGGGGCGTGTGCCCTATACCTGGGACAACCAACCTCCAAAGGTAAATTTATCTCTTGCTATTTTTCCGGATTTTCTCGGTATGCCGGGCAGTCTCTAAGTCGACCACTGATACTTTTGTTCTCAGCGATTTCTCAAGCAACCACTTGAGGATGGCTAGGTGCTGTGGAGAAAGTGGGTGGCGGACCACGCCGAGCCGGACGAGGAGGAGCCTGACCCGGAGAGCTTCTTGCCCACACCGGACATCACCAAACGCACCTCTGGTAAGGCCTCTTCTCTAAGGGATTAGCCTGATGACGATGACTCGGATGTTGAGGTTCTTGAGGTACTCGATCCAGTTCCCATCTCTTAAGCATACGCGCTTATGTCCGAATCTTCAGCTAACCCGGATGGTCAGGTCCTCGAGGTTCCCCCTCTCGCCACGGGTGATTCGGCTCCTGACCCTCCCCAGAAGCGCACAACTACCTCGGCTGCAACTTCAGAGGCATGACCGCCCAAGAAGAGGCAGAAGAAGTCCGGGGTGAAAGCCTCGTCCAAGCCAGTGGCCAAGAGCACGGTCCGGAGGGTGCCCAAACCTCGGGCACCCCCAACCTCGGACGAGTAAGTCATTTTCCGTTTTCTTTTGGGTCTTTCTAGTTCTGTCTTTTCCTATCTGTCTCTCTATCTCCTTTTCTGACATGTTGTTTTCTCATTTCTCTAGAGCTCCCCCTGGTTACTTCCTAGAGTGGCCCCAGCATCTCTTCTCTGATCCGGAGTGGCTCTTCTCCCTCCTGGGACGACGATGTTTGTCCGCTGAGTCCTATCCACGAGGACTCTGCGGCTGCGCCTGATCAGAGCCCACCTCGTCATGAGGAGGGCAACATCGATGTGGGGGGTAGCAGAGCGGCCAAGGATGTGGCCATCCCGGATCTTCCCAGTTCCTCCGCAATGCCGCTAGAGTCTAGCTCTGAGGTGCCAGTTTCATCGGCACCGCCCCAACCAATTTCTTCTTCAACCCTAGTTTCTTCTAAACCAGCAATACCAGTACCTACCGCACCAGCAGCACCACCAACAGCACCACCAACAACACCAGTGACACCAGCAGCACCAGCACCAGCAGCATCAGCACCAGCACCAGCCTCGGCACCAAAGCCACCAACAACAACAACCGCCACCAAGCCTCCAAAGAGAAAAGCTCAATCCACTGCCCCCAGATCTATGGTGTCCATTGCGGACATCTTTCAGCCAGCTTCCCAGGCACAGTTCGGATCTGTAGCCTCGGCTCCTCTCCAGCGCCCTGCGTCATCTGGCAAGCTCAAGAAAGCTACTGGCCATCCAAGGGCTCCGCTTCCGGGTCTCCCGCTACCAGATAAGAGGGCAGCAAGAAAATGGTCCTGCATACCAGTCCCGCTGCTGCTCTGTCCGCGAGGCGAGAGGCCCACGTTAAAGGCTTGGTAACACACCACACTCCCAACGGCGAAAGCTACAGCCCATTGCTTATTGAATATGTAAACAACTGGAACAACGCTGAGTTTATTGATCCAAGGGATGATCTACCAGAGAAGTTCAGGCCAGCTGAATTCAGCGCTCAGATGAATTCCGCGACTAAGGCTATTTCTTTGGCTGGCAGCATGATGGAGGAAATCCTTTTATTCTGCTATTCCGCTCTATGTACATGAATGCTTATAGATATTCCCAGTAGCCACGAGCCTCCGAGGGAGTAATTTATTACTAGGTCGGATGCTCCTCGAGAATTTCATGCAAATCCTTAGTGTTTTCCAATAGCCACACACCTAGAGCCGGGTTAAGTTCCACTTGGCCCGGATCTTGAACACTTCGAATATCCACACACCTAGAGCCGGGTTTAGTTCCACTTGACCCGGATCTTGAATACTTCGAATATCCACACATCTAGAGTCGGGTTAAGTTCCACTTGGCCCGGATCTTGAATACTTTGAATATCCATACACCTAGAGCCAGGCTAAGTTCCACTTGGCCTGGAGCTTGAATACTTCAAATATCCACAAACACCTAGAGCCGGGTTAAGTTCCACTTGGCCCGGATCATGAATACTTCGAATATCCACACACCTAGAGCCGGGTTAAGTTCCACTTGGCCCGAATCATGAATACTTCGAATATCCACACACCTAGAGCTGGGTTAAGTTCCACTTGGCCCGGATCTTGAATACTTTGAATTGTTTTCACTTTGCTTGTGAACTAACATTGTGTTGTTTCGCAGATCACCACTAACCGTCGAACCGCTGAGTTCTAGCGCTTGCTGGACTCCTATAAAGACATTCACACCCGATACGGCAAGCTGTTAGAGGATCACCAGAGGAAAGGTAATTTTCTTTGTTCAAGACCTTTCCCTTTTTGTCGCTTGTTACCCTTAGTGATTATTAATTTGTAATCCAACTTATGCAGCTGAGGTTGAGGCTGAAAATATTATCGTGCGCAAGAACCTAGCTGAAGTCCAAGGTAATTTATCCTGTCCTCTTGACCATCGTGCGCTCTTTCCTTGACCCGGTAGATATTTATACTTCGGCTCCGCTGGATTGACCCCTTATTGCAGTTTCCCTTGAAGACAGTGTATTGATTCCTAATATGATGACACATTTTCTCGAACAAGCAGGAAAGCATCAAGCCGAATTGAAGAAGAAGGATGACGAGATAGCTCAGCTCCGCCTCCAGGATTCAGATATTACTCGGCTGAACACTGAAATCCATAGGCTCAAGGATCTCCATAAATCCGAGCTGGATAAGGCGGATCAGGAGTTCTCCGAGGAGAAGGAGCGCCTGACTACTTAGATTTCCAAGGACAAGGACTTTCTGCAGGAAGCCGACGTAAACCTTACGTCGGTGTCCTTAGAATATGAAAAACTCTAGGCCAGCAGCGTTAGTGTCCATGATGAGCTCCAACGTCTCCTCTTCCAGATCTCCCGTGAGTTCTCTTCCTCTTTCAAATTTCATCTCTCCGGATTTAGTGATTTTTCTCACTGTTTTCCGTGGTTCTGCTCTCAGGCAAGTTCCAAGAAAGTGACACTCTCGCTGCAGCCAGTGTAACCCGGTCTCACGAGCAATGTGGTATTCCCACATGTCCTGCATCTGGGTCAATCCCCTACGAGACAAAGGATCTGCTAGCAAGCCTCCTTGCTCACATGGATCTGGTAAAGAATTATGGTGCAGATATCATGCTGGCGGCGATGCGGATGCTTAACTCCCTCTGGCCCACTGAGCCCACTCCTAAGGGAAATGCTACTCTTATAGCCAAATTGATGGAGTGCAAGACTCAGTTGAACTTATGGCGACAATCTGCTGCACGAGCCGGGGCTGATATAGCACTTCAGTTTGTCCTCTCATGGTATGAAGGAATAGACCTAGGGCTGCTCACCCGCATGCGCACTGGATCTAAGTGGTCCAATGATCTGGAGTGTGTTGCTCATCACAAAACCTGTGCCAGCAAGCTTATCCAGTATTCCTTCTGCCATGCCTGGAACGAGGGTCCAAGTTACTTGGATGCATTTGATGATGCTAGTGCTTCTAGGAGCAAGGAGGACGAGGGAAGTGAGGGCGAGGCATCCGAACTTGGCGATGATGCTAAAGATCCAGAAGATGGAGAGACCAATCCCGAAGATGAGGCCGAGGCTAGCACCCCGCCCGTAGACGCCGAAGTACCTCCTCCGTCGGTCGATGATTCAGCCTCTACCCCTGCTCCTTGATCATGAAAAACACTTAACCGTATTTGTCAGATCCCCGGAATGCCGGGTGAAGATGTATTTAAGTACCTTGGTTCGGTTTTGCTACAATTTATGTTGTTTGCCACTAAGTTTTTAATGTCAGATTATCGTGGGCAAAGTCCCCGAGTTTCCTTTTCTTGTTCCCTTAATTCTTGACTCGGCTCACATCTACCTTGATTCGGTTTTTCGACTTACGAGTCCGAGGTTCAAAAAATTGACTTAACAATACTCGAAACTTGAGGTTAGCTCAAAATAATCCGGTGATAGACGAATAAAATAAACAAGAGGTTAGTCTGAATAACAAATGTCAGCTCGCTTAGGTTCTTTCCCTTAGTCGTTTTTCATGTGCTTTGCAATTCCAAACTTGTTCTCTTGCTTGCCATGAACCAATTATTGTTGGACAGTAGCAAAGTCGAAGAGTTGGGTTTTTGGTGCTCACACATTACTAATCCGGCTAAGATGTAAGCAACTTAACCCAACCGACATATAAAAACATGAAAGCAAGAAGAACAATTATTATGGCAGTCCCCGAGTTTCTGCTCGGGGTGCCGAAGTTTTATTAATAAGCTCATTGTTGACATACATATCGATATATGAGTAGCTCGGATACATTCACCTCTTTGTCAGGTGTAAAATGGACGAAGTAGTGCTGCATTCCATGGTCGCTTAGATTCCTCTCCGGACTTGTCCGCCTTGTTCTTTTCCTATGGTTGTGCATCAATAAGATAGTAGGAATCATTGTGCAAATCCTTGCTTACAATGAATGGTCCTTCCCAAGGAGGGGATAACTTATGCATGCCAGCAGTGCGCTGCACCAACCGTAGAACAAAATCACCTTCCCGGAAAACTCGGGGTTCACTTTCTGGCTATGGTAGCATCGGAGATTTTGTTGATATATGGCGGATCTGGACAAGGCCAGTTCTCTCGCTTCTTCTAGAAGATCAACATCATTTTGCCGGGCTTCGCGCACTTTGGCTTCTGTGTATTGGGTGACACTTGGCGAATCATGCTCAATGTCGGCTGGTAGTACCGCTTCTGCCCCATATACCAGAAAAAATGGCATGTAGCCTGTTGATCGATTCAGAGTTGTTCTTAAACTCCACAGTATTGCTTGTAGTTCCTCTATCCAGCACCCTACTGATCTTTGTAGCGGCTCTATGAGCTTTTTATCTCGGACAATACCAGTCCGTTGGATCTTTCCACTTTCCAGTTCGATGCGGGGTGGGCCACAGAGGCAATATCTAGCCGGGTCTTCTTTTCTCGGCAGAACCTCGCAAATGCTCCTTCAGCAAAATTTGTGCCATTATTTGTTATGATACTGTGGGGATAGCCATATCTCAAGATTATGTCTTTGAGGAACTTTACTATTATTGCCCCATCACATTTCCTGATTGGGTTTACTTCAATCCATTTAGTGAACTTGTCCACCATAACCAATATATGGGTCATTCCTCCCTTAGTCGGCTTAAATGGTCCTACCATGTCTAGGCACCATACAACAAATGGCCAAGTAATGGGAATGGTCTTTAGTTCCGACATTGTCACATGGGTTTTGGTGGCGTACCTCTAGCACCCATTACATTTCCTCACTAGATCTTCTGCTTGTTCCAAAGCACTTGGCCAATAAAATCCATGCCGGAAATCCTTTGCCACTAATGCTCTTGAAGATGCATGGTGGCCATATTCTCCTTGGTGGATATCCCAGAGTATGTCGAGCCCTTCCTCCGGATCAACGGATCATTGCAGCACTATAGTTACACTCCTTTTGTATAGTTCGGCATTGATGATAGTGTAGGCCTTTGCTCTTCTCTAGATTTGCCTCGAGTGTACCTCATCATCCGGCAGGATTCCTTCGTTTAGGAAATCAAATATTGGCTTGGCCAAGTGGGTATAGGACAGATGGGAAAAAGTTCTTCATCAATTTCCATTGCATCCACCGACATAACTCTAGCCGGGTCTAGCTGAACAGTCCCCGGGTTTGCTGAGGCAGTCACCAGGTTTGCCGAAGTAGTCCCCGGGTTTGCTGAAGTGCCTCCCGGTATATTTCCATAGGTGTAGCTCCTAACCCGGAGAGAGCCGGGATATAGATCGACTCCGATTCTAGCGATGGTGTGATAGATGGTTTTCTCAAATGCTCCAAAGAAACATTTGGCGGGATTGGTTGCCGGGATGAGCCCAACTTGGAAAGTATGTCAGCAGCCTCATTTTTATTCCGAGGTACATGATGAAATTCACACCCCTCGAAGAATCCGCTTATCTTTTGAACATGGAATATGTAAAGGGCCATGTTGGCATCCAAGGCATCCCAATTTCCAGAGACTTGCTGCACCACCAAGTCCGATTCTCTAAAGCATTGTATCGGATGTATCCCTACTTCTTTTGCCACTTTAAGCCCATGCACAAGTGCCTCATACTCTACGACATTGTTCGAAGCGCCGAAGTGAATTTGGAGGACATATTTTAGTTGATCTTTCTTGGGCGAGGTGAGTACCACCTCAGCGCTCAGTCCTTCTTTCAGCTTTGACCCGTCAAAGTGCATTCGCCAATAATTGGAGTCCGACAAAGGTGGTTTGTATTGCATCTCGGCCCAATCCACGAAGAAATCCTCCATAGCCTGCGATTTGATCGCATCTCTTCTATCGAACTGTGGTGCATATGGGGCTAGCTCAATCGCCCATTTTGCTATTCGGCCACTAGCATCTTTTTACTCTTAATCTCCGATATGGGTGCCTCACATATCACTTTGATGGGATGTTCCTCAAAGTAATGCTTGAGTTTCTTGGCCGACATATATACGCCATACACCATCTTTTGATAGTGAGGGTAGTTCTGTTTTGAGGTCGACAATACCTCGCTTAAGTAATACACTAGCCTCTGCACCGATTTCCTTCCTCTTCACACTCCACCACAATTACTGCGCTTACGACTCGGTTGGTCACGGCTACATAGAGCAAAATTGGATCCTTGGGTAATGGTGCGGCTAAGATTGGTGCAGTGGACAACATATTTTTTAATTCTCGAAACGTGTTATCTGCTTGCGGTGTCCAAGTCAATTTGTCTGACTTTTTCATTAACTGGTA
Source organism: Avena eriantha (assembly GCA_910589775.1). NCBI lineage: Eukaryota > Viridiplantae > Streptophyta > Magnoliopsida > Poales > Poaceae > Avena > Avena eriantha. Next base: position 446,275,667 of record OU342744.1, read on the forward strand.
GAGGGGCAAGGCCTTATCTCCCAGCCGACATACGAACCGGCTTAATGATGCCAGGCAACCAGTGAACTTCTGCACATCGTTAAGGCATTTAGGTAGTTCCATTCTCTCTATAGCCCGGATCTTTGTCGGGTTAGCTTCAATACCTCTGATGGACACTAAAAAACCGAGTAATTTCCTGGCGGGCACACCAAAAGTGCATTTTTCCGGGTTAAGCTTCATCCAGAACCGTCTTAAGTTCGCGAATGTCTGTCGGATATCATCAAGGAGCATATTTCTTTGCTTAGTTTTTATCACAACATCATCCACATAAACTTGCATGTTCCGACCTATTTGGTCATGTAGACATTTTTGCATGCACCGCTGATATGTTGCTCCAGCATTACGTAATCCAAACGGCATAGTGCGATAGAAATAAGCCCCGTATGGGGTAATAAACACAGTCTTTATTTGATCTTCCGGGTTCAACGGTATCTGGTGGAAACCAAAAGACACGTCGATGAATGACAACAATTCACATCCGACGGTTGAGTCTATGACTTGGTCTATCCTAGGCAGCGGGAATGGATCTTTCGGACAAGCCTTATTCAGGTTCGTGTAATCAATGCACATACACCATACCATGGCCACGTTCAGGTCATCTTTTTTCTTTTCCACGAGCACCAGATTGGAGAGCCAATCCGGGTAAAGTACCTCCATGATAAATCTGGTTGCAAGGAGCCTAGCTATCTCATCCCCAATGACTTTTCTTCTATCCTCGGCGAAACGTCGGAGAGGTTGTTTCACCGGCTTAGCATCGGGTCTCACATTCAAAGAGTGCTCGGCCAACTTCCTCGGCACACCTTGCAGATCCTATGAGGACCAAGCAAATATATCCCGATTCTCACGGAGGAAGTTGACGAGCTCGCTTTCCCATTCGTCTCCTAACCTGGCACCAATGGTTACGGTGCGCTCTGGGAACTGATCATCAATTGGCACTTTATTTGTGTCCTTGGTTGGTTGAAATGATACACTTCCATGTGGGTTGGTTAGAGCCGACTTATGTTGCTGCGCAGACTGAGCCAATGCCGCCACTTCTTGTATCCAGCAGAGGCACACTCAATCGAACGCCTGAAGTCCCCTGACACGGTTATTACTCCCCTTGGTCCAGGCAGCTTCATCTTGAGGTAACTGATGTGAGTACTTGCCATGAACTTGTTCAGCGCGGGCATGCTGAGCAACACGTGATAGGCGCTCTCCAAATTCACCACTTCGAATTCCAAATTTTCAGTCCGGCAGTTTTCCCTTGTACCAAACAGCACATCAACTTGGACCTTTCCAATTAGCTCACAGGAGATACCTGGTACAATACCATGAAACGTGGTCCTCATAGCTTGGAGCATATTCTCTGGTATCCCCAATTTGTGCATGGTATCCTTGTACATGATGTTAATGCTACTGCCATTGTCTATCAGCACCTTAGAGAATCTCACATTGATGTTGGGCCCAATGAATGTCAGATCTAGGACCAGCGCGTATGTCCTTGGACTTGGCATAAGCTTTGGGTGATCCTTGATGCTCAAGTTATCTCCTGATCCGACCAAGGCATATATCTCACCATTGCTGACATTACTGCATTTACCTCCATATGTCAGCGCTGCAAGCTTTTCCGGTCACTCTCCTCAGTGGTAAATATGCAGTAACTTTGGTGATGCTCCATGTACTCATTTCGTCCCTCATTGACGTGGTAACCCTGGTCTTGCTGCTGGTTGTTATTCACCTGATGCACAGCATCACTCCTTTCCTGATTTTCATACCTTGGCAGAGGCGGAGGCAACATGAGTTGCTGTCTGTTCCGCCTGTAAGTAATGGCTGCCATGGTGCCTCACTCCGAGGTGCCTCACTCCGAGGTGCTTCGTTCCGAGGTGCCTGAGCATTCCCCGAACTACCCTATTCTAGCTTCCTCATCCACTCACACTACCGGGTTGTATGGTTCGCCGGGCTATTCGGACTTGGCGTATGAAATTTGCAAGGTTGGTCCAACATAGACTCGAATGTATACCTCGGACGATCCTTCCGCTCCTGCCATTGCTTTTTCTGCTCCGGGGTCCAAGGTTTCTTCCCTTCACTTTTCTATTGCTAGTTCTACCCTCCCATTTTCTGGCATTGGGCTGATCTCGGTCTACCACCGCCACTTGCTGCGAGTTATATCTATAATACGGACACTCGTCCCTTATTTTTCCTCAGAAATCTTTTCTCCTTGATGACCCGGAGCCATCTCGGTTGTAATACTCTTCATTTGCCTCGCTTGACATTAGCCGGGGTTGAGTTGGGTCTCCCAAAGCATATGAATCTGTGATCCGGATCGTCTTAGCCAAAGTGGTTGGCATGTCTCGCTTCAATCTTTGCCACAACATACGTCCATATCTACAGCCTTAGGCGAACCACGCAATTCCTTGTGATTCAATTACCCCCTCACACGAGTTGCGCACGTTACACCACCGAGACAGAAAATCTCGGTCAGGCTCATTCGGTCTCTATCGGCATAATGCCAAAGTCTGTGGCCTATTGGACCTCTTGTAGGTGCTCGAGAAGTTGCTAACGAACAACTCCTCAAAGTCCAACCAACAGTTGACACTTCCTGGCGGCAAGTTGTTCAGCCAAACTCTTGCAGGTCCTTCCAACATTTGTGGTACATACCTCACCGCCCATCTCAAATTTCCCATTGCGACCTTAACCGCTGTTGTGTAATCAACGAGCCAATCCTCAGGTTTGGTGCTTTGTTCCTCTCGCCAATTGAAAATTCAGCGCAGGCGGTTCTCTCCTGATCCGGGGGCCCAAAGCACGCTGGGCCCAGAGGTCCCTATACCTCGATCATCTCCGACCTATAAATCCAGTCAAGCTTCAGCCTTGCATCATCTGGCTGCAAGTTTCTGTTGCCCAGCCTTGACCCAATCACATGGTGCTCCGGTCTTGGGTATCCATCATTAATCATCGCCGAGTAACCGTCATTGTATCTTCCCTGATCCAGATGAGCATTCTGCTGCTATATCACTTGGCCAACACTTCTCTCCCACCGAGGTGCGTATGGCTGCTGCTGCCTAGGTGCGTTTTGCCCTGCTCCCGCCAGATCACGTTGTCCGACATTGCCGTTGACTGCATTCCTTTGACCAGCATTGCCTTAGTCACAGTTACCTCGGCCAGCTTCACCTCGGTTTGTACTGTGGTGATCCTCATCAACTTGCACTGCTTTTCCTTTTCCGGCTCTCACCAGATCATAGGGGACCATGTTTGTCTCTTCTCCCGAAGTTCACAACTTCTTATCTCCTTGGGTTATGACTCGGAGATGATGCGGCTCCGGCATATTTTGCCGGGTTATTTCTGGTCGAATGAACCACGTGTGATGCTCCGGGTGGTGCCCGGTTTGCCTTGTTCATTTCTTCGTTTTTCTGGCAAGCTACCCTCAGCAAGTGGTTCACCCTCTCCTGTTGCCTTTCGCGGGCCTCTCCGGTTAAACCCTCTAACTCGGATGCAGCTGCGTTTGCCGCCCTAAGGATCTTTGCTGGGGTACTGTACCTCCCCAGCCCTACTGTTATGATTGTGGCTTTCTGACCTGGCCTAGGCTCACACTCCTTGTCAATCTCGGTAATTAGGTTTCTACCTTGGATTTTCACTCCATCTATGTGGTTGGCCTTTGCATACTCTCTCAAAGTGATGTTCAAAGACTGTTGTAGCTCGGCTACCTTCTTCGCGCCAGCTAGCATTTTTTGCCTAGTATCTTCTAACTCAGCTTGCAACTAAGCTGGATCTACTACAGGAGCTATCGGTGTCGCTAGGCTATCTATTGCTTGATGGAGTACATTCTCTGGCCTCTCTAGTGGAGGGAACCTAGATCTTGCCTGTTTTGGCGTGACTTCCGGGTCTGGCGCCGGGTCCTTGCTTCCTCTCGCGTCTGGTGCGGCCATCCTGACCTCAACGCTACCAGTGGGGTGAGCGATACGCACACCGCGAGCCGCGCTGAGAGGCGGTTCGCCTCCGTCGATGATGTGCCGCGGATGAACGCAGGACTCGTCCATGCCGACATAGATCTTGTGTGCGCCAAGCTTGATGAAGAGGTTGTTGCGCAGAGGGGGATGCCTGCTGAAGCTCCCTACGTTGTCGCTGACGTAGTCCAGCGCTCCAAAGCACTGAACCAGGCCATAGATGATGCATTCGTCGGTGTTCGAGATGCTTCCCGTCCAGATTTTCACCCCTGCTAGCATCGCTAGCCCCACGGTGGGCGCCAACTGTCGTGGTGGTGGCACGGTAGATGCCATGGATAGTCTAAAGATGGGGCCAATGAGTGCTAGGGGAATCCAGGGAGGGATAACGTGGTGATTCCACGCACAGATGTTATTGTATTTCCTCTATCAATGGTGGTTTCAAGTGCTCCTCGAGCTGTTCTTGGGAAGGAGACTATGTCTATTACTCCTCACAACCTATCTCTAGAGTTCTACCTTAGACAGAGAAAATGGTCGATCCCCTTCTGTGGAGGCCCTGGTGCTCCTTATATAGGGGAGCCTGGGTTACAAAGTTAGGGCACACATGGCAACATATTCCCCGAATATGCCCTTTGGTTAAAGCTAGATGCTTATTTATTCTCTTTAACGGTTCGTCCGGACTATGGATGTAACCCTCTGTGTAATCCATGCCTTTAAGCATCATGCCCCGCTGGTCCTTCCCTCTGCTTTGCTTCGCTCACGCTACAGCTAGCAAAGGCTACCTTTGGACCAGTGGGAGATTCCTTCCTTCTCTTGGAAGCCAAGTGGTAGTCTGGCCAGCACATGGCTAACCCGGCTACGAGGGTACCTGCATGACAAATATACAAGCATGGCCGACATATATTTAATGTCGGCCGGGTTAACGCTAGGCAGATGCCTCACGGGCCGGGTTACTCCTTTAGTCGGCTTGCCTTGAGGTGACCCGACATGCAATTGCTTTGATTGTGCCATACCTCGGCTAACTCGGCCTTTATACCCCGGAGTGACCCTACCTGGGGGTATCCCCCCAACAGATGGACTTCATGAATCACTTGAAATATGCGAAGCATGTCTAATGGGAAAATGACTAAGACTCCATTCTCTAGGATAATGGAGCAAGCTACGGATTTATTGGAAATAATACATATGATGTGTGTGGCCCAATGAGTGTCGCATCGCGTGATGGATATCGTTATGTTCTTAATTTCACGGATGACTTGAGTAGATATGAGTATGTCTACTTTATGAAACATGAGTCTGAAACTTTCGATAAGTTTAAGGAATTTCAAAGTGAAGTAGAAAATCAGCGTAACAAGAAGATTAAGTTTCTATGTTCTGACCATGGAGGTGAATATCTAACTTACGAGTTTCACATGCATTTAAGGAAATGCGTAATACTTTCGCAATTTACACCACTAGGAACACCATAGCGTAATGGTGTGTCTGAATGTCGTAATCGAACTCTCTTAGATATGGTTCGGTCTATGATGTCTCTTATAGATTTACCATTATCGTTTTGGGGTTATGCATCAGAGACAGCTGCATTCACTTTAAATAGGGCACCATCTAAATTCATTGAAACGACAATGTACGAATGTGGTTTGGTAAGAAACCTAAGTTGTCGTTCCTTAAAGTTTGGGGTTGCGAAGCATATGTAAATAAGTTACAACCCGACAACCGTGAACCCAAAGCGAAAAAATGCGTCTTCACAGGATACCCTAAAGAAACAATTGGGTATACCTTCTATTATAGACCTGAAGGCAAAGTTTAAGTTGCTAAGAATGGATCCTTTCTTGAGAAGGAGTTTCTCTCGAAAGAAGTGACTAGAAGGAGAGTAGAACTCGACGTGGTTGTTGAACCTTCTCTCGGATTTGCGAGTAGCATAGCACCGGAAGATGTTTCTGTGCCGCCTGCACCAATAAGAGAGGAAGCTAATGCTGATGATTATGAAACTTCGAACGAAGTTATTGCTGAACCTCGTAGGTCAACGAGGGTTCGTACCACTCCTGATTGGTATGAACCTACGTCGAATGTCATGTTGGTGGACAACATCGACGACCCTGCGACGTATGAGGAAGCTATGATGAGCCCAGGTTCCGACAAATGGCAAGAAGCCATGAAATCTAAAATAGGATCCATGTACGAAAACCAAGTATGGACTTTGGTGGACTTACCGGATGGCCGCAAGGTTGTCGAGAACAAATGGATCTTTAAAAAAAACTGATGGTAATGTTACTGTCTATAAAGATCGACTTGTCATGAAAGGGTTCCGACAAATTCAAGGAGTTGACTATGATGAGACTTTCTCACCGGTAGCAAAGCTAAAGTCTGTGAGGATTTTGTTAGCAATCGCTGCATATTTCGATTATGAGATTTGGCAGATGGATGTCAAAACGTTGTTCCTTAATGGTGACATTGAGGAAGAGTTGTATATGGTACAACCCAAAGGTTTTGTTGATCCTAAAGATGCTGACAATGTGTGCAAGCTTCAGCGCTCCATTTATGGACTAAAGCAAGCATCCCGGAGTTGGAATCAACGTTTTGATAAGGTGATCAAAAACTTTGGATTTATATAAACTTATGGAGAAGCTTGTATGTACAAGAAAGTGAGTGGGAGCTCTGTAGCATTCCTAGTACTATATGTGGATGACATATTGTTGATTGGGAATGATATAGAACTTCTTAAAAGTGCCAAAGCCTATTTGAATAATTGTTTTTCAATGAAGGATCTTGGCGAAGCGGCATACATTTTAGGCATCAAGATTTATAGAGATAGATCAAGACGCTTAATAATGCTTTAACAAAGTACATACCTGGACAAGGTTCTAAAGAAGTTTAGAATGGAAGAAAGCAAGAAAGGGTTCTTACCCATGTTTCCAGGTAAGACCTTGAGTAAGACTCAAAGTCCAGCTACGACAGAAGATAGAGAGAAGATGAGTAAAATCCCCTATGCCGCAGCCATATGTTCTATCATGTATGCTATGTTGTGTACGAAACCGGATATTGCACATGATGTTAGTTTGACCAGCAGATATCAAAGTGATCCTGGAATGGAACACTAGACAGTGGTCAAAAATATCCTGAAGTACCTGAATAGGACTAAGGATATGGTTCTTCCTTATGGAGGTGACGAAGAGCTCATTGTAAGCAGTTACACCGACGCTAGTTGGAACACTGATCCGAATGACTCAAAGTCACAGTCTGGATACATATTTATTTTGAATGGTGTTGCAGTGAGCTAGAGGAGTGCCAAGCAAAGTGTTGCGGCGAAATCTTCAACTGAATCAGAATACATAGCTGCTTCGGAGGCTGCACAAGAAGCAATATGGATGAAGGAGTTCATTACTGAGCTTGGTGTGGTTCCTAGTGCGTTGGACCCGATGGCCATCTATTGTGACAACATGGGTGCCATAGCTAATTCACAGGAGCCAAGGTCACACAAGAAGATGAAGCACATCAAGATAAGTTTCCATGCTATTCGCCAGTATGTCCAAGATGGTGACATCAAGATTTGCAATGTACACACTGATATGAATGTGGAAGATCCGTTGACTAAACCTCTCCCTAGAGCAAAGCATGACCAACACCAGAAATCAATGGGTGTTAGGTATATTACCATGTAATCTAGATTATTGACTCTAGTGCAAGTGGGAGACTGTTGGAGATATGCCCAAGAGGCAATAATAAAGTGGATATTATTATATCTTTGTGTTTATGATAAATGTTTACATCCCATGCTATAATTGTATTATTAGGAAACACTAATACTTATGTGTTTTGTAAACATAAAAGAGTCCCTAGTAAGCCTCTTGTTGAACTAGCTTGTTGATTAATAGATGATCATGGTTTCCTGATCATAGATATTGGATGTTATTAATATCTAGATCATATCATTAGGAGAATAATGTGATGGACATACACCCATAGTAAGCATAGCATAAGATCAAGTCATTAAGTTCATTTTGCTATAAGCTTTTAAATACATAGTAACCTAATCCTTCGACCATGAGATTGTGTTAATCACCATCACCAGATGATTGCTTTGATGACATCAAACGCCACTTCATAATTGGGTGGTTATAAAGGTGGCATTGGGTATTCTGAAAGTATGTGTTGAAGCGCATGGATCAAGAATGGGATTTGTCGATCCATATGACGGATAGATATGCCATGGGCCTCTTAGTGGAATGTCATCCAATTAGCTTGCAAGCATGTGACTAGGTCACAAGGGATGTCATGCCACAGAACGAGTAAAGAGTACTTATCAGTAATGAGGGAGAACTAGGTATGGAGATACCAATGATTGAACCTGGGATAAGTAGAGTATCGCGTGACAAAGGGAATCAGTGTCATATGTTAATAGTTTTTTCGATCACGAAGTCATCATTGAATATGCGGGAGCCATTATGGATCTCCAGGTCCCGTTGTTGGTTATTGATCGGAGAAGTGTCTCGGTCATGTCTACATAGTTCACGAACCGTAGGGTGACACACTTAAGGTTCAATGTTGTTTAAGTAGATATGGAATATGAGTTGGAGACCGAATGTTGTTCGGATTCTCGGATTGGATCCAGGACATCACAAGGAGATCCAAAATTGTGTGGAGATTAAGATTCATATAATGGAGAACACTTTATGGGTTTCGGAAAAGTTTCGCAGTATTCGTATGAAGCTTCTAGAAGGTTTCGGAAGGTTCTATGGAGTTTACTTGAAAACCAAGAAAGAAAGGGGTAAGACTTCAGGAGAAGAAAACTCCCCCCTCCTCTTGTGCACCAGCCCTAGGAGGGCAATGGGGGGAAACCCTAGGCCGCCCCTCTAGATAAGGAGGGGAGGCACCACCCCTCCCCCTTGCCCCTTCCACCCAAAACCCTAGCCGCCACTCTCCTACTCCTTCATCCTGCTCCAGCTTAGGCGAAGGCCTGTGGGATTTCTTCTCCACCACCACCACCATGACGTCGTACAGCTGGGATTCCGTGGAGATCTACTACCTCCGCTGCCTGCTGGAATAGGGAGAGGAACGTCTACATCGACTCCGTGCGTGTGACCGAGTGCGGAAGCATTGCCGGAACGCGGCGCTGGAAGGATCGTCTAATCGATCTTGAGATCGGCAAGTGATGGTCTACATCAACCACAAGATCTGATATCGCTCAAGGCTTTGGATCTACAAGGGTTACTACATTTCTATCTTGTTGCACTTATCTCATAGATTAGATCTTGGCTTTTCCATAGATTAGATCTTGGTTTTGTTCGTTCTTGCGGTACAATTTTTTTGTTTTCCCTTTAATGAACCCTAGAGCAGCGGCGAGGGACAAACCCTAGGGCGGCGCTGCAGGTTGGTGGGGGCTCACCGGGGGCATGGAGAGGCGATGTGGAGCACGCAAGGCGACATGGCGCACCGCGGCTAGCTCGAGGGGGCGGCATGGGGGAGAATATCATTTTGCGGCCCGAAAGTTGAGGAGCCCAGGCAAAGCGGTACCCAAGTTGCTTGTAATCAGCTGCGTTGCCCAAAGTTGGCGTGCCAAATACTCAGAGGGTCTTTTTGGAACGAATTCAACTTTATGTTTCAATACAAAATATCAGGCTAACAGCCGTCAAGTTGGGCCCCTGTCAGTTTTTGCTATTATGTCGCTGCGTCGTGGCTACCATGTAGGCTTGCAGCGTTGGCGCATGCATCCTTTACGCATCTTCTTCTTCCCCAGAGCGGAAATCTATGGTCACGACCATGGCGCGGAGCTAGGACATGGACGAACCTGCTCGGCCCCGCTCTCCTCCCCATCCTGAATCGGAGCTCGCCCTCACCATGGCCGCACCCATGGCACGACGCGGGGACGAGAATGCATTCCCTAGTGAGATCTGTCACCATGCCGACCATGCTCGGTCCTGTTGTCCTCCTCCAGAATCCGAGCTTGTCGTCACCGTGGTCACACACGCACCAGCCACAACATCTTCCTCTCCGAACCCCAAAGCCACATCCACTTAGTTTGGCACAATGCCTACAAGGTGAAAATGCATCTAGTTTTTTCTTGTGATTGTAGAAGAACATGTATGTACCGTGTCCGTATCATACTCTAACAATGTACACATATGTTGTTTACTAGATTTTCATTTGAAATTAGTAGCTCCGTGATGGCAAAACATAGAGAACCTAAATTGAATGACAATGAAGACCATGTTCTGTACTTTGCACTACATCAACAAGGGCTTGCTGACAAAGCATGTTACCAAGAGAGTGGAGTTCATTAGCCATTCCAAAAATACGTGAACAAATCAATGAGCGATTCAATGCAAATACGCGCAGAAAAGCTAGATCCATGTCATCAATCATCAATAGGTGGCACATTCTAGTGATGCGTACACCATGTATCATTTACTTGAAGTGGTTGTTATCCTGAGCAAAATATCTAGTATGCACATTACTTTTTTTGTTCTATGCTGCAATTCTGTTGTTATGGGCGTGGAAAGAAAAGCCGGGCTTCACTGAATATTACGCAGTTAGGCCTAACTTAGTCTTACAAAAATAATCAAAGCTTAGTCTTACACAAATAAGCATAACTGAGTCTTGACCAAAGAATCATTTACTTCGTAGAACTAGGGGGAAACTAAAGATAAAGATAAAGACAAATGGTTCATCGGATCTGCCAGTATGAGCACTAGGTCCCTGGAGCTGGTGGTATCATCGGAACGAACCAGAATGTTGTGTTTGACCATCTCTCATTCTCCATCAAATCGTATGGATCCACTGATGAGCCAATTGTAGGCCCCCTCCCCCCAACGTGGATTCATCTCCAGGTCAGATCTGGACTGTCAAGATGACAGGCACGTGAGTGTGCAGCAAACACACAGTCTGCTATCAATACTGGAAGTGCTGGCACCTCAGCAACAACACCAACATGTTCTTCCTGCACTCCGACAGCAGCCTCATCAAGTATTTCGCCAACTTCACCAGCAGCAACCTCAGCAGGTATTTCGTTAGCTTCACCAGTAGTAGCATTAGCAAGTATTTTGTCAGCTTCACCAGCAGTAGCATCAACAAGTATTTCGTCAGCTTCACTAGGATCAGCAGCAGCTAGTTCTTTATCAGCTCCACCACCACCACTAGCAGCATCAGGAGCCGGGGTTGCCTGAGCAATTACAGGTTCAACAGCTCCAGGGGCTCCGATAAAGAAAGGGTAGTTGATCCCAAGAAACACATATTGTCCCTTCAGATTGTTGACTCTGCTCCAGACTTCCTCTACTGGGTCTTTGGATGGACATGCGGACCTCGAGAAAACGTGACACCACAGTGATGGGTATGAACAAAGTTGTGTCCCCATATCTATTATATCACCAACGTTGTTTAGTGCTCCCCTCATATGAATCCACATGAGTTCAACATCCTGTTTCGTGTCGCCTCCGAGAGGTGCCAGGAACCAGCACCATGATCCAAGTTCAGCATGTGCTACTACATCTTCGATCACCGGACTTAGAATGACGCACGGGACTATATGTGTACCTGCGTGTTACTTACAGTTAGTAAGCAGAAATTTGAATGGGATTTTACATGCTATATGACACCATGACTCACCCCAGATGAACGGCTTCCAAACACGCACATCGCCTCTAGGTTCAGTGACTGCATAAATGTGTTGCGGTCTGTTGGAATATTAGCTGGAGGTGAATATGGCATCGACATACTTATCCAGCCAAGGAAGTCGTCACGCAAGACTATCCATTCCTTGTCTTCTGGGCATCTAATGAATGTGATTGCCTTGTCGAACACCGCTAAGAGGTCGTACTCCCAGGTCTTCCACACCTCCCGAGGTCTATGTGGGAGCTGTAACTTCAAGAGCTCAAGGTCTGCCATATTGAACCTGCAAGCGAATTCGGAAATGGGCGGTGGCCACCCGTTGTTGAATGTAGTAATGCCGACACCCTCCAAAGATGACAATGTAAATCTCAACGATCTGTAGCCATTTTTGAGAGTCCAAGTACTCCCATCCTGGGATAAAAGGACCAGCCACTCGCCATTGCCACCCACCCAGTTCTGGTCATCTCCCATTTCCATCTCTTCTTCTTCCTTGATATTCACCAGTACTGATTCCGATCACTTATCCAGCAGCATCATTTTTGCATGAATATTCTACAGAGTTTGTTGTCAGTTGGTAGAATCACCTAGCATGGATTCCATTGCAAAAACAATTTGATAACTAGACCTTCAGATTAAACTAATATGCACGAGTTTCTCCTCGGATATCGCCTAAATTGTGCATGTGTCACTACGAAAACACCCAAAATATCGAGTAGGAGCAGAGCTCCCCCCGAACAAACTCCTGACGATGATCATAAACATCTAGGGGCATAATAGCCTTAAATCTCCTAATCTATGTCACTACGAAAATACCAGAATATCAAGTATGAGCAGAGCTTCCACTGTACATAATAGTCTTAAATGGTTCAATTTGTTCAAACTGCGTGTGCACACAACACGTTCAATGAAAGGAACATAGGATTCCGATGAAAGTTCAGCACATATGAATCAATGATATGACTGAACCTATAAGCAAGATACTGGAACTTGTGTGGCCATCACGGTCATTTGGCAATTTGCTGGTATCGGGGTAAAGAAGGCCTAGCATGCCGAACGGTTGTTCGTCCATGTCCCGCATCATGCAGCGGTAGCCAGGGATGCAGTGAGCGAGGCGACTGGCAGATATGATATCCAACCCTATGGCGATCATGTGCACACTCGCGGTGTTGAGGTGCGGTCATCCCCACTCCTCGCGGTGGCGGTCGCCATGGCCAGCTGCATCGTCGTTGCCTAACTTTCTCTTAAGCCTGCTGCTACCCCAAGCTCTACCCATAACGGAAAATGGAGTCTAGAATCCGGCAGATTAATGGAGGCGTTGTGATAAGGAGGCGGCTGGATTCGAGAGGGGATGGAATCAGGGAGGAGGGAAGTTGTTCGAGTAGGGAGTAACCTAGTCAGGAACCACCGCTGTCGGTTCTCGTCCGCGTGGAACACAAGGAAGGGGGGCATAATTATTGAGGACGCGCACCGGATCCGTCTAGAGGAAGTGAAAAAATAAATCGTAAGATAGGAAATGTGGGGCCCTGTCAGTCAGTGAAGGTGGGCACACGCAAACGTGACTACATTTGACTTGGATCGTGCATGGCAGACCTCAATTCCACTGCATGCAAGTGGCACAGAACCAATTTCAGGCAGCACTGGCATCGACGTGTAAAACCACCATTTTTCTCCACCTCCACCCTACTACGAACGGTCGTGCACCATTCCAGATATTAGTAAGGGCGGTTCCAATCTTGCAGTAATTAAGTAGTTTCACTTATCCATCTCCTTTCCTCCTCCACGGCCTCATCGTATTTCTCCTCCACGGCCTCATCCATTTCCTCCACCACGGCATCACCCTCTTACTCCGTATCATTTCCCTCTTGCATGTAGTCATGGACTTGTCGGATGTCCGAAACGACGTTAGGCAAGCGACTGCATACTTCGACATAGAAGTACATGGCGGGAATAAGATCAATGTCGTCTACACCACCGACCCTCCGACGGTGATGAACACTCTGAATAATTACAAGAGTTGGTTGTGGTTCGAAGAAAGCAGGTTCATAGGTTTCAACCTCGAGTACAGCCGCGATCAGCGTAGGATCGCCATGGTGCAACTCTCCATGAAGGGGCACTTCCTAGTATACCAGCCTTTTTGCGAGATGGAGGCTGATGGGTACATGTAGACTTTGCTGTCTTTTTGTTCATGAACCATCTGTTTACAAAAGTTCTTGCTATATTATTTGTCTAAATTCATTTTCATGCAGGTAGGGCGAAAGGATTAGGTCGCTCTTTAATGACTTTCTCGTGAACCACCAGATAACATTTACTAGTGTTGACATCACGAATGACACTAGACTTCTTGAAAGCCCGACTGTCAACATTAAAATCCCAAAGGAGTGCAAAGTGGACATCCAGAAAATTTACTGGATCCCAGGGACCAGGGGCAGTAGGACTAGGATGGCCGATCTGCTGCCGAACTCATTGACCCGTGGTACACTTACATGAAGGGCAAATTGCTGGAATGTTGGTGAAGGCGTTTAGGGCACGATTACTGGGAGGATAAGCCGCTTTCTCAACCTAATCTAAAGTACGCTGTAATTGACGGGTATGTTAGCCACGAGCTATACCGCCAGATTGTAAATTTTCGTTCTAGGCATTGCACCATTGAACCACCACCAAGGAAAGTTGTTTGCCCCAGATGCCAGAGTGTAGAGGAATCTACAAGTTGGGGAAAGTGACCGAAGGCATCCTAGGATCGGTCGCCTTCTCCGCCAATCATTCCAACAGGCTGGGATGTAGACTTTTAGTGCATGATTGTTGTGTTTGTATGGGTCTTGTTATGTTTATGAAAACATGTTATTTCAGAAGTACTATGTGTGATAGATATGTGTGAGCAATTCCGAACTATTGTGTATTACCTTTGTCGAACTATAATCTGGGTTTATTTATGACTGTATCCTTCGCTATAATAGAAATTGTCCCATTTTGTGGACAACATCATCTGATCTTGTGGATCCCACCTTATGCATGGCAGTTCTGGATTCTGCCGCATGCCAAGGGCACAGACAGAATTTGTAAGTATGAATGTCGATCATACAAAAGGGGAAAATGTAATTCATATAGGTTAACTACCTAATAGCACATGGATCATTGGAGCTTAGTTCTTACACACAGAATGCTTAGAAAATACATGCGAGATAAAACTAGGAACAGAATGTGAAACTAGTAGAGGTAAACAACACACTCACCCATTTGCCAGATCCTGTTGAGCATCTTGTAGCAGACATATGCGTCCATGGCTATGTACTTGATCGCATCATAATTCATGTGCCTCCACTCCCATCGCTAGTGTAGGCGCTTAGGGAACTCGACTTTCATGCTGGCATACTCACGGTCGATGATGTCGGTGGCAAGTCTAGCCATGCCGACTTTCCTCGTATCATCATCCGGGTACCTCCACAAACATTGGAGATCGACGTGATTGAAGACATGAACGAGGAGATCCCGCTCTAGCTTCGGAGTGTCGTTCTTGATGTCGACGATGGTGAAGTAGATCTCCCTTATGTGTAGGAACTCGCGAAGCTCCGGGCATACATAGTTGGCCCTGCATATGTGGTATAGGAGGCAGTGGTTGAGCATAGACAGCTGCAAAAGCGCCACCCTCTTCCTATCTCTGGTATACTCGAGGTCAAGGCCGACAAGCTTGTACCTATCCATTGGCTCCTGTAGCCACCGCTCATACATTGCGATGACCTTGGCCACCTCCACTGACGCATTTGTGTGGACGACCGTCAGCTCGGTGGTGCCAGGGGCTGTGACGGTGTACTCGTCGGTGAAGTCACTCCCATTGCTGAACACGCCGTACTCTGCGTCCATGGCAGCAGCTAATGCGGCGGCGGTGGCCTAGCATCGTTAGCGGTGGCTAGGACTGGGCGTGGCGGTGGAGAGATCTGTTGCAGTGGTATGGCGCGGTGGAGGTGGTGCCTGCGGCAGCGTTGATGGTTCTTGTGGTGGCTGCGGAGGCGATGGCGGAAGGAGTTGGGGATTTTTTGCATAGTGTTGTGTTGTGGACACGAAAGGAGATGCTTAAAAGGGGGTGTGCGCGCGTTGTAAATTGCGTTTACCAGTATTCTGGTCATACCCAAGCGGAAGCAAGTTTGAATGGGCGAACACCGTTGGTATCCAATCCTAGCGATTAAATTTGGCGGCCGTGCCCGGTAGGCGATGGGATGGGTGTGCGACGTGGCTTTGGCATGGCAGAGACCAGTCACGCAGACCAGCGTCCCATTACCGATCTGCAGCGGGTGCGGTGTGCTGACATGGCGTAACGTGATAGGACAGAAGGAAGTGTACGGCTATTTGTGATTATTACTCCCAGCAAGTTTAAGGGAAGTGTAAGCATAGATGGGGACCTAGCATCCCTACACCCAGGGCAGCCGCTCAGGCCTGCCGATTGCACAAATCTTGCAATTTCCTTTCTTTAATTTGGTGATTTTGTCCAGAATTTGCCAAATTGAACCTCGTTTGCCCAGGCTTCTAGAAGTTTCTGGGTAGGCCACTGGTGTAAGCATGCACGATCAAGCAACTTTGCAACACACGTGTCGGTGGAAAAGAATGAGATTTCAACACACCATATAGTTTAAGGGTCTAGAAACGGTAAGAGAATTAAACATTATTAGTGGCCGGGCCAGCATAGTGACGGGTTGGTCGGCTAAAAGTTTCTGATTCCTAAGTAAGGGGACACCAGGCCGGTCTTGACATACTCCCTCAGGAATTTTCCATAAGCAGCGTTCTTAGCCTTGGTTGCCGACTTGTGTTTACTATCCGGCCTTTTACCGATGCCAACCACATGTGGAATCAAGCTGTCAATCCTCGGGTTGACTCCTTTCTTATAGAAAGGGCACCTGAGCTCCCCAAGTAGAGTGTAGAAAGGGATTCTCCCGCTCTTGATCTTCTTCATGACATGGTGGCTCTTGTTGTCCCTGTTCTCCATGTCAGAGTCCATCTCACTTGAATCTACCTGTAATGTATGAAATGCAAACAAAAATGAGAAAAATAATAAATATATATTCCTCCCACCATTCCAAGTTAGTTTCAATATAATAACATATTTATACAGGTTCAGTAGTTCATTACGGCTGTCTCCCTAGCTCACTCCTAAATTAATATGGTTTGTGTTCTTGATAACTTATTAATAAATAAATAATGTGGATTCATTCAGAATAGACTAGATCTCTCCATGTACTAGTTTGTACGGTGCATCTAATCATTAGGACTAGATTTTTTATGAAACCAGGACTAGATTAAGCTCGAGTAGAAAATATGAAACATGTAGAAATAGATGTACCTCCAGGTACACGAGAGGATCATGTTCGTCGAACTCCACGCCCTCATCGGGGCCTCCGAAGTCGTCAGCACCGGCGAGCACATAGTCCCCCAAGGGTTTGAATTGCACGTCCTCCTCGCCTTGTGCTGCATGATGCTCCTCCAGATCTATCGTAGGAAGCACCACCCTGGCGGCGATGCCCGCACACTCACCCCCACGCACTGGTTTCATGGAGAAGGTTCGTGGTTGTACGTTGAGGATTGTGGGGTTTTGCTAGATAGGGAAGACAGAGGAGTGGATGAGTGCGAATGGAGGACCGGATAGGCTGGGTTTTTAATGAAAGGACGTTTAGGCCTCCTCGAGGGCCCAGTAGGCAGCTCTTCTGGCTGCGGATGCCGTGTGGAAGGTTCGTGCGGTGGGGGCTTGTCGGAAGTGAGAGTGCAGGCGTGCTGCATAGTAAAAATGGTATAGCCTGTCAGTCGTGGATGACCAGTTGCCGTGTGATACGTTGCTAACGTATCCATAATTTTTGATGTTCCATGCTTGGTTTTTAATTTCTTATGTTTTGCCCACACTTTGGAGTATTTTTATACACTTTCTTGTACTAACCTATTAGCAAGATGCCATGGTGCCAGTTGCCTGTTTTCTACTGTTTTTGGTTCCAGGAAAGTCGGAAAATCAATATTTTTGGAATTGGATGGGACAAAAGCCGAAGTCAATATTTTACCGAGGGGGACACGGAGCCAGAAGACGAGACGGAGGAGGGCCAAGGCCTGGCCACACCATATGGTGGCGCGGGCTAGCCCTGGCAGCGACACCAGGTGTCGTGGGCCCCTGGCCGCCCACCAACCTTGCCTCTTCGCCAATAAGATGCCTCCCGATGCAAAAACCCTAAATCGTTAAACCTCCAGCCACAAAAAGTTCCGCAGCACTGCCGGCACCAAAGGGGAGATTTGGGGGACAGAAAGTCTCTGTTCCGGCACCCTGCCGAGACGGGGAAGTGCCCCCGGAGCCATCTCCATCGATCTCCACCACCATCTCCATCGCCGTTGCTGATTCCCATGATGAGGAGGGAGTAGTTCTCTGTCGAGGCTAAGGGTTCTACCGGTAGCTATGTGTTCATCTCTCTCTCTATGCATGATCATATTGTGATCATGAGCTTTGTAATCAAGTAGATCTACCTTGTTACTCAAGTGCTTTAATAGATCTCTGCTCCCCCCATGTGTGTGAAGTTAACAGTGTGCACACCATGGTGGCACCTAGGCTAGAGATTACAAATACTTGTTATGAGTTATATTTGGAGTTAGATGTCTTTATGAAATTGTGGTGTTTGTTAGAACCATCTAGCGCTCAAGGTGACAGTGTGGGGTTATCTAGATGGGAAAGATGAACTTTGAGGTGTGCTGTTATAGCTCTACCAACGATTAGAGTGTCCAACCGGAGAGTAGTTCAGCGTAGTATCATAAAGAAGAATATATTTATATGAGAGTGTTCACTAGTGAAAGTATGGTCCCTAGGCCTTGTTTCTAAGCATTGAAACACCGTTTGCGATTAGATCTGTTGCATATTTGCATGCTTCCATCTTTATTTCAGTTTTCTTTTAGTCTTTTCCCACATCAACCACACGCCATCAAAGTATTTTCTAGCACCGTTACCACTTATAATTATCCATACCACTTGTATTTCACTATCTCTTCGCCGAACTAGTGCACCTATACACCTGAGAAGTGTATTGGGTGTGTTGGGGACACAAGAGACTTCTTGTATCTTGATTGCAGGGTTGCTTGAAAGGGGATACCTTTGACCACTTCCTCCCTGAGTTCGATAAACCTTGGGTGATCCACTTAAGGGAAAACTTGCTGCTGTTCTACAAACCTCTGCACTTGGAGGCCCAACAACTGTCTACAAGAATGGAAGTGCATAGACATCAAGCTATTTTCTGCCGCCGTTGCCGGGGAGGTAAGGTAAAAGGTACTCACATCCTCCGGTGTGAGTGCTCGAAGTTATTTCCTTTAGATTCTGCAATTTTGTCTTTTTGTTTCTTGTTTTCACTAGTTAGGCCTAATGGAAAACAACAACAAAATTTGAGAGCTTTATAGTATTTATCTTGAGTTAGGACATGAAGTGTTTGAAGAGAAAATTAAAACACCTATGGAACTTTATTTGCATGCTAATAGCAATGTTGTTAGTATGAATTCTTTGGACACCATTATTGCTAATGCTATGGAAAAGTCTAAGCTTGGGGAAGCTAGTTTTTATGAAAATGATCTTTTTAGTTCCCCAGCTTTGGAAGATATCTATTCTATTGCTTATGATGATACCAAACCTCCAATATATGATGATTACAATAATGAATATGATATTTTCAGTCCACCTACTATTGAGGAGAAAATTAATTATGATTACATTATGCCTCATATATTTGATGATTATGGTGATGAGAATAATAATGATAGCTATTTTGTTGAATTTTCTCCCACCACAATTAATAAGAATGACTGTGCTTATGTGGAGAGTAATAATCATTTTATGCATGTGGCTCATGATAAAAATGTTTTATGTGATAGTTATATTGTTAATTTTATTCATTATGCTACTGAAAGTTATTATGAGAGAGGGAAACATTGTTTTATGCACCTCAATAATATTAGGTTTCCCCTCTTTATGTTGAAAGTCTTGAAGTTGAACTTGTTTTGCTTTACTATGCTTGTTGCTTTGTGCTTTTATGACTTGTTTCTTTACAATATTACTATGCATAGGAAGTGGGTTAGACTTAAATGTGCTTTGAATTTGCTTCTTGATGCTCTCTTTTACTTGAATTCATATTTCTTATGTGAGCATCTTTTCAAACTATTATGCCTAACTTAAAGGCGTTAAAGAAAAGGACTTATTGGGAGATAACCCAAAAGTTTTAGATGAGTCTTAGAAGTTATTGCTTCAGTAATAACCTCTCCTTATCCTTTTTATGTGCTTTTTGTGCCAAGAGTAACCTCTAATGAGAGAGAAGTAATGCTTGGGAAAGTTGCTGTCCCGAAACAGATTTTTGTGCTTCACTCTAAAAATTCGTGTAAAATCTCTGTACGTCCTTTTGAGGTGTGATTTTTTGTGCTTCTGCCCCAGGTTGTGATCTAACTTTCGTTAGTTCAACACTTTTCTATTTGAGCAACAGAAGGTTTTCGAACAAATTCGTGTTTACCTGCTGGTCTGTTTTGACATATTTCTACCATTATTTGCGTTTGCTTCTTGTTTG
Source organism: Avena eriantha (assembly GCA_910589775.1). Taxonomy (NCBI): domain Eukaryota; kingdom Viridiplantae; phylum Streptophyta; class Magnoliopsida; order Poales; family Poaceae; genus Avena; species Avena eriantha. The sequence continues at coordinate 446,295,786 of OU342744.1, forward strand.
TTCCTTTTTGAGTTCTTTTGGGGAATTGAGCTTTTTGAGGGAAGTGCTACAGTATATTGTGTTTTAAGGGAAGTTTTATTGGTGTTGTAACTGAACCTAAAGACTTATTATCTTGAGTGCACTATTGTTGCTAATAAAGATTGTGTGAAGTTTTGTATGAAGGAAAAAATTTAGGTGTATGGAAGGAATGAGTAATGAGATGAAGGATGGACTAAATCTCAAGCTTGGGGATGCCACACGTGCCACCCCAAGAAATATCCAAGAAGTAAAAGCGTCAAAGCTTGGGGATTCCCAAGGCATCTCCTTCTTCATCAATAAAAATCCCAGGTTTCTTCCAAACGCTTCATTTTTATTGTTTCATGCACAGTTGTGTTGTTCTTGGAACGTCTTATTTTTGGTTTTCGTTTGCTTAGTTTTCTGAATAAATTGGTTGGACCCCCTCTTTCATACATTGGTTTTCAAATAGTTTGGTTTGGATTGGAAAAGAGTAGGAAAGTTCATGCTTAAGTGGTAAAGAGAGCTTGTTTTTGACTGTGGCCTATGCTTTGTCATGCCATGTTTGATATTGTTTTGGCTTTATGCTTAGTTATCTTTGCTGTAGCATGACATATTATAAACAACTGAGATTTCTTAATGTGCCTTGAAAGAATCATGCGTTGTTTTATCATATTAAAGCATAGTATTGTGGTATTCTCCTTTGATGCTTTATTTGGGTTGACTTGGCGCATTCTCACACCATGTTATGACTATCCAATGTCACCATAGCCTTTATGATACTTTAGTTTTCTACTTGTAATATCACTTTATGCTTTGATTAATGACGTTTTGTCGCTCTGCATGATTATGGCCATTATTGCTCTCTTAGTTGGTCGCTCCCAGTCTTTTGCTAGCCTCCATAACCAAGTATGAGTTCCACTCATGCATCCAATTCCTAAAACCAAGTTATTCCAAAGAGTCCACCATACCTACCTATTAGCATTTGCTATTCCAAGTATAGTCATGTTTTTATCTACCTTCCGAATTAAACTTGTTATATGAAAACTAGTGATTAAAGCTCTCACGAACTTGATGACACACTTTACTTTTCTTTCCCTTAATAAACTTGAACCATTGTGTCGTCTATGTTGTATATGCTTGCACTTATTTGTTGGGGATTAGCAGAACCATGCTGTCATGGGGAACGCTTTCAACATTGCACTTGTACTTTGTACCTAGTTGATATCATGCTCTTTTGTCTATGGATGTCGTCGGTGTGAAATGAAAGGGGAGCTTGTAAGTCCATGTAGTTATGTATGTGTGTTAGAGAAACGCCTAGGCCACTGGTCTAATCCATGCTGTCATGGTGGAAACCTGCAGCATAACCATAATGAGCTGTCTATGAAGCATTCTTCTTATAAAAAAAGAGTCAGATATTGAGAAAAAACAGAAAAAAAGAGATATGAGAAAAGAGGAAAGAGAGAAAAGAGCACCATATTCCCATGGTAAATAAGAATATTACTGAGATGCTCGGTGTCTGCTTTCCTTGTCATTTTGATATGGGGATTCTTCCGTATCATCGGGCAAGGGGTACCCCGTTGGCGGTTCTCTATGATACACATGTACTTACTATGACAAGAACTTGTCGGTAACTAAACTTGAGTAGCATGAGGAGCGGCCCTCGTATTCAAGGGACATGAGATTTCCAACTTATACTTCGTCAAGCATATACTCCATAGTTTGTTCACTTTAACCTTAATCACTTCAAGATGCTTATGATAGGGGCAATGAGAGCTGAAAGCTAATAAGTACCATAATTTTTGGAAGCTCTTTATGAAACTTGAATCTCTACTACCTTCTATGAAGGCCTTTCTTTTACTTTTATGTTGAGTCTCCACCTTCTATCTTTATGCACCTACTTTGAGAGCATAGTGTCCATTCTTAGTTCTATGTGCATTGTCCCAAGACTTGTTGATTGATGCATAGCTTTGATATTGCTTGTTTTAAACTATTTGTATCTAGTCACTCTTATGAACTTTGAAGGTGTCTTATGCATTTATATTTGCTACTCTATGAGGGACAAGCTGAATGCCATTATGCTATGTTTTCTTTATGTGAAACAAACAAACGTCTTGCAAAGCATTGTTACTCATGAATCTTTTGTTTATGCCTTTTCATGTTGCAACTTAGTTGCTTTGTCTTATTGCTAGAATTTTATCTTTCATGATATGTTGAAGTACTATGATCCCAGCTATGAATGTTTTACAAATACTTTGATCAAGTTTTTGATGGTGCATGTCACCTCAAAAAATATTCTTTCTTTTTATCACTTACCTACTCGAGGACGAGCAGGAGTTAAGCTTGGCGATGTTGATACGTTGCTAACGTATCCATAATTTTTTATGTTCCATGCTTGGTTTTATCTACTTTCTTATGTTTTGCCCACACTTTGGAGTATTATTATACACTTTCTTGGACTAACCTATTAATAAGATGCCACAGTGCCAGTTGCCTGTTTTCTACTATTTTTGGTTCCAGGAAAGTCAGAAAATGAATATTCTCGGAATTGGACGGGACAAAAGCCAATGTCAATATTTTACCGAGGGGGACGCGGAGCCAGAAGACGAGACGGAGGAGGGCCAAGGCCTGGCCACACCATATGGTGGTGCGGGCTAGCCTTGGCCACGCCACCAGGTGGTGTGGGCCCCCTGGCCGCCCACCGACCTTGCCTCTTCGCCTATAAGATGCCTCCCGATGCAAAAACCCTAAATCGCCAAGCCTCCAACCACGAAAAGTTCCGCAGCGCCGCCGCCACCGAAGGGGAGATTCAAGGGACAGAAAGTCTCTGTTCCGGCACCCATCCGAGACGGGGAAGTGCCCCCGGAGCCATCTCCATCGATCTCCACCACCATCTCCATCGCCGTTGCTGATTCCCATGATGAGGAGGGAGTAATTCTCTCTCGAGGCTAAGGGTTCTATCGGTAGCTATGTGTTCATCTCTCTCTCTATGCATGATCATATTGTGATCATGAGCTTTGTAATCAAGTAGATCTACCTTGCTACTCAAGTGCTTTAATAGATCTCTACTCTCCCCATGTGTGTGAAGTTGACAGTGTGCACACCATGGTGGCACTTAGGCTAGAGATTACAAATAATTGTTATGAGTTATATTTGGAGTTGGATGTCTTTCTGAAATTGTGGTGTTTGTTAGAACCATCTAGCGCTCAAGGTGACAATGTGGGGTTATCTAGATGGGAAAGATGAACTTTGAGGTGTGCTGTTATAGCCCTACCAACGATTAGAGTGTCCAACCGGAGAGTAGTTCAGCGTAGTATCATAAAGAAGAATATATTTATATGAGAGTGTTCACTAGTGAAAGTATGATCCCTAGGCCTTGTTTCTAAGCATTGAAACACCGTTTGCAATTAGATTTGTTACATGTTTGCTTGCTTCCATCTTTATTTCAGTTTTCCTTTAGTCTTTTCCCACATCAACCACACGCCATCAAAGTATTTTCTAGCACCGTTACCACTTATAATTATCCATACCACTGGTATTTCACTATCTCTTCGCCGAACTAGTGCACCTATACACCTGACAAGTGTATTGGGTGTGTTGGGGACCCAAGAGACTTATTGTATCTTGATTGCAGGGTTTCTTGAGAGGGGATACCTTTGACCACTTCCTCCCTGAGTTCGATAAACCTTGGGTGATCCACTTAAGGGAAAACTTGTTGCTGTTCTACAAACCTCTGCACTTGGAGGCCCAACAACTGTCTACAAGAATAGAAGTGGTTTGACATCACCGTGTAGTAGACTTGTAGGATTTGCAGACTAGATTAAACGTGACATCACCACTCATGGAATTACTTAATATATGGCTCAGTGTTCCTTCTGGTAGAAGCGTCGCTGCGAGACCCTAAAAAACCCAACGGATAAAACAGGGGGGCATATGGCAAGCGGACTTCCGTGTGTTCTCACGATGTAGTGTGAAGGGAAGGATATCGTGTAGCGATCTGCGTTGGATCAGAGAGGATAAACGGTAGGCGCGAACGATCCGCGTGAGGGCTGTGTCAACCAATCAGCGTGTTTGGGCTTTTCAGAGAGTTTGTGACTATGAGAGAGGGAAAAACTGAGTACTACCTCGGTCCGCAAATAAGTGTACTTCTAGCTTTGTCCTAAGTCAAATTTAGTTAAGTTTGACTAACTTTTTAGGGAAATGTGACAATATTTATGACACTAAATTTGTACCATTAGATTGTTGGGAATATACCCTAGAGGCAATCATGGTTGATGATATTTCCCAAAGTATTCATAAAGTAAAGTTGTTCCTATATGAACATCAGATATATATATCACTGAATGCGTGATTCAATTGTGGAACTATGTATTCATGATTGTTCATATAAGATTGTCCTTGGTCGTTGAGGTTGTTCTGGACACACAACTTAGACCAATGTGGAAGTCGGCTGATGACACGGTTCCACTTGTCATGGGCATGGTGATGCTATTCCGACTTACACTGATTCGGCTAAAGAGTTTAGTGAGTCGGACTGACCCACAATTGAGATGCAACGAGCATGTTGTCATTTGCGGTCTCAAGCAATGGAATCCTTCGACCCGAGGTGATTGCATGATCTGAGTTGTGGATCGCCAACTTAGGTTCTATCAAAAGTTGTTCCGTAAATGGGCAGTTATAAAGGTAGAGTTCGGGTTGGTTGTGAAGCAAGCTGCGTGACGTGGATTAACAAGATGGGATTTGCCCCTCCGTAATGGAGAGATATTCTCTGGGCCCTCTCGTGTGATATGATTCGGAAGCATGGCCATGCGCTACTCAGTTAAGTGTTAACTGAGGAGTCGGACTAAGAGTTAGTCCAGTGAATCACATATCATGGTATGAGAAGAGAGTTAAGATATTTAAGGGATGGAAACTACTCGCCTATAGCTTAACAGGTATATCGTGAGGCAAAGGGAATTGGACGAAAGTCACATTGAAGGTTCGTCTTCTAACTTTACGGCACTTGGGAGTTGGCACGTCTTGCTAGAGGCCGCTACCATCTATCGACTTGAGACCGAGTGTTCACGGGAGTGAGTTGGACTCAAAGCCATGATGGGATACTTGGAGGAGTATCTCATGTCGTGTCCAGGTGTACGTGAACCTACAGGGTCACACACTTAAGGGTAAAGAGCCCATGTGGATTAGATCCATGTGGAGATTGGAATACGGCCTAGATGGGCCTCGAGCGTTGATCCCAACTAGGAGTGTATATAAGTGGAGTGACAAGGGATAGTCCTTGACCTAGCCATCACTTTATCCACTTCCATTTTGGGCTAGACAGGATCTAGCAATCCTCTGTCTGAAGCTCCTTCCTATATGTGTGGATACCGGTAGAGGCATTGCACGTGCGACGCTGGAGACAGGGAAGCTCGTGAGGATCTTACGAAGGAGTTCATGGGATTCGGAAGGGTTGTCCGGGGATCGTTCGGCACTAATTCGACGCACTACATCAACTTCCGCATCTGCGCGTCTAGTGGTAATCTCGTGGCCTATAACCTGAGCTGGATCTTGGGAGTTCCGCATTAGGGGAAAAGTTTTGTTTATCTCTGCATTGCCCAACATAGATATGTTTTCAAATATTAGTTTCATAATATGTCAATTTGATGTAATATATGTTGCTATATTTATGAAAATAAAACACATCCAAGTTGTTTAATGAAAAGAACATGCATCCATGTTATTAAATATTAGTTTATGAACATAACACACATCCAAGTTGTTTAATGAAAAAAACACACATGCAATGACACCTAGTGGATCCACGTAGTTTATGAAATGAACACTCATAGAGTTACTCTACTGGTTTATGAGAAGAACACACATCCAAGTGGTTATGAAATGAACACACATGCAATGACATCTAGTGGATCCAAGTGGTTTAATGAAATGAACACTCATGGAGTGACTCTACTGGTTTATGAACAGAACACACATCCAATTGGTTTAATGAAAAGAACACACATGCAATGACATCTAGTGGATCCATGTGGTTTATGAAATGAACCCTCATGGAGTGACCCTACTGGTTTATGAAAAGAACACACATCCAATTGGTTTAATGAAAAGAACACACATGCAACGACATCTAGTGGATCCAAGTGGTTTAATGAAATGAACACACATGAAATGATATCTAGTGGATCCATGTGGTTTATAAAATGAACACGCATGGAGTGACTCTACTGGTTTATGAAAAGAACACACATGCAATAACATCTAGTGGATCCATGTGGTTTATGAAATGAACACTCATGGAGTGACTCTACTGGTTTATGAAAAGAACACACAGCCAATTGGTTTAATGAAAAGAACACACATGCAATGACATCTAGTGGACCCAAGTGGTTTAATGAAATGAACACACATGCAATGACATCTAGTGGATCCATGTGGTTTATGGAATGAACACTCATGGAGTGTATCTACTGGTTTATGAAAAGAACACACATCTAATGACATCTAGTGGATCCATGTGGCTTATGAAATGAACACTCATGGAGTGACTCTACTGGTTTATGAAAAGAACACACATCCAATTGGTTTAATGAAAAGAACACACATGCAATGACATCTAGTGGATCCAAGTGGTTTAATGAAATGAACACACATGCAATGACATCAAGTGGATCCATGTGGTTTATGAAATGAACACTCATGGAGTGTATCTACTGGTTTATGAAAAGAACACACATGCATTGACATATAGTGGATCCATGTGGTTTATGAAATGAACACTCATCGAGTGTATCTACTAGTTTATGGAAAGAACACATATCCAAGTGGTTTATGAAAAGAACACACATGCAATGACATCTAGTGTATCAGTGTTGTTTAATGAAAAGAACACACATGCAAGTGGCATCTAGTAGATCCATGTGGTTTATGAAAAGAGCTCACGTAGGGCATCCATGTGGATTATGAAAAGAACACACATGCAATGACATCTAGTGGATCCAAGTGGTTTATGAAATTAACACACATACAAGTTGTTTAATGAAAAGAACACACATGCAGGTGGCATCTAGTGGATCCATGTGGTTTATTAAAAGAACACTCATGTAGTGGATCCATGTGTATTATGCAAAGAACACACATCCAATTGGTTTAATGAAAATTACACACATGCAATGACATCTACTGGATCCAAGTGGTTTAATGAAATGAACACACATGCAATGACATATAGTGGATCCATGTGGTTTATGAAATGAACACTCATGGAGTGTATCTTCTGGTTTATGAAAAGAACACATACACAATTGGTTTAATGAAAAGAACACACATGCAATGACATCTAGTGGATCCAACTAGTTTAATGAAAAGGACACACATGCAATGACATCTAGTGGATCCATGTGGTTTATGAAATGAACAATCATGGAGTGACCCTACTGGTTTATGAACAGAACACACATCCAAGTGGTTTATGAAAAGAACACACATGCAATGACATCTAGTGGATCTATGTGGTTTATTAAATGAACACTCATGGAGTGACTCTACTGGTTTATGGAAAGAACACACATCCAATTGGTTTAATGAAAAGAACACATATGCAATGACATCTAGTGGATCCAAGTGGTTTAATGAAATGAACACTAGTGGATCCATGTGGTTTATGAAATGAACACTCATGGAGTGTATCTACTGGTTTATTAAAAGGACACACATGCAATGACATCTAGTGGATCCATGTGGTTTATGAAATGAACACTAATGGAGTGACTCTACTGGTTTATGAAAAGAACACACATCCAATTTGTTTAATGAAAAAAATACACATGCAACGACATCTAGTGGATCCAAGTGGTTTAATAAAATGAACACACATGCAATGACATCTAGTGGTTTATGAAAATAACACACATCCAAATTGTTTAATGGAAAGAACACACATGCAAGTGGAATCTAGTGGATCCATGTGGTTTGTGAAAAGAACACTCATGTAGTGGATCCAAGTGGATTATGAAAAGAACACACATACAATTGGTTCAATGAAAAGAACACACATGCAATGACATCTAGTGGATCCAAGTGGTATAATGAAATGAACACACATGCAATGACATCTAGTGGATCCATGTGGTTTAGAAAATGAACACTCGTGGATTGTATCTACTAGTTTATGAAAAGAACACATATCCAATTGGTTTAATGAAAATAACACACATGCAATGACATCTAGTGGATCCAAAAGGTTAAATAAAAAGAACACACATGCAATGACATCTAGTGGATCCATGTGGTTTATGAAATGAACACTCATGGAGTGTATCTATTGGTTTATGAAAAGAACACATATCCAAGTGGTTTTTGAAAAGAACACTCATGGAGTGTATTGTTGGGTTCGCAGCATAGAAAACAAAAAATTCCTACAATAGGAACTATTATACGCCAAGATCTATCTAGTAGATATAAGCAACGGGTGGATATACATCCATAGAGAACATACCCTCAAAGACAACAAAGCTTTGTTAACAAAATGGAACTCGTGGATGATGTAGTCGTTCGCTTGCTGATCTCAAGATCGTGTGGAAGTCCTAGCACCGCAAACCAGCAGTGCATCCGCACTCGCACACACGTCCAGGCCATCGAACAACCTCTGCCTCCTCGCTCCAGCGATGCAGCGGAAGTAGCAACTCCTTCCAGATGAAATGCGACCGGGAACATGTATCTCGCTAATCTGAGACCATGGGGGAATAATACTAGAGGGGGGAGAGATCCTGCACGATGAGGTGTAAGGAAGAAGGAGTGAGAGGGGGCCTTTTATAGGAGGAGGGGGTACCCCTCCCCATGGCTGGCGCCCCATGGGGGATGACTCCTCACCTCCCCCATTCATGTGGTGGTAACCCCTTCCACATAAATTTGCCCCTTAACATTCCCCTTTAAAGTCTTCACTTTAAATACATTAAATTTCTCCAAATTTAATGCTCTCTCATTTAATAAAACTCTTTTATTAATTTTATTCAGAATTTTGTAAATTACTTTAATTAACAAACATTCACATAAAACCCCCTACAACATTTCAATATTACATGTAGAACCAATTTCAGCAATTTCACCCGAAACAATTTCGATGTCTATTGAAATAATTCCAGCACTTTGCAATTCATTCGTCTGAAACATATTTGCTCCAAATGGTGTTGGTATCCCTTAAGTGTGTCACCCTACAGTTTGCAAATAATGCAGATATGATGGAGACCCCTCTTAGATCAATAATCAGAAGCGGGACTTGGAGATCCATACTGACTCCCACACATTCAACGATGACTTCTGCGATCGTGACAACCTTTAACGCTAGTAACTAAATCCCTTTGTCTTGAGATATATTACATGTCCGAGATTCGGTCATCGTCATCCAAATACCTAGTTTGATATCGTTACCGACATGTACTATTTTCTCGTTCTCGTGATATAACATTCTAGTGATCACATCACTTGCTTGCAAGCTATTCTCAATGTGATATCACCGAGAGGGCCCAGAGTATATCTATTCGTCATCGGGATGGACAAATCCCACTCTTGATCCATGAGCCTCTACATAACACCTTCGTAGTACTGAACCCACCTTTATAGTCACCCTTTTACGGTGTGATGTTTGATGTTATGAAGATACTCTTCCTGTGTTAGTGATTAACATGATCCCATTGTCTAAGGACTAGGATTACTTCGTATGATCTTATAGCAATATAAACTCAATGACTTTGATCGTAATGCTATACTTCGGATGAATGTTCATCACATCATTTCACCAATGTTGTGACCTTGTTATTAACGACATCCAATGTCCATGATCAGGAAACTTTGATCATCTTGTTAATCAACGAGCTAGTTTAAAGAGAGGCATAACTAGGAACTTTCCATTTGTTTATTAAACACATATGTATTAACGTTTCCATATTAATACAATTATAGCATGCAAAATAAACATCTATCATATACTTGGAATATACATAATAACAACTTTATTATTGCCTCTCTGGGCATATTCCCTTCAGTCTCCCACTTGCACTAGAGACAATAATCTAGTTACATAGTGATAAATCTAACACCCATGGAGTTCTGGTGTTGATCATGTTTTGCCCTAGGGAGAACTTTAGTCGATGGATCTGCAACATTGAGATCCGTGTGTACTTTACAAATCTTTATATCTCCATCCTTGAGATGCTCTCGGATGGAGTGAAACCGGCGCTTAATATGCTTGGAATTCTTGTGATACCTTGGTTCCTTGGTGTTGGCTATGGATCCATTGTTGTCACAATAGATAACCATTGGGTCCTATGCACTAGGAACCACACCTAGTTCGGTTATGAACTCCTTCATCCAAACCGCTTCCTGCACCGCTTCTGAAGCAACAACATATTCTGCTTCCGTTGTTGACCCAGCCACCAAAGGTTGTTTGGAACTCCTCCAACTAACTGCTGCTCCGTTCAAGAGAAATACATATCCGGATTGAGATTTATAGTCATCCGGATCGGTGTTAAAGCCTGCATCGACATAACACTTAGCGACCAGCTCTCCTTCACCTCCGTATACAAGAAACATATCCTTAGTTCTTCTTAAGTACTTAAGGATATTCTTGACCGATATCCAGTGTTCCGTACCTGGATCAGATTGGTACCTACTAGTTAAACTAATAGCATGTGCCACACACGGTCTTATACATAACATGGCGTACATTATAGAGCCTATAGCCGAAGCATAGGGGATTTTATCCATTATCTCTCTTTCTTCCGTCGTAGCCGTACTTTGAGTCTTACTCAGTGTCTTGCCTTGCAACATTGGTAAGAACCCCTTTTTACTTCCGTCCATTTTAAACTTCTTTAAAATCTTATCAAGGTATGTACTTTATGATAGACCTATCAGGCGCCTTGATCTATCTCTATAGATCTTTATGCCTAATATGTATGACGCTTCACCTAGGTCCTTCATCGAATATTGTTGTTTAGATAACTTTTAACACTATTTAAAAGATCTATATCATTTCCAATCAATAATATGTCATCCACATATAATATTAGAAATGCCACATTACTCCCACTCACTTTCTTGTAAATACAAGCCTCTCCATAAGTTAGGATAAATCCAAACTCTTTGATCACCTCATCAAAGCGGAGATTTCAACTCCGTAATGCTTGCTTCAGCCCATAGATGGATCACTGAAGCTTGCACACCTTGTCAAAAACCGTTTGGTTGTATCATATACAACTCGTCTTCAATGTTACCATTGAGGAATGCAGTTTTGACATCCATCTTCCATATCTCATAATTGAAATAAGCAACAATTGCTAACATAATCCTAACCGACTTTAGGATCGCTACGGGAGAGAATGTCTCATCATAGTCAACCCCCTGAATTTGTCGAAACCCCTTTGCGACAAGTCGAGCTTTATAGATGGTTACATTACCATCAGCATCAGTTTTTCTTTTGAAAATACATTTATTCTCAATAGCCTTTCGGTCGTGAGGTAAGTCCACCAAGGTCCAAATCTGGTTTTCGTACATGGATTCCATCTCGGATTTCATGGATTCTAGCCATTTGTTGGAATCCGGGCTCATCATCGCTTCTTCGTACGTCATCGGGTCATCTATTTCATCAACCATGAAATTCATAACAGGATCTCCGTACAGTTTAGGAGCTGCACGTGTCCTGCTTGACCTACGCGGTTCAGTAGTGTCCTCTTTCGGGGTTTCATGATCATTATCATTAGTTCCCTCTTCATTCGATGAAGTCAAATCCGGAACAATTTCCGGCGCTGCGCTACTCGCCGTTGTATGAAGAGAAGGTTCAATAACCTCTTTGAGTTCTACCTTCCAACTACACACACCTTTCGCGAGAAATTCTTTCTCTAGAAAGGATCCATTCTTGGCAACGAAAACCTTGCCCTCGGATCTGTGATAGAAGGAATACCCAATAGTTTCCTTAGGGTATCCTATGAAGACACATTTTTCCGCTTTGGGTTCGATTTTATCCGGTTGAAGTTTCTTCACATAAACATCGCAACCCCAAAATTTAAGAAATGATAGCTTAGGTTTGTTTCCAAACAACAATTCATACAGTGTCTTTTCAACGGATTTAGATGGTGCCCGATTTAAAGTGAATGCAGCAGTTTCCAGTGCATAACCCCAAAATGACAGTGGCAAGTCAGTCAGAGACATCATAGATCAAACCATATCTAATAAAGTACGATTACGACGTTTCGACACACCATTACGCTGTGGTGTTCCGGCGGGCATGAGTTGTGAAACTATTCCACACTCTTTCATATTTGTGCCAAACTCGTAACTTAAATACTCACCTCCACGGTCAGACCGTAGAAATTTGATCTTTCTATTATGATGATTTTCTACTTCATTCTGAAATTCCGTGAGCTTTTCAAAGGTTTCAGATTTGTGTTTCATCAAATAGATATACCTGTATCTACTCAAATCATCCGTGAAAGTAACAAAATAACGATAACCACCACGCGCTGACACACTCATTGGACCGCATACATCAGTATGTGTGATTTCCAATAAATCTGTCACATATTCCATTGAACTGGAAAAAGGCGTTCTAGTCATCTTGCCCATAAGGCATGGCTCACATGTATCAAATGATTCAAAGTCAAGTGATTCCAAAAGTCCATTAGAATGGAGTTTTTTCATGTGTTTAACACCAATATGACCTAGACGGTAGTGCCACATATATGTAGATATATCGTCATCAAGTTTAGTCCTTTTAGCATCAACATTATGAATATGTGTAACACTATTATCGAGATCCAACAGAAATAAACCATTCATCACAAGTGCATGACCATAAAAGATATCATTCATATAAATAGAACAACCATTGTTTTCGGATTTAATTGAATAACCACCACATTAAAAAAGATCCGGATATAATTTTCATGCTCAGTGCAGGCACCAAATAATTATTATTTAAGTTTATAACTAATCCTGACGGTAGGTGGAGAGGCAGCGTTACGACGGCGATCTCATCAACCCTTGATCCATTGCCGACACACATCTTGACCTCACCCCTTGCTAGCGGTCACTTGTTCTGCAGCCCCTGATTCGAGTTACATATATTAGCAAGCGATCCAGTATCAAATACCTAGGTGCTACTACGAGTACTAGTCAAGTACACATCAATAACATGTATATCATATATACCTTTGTTTGCCTTGCCGGCCTTCTTCTCTGCCAAATACTTGGGGCAGTTGCGCTTCCAATGGTCGGTCCCCTTGCAATAGTAGCACTCGGTATCAAACTTAGGGCCAGATCGGGGTTTCTTTTCAGGTGCGGCAATAGATTTTCCACCCTTATTTCCCTTTTGCTTACCCTTCTTGTCTTTCTTGAAACCGGTGGTCTTATTGATCATAAACACTTGATGTTCTTTCTTGATCTCCACCTCTGCAGTCTTAAGCATTGACAGAAGCTCGGGAAGAGACTTCTTCATGCCCTGCATATTATAGTTCATCATGAAGCTCTTGTAGCTAGGTGGGAGAGATTGGAGAAAACGATGTATGCCTAAGTCAATCGGAATCGTTATTCCCAAGGACACAAGCATATCGGTGTACCTAGACATTTTGAGTACATGCTCGCTAACGGAGCTGTTCTCTTCCATCATGCATCTAAAGAACTTTTTAGAAGCATTATAACTCTCTACGGCAGCATGGGTATCGAAAATCATTTTCAATTCCCCCATGGTATCAAATGCATTGCCGTTTTCAAAACGCTTTCGAAGTTCTGGCTCTAGCCCATATAGTATGCCGCAATGAACTAATGTGTGGTCCTCCTGACAAGTCAGATAGACGTTCTTTTCCTTATCAGGGGCATCAGGAGCTGGTGGGTGGCCTAGCGGCGCTTCTAGCACATAAAGCTTGTGTACAGCATTGAGGAGAATCCTCAAATTCATGGCCAAGTCAGTAAAGTTGCTACCATTCGTTGCAAGTTTCTCTTTCTCCATGAACATATTGAAATTAAAAGCAGGTGGTGCCATCTACAACAGAATTTGTAAAGTTTACACTAAGTTATGATATATCGAGTTCAACTAATCCAAATTACAAATGAACTCCCACTCAAAAACAACATCCCTCATGTCCTTTTGGTGATTACATGAACCAAATCCACTACACCAAGTCGGATCATCACATGAGTCAGTGCAGTTTCAAAGGCGAGCATCAATATGGGCATCATATCGACTAAATGACTCATGCTTAACCTTTCGGTCCGTGTTCTGAGGCCATGTCTATACATGCTAGGCTCGCCAAGTAAGAACCTTAGTACTCGCGTCTGTAAAACTGCCTTACACCCGAAATATGATCGTGGATTCAAGTACACCCGATCATCACGTGATGTCTTGAAGCGGCGAAACATAAATGGTGCATACTTAAGGGAGAACACATTTTTATCTTGATATCTAAATGAGGGATCATCTTATAATGCTACTAAAAATACCAAACTAGCCATATAAGATACAAACATCATATGTGTAAAGTGGTCCATGCATTTGATCACCATCATGTGCATCGTGGTATGATCTCTATCATTCCTTTGTGTGTAAGGCCAAGGTCTATGGAACTTACACGTTAGGTGTGTTGTAAGGGTATCTACTATACATCAACTTACAACATTACCATATCATGACACTAGCCCAGCAACAATCTAAACTAGACGCCTCTAATTTATCCATTGCAAGTTTTACGTGGCTTAGGGCTTTCGGAGATAGAACCGGTCTTACCTACGAAAATGGAACCACAGCAATGATAACTAAGTTATTAGCATCTCATTGTAAAACAGATATTGACTATAGTAGGAGAGACAGACACCCGCTAGCCACTTATGCAAAACTAGTTGCATGTCAGTCATGGAACCGGTCTCATGTGCGATGACATGTAAAGTTGGTCCGGGCCGCTTCATCCCACTATGCCACCAATATCCAAAATACATGAAAGAAGAAATAACATGATCATCATCGCCCACATAAATATATGTGTACTACCCGTGCGAAGCACCTACGCATAGACCGGACTCTGATACCACTTTTGGGTTCGCAGCAAAGAAAACAAAAAAATTCCTACAATGGGAACTATTATACGCCAAGATCTATCTTCTAGATACAAGCAACAGGTGGATATACATCCATAGAGAACATACCCTCAAAGACAACAAAGCTTTGTTAACGAGATGGAACTCGTGGATGATGTAGTCGTTCGCTTGTCGATCTCAAGATCGTGTGGAAGTACTAGCTCCGCAAACCAGTAGTGCATCCGCACTCGCACACATGTCCAGGCCACCGAACAACCTCCGCCTCCTCACTCTAGCAATGTAGCGGAAGAAGCAACTCCTTCCAGACGAAATGCTACTGGGAACATGTATGTCGCTAATCCGAGACCATGGGGAATAATACTAGAGGGGGAGAGAGATCCTTCACGAGGAGGTGTGAGGAAGAAGGAGTGAGAGGGGGGCCTTTTATTGGAAGAGGGGGTACCCCTCCCCATGGCCGGCTCCCCATGGGGGTGACCCCTCACCTCCCCCATTCATGTGGTCGTAACCCCCTCCACATAAATCTGCCCCTTAACATTCCCCTTTAAAGTCTTCACTTTAAATGCATTAAATTTCTCCAAATTTAATGCTCTCTCATTTAATAAAACTCTTTTATTAATTTTATTCAGAATTTTATTAATTACTTTAATTAACAAACATTCACATAAATCCCCCTGCAACATTTTAATATTATATGCAAAACCAATTTCAGCAATTTCACGTGAAACAATTTCGGTGTCTATTTAAATAATTCCAGCGCTTTGCAATTCATTCGTATGAAACATATTTGATCCAAATGGTGTTGGTATCCCTTAAGTGTGTCACCCTACGGTTCGCGAATAATGAAGACATGATCGAGACCCCTCTCAGATCAATAATAAGAAGCGGCACCTGGAGATCCATACTGACTCCCACACATTCAACGATGACTTTTGTGATCGTGAGAACCTTTAACGCTAGTAAATAAATCCCTTTGTCTTGCGATATATTACATGTCTGAGATTCGATCATCGGCATCCAAATACCTAGTTTGATCTCGTTACCGACATGCACTCTTTTCTCATTCCCGTGATATAACATTCTAGTGATCACATCACTTTCTTGCAAGCTATTCTCAATGTGATATCACCAAGAGGGCCCAGAGTTTATCTATCCATCATCGGGATTGACAAATCCCACTCTTGATCCATGAGCCTCTACATAACACCTTCGTAGTACTGAACCACCCTTAATAGTCACTATTTTACGATGTGACGTTTGATGTTATCAAGATACTCTTCCGGTGTTAGTGATTAACATGATCTCATGGTCTAAGGACTAGTATTACTCATGTTATAGCAATATAAACTCAATGACTTTCATCATAATTCTATACTTTGGATGAATGTTCATCACATCATTTCACCAATGTTGTGACCTTGTTATTAATGACATCCAATGTCCATGATCAGGAAACTTTGATCATCTTGCTAATCAACAAGCTAGTTTAAAGAGAGGCATAACTAGGAACTTTCCATTTGTTTATTAAACACACATGTATTAACATTTCCGTATTAATACAATTATAGCATGCAAAATAAACATCTATCATATACTTGGAATATACATAATAACAACTTTATTAATGCCTCTCAAGGCATATTCCCTTCATGTATCTACTTGTTTATGAAAAGAAGACATATCCAAGTGGTTTATTAAAAGAACACACATGCAATGACATCTAGTGTATCATTGTTGTTTAATGAAAAGAACACACATGCAAGTGGAATCTAGTGGATCCATCTGGTTTATGAAAAGAACACTCATGTAGTGGATCCATGTGGATTATGAAAAGAACACACATCCAATTAGTTTAATGAAAAGAACACACATGCAATGGCATCTAGTGGATCCAAGTGGTTTAATGAAATTAACAGACATGCAATGCCATCTAGTGGATCCATGTGGTTTAATGAAATGAACACACATGTAATGACATCTAGTGGATCCATGTGGTTTATGAAATGAACACTCATGGAGTGTATCTACTGGTTTATGAAAAGAACACACGTCCAATGACATCTAGTGGTTCCATGTGGTTATGAAATGAACACTCATGGAGTGACTCTTTTGGTTTATGAAAATAACACACATCCAATTGGTTTAATGAAAAGAACACACATGCAATGACATCTAGTGGTTCCAAGTGGTTTAATGAAATGAATACACATGCAATGACATCTAGTGGATCCATGTGGTTTATGAAATGAACACTCATGGAGTGTATCTACTGGTTTATGAAAATAACACACATGCAGTGACATCTAGTGGATCCATGTGGTTTATGAAATGAATACTCATGGAGTGTATCTACTGGTTTATGAAAAGAACACATATCCAAGTGGTTTATGAAAATAACACACATGCAATGACATCTAGTGTATCAGTGTTGTTTAATGAAAACAACACAAATGCAAGTGGCATTTAGTGGATCCATGTGGTTTATGAAGAGAACACTCATGTAGGGGATCTATGTGGACTATGAAAAGAACACACATCTAATTGGTTTAATGAAAAGAACACACATGCAATGAACTCTAGTGGATCTAAGTGGTTTATGAAAAGAACACACATGCAAGTGGCATATAGTGGATCCATGTGGTTTATGAAATGAACACTTATGGTGGCCGTTAGATCGCGTCTAATGGTGGCTGTTAGATCGCGTCTTCTAAAAGGCCCGTCCCGTGAAGAACTAGTTGTCTAATCCGATTGTTGCAGACCATTCGATTGGGGCGCGTGGATGAATAAGATGGTTCTTTGTAAGAGCGATCCGCGAGTAGGCTGTTCTGCAACATGATTGGTCGCGCTTCCATTTTCACTTATATTAGTATTATTTCCACTCCCCTATAGCCTACTAGTAATATCATAGAGCTCGTGAGTGAGCACATCTACTCCACATCCCCCTCCTCCACCACATGTCACCATGCCCGGACAACGCCATCGGCTTTCGTGCGCCGTGCCCGGACGACAGCAGCTGATTCTCAGGTTGCTATCTTCATGCTAAGAAATCATTTTACAAGCTTTTGAATTTATCTTACATATTCCTGCTATTCGCTGATCTAACTGCTGATCTTTTATCCGATTTCTCGACAAACTTCAGATGTGGGAACTACTGCAGCCCACGAATCTGGAGATCTTCGCGCACAACTTTGCAGCAATGTTCCCGCTCGTGTGCTCCCACCCAGGATGCTTTCACCGTTACTCCTACCATGAGCTCCCCCTCCACGAGCTTGCGTTCACGCACGGCGCGTGCTCCTGCATGGAGTTGGGCTACAACTACACCAGCCCACCTACAGAGCTCATCGTCCACCTTGTAGAGGAGCACTTGATTGAAGTGATTAGGATATCGTACGGCCACGCCCAACTTCTCTAAGAGCACGTGTCGTTCACTGACTCGGCACGCCGGCGGCTAATTTTCCAGGGGGAGGACGGCTCTATTTTTGTCCTGACCATCACCGCCAGTGTTCCAAGAACCAGAGCTGGGCCCACCTTCGTGTGTGCAGTATGCGTCAGGTCGGTCTCGAGCGCCTGGCCCCTATACACGGTGCGCATGTGGGTGAACGCCCAGCCGCCATCGTCCGATAGCATTCTTGTGCTAGCCGAGGAGCCGACCTACCCAACGCCGCGGGAGGTAGAGTATGCGGACCTAAGATCGATCCTATGTGTGCCATATCAGTACCTTGTCGGTGCTGGACCGAACAGGCGGATGCATTTCTACATTTGTACCGAGAAGACTGACAGGTAAATATAGTACTTATGTTGTCGTTACGGTTAGACTTAAGCGATGCTTCTCAGGTGCGTAGAGCATACGTATTATGCGAATGTACCCCAGTTCTAGTTTTTAGTACTCCTTAATAATTCGATGAGTTATTGGTCCCATCAGCTTGTTGTTGTCACATTGCAAAGTCCGCTTGCTCTGGACAGACTAGAAATATCGCGTGCTCCCGCATGTCAGTGTCACGTGTTCCGTGGGCCCACCTGCTAGTGTCACGTCCCCCTTACTTCTCTTCCTTCCCCTTGAAGCCACTATCCCCACTTCTCTTCCATCCTGCCACTACCGTCTGATGGTTGTAATCTGATTTTTGTTGGATTATTTACATGTAATCTATGTGGATAATGCAACATGCAAATGGCACAAACACAATTTCTAAAGTGGAAGCACTTACACGCTGCTATTGCACATATATCTCAATATAGTTCGCCAAACCCATTACAATAATTGTACTCGCACTAAACACAACCGAAATTGCAATCAGCCTAAACAACATCTAAACCCACATCACAGCACTGTCGTCGGAGTCCACCTCGATTGGTGACACCGTCGTGCCCTTCCTAGCAAAATCCACTCCCTCATGTGGCTTGCCCTCCACCAAGGAGGCAACAATGGTGTTCTGCATTGCTTCGTCCTCGTTGTCCTCCACATTAGAATCGACAATGACAAAGAGGACAGGGTTGGCATGGACTGAGCCCTGTCGCGCCTGGAGGCTCCTGCTCGAGCTTGATGCCGCATCAGTCCTTCTACAGGTAGGAGGGGCCGAGCTCGGAGACATAGCATCATCGCTCCGCTCAAGAAACCATGGCCATTTGATACTGCGATGGTAGGATCTTGGGGTGGATCCGTCGCGGCGAGCCCGACCAAGAGCGGTAGAGCGGATGGATTTGCCAGCGCAAGCCGTGACAAGTTCTGAGGGAGTAAGAGTGTGGGTCAGGCGTGTCTGGTTCCTGAGCAAGGCCTCCGAGTGATATGTACGCAGGCAAGGTGCCAAAAAAACTTCCAATGTGCGCGAGAGGGCCTTTGAACCACGAAGGCGCAAGGTTTGTTAACAAGTCCACACACTAGGTCCCCCACCTATCAGCCGAATGTGGACGGTAGGATTCTACCCGAGTTATTAAGTGGGGATAAATCACGCTTCACCTCGCCACTACTCTAACATCCAAAGGCTCCTCTTTCCTCTGCCCTCGCTCATGGCTCATAGCTCATGCAGTTCGTCTCGAGCGGAATCAGGGTTGTCTCAATGCTATCAGGCGGGTGCCCCCATCAGGTACCGGAGGATGCCCTACGATTACTACCCTGATATGTTGTGTTTGAGCGGTGAAAGGATGCCGAGATGGATTTTGTGGACCGATGAAAATACTATAGGAAAATTCAGCAACTATAGCATCAGGGCGGTAAGTTCCTACTGTAGGTACAATGGTAACCCGGATCTGAAAAGAGTAATGTAATTTTTTTTGTTTCCTTCGATCTACTTCGTAGGAAGGGAGGGGAACTAGCTGTGAAAAGTTTGTGTGGATCGAAAAGCCACTGACAGGTTTTCACAAAGAGCTTGTTCAGGATATGTGTGATGCTGTGTGGGACAAGAAAGAGGAGATTTGTGCATTGGAGCGAGAGATCCGAGAGCTTCGCCAGGTGCAGGGGAGGCAGGAGCAGGAAGGTGGTGAGACAAACAGGCTCAAGATTTGGCCAGATAGTGGAAATAATTTCCTCATTATCTGGGCATTATCTATTGCCTTTGCAGTTTATGTTGCCATGTCGTTATCCAGCAGCTGAAATAAGTTGCTGCTTCATGGAGTGTAGCAGCCAGCTTAGAACTTGTTTTTCAGCTCAGAACCTTATCATAAGTGTAATGCCAATAGCAAGGATTTATTAAGCGCCTATAAATAATTCATGTCTGTGCCACTAACATCCATCGATTTTGGAGACCCCTTAACTGCTCAGCTATTGCGGTCCCGGTGGTGCAATTGTTCAGATAGTAGTGGCACAGTCACAATTTCGGATTCAACTAGTGGCCTCGGCCATATCCAATCCTCAAGTCGCGATACATTTTATTCCGAGTACGGGAGGCAGATTGTTTGGCCCGACAAGTTCTGCACACACAGCTCTAGAGTTTAACCGAACTACATATATAGGTTCAAGTTCATTACATTATTAGGCTTCTACACTGCTAGCCTTCTTCCTCTGCCTGGGTGCCAACTTTCTTCCTCTTGCCTTCACGTCCACTGGCTTCTTCATTTCCTGCCTTCTTCCTCTTATTGGGTGCCAATTTTCTTACCTTCATGTACCCTGCATCTCCGGGTCGAGGGAAGTCAGGCAAATCAGCACCAGAATCGTGTCCAGCATCATCACTCCACTCGTTTTGGTTTTCTTCCTACAGCAAAATCACTGAGTCAGTTGTCTTGTTTCTTACCTTGCGCTTCCTATAAAAAACAGTACATGGATTACTACCTTATATCTACAGACTATAAACAATTATTTTTTGAATGTACCATCTCATACCTAGGTTTGGGAGCATTAAGGGGACATCCCGTTGCTCTATGGCCTATAAGATGGCAGGTCTTGCATATGTTTTTGCCCTTCTTGCTAGCACAGAAAGCCGAACCCTTCATCTCGAGAAAATTCTTAAACTTATTCACCTGAGGTCTTCCTCTGCCCCTTTTTGTAACTGGCTGGCAAAGCTCGAAACTCAGTTGCACTTGAGGCCACTGAGATGGGTCTGTACATGGCTCGATGGATCCAGGGTACGCAGCTCTGAACTTTTCCATAGAGTAGTAGTCTGACAAATACTGATCCAAATGTGGTGGAGTTCTTTTCTTCACCAAGAAGGCCAAGGCATGGTTGCAAGGTTTCCCGGTATGCTTCCACTCTAAGCAGGTGCATTCTCGCAGCTGGATGTTCACAACATCCCTTTTGCCACTTTGGGACATATCAACCACTTCACAGCTGTTGCTGGTTGACAGGAGAACCCTAAGATGAGCAAGTCTTCGGCTTCTCTTGTGCAGTTGTTGTACAACAGGCGGTAGCATATGTCCTCTAAGTCTCCTGCCGATCTCTCTCTTTATATTTAACAGCGTCATGATCATACCACGTATGATGTCCATCAAGATATGAACAGGACACACTTTCATGTCATTCACCTAGTTATTCAGACATTCTGCAAGGTTGTTGTTTATGTAATCAACTTTGATGTCATGGTTGAATTGACTCATCTTCCATAGCTATGAATGATGGACGGCTAAGTACTCCGGAAGTTCAAGGGCTTCCGCAAAAATCTTGCTCATGAAATATTCGCTGCAACTAGGTTTGTAAGCTCTAGTAGCAGGAAACATGTAACGAAATACGCTATCTGCGTAGTGTGAGTACAAGTTGAGCATCATATGGGCATGGCATTCTCTACCTTCATCTAGCGGGAACACCTACTTCACTGCATCCTTCAGCCCTTTGCATGCATCCGTGGATATAGCCAATGGATCCATGTGACATGTTGATCTCCTGAGCTGCCTCATAAACCATACCCAGTTTTCCTCCGTTTCTGTTTCTGTTTCAAATAGCCCGAATGCCACTAGGAATATCCACTTGTGACCATCAAGTGATGTGGCAGATGGCAGGCAGCCTTTCCATTTGCTAGTTAGGATAGTGCTGTCTACACTCAAATATGGCCTACAGCCGTCCTTGAATCCCTGGATGCAAGGTTTAAGTGTCATGAAAAATCTTTTGAAATAAATTTTACCATGTACTGATTCGGTGTCAATGTCCACAACACTCCTTGGACACCTTGCTTGTACCTCCGCCTTGAAGTTGTACAACATCCTGAAGCTATTGCTCCAATCCCCATGCAAGACCCTCAGAGTTTTCTCTTTACCTTTCCAAACCGTGTAATATGGTAGGACAATGTTGTATTTAGAACCGAGGCTAGTATGAATATTCTTCACGATCTCCTTAGGGTTATCCTTTAGTATGGACATAGCTTGTATAGCCACCCACTCCGTATCAGTCATTGAGGATTTCAGTTTGCTGCCTGTCGGACACATGTGGGGATGGCCCATTTTGTTCACCTGCAACACAGATTCATTTAAAAGATAAGAGGAATTAACTCATTGCTAGAAAGATCTTACACAGCAATTGTAGTTATAGAGTGAAAAGAGAGAAAGTTCAAATGGTTTGCTACATTCATTGCCCTAGTACCCTAATTGCCTTCGACGCAGGTAAGGCTCTTGTTGTGATCCTCCATGGACAATGTACCTTGACCCGTCCATTCCTCCATGTTAACCTGCAAACGACCTCATACACTAGGCAGTGTTCTTCACTCGATGAACGTCGAACTCCCCCTTGATACAAAAATGTTGGAACGACAAACTGAACTCATGCATGCTCCTGGACTCGGTGCCGACCGAAATTATAGGATACCCGTGGTCATGTTTCATTTCTTCTACTTCAACACCCAAATCATCGACTGGAATGCCTGCCTCATCGTTAAGTTCCTCGTCTATTTCATCATCACCAGATTCTTGATCCTATATAGTGCACTCTTCTTCATCTGATTCAAAATCTTGGCCATTGTCTCTAATGCCAAGTACTGCACACATCATATTGACTCCCATGGGTGGGGTTGCACCATCATGTCCACCCGGATGGACCGGAACATTTCCCCGATCTACCTCACCGGCAACTCTATTTTCTCCCAGACACTCGGTTGGTTCTGCTGCAACCACATGGGATGGTCTTACGTTTGCATGCATCTCAGGTTCTTCAATAGTCAAACAGCAGTCAGAATCTATTACATCTTGACTGTACAGAACCCTCTTCCTCTTCTTGTGTACATCCTCCTTCCTGATGTAATATTTCCTGATGGTCTCAGTAGGGCTTGACATATGCGTTCCATTCCCCATCGAACTAGGCTTTCTGATGCTGTTGATGGCCCAAAATATATCGAGCTTGTTGGGGAACCCCAAGAGGAAGGTATGATGAGCATAGCAGCAAGTTTTCCCTCAGTATGAAACCATGGTTATCAATCCAGTAGGAGCAAGGAAACACCCCAAAGGTGTAGCTAGCTGAACGTTGGCAGGGCGCACTACCGGTGCCAGCAGCAACGTGGAGACCTACACAACACAACCACAGAACTTGCGATGAGGTTGTCAATCTCACCGCTTTTGCTAAAAACAAAGGATGAAACGTATCGAATAGAAGGAAGTAATAGTTTGCAGAAAGTAAACACAAAGCAGTAAACAGTTTATAGATTGTATGTGAAAGAAAGGACTGGGGTCCATAGTTCACTAGAGGTGGCTCTCCTTAAGATAGATAACATGATGGGTGAACAAATTACAGCGGGGCAATTGACAAACATCGAGAAAGCATACAAGCATATACTAATCATCTTGACTCCTTTGAGACTTGATTGGGCATTACAACATTATACATAGACCGCCATCCAACTGCATCTATGACTAATAATCCACCTTCAGGTTATCATCCGAACCCCCTCCAGTATTAAGTTGCAAGCAACAGATAATTGCATTATGAATTGCGTGTAATGTAAACAATACGATTGTTCTATGAACAAAGGATTGTTGTTTTCTCCCTAGTAGCAACAACACATCTAGTACCTTAGAGATTTCTGTCACTTCCCTAGATTACTAGAGGCATGAACCCACTATCGAGCATAAATACTAACTCTTGGAGTTGCTAGCATCTATTTGGCCAAGATAGCTACTAACAACGGAAAGCATGCAAGATCACAAATAAAAAAGACATGATAGAATCAATAATCAATCTAAAATAGCATCTCAATATCCATCGGATCCCCGCAAACACAACATGCAGAATTACAAATAGATGATCTTGATCATGAACGGAGCTCACAAGATCTACACATGAAAGCACAAAGGAGGAGAACCAGCCATCTAGCTACTACATGGACCCGTAGTCCAGAGATGAACTACTCAAGCATCACAACGGAGGCTTGCATGATGATGAAGAAGGCCTCCAGGGTGAATTCCCCTCTCCGGTAGGGTGCCGGGAAGAGTTTCAGATCCCTCCCAATCTAGGGATGGAGATGACGGCGGCTACAGACTCTTTTGTGGATTTTTGATTGGGTGCTTAGGGTTTTGGTATCGGAGGCAATATATAGGCGGAAGGAGAGGCTGAGGGGGTGCTGGGGTCGGCCAGACCACCCCTTGGTGCAGCGGCCAGGTGGTGTGGTCGGGCCCCAGCCCTTCTCCGTCTCGTATTCTGGCTCTAGATGTCTTCCGGTAAAATAGTGACTTTGGCTTTTGTCCCGTCCAATTCCGAGAATATTCATTTTCTGACTTTCCTGGAACCAAAAACAGCAGAAAACAGGCAGCTGGCACTGTGGCTCTTTGTTAATAGGTTAGTCCAAGAAATCATATGAAAAGTACTCCAAAGTGTGGACAAAACACAAGAAAGTAGATAAAACCAAGCATGGAACAACAAAAATTATAGATACATTTGCAATGTATCAGCTGCTCTTCGGTGTGATCTCCTTCCTGCTTCCCCTCACAGGTGTTAGCTCTATGGTGCTGGCATTATTGCCTGACCTCTGCGGTGTGTTCTTATTTGAATTATCCCTTTTGCTGCTACTATTTGGCATGTTCTCCTTCGTGCTGGCATTATTTCCTAACCTCAGCGGCGTGTTCCGCTCCAAATTAGCATTTTTTTCTGCTACCACTAGGTGTGGTAGCATCATTGCTAGCCACTTCACCTTTTTGCTACCTGATGACCCACAAGTATATGGGGTGTATCGCAGTACTTTCGATAAGTAAGAGTGTCGAACCCAACGAGGAGCAGAAGGTGTTGACGAGTGGCTTGGATCAGGAATTCTCTATAAATACTTCGCAAACGGATTTTTAGGGGTTTTTGATAATGTAGATAAATAAAGTGCGAGTAAATAAAAGACAATAATAATGATTGCAGCAAGTGGCCCAATCCTTTCTTTAGCAAAGAACAAGCTGGTTGTATTACTTAAGATAACCAAATGTTCTCGAGGACACATGGGAATACTGTCAAGTGCTTTCGCTTCATATAGTTGATTAATCTTCTCTGGTTGGATAAGTGTTGTGTGGGTGAACCTGTGCTAATGTACTGACCTTCCTAGGACTAATACATACTTGTGATTATATCCCTTGCAAGCATCCGCAACTACAAGAAAGTAATTAAGATAAAAACCTAACCATAGCCTTAAACACTGAGGTCCTACACTCCCTTGTGCAAAGGTTTCCTAATGGGGGTTCATGTTTCTGTCACTCCGGCAACTCCTACGATTAATACCCAAATACACAATGCATTCCCCTAGGCCCATAAAATTGAAGTATCATGTAGTCGACGTTAACATGACACCACTCGAAGAATAACGCCACAACTTAATTATCAAACCATTGAATCTCTCTCAACACAATTCGACTACTAACAACATGACTTCTCCCATGTCCTCAAGAACTAAACGAACTACTCACGAGACATCATATGGATCAAGATCAGAGATGAAATAATGATAAGTAACAATCTGAACATTAACAATAATTTAATGGTTCCACTCAATAGCATCAACTACAACAAGTAATCAACACCCGGAAAGTTTCCCCTAAGAACTATGCAAGATTCAACCCAATTGTTATAGCGGTATGGAGTGGTGATGATGGTGCTGGTGGAGATGATGATGGTGATGTTGATGATTATGATGATCCTGATGAAGTCCAGCTTGATAATGGTGTTGACAACGACGATCTCCCCTCTCCGGGAAGGAATTTCCCTAGCAGATTTCTGCCGGCCAGAGAGCTCTTTCTCTCTCTGTAGTTTTCCGCCCCGGAGATGGGGTGGAATCTTTCTGTGGTTGCTCCCGAGTCTTAGGGTTTCGAGGGGATTATATGTGTCAAAGGGCGATGCTAGAGGTGGGCCAGGGTGGCCACACCACCTGGTGGCACGGCCAGGGCTGGCCCGCGCCAGGGGGTGGTGTGGGCCCCTTGTGGCCCACCTCCACTTCCCCTTCTGGCTTCCTTTGTCTTCTGGAAAAATAGGATTTTCCGTATATTTTCCAGGATTTTCTGATCTTCGCGAATTCTGCCTCCAAACAGTGCCTTTTCCATCAGAATCTTGACTTCGGTGGTTCATCCTCCCAAAATCATCAATCATGCAAAAATAGATGAAATAACATAAGTACCATCTCTTAATATGAAATATATCAATGAATAACAGTGAATTATGATACAGAATGGTGATGCAAAATGGACGTATCAACTCCCCCAAATCTTAGACCTCGCTTGTCCCCAATCCAAAACTAAGCTCAATAAACATGTCCACAGGTTTATGGAGTGAAGTTTCGATAAAGAGAATACGAACAAGAAGCATCACATTCATCAATACACAAATCATAATAGAAAACAACTCACTATTATATAACTTAACTTGCAATGAGTAAAGGAAACACAATAAAGATGCATAAACTAAATCATAATGGGTAATGGCAAACTTTGTTCTTGGTCAAAGAATGGTTAACAAGTTGTAGGAGTCAAACATAATGGGTTTTCAATGATAGCTTTCAAAGTAATATTCACTAAGATAAGAGCAGTGTGCCCATATAAGAAACATGATTGAATAAATCATTATATGAATGATTGAATCACAACAACTCAAATGCTTGCTTAAGATAGAAAGGAATAGGTTTACTAACTCAACTGAAAAGTAAAAGATAGACCCTTTTGAAGAGGGAAGCAGGGATTTGAAGTGTCATAAAGAGATTCCAAAAATTATGGTACTTACTAGCTTTGAGCTCTCATTGCCCCTAACATAAGCATATTTTAGGTGGTTAAGGTTAAAGTGAACAAATATGAGGATATGCTTGACAAGTTATAAGTTGAAAATCTCATGCCCCTTGCCTACGAGTCTCGGACCTCATGCTACTCAACTTTAGTCACAAGTAAGTTCTTGTCATTGTAAGTGCATGTGTATCATGGAGAACCGACAACAGGGTACCCCTTGCCCCATGATACATGAGCTATCCCATGTCAAAATGACAAGGCAACAGACAATGAGCATCTCAGCGATCTTTTATTTGCTATTTCCATAGATTTTTATTGAGGATGCTTCACATAATGCTCACTATGGTTATGCTGCAAGTTTCCACCATGATTAGGCATGGCTTAGGCTAGTCGCCTAGGTGTTTCTATAACACATATACAAACTCCATGAGCTTATAAGCTCCCCTTTTATTTCACACCGCCGGGATCCATAAACAAAAGAATCATGATATCAACTGAATAATAAGTGCAATGTTGAAAGCGTTCCCCATGACCGCATGGTTCTACTAATTCCCAACTTATAAAGTGCAAGCATATATGCAACATAGATGGACGCAATGGTTCAAGTTTATTAAGTGCAAGAAAGTAAAGTGTGCCATCAAGTTCGTGAGAGCTTTAATCACTAGTTTTCACATAAAAGTTTAATTTGGAAGGTAGATAAAAACATGAATTTACTTGGAATAGCAATAATGCTAATGGGTAGATATGGTGGACGTAAATGGTATAGGTTTTGGTTTAAGGATTGGATGCACGAGAAGCAATCCCTCCCAGTACAGGTTTTTGGCTAGCAAGGCTGGGTAGCAAGCAATAAGAGTTGAAGGAAACAAGCAAGCATATAAGTGATAGAAACAAACATGCAATCTTCCTTGGAAACACAAAAGATCTTAATTAGAGAATACTAAGCTTATGAGCCAAACAAGAAAGAAAGATGATGAAATTATATATCTAAAAGTACTTTTTCAGTATTACTACTGACCAGTGCTAGGTTTGCCAAAACCAATCTAAATTTACTTAATGATGCCTGATGTCTAGGCACTTCTATTATTGTAGACAGTTGTTGGGCCTCCAAGTGTAGAGGTTTGTAGAGCAGCAGCAAGTTTTCCCTTAAGTGGATCACCCAAGGTTTATCAAACTCAGGCAGGAAGTGGTCAAAGGTATTCCCTCTCAAGCAACCCTGCAATCAAGATACAAGAAGTCTCTTGTGTCCCCAACACACCCAATACACTTGTCAGGTGTATAGGTGCACTAGTTCGGCGAAGCGATAGTGAAATACAAGTGGTATGGATATAAGACAACGGTGCGAGAAAATAGCTTGATGGCGTGGAAAAGACTAAAGTAAAACTGAAATAAAGAAGGAAGCAAGCAAACATGTAACAGATCTAATTGCAAACGGTGTATCAATGCTTAGAAACAAGGCCTAGGGATGATACTTTCACTAGTGAACACTCTCTCATATAAATATCTTCTCTTTATGATACTACTCTTAACTACTCTCCGGTTGAACACTCTAATCGATGGTAGGGCTATAACAGCACACCTCAAAGTAAGTCTTTCCCATCTAGATAACCCCACATTGTCACCTTGAGTACTAGATGAGTCCAACAAACACCACAATTTCATAAAGATAACCAACTCCAAATATAACTCATAACAAGTATTTGTAATCTCTAGCCTAAGTGCCACCATGGTGAGCACGCTGTCACTTTCACACACATGGGGAGAGCAAAGATTCATTAAAGCACTTGAGTAGCAGAATACATCTGTAGATTACAAGCTCATGACCACAACAAGATCATCCATAGATAGAGAGATGAACACATAGCTACCGGTAGAGCCCTTAGCCTCGAGAGAGAACTACTCCCTCCTCATCATGGGAACCAGCAATGGTGATGGAGATGGCGGTGGAGATCGATGGATATGGCTCCGGGGGCACTTCCCCGTCCTGGCAGGGTGCTAAAACAGAGAATTTCTGTCCCCCGAATCTCCCCTTCGGTGGCGGCGGCGCTGCGGAACTTTTTGTGGATGGAGGCTTGTCTTTTAGGGTTTATGCTTCGGGAGGCTTCTTATAGGCCAGAGGGCAAGGTCGGTGGGCGGCCAGGGGGCCCACACCATTCCCTGGCGCGGCCTGGGGGGATCCGCGCCATGGGGTGGTGTGTCCACCCTGTCCGGCTCTCCTTCTGGCTCCATGAATCTTCCGGGAAAATATCGACTTTGGCTTTTGTCTGATCCAATTCCGAGAATATTGATTTTCTGACTTTCCTGGAACCAAAAATAGCAGAAAACAGGCAACTGGCACTATGGCATCTTGTTAATAGGTTAGTCCAAGAAATCATATGAAAATTACTCCAAAGTGTGGACAAAACACAAGAAAGTAGATAAAACCAAGCATGGAACATCAAAAATTATAGATACATTTGCAATGTATCAATCCGAAAGTGATACCCATACTAACAACAAGATCAATCATATAACAGAAATTTGCTAACTAAAATAAGATGTGCAAAAATTAAATGATAGAGCTTCTCATTATAACGGCAACTCACACCAAGGGATACATAGATATCTAACTAGAGGGGATATACTTCCATAATGCAAACCATCCTATATGATAACTTCTATTATTCATGATATGACTCTACTAAAAAGGTAAAAAGATGAAAGATAATAATATGATACCACGGCACTACCCCAAGCTTGGAACAAACCAAGGGGATGCCAAAGCCTGATGATGAATTACTCCTTCAGTGGTGGTGGTCTTGCGCCCGTGATCAGCGTGAGAAAATCTTCCAGGATCTTGTGAATCCTGTTATTCTCCTCTTGCAGTATATCCACATTTCTACTCACGACTCAGTACTTATCGCAAAACTCATCAGTGGCTCGTAGAGCTTCCACTGCTACAGGGCAGGAACTGAGGTTTAGAACTAGAGGTATTAGCCCTTGTCCTTTCATGCCTGCTGACATGCCCTTCACTTCCTCCTCGATGCTCCGATCCATGTCTTCGCGCCTAGCTGTGATCCTTTATTCTTCCACTCATCCTACGAAGGTTATCTACTCAAGGTTGCGATGGAGCTCGCGCCGGCATCGCAGCTCATAGTCCTCCGAAGGTGAATCCTTGAACTACATCTGAATAGAATAGATCGAAATGAAAACACGACGCGAACACGATATACGGACCTCGGGGGATCCAGGGGATTATATATTACGAAGTTTAACAACAAAAGGAAAGTACTAGGAGAAAACGGGTCGGAGACGGGCTCCGGGGTGGCCACACCCCCTGGTGGCGCGGCTAGGTGGGCCCGCGCCATGGGCTGGTGTGAGCCACCCGAGCTCTGTTTCCGTCCCTTTTTCGACTCATTAATTTCCATGTTGGATAAAAACTACAAAAATATAAATTGAAAAGTTTTCTACGGATCTTTTCTTACCAGAACTGTTACCTATTCGAAAACGGACTCAGCAGGTCTCTAAACTTGGCCTTTAATAAATTCTTCCTGAGTCACCACTTGGATTATATCAATATCTTCATTGTAAGAATCTCCAGAGATATAGTGCTTGAGTCTTTGACCATTCACCACTTGTGTAGTGTTGTCTCTTAGGGAAGAAATTTTTATTGCACCTGAACGATACACCTCTTCAATAACAAAAGGTCCTTCCCATTTTGAAAGTAGATTTCCTGCAAAAAATCTGAGACGAGACCTATATAAAAGAACTTTCTCACCAACATGGAACTCTCTCTTAAGAATTCTCTGATCATGCCATTTTTAACTTTTTCTTTAAAGAGCCTAGAATTTTCATAAGCCTCGCTTCTCCACTCATCTAAAGAACTAAAGTCAAACAATCTTTTCTTACCAGCAAGTTTGAAATCTCTATTAAGTTCTTTCACTGCCCAATAAGCTTTGTGTTCTAATTCTAGAGGCAAGTGACAAGCTTTTCCATAAACCATTTTGTAAGGAGACATTCTCATAGGATTCTTATAAGCAGTTCTATAAGCCCATAAAGCATCATTTAGCTTTTTAGCCCAATTTTTTCTAGATCTATTGACAGCTTTTGCAAGATGCATTTAATTTCTCTATTTGATAGTTCGACTTGCCCACTGGTTTGGGGATGATAAGCTGAAGAAATTCTATGATTAATGTCATATTTAGGAAGGGTCTTCGTAAAGCCACCATGAATGAAATGTGTACCTCCATCAGTCATAAGATACCTAGGAACTCCAAACCTAGGAAACATAACATCCTTAAGCATTTTTAAAGAGGTCTCACCATTAGCACTTTTTGTACGTATGGCTTCTACCCACTTAGTAACATAATCGACAGCAACGAGAATATGAGTATAACCTTTTGAAGGAGGAAAAGGACCCATAAAGTCAAATCCCCAAAAGTCAAATGGTTTAATAACAAGAGAGTAATTCATAGGCATTTCATTGCGTCTAGAAATATTACCAACACGTTGACATTCATCACATGATAAGATGAACTGTCTTGCATCTTTAAAAAGGGTAGGCCAGTAAAAACCTGATTGTAGAACCTTTTGTGCGGTTCTATCTCTAGCGTGATGCCCTCCATGGGCACTACCATGACATTTCCGCAATATCTCTTTTTGTTCATATTCTGGGACACATGTTCACATAATACCATCAACTCCCTCTTTATATAGATGTGGGTCATCCCAAAAGTAATGCCTCAAATCATAAAAGAATTTCCTTCTCTGCTGGGCTGTAAAAGTTGGAGGCAAATACTTGGAAATAATAAAGTTAGCATAATCAGCATACCAGGGACTCTCTCGTGAGCTTACCTCTACTACGGCCAACTGTTCATTTGGAAAACTATCATTAATAGGCACAGGATCAAAACAAATGTTTTCCAATCGCGATAAATTATCAACAATAGGATTTTCAGCACCTTTCCTATCTACAATATGTAGATCGAACTCTTGCAAAAGTAACACCCATCTAATAAGCCTAGGCTTAGCGTCTTTCTTCGTCATAAGATATTTAATAGCAGCATGATCAGTATGAATTGTAACTTTTGAATCAACAATATAAGGTCTAGACTTATCACAAGCAAAGACAACAAGTAGGAACTCTTTTTCAGTAGTAGCATAATTCGTTTGGGCAGCATCAAGAGTCTTACTAGCATAATGGATAACATTCAACTTTTTATCTATTCGTTGTCCAAGAACAGCACCTACAGCAAAATCACTAGCATCACACATAATTTCAAAGGGTAAATTCCAATCAGGTGGTTGCACAATAGGAGCGGTAATTAAAGCTTTCTTTAGAGTTTCAAAAGCTTCCTTACAATCATCATCAAAAACAAAAGGTACATCTTTTTGGAGAACATTTGTAAGAGGTTTTTATATTTTGGAGAAATCTTTAATAAACCTTCTATAAAAACCAGCATGACCAAGGATACTACGAATACCTTTGACATCCCTAGGACAGGGCATTTTCTCGATTGCATCAACTTTGGCTCTGTCAACTCCAATGCCTCTTTTAGAAATTTTATGTCCAAGGACAATTCCTTCATTAACCATGAAGTGGCATTTCTCCCAATTAAGAACAAGATTGGTTTCTTCGCATCTTCGCAAAACTTTATCAAGGTTGTGCAGACAATTATCAAAAGAAGTTCCATAGATGGAAAAATCGTCCATGAATACTTCCACAATTTTCTCACAGAAATCATGAAAGATAGCAGACATGCATCTTTGAAAAGTAGCAGGAGCATTACGCAAACCAAAAGGCATACGCCTATAAGCATAAGTTCCATAAGGGCACGTAAAAGTGGTTTTCTCTTGATCTTGTTGTTTAACAGCAATTTGAGAGAACCTAGAGTATCCATCAAGAAAGCAAAAAGGAGTCTTCTTAGACAACCTTTCTAACATTTGATCAATAAAAGGCAGTGGGTAATGATCTTTCTTAGTAACTTTGTTAACTTTTTTGAAATCAATGCACATTCTATAACCAACCACTACTCTTTGGGGAATAAGCTCATTATTCTCATTAGGCACAACAGTAATTCCTCCTTTCTTAGGGACGTAATGAACAGGACTAACCTATTGAATATCAGCAATAGGATAAATAATACCAGCATCAAGGAGTTTTAATACCTCATTTCTTACCACTTCCTTCATCTTCGGATTTAAACGACGTTGATGTTCTACCACTGGTTTTGCATCAGGTTCTATGTTAATAGCACGCTGACATATAGTAGGAGAAATCCCTTTTAAATCATCAAGAGTACAATCCATAGCCCCTCGATGTTTCTTCAACAATTCTAGTAATCTTTCCTCTTCCTTTCCTGAAAGTTTAGAGCTAATAATAATAGGATATATTTTCTTATCATCAATGTAAGCATATTTGAGATTGTCAGGTAAAGGTTTTAGATTGAAAACTGGATCCTTTTTAGGTGGTAGTGTGGTACCCAAATCTTCCACAGGCCAGTTATGCTTAAGTATCTTGGGTTGACGAAGGAGAATCTCGCAATCTCATTTCTTTCTTCCATAAAGATCTCACTTTCGTGGTCTTCCATATATTTCTGCAAAGCATTGTTAGGAGCAAGAGAAATAGAAGCAAGTTGTTCAACTCTAAAATCCTCATCAGGCAATTTATTTTTATAGGGAACTTTAGCAAATTTTGAAAAATTAAACTCATAATATTATCCATCGAATTTAGTTAAAATTTTCTCCCTCTTACAATCTATAATGGCTCCACAAGTGTTCAAGAAAGGTCTACCAAAAATGATAGGATAAGTTTTACTAGCAGCTAAACCAAGTACTAGAAAATCTACATGATATTTAATCTTACCACAAAGAACTTCCACATCTCTTACAATACCAATTGGAGAGATGGTCTCTCTATTAGCAAGGTGAATAACCACGTCTATTTCTTCTAGTTCATAGGGACCAATTTCATGCATAATTTCTTTGTAAAGCTCATAAGGAATAGCACTTGAACTTGCACCAATATCACATAAACCATAATAGCAATGATCACCTATTCTAATAGAAAGCACAGGGATACTGGCTTTCCTAGCTCTACTAGGATGTGAAACAATATTAGAAGAATCCTCACAGAAGATAATGTGTCCATCTTCTACACTTTTAGTGACAAGGTCTTTCACAATTTCTACTGCAAGTTCAACGTCTATTTGTTCATTAGGCTTTACAGCTCTCTTTGTAATTTTATTAATTACACTAGTTATCATAGAATGCTCCTTTACCTTATCAGGGAAAGGTATTTTCTCGATATAAGGTTCAGGTAAAATACGATCAATGGTGCAAACCTCAGTACTTCTAGCAGGGACACAATCAACAATATCTTTATATGGTGCATGATACTTGTTCCATTCCTTTTGGGGAATTTCAATATAAGAGGCAAAATCCTTAAAACAATTTGCAATAACTTGAGAATCAAGACCATAAGCATTACTAATATTATGAAAGTCATCAGTTCCCATAAAAGATTTAATGCATTCATAATCATAATTTATACCTGACTTTCTTCCTTTATCATTCTCCCATGCTTCAGCATTGTCTTGAATACGGTCTAGGAGAACCCATTTAGCTTCTTCTTCCATACATGTAAATGATCTAGAGCAAGAAGCATCCAATAGATCCTTATCATGAAGAGAAAGCCTTGCATAAAAGTTATCGATAATAATATTATAGGGAGCTCATGAGTAGGAAATTTGAGCATTAGTGACTTCAATCTCCCCCAAGTTTGAGTTGTACTCTCTCCATCACGAGGCCAAAAGTTATATAATTGATTCCGATCTTTATGAATCTCACTAGGAGGATAAAATTTGGAATAAAAGAGAGGTACAATTTCCTCCCATTCAAGAGATTAGCCATTCTTTAGCAGCTTATACCATTCCTCAGCTCTTCCTTTCAGTGATAACGAGAATAACTTCTTCTTAACTTGATCTATTGTAATACCTACACACTTGAACAACCCGAATAATTTGTGTATAAAAAACAAATGATCACCGGGATGGATAGTTCCATCTCCAAAATAGTAGTTATCCATAACATGATCAACAATTCTTGTAGGTATCTTAAAAGTATCATTTTCAGCAGGTGGAGGTTCATCTACTACCTTAGCAGTGGTAGTAGCATTACGAAATAAGAAACTAAGTGAATTATCCATATTGAGAATAAAGTAATTAATAGAAATAAACAATACTCACAGTAGAAGTTTCCTTTCCCAGTTCCACTCTCCAATCGTGCTTCACTCCCCGGCAACGGCGCCAGAAAAATAGTCTTGATGACCCACAAGTATAGGGCGTGTATCACAGTACTTTCGATAAGTAAGAGTGTCGAACCCAACGAGGAGCAGAAGGTGTTGAAGAGTGGCTTGGATCAGGAATTCTCTGTAAATACTTCGCAAACGGATTTTTAGGGGTTTTTGATAATGTAGATAAATAAAGTGCGAGTAAATAAAAGACAATAATAATGATTGCAGCAAGTGGCCCAATCCTTTCTTTAGCAAAGAACAAGCTGGTTGTATTACTTAAGATAACCAAACGTTCTCGAGGACACATGAGAATATTGTCAAGTGCTTTCGCTTCATATAGTGGATTAATCTTCTCTGGTTGGATAAGTGTTGTGTGGGTGAACCTGTGCTAATGTACTGACCTTCCTAGGACTAATACATACTTGTGATTATACACCTTGCAAGCATCCGCAACTACAAGAAAGTAATTAAGATAAAAATCTAACCACAGCCTTAAACTCTGAGATCCTACACTCCCTTGTGCAAAGGTTTCCTAACGGGGGTTTAGGTTTCTGTCACTCCGACAACCCCTACGATTAGTACCCAAATACACAATGCATTCCCCTAGGCCCATAAAGGTGAAGTATCATGTAGTCGACGTTCACAAGACACCACTAGAAGAATAACACCACAACTTAATTATCAAACCATTGAGTCTCTCTCAACACAGTTCCACTACTAACAACATGACTTCTCGCATGTCCTCAAGAACTAAACGTACTACTCACGAGACATCATATGGATCAAGATCAGAGATGAAATAATGATAAGTAACAATCTAAACATGAACAATAATTCAATGGTTCCACTCAATAGCATCAACTACAACAAGTAATCAACACCCGAAAAGTTTCCCCTAAGAACTATGCAAGATTCAACCCAATTGTTACAGCGGTATGGAGTGGTGATGATCATGCTAGTGGAGATGATGATAGTGGTGATGATGATGATGATCCTGATGAAGTGCATCTTGATAATGGTGTTGATGGCGACAATCTCCTCTCTCTAGGAAGGAATTTCCCCGGTAGATTTCTGCCTACCGGAGAGCTCTTTCTCTCTCTGCAGTTTTCCGCCCCGCAGAGGCGGCGGAATCTTTCTATGGTCGCTCCTGAGTCTTAAGGTTTTGAGGGGATTATGTGCGTCAGAGGGCGATGCTAGAGGTGGGCCAGGGTGGCCACACCACCTGGTGGTGCTGCTAGGGATGGCCCGCGCCAGGGGGTGGTTTGGGCCCCCTGTGGCCCATCTCCACTTGCCCTTATGGCTTCCTTCGTCTTCTAGAAAAATAGGATTTTCCATATATTTTCCGGGATTTTCTGATCTTCGCGAATTCTGCCTCCAAACAGTGCCTTTTCCATCAGAATCCTGACTCCGGTGGTTCATCCTCCCAAAATCATCAATCATGGAAAAATAGATGAAATAAAATATGTACCATCTCTTAATATGAAATATATCAATGAATAACAGTGAATTATGATATAGAATGGTGATGCAAAATGGACGTATCACTACCACTCATGGGAGTGTTCACCACCGTTTGGTGTGGCATTTTGATTAGATCTCATGGGTGTACTCTGCGGCATGGTGCCTTTTTCGTGTGACTCTTGGGAGTCCTCTTCTCTGGCGTGGTCTCCTTGGTGATGTTCTTCTTTCGAGTGCCCTTTCTTGGGATGCTCTTCCTGCCCCTCTTTATGATGCTCCTCTATAAGACTCTCCTCTGTTCGAAGCTACCCCCAGTCGCACAATCCCTCGTGATGCCATGGATCAGGTCACGCATGCCTTCTACAAGTCCATCATCTCTATTGTCGAAATCCAATTCCTCTCCAACCATTTCCACTATCAAGTGGATGTACACTTCACCTCTATAATGTTTCCTTATAAACAGTACGACTAAATCCCTGGTATCTTTCAGTTCTATAGCCTTTTTGCTCCTGTAACCAAAATATACCTAATGTGCTACCTGGGAGGACCCCGACAGCACCTTCACACGTAACGATGCAATCAGGTCAGATAACTGTACCACTTTAGGATCATATCTACCAAGGATTACATCGAACTTGTCATTGAATTTTTCGGTGCCATCATCTAATTTTGCAGTATACTCCTCGACACCAATACGAACGATTCCTTTGCCATCATCAGGTTTTGTAGGATAGAAACCTCTAAGAGGTTCGAGTGGTGGAGCAGCACCATCAGACCCAACCACAACGCCACCGTCGCCATCACCAGCGTCATCATTAGCTAGACCAACCTCGGAGGAAGTACCAGGACCAGGAGCAAGGCGAGGGCCCTTAGAAGCAGGAGCTACAATACCTAGTGGACAGGAAGGGCCATGGCTAACGGCAGCCACAATAGGAGCAATTGCTTCCACGCCACATCGACGATCAGGAGCAGTTCCTACAACAGAAGTGTTTCGAGTGTTAGCAGAGTCCAGACCATGAGCTAGGTCCAGACCAGCAGCTCGCTGAACTTGAGAAGGGGTTCGAGGAGGACACAAGGCAGCAGTCTTGGCAACAACAGTCGGGCAGCCTCCAGAAGCCTTAGTTTTCTCCATAGAGGAAGGGATTGGGTTAACAGTAGCCAGATCAACAACAACACGGGGACGACCAGTGCCAGCAGATTCCAGAGAAGGGGTTTGCACAACTTGAGCACGGTTTCGAGGAGGAGTAGCACACAATACAGCGGTCTTGGCAACAACAGCGGGGTAGCCTCTGGAAGCCTTAGTTTGCTCAACAGCAACATGGATTGGGTCAGTAGCAGTCGGAGAAACAACACCACGGGGACGAGCAGTACCAGCAGATTCCAGAGTAGAGTTTTCCACAATTTGAGCATGGTTTCGAGGAGGAGCAGCACACAAGGAAGTGATCTTGGCAACAATAGCGGGGTAGCCTCCATAAGCCTTAGTTTGCTCAACAGCGGCATGGATTGGGTCAGCAGCAGCCAGAGCAGCAACACCACGGGGACGACCAGTACCAGCAGATTCCAAAGCAGAGTTTTGCACAATGGAAATACGGGGACTCCTACGAGGAGCTTGCCTGACAGAAGCATGGCACGTATGAGGAACCACATTTTTCTCAATAGCAGCAGGGGTTTGAGTTAGACCACCCTGTCCAATAATAGTCGACTCCCAGTAGCAGGAGCTTCCACATCCAGTATTTTACTAATCATCATAACCATAGGAAGCCCAACAAACTGTTTCATCGACCCAATTAGCTCACTGTCCCACGTTATAGGAACCGTGAAGCATCGTTCATCCATGAAGTTGAACCGTGCAGTCTACTCTGGCCCCATTTCAGTATGTTCACGCACAACAGCAACCATACTAGGGATAGTGCATAACTATGCAGGTCCTACTTCCATCTTCATACTGCGAGTTTGATTCCACTTGCTCTTCCCATCTGCTAATTTAGTGTGGTAGCCGTAGAGAGTTACCACAACCGCGTATTTTTCTTCAGCGGAGATCCTACTTGACAGAAAATTGGGGACAACAGATAAGAATTGTTTATCAGTGTTGTGCAAGCAAACAATTCTAGGTTCGATCTATCTCTGTAATGCCAATAGCCAGCTAGCAGTTATAGATAGTGCGAATAGCAAAGATAATAGTAGCTCACCTGCAATTAGCCAGAAGTACTTCTTCCTCGATAATAGGATCTGACATCCTTCGCGTTGCTTAGCTCATCGGCGGTAGAGGCGGGCTAGAGCGTCACAACGGCGGGCATGGCATTCGGCATTGGAGCACGGGATTAGCGAGTAGGCGTAGCAACGTGGCACCGGAAGTCAAATGCCTGAAGGGATCATTCTGGTTGGAGGGGGATTCCGATGCCACCAGTTCTAGGGTTCATGCGAAAGGAGGGAGTGGATTTGTAAATTTGGTCAACGCACCAAGCTCCTTCAGTCCCTCGTTTTGCCTATGTGGTTACCGCGTTGGCGCTCGCATCACGAACATATTACTAACATGAGGGTCCCGACCGTCTACTTCACGGGGTAGTTTCACGGAATGTTTGGATTTGGTAGGGTGAGATGAGTTTGCCTCGAAATGGCCCCTCTCGGTAGTTGGCAGCCCAACATTTCGAAACGTGGCAATTTCAGGCAACTTAGGTACCGCAATGCACTCGCCCGGGAACTTTCGGGCCGCAAACCAACAAGCCCGACACGGGGGAGGTTGGCGCTAGAGAGGGGCTCACGCAACAGCGCCCGTCGAGGTGGCCTCGGAGTTTTCCGGCGCTGTCCTATGGGTGTCTGCATGTCGAATAAAAGGCAGGGATTAGATGGTTCTTGTGAAGAGGTTCATTCCAGGGCGAAGAGGAAGGGTAAGGGAGGCATGGAGCAGGCAATGCAAGCCCAACCATGGGAATGGCTGAAGCTTTTCTCTGGCATCTCCTGGCCAGCAGAGGGGGAGAGATGCCTAGGGCACCTGGGAGGGTGGAGTGGTGAGGTGAGTCAGGGTGAAGCAAGCAGAGGGAGCAGCTGGGGTGGTCTGGGGTCTTATCCCCGAGGGGGTGATGTCTAGGGGCTTTAAGTCCCGGTTTGGACAATGGAGGAGGTTGGTAGGAGGGGAGTGGTCGAGAGGGGTGGTGGAGAGGAGGGTGTGGGGACACACAAGGGTAGAGGCGGACTGGGGAGTCATCTGTTGCAGGATTTTCTCCTTCTCCTGTTATTTGACCAAGGAGGCAAGAGTGGAGGAGAGAGGGGGCTAGGGTAGCTAGGGAGGCATCCATTGGCTAGAGGGGGTGGTGTGTGGGTCCAAGCACAACCAGTGAGGAGGAGGAGGTCTGCTGCAGCTGGGGTGTGGAGTAAATATGAAGATTTGATGGGATTTGCTTTATCTCTCTCTCTTCCTCATACTCCAAGCATTAAGTGTCAAGGAGAGGGGGGTGCTACCAGGTTTCTATAGTAGCTTCGACCAGAGGAGGGTTTGGGTCTTGTGGTGAAACATTGGACAAGCTTGGATGGGGTTAAATGGGGTTTAGTGCATGAGTTTGAGCAAACTCTATTATAGCCACAGAGGTAATCATGAATAAAAGTTTCATAATTGATCTTGGAAAGATAAGGTAATGGGGCTGGTAGGAGGGTATGGTCAAGGTAGACTTCTTATAATTATTTGGGAAATTTCAAAGGAGTTTTGGTCCCCTTATTATTATTTCTTCAAAATGTGCTGAAGTGGTATTTAGAAGTTGATTTCATATATTTGATTTGGAAAATGTTGCTTTTTGTTGTGGGAAGGTCCTAAATACCATATCCCTCATTGGAGAATTTTTCTTAGATTTATTGAAGATTAAAAATATTTAAAACAATTATTATTCCATTTTTTCCATTTAAGAAAGTGGGCAAAAGAAATAATAAAGCTCTTCAAAAATATTTATTTTTGGAGTTTGAATATAGGGTATGATAGTTTTAAATATGTGTTTTGGAGAAAGTCAAACTTTCTTTTATAGATTAGGTTTTGGAGTTTTTGTCAATTTAAGAGGTTAAATAGGTTTTGGTCCATAATAATTATGGATAATATTTGATAAATCTTTATGATCAAGGTAGATGATGTACAAAAGGTTTATCTAGTATTTGCAACCTTATGTGTTGAGAATCCAACTTGATTTTGGTATAAAACAAGGAATATAGGATCTAGGGTGATGTTATCTTCATACCATCAAAATCTTGTTGGATCTTAGATCTTGGAGCTTAGAGCTCCCCTGGGGTCGTGAGATATATGGATGGATAGACCAAGTGATGTAGATCACCATGGTATAGATTTTTGAGCTTGATCGGGATTGAGCTCTCCAAGGATTGATTCCAAACTTTGAATAAAATAAGGGTGCCAAAGCAGATTATCAATTAGCCTGCTAAACCATGTGGGTTTTAGAAGCACAAGGATTCAATTGGAACAAGTGAAGTAGGGATTGATAGATCTCTATGAGTAGAACATATTCATACAAATATTTGGTCAAAAAATGATAGTATGAAGATGTGAGCTTCTGCCAAAGTAGGCATGTTGATAAGATTTGCAGAAAAGATTATGTTCTTGCCTGCAAAATTATTGAGAACAAGTGGGTTGGAGGATGATGTAGCCAAGGACAAGAGTAGATCTTGGTTGTACTTAGGATGGTCTACAAGATGGTTCAAGTGCATTTCCAAAAATGCACAAGGGTTGGAAATGATGGAGACTCAAAGCTGTGATATTGATAACAGATTTCCAGACTTAGCCATTTTGGCAGATTTGTAGTTTCTGACTAGAGTACAAGGGGGTGCTTTTGAGAGGATACAAGGTTCCAAATCATCATCAAGTAGATGGTCATGAAGTGTAGATTAAGTATGATAGATCCATGCTTGATATTGGTCTTCATTGACTTGGAAGCTTCTAGAATGGATCACTTCAGAATTGATTTGGTTAAGGGTTTTAGATGATCACCTAGTGGCTAGAGATCAGATCCAGCTTTGTATTCTTTCTTAGGGTGTTGTGATATTCAAACATCTTGATCCTAGTGGATGAGCTCCTAGAGTAGCTCAAACTACCTCCTAAGCAAAAAAAAACAAACAGCAGATCAAGGCAATTCATCTTCCAAACAAATCACTCTACTTCTATGGATACCATTAAGCCTAGCTTGAGGTAGAGATGGGTATTTTGAAAAGTTGGAGTTGAATAAGGTAAGAGTCCTTGGTACTTTTACCAAGGGTAGAGTTCAAAAGCTTTATAAAAAAGGTTTTGGAAAACCTAGAGATAAGAGTAGTTGAAAGCTTTGTCTGGAAAACATAGGGAGATTATATCACGATAGTTTTGTAAATAGATGCTAAGAAAATGATTGAGGTTGGAAGGGCATCTTGGCTCGGGTTTTAGAAATGCCAGAACATTTGAGTATATCATCTTCTACACATTCCTATGTATAAGCATAACAATCAAGCATGCAAACATTGCATCACTTAAAAAAGAAAAAGTTTTTGTCGCCCCTGATTTTTGCATTCTGGACAACTAATCAGGGTTGTTGAAATTGGGATGTTACAACTTGTTATTTATTTTGATACATGTCTAGATGTTACTTTCATCTTGGATTGATTTATCATTTCTCATATATACAGACATGAAAACTGAACAGCAAATGATTTACATCAATAAACATCTCGCTACCATGTTATTAATAATATATTTCATATTCTACAAGAGCCGATGCTTTATTTTGCCAACATAGGTCAGGCCGGATTGGACACTACCGCTTCGGCCACTAATGAAAGATCTAGTGCAGGTGAAGATGAAGAATATAGGAAGCCCATTGTTTATTACATGAAAATCTGAACCAAAGGGTAAACATGAAAGTTGAGTTGCTTTTTAGATACTCATTAATAGGTAATGACTTTTATTGCCGAACGGTTGTGGATATTCTTCTTGAGCAACATGAATGAAGACCTAGTTGAGATCATTGTGGGAGTTGTTCATGAAGGAAATTATGATATTGATCAACTTCAGCATGAGGTGTTTGTTCTTAACGCAAATTATTTCAGGAATTCATACCCAAGTGGCCGACATATATTTATCGCCTTTAGCACATATGGCCGATATAGAGTTATCTCCTTGAGACAACTAGTGGCTGATGGAGTGTTGACATCATCCTTAAACTAAAAGTGTATCAAGTTATTTTTGGCACGCAAGCTCTGCCAGAAAACAGGGGCATGTGTTGGCACTCGTTTTGGGATCGTAGCGAATCAAGGCAAATGAGGAGAGACACTCAGAAAGGTCCATTTGAAGGATTATTAATCATCATCAAATAGGCACCATATAAAGTCAAGCCATGATTAGGCTTAATAGCCGATTGTGCTAGTGTTCAGAGAAGACTCAGAGATTGATATATGGAGGCTTTCACT
Organism: Avena eriantha; assembly: GCA_910589775.1. NCBI lineage: Eukaryota > Viridiplantae > Streptophyta > Magnoliopsida > Poales > Poaceae > Avena > Avena eriantha. The sequence goes on from OU342744.1 coordinate 446,339,590, forward strand.
ATGACTCCTTTAAGATGACCTCAAATGAAAAGTGCCCAACGTAAAAGTTGTGTCTCATCGAAACAAGCAACTTTGGTTTTTGAATCATCTCAATCTGAGTTAGTATGCAAAATTCAGAGCCAAAATACTGCTGAAAGCTAAGTGTTTTCCAGTATGATCGCCTGAACTGAGACAAGTCTGTTCCTAGGCGAGTTGGGTTTTACCCCGAGGCGTGGACAAGACCAAACACTGAATAAACCAATATATTTCGGTGTGAGGTAAATAAATCGGTCAAGATCATCTCGGATGAAAAAGTGCAAAACAAAAAAGTTCTTCGTTTTGTCTAGATGAACAACTTTTATTTTAGAGCCATCTTCATCTGAGCAAGTATGTGACCTCCAAATTCAAGATACGACCAAGTTGAGTTAAATTTGTTCGGTCAAAATCCGAATTTGATACGAAAACAAGAGGAAAGGACCATCAAGATCGGATCAGATGAAAAAGTGTCCAACGTCAAAGTTGTGCTTTGTTTTGAGACGCACAACTTTGCTTTTTACGAGATATTGATCCGAGCTCGTTTACTATCTCAAAAGTGGTCTGGAAGGTATAGGTAAGTTTTTGACCGAACAGTTATGCAAATTTCGGGTTTGCTTGTTCGACTTGGACCCCAACTAGGTTTTGGATGTGAATCCAACCTTCTTTCTTGCACGGAAATTCCAGCCGCTCCTTATATACACGAGGGGTGATGGCCGATTGAACCAACAACAATCAAACAAACACATCTACTGCTTTTTCGTGTTCATCTACTTTTAATCGCTCTCCATTGTATCTTTCCTCTCGTTCTTCCACAACTCTTCATACCAGAGGTCTGCGAAACCACATGGTTCTAGGGGTTGTCAGGCCGACCTAGGGCATCCCATAGCCATCGCGCCACCCTGACGGGGTCCCTCCAGGACGAGTGAGGTTTCGGGTCTTCAAAAAAGCGCCCCCAGACGGTCTTGCGTACCGCGCTTCCGGTGAGCCTCCCTCAGCGCATGCTGTCGCGCATCATGCTCGGTGTCGAGGGTACACGGTGACGTGTTCGTGTGCGAATAGGTACTCTCAAAGGTTGTGCAAGCACTTGTAAAAGAAACAGCCAATGATCCTTGAAAGAGGAAGAAAAAAGAGAAGAAAGAAAATATATGAAGATCCACACAACAAGTCCTTGGCATGGTCTCATTACTACTTGATGAATTTTCTTAAAAGACAATGATTGGATTAGAAATGTTTTCATAGCCTTAATTTGCTGATATGGGTGTCAATAAGACACTTCACTGTTATGCTACTTAGGACATGAACTCTCTTATTCAATTTTGCTATTAAAATATCCTAGTGTTCCTTGGTAAGCTGAGTGTTAACTAGAAGAATTGGATTGATTGTTACACTTCTAGTTATTTATACTTATATTAAACTCTACTTTGATTGTATTTATTTACCGAAGCTTGTATAGTATTCTTCCCATCTCTCTAACTTTGATGAGCCTCTCAAATGGATGAAGTGTTGAACGCATATGACTGCCAACCGTAAGTGAATTAATATTCTTATGGAAGCCCTTACTTTACAAAAGGAGGAGATACAAAACATAAAAGACACAATAGGAGGATCACAAGTTTGCTTTCAAAGCTAGATTCATTTTTTTACATGGAGCATTGAAGTTTTAATTGATCTTTTATAGATTGGTATAACTAAGCTTGTGTTGCCTTGTATAAATATGTTCTTTCTTACTTTGAGCTTGCAAGGAAAATAAGGATACGAGACATCGATCTTCTACATTCGATATTATACTTTTGTTTCAATTTTTGCCTCATTTATGTTATCAACTCGTGCCTCATGAACCTGGTGATCTTGTCCATAAGCCACCATCTTGCTCAAGGACGAGCAAGATTCTAGCTTGGGGAAGTTTATGAGTCCAAAATTGAGTCATATTTAAGTATATAAATTACTCATATTGTCACTCATTACATGCTACATCTATCTACAATTATACCTATTATGTATGATTACTAGTTCTCATTCATTTCCACATGGACTTTGAACATTAGTAGTTTTATTAGGATTTTATTACCTTTTTATTGTCTTTAATTTGTGTGTAGGTGCTATGAATAGTTATGGATAAAAGGAGCCAAGAGGATTCAATATGGAGAAGTTGCAAGCCCTAGACTTAGCCATTTGAGGGGAGGAAAAATAGGATTTTTTAATTAACTCCAAATTAAGATCCAAGTCCATGGTGTTGTAGCCCTCGTCCATACAAATCCAACGAGCCAAAGAACACCTCAATCAGAGTCCGTATGAAGAAATGGCGACCAAAACACTACAGAGTTCAGAGGGCATAACGACCACTGGTACGGGCGGGCCATACCACCCTCCGACGGCTTCGTTTAGTCAAACAGAACAACACTTGTGAAGGCCCAATGGGCATATTCGGCCCCTAGCTCCGTCGGTTCTCAAAACCGACCTCCAGATACCTATTTAAAGAGCGGAGAAACCCTAGAACAAGGGGAGAGTCCACACACGCCAAAGGGGCGGAGCCCTACCACTCTGCCGCCTCCATAGCCACCACCACAAGATCTACACCACCATACAACTCGAGGGGGAGATGATACTTGCATATTGAATGGCCATGCATCGATATTCATTGCCATCTTCATCAACATCATCTTCAGCATCAATCCCCTTTGTTTACTTTGTTGTAGTCCAATATCTATTGTGAATTTGCACTTGTATTCAATTGTACCTTCATATTTCATCCATAGAATTGTCATGATGTTGATCCCCTTCATGTATGATTAGTTGCCTTCTTCTTGGGGAGAGATGGTGAAACCCAAGCACTATTATGAACTTGCAATAAAGATGATATATTCTTGTGTCCGTATGACTGGCCAGCCTATGATAGATTTATGATTTGTGTTTGATCTCTCTCTTTAGATGGTATGTGTAGTCAGCCACATATCATTTGCCTTCGGGACTAAAGGGAGGGAGAAATCCTTTGGACATGTCATGGAGCATGCCCGGAATAGCTTAGTGAAAAATTAGCGTCGACTTGTAACCAACACAGTCAAAGGAGGATAAAGAGGGACTCCCTAAGCTAATTACGATATCCACGGGGAAACCCTTAATTGCGGTGGTTTGTATGGGTGATTGCTCACAGACATCGAAGTGGTTATTTAGAGGTGACCTCACTCTTGGCTCAACAAAGTGGCTTCCTACGAGCCTTGCAGTGAACATCTTATCATGGAGCTCTCTCCACACATATCATAACACAAGAAGTATATTATCTTAATTATGATTAATGGTATCATGCTAGAGGTGAATCCTACACTCCTTGAGAACCCCTCAACCATATTACACAACACTTCTTAGACACTCTCTTGCTTTAGTTTACTTTTGCTATTTATTGTGTTCTTGTTTATTTTAGCACTTATTCAAACACACTCTTTATACTCTATTACATGGAATTAGAGATATCCTACAAGTACTCTCTAATGAATAGTAATGAGGGGCATAAATACCTTAACAAATAGCTCTCTGTGGGTTCGATACTTTTACTTCGAAACTAGCTACAATTGATATGTGCACTTGTAGTCATCGGCGCTCTATTTATAGGCCAACCACTTACATATGGATGGTTTTGGGAATAGAACTAGGGTTGGAACATAATAAGGGGATACATGGGTTGTGGCCCAGCTGTGTGCACGCTGGCACTGGCATGACCAGTACTACCGGCCCTTGGGTCCGGTAGTACCGGACATAAGCGGAAGCAACTTTGGGTGGGGCAATAGCTCCAGGCTTCATTGGTAGGTGGTCCCTAGGTCTGGTAGTACCGGTGGCGTTAGAGGAGTATCCGGAGCTTGCCAGGTCTGGGCGGTAGTACCGCTGTTGGGGCGGTAGCACCGCTGTTGGGGGCAGTAATAGCAGGGCACAGTAGTGCTGCTGATGTGAACGGTAGTGCCGCTCATTTCTATCTCTTCCTCCTCCTCTTCCAAGCCTCCATCTTCCAGGCTTGATGCTTCGGGCCTTCTACCTTGTCTCTATACTTGTCGATGCAAACCTAGCATCATCATAAGATGGAGTATGAAGTAGTATGCCATTCAATAGGGTAGGAAGTGAACTCGCATAGAGGTTAGGATTCACCTTTCAAGTCCATGACGACTTGGCATAAGTTGGAGACCATGATGTGGTAACGACCGTAGGTCGGGCTACATCAGCTCCCCGCCCCCTTCAAAAAGAGTCGTCATCGACTCTACATGCTCATCACAAAGTCAAAGAGGCTGAGAGACATACTTAATCCTAGGGTTCACCATATAGTCATCCTCGGGAAGATTGATTTGACAACACTTCAATGTTCCTTCACCTTCCATGAAGCCTACAAAGCTCACCACAAAAGCGAAGCAACACTAAAAGAGTAGCCAATTCATGAAGATTATACTATGAGTTCTCAAGTACTCCCTCCGGCCCAACTTATTGTTCGCAGCACTAATAGGAAGTTGGTTTTGCAAAAAAGTACCCAGTGATTCAATTCTTCTTGTTCCTAGTCCTTAGTCAAAATTCAAAATTCCTGAGACAGCTGATCGTCCCCATCGTCCCCCGCATCCGATTGATCTCGCGCACACAGCATGAGCGATCTCGCGCCCTAGCACCATCCGCATCACCCGCTCGAATCCAAACTATAGCCACCGCATTCGGTCATGGGCTCCAGCAGCTCCACATCCGTCTGCTGGCTTCCACCAGTTGTGCATCCTCTGTCGGCTTTCGCGTCTGTCCGCCAGCCTCCAGTGCGTCATCAGCACCATCCGCACTGCCCAATCGAAGCCAAGTGCAGCCTCCACGTCTAGTCATGGGCTCCAGTAGCTTCGCATCCTCACGTATGTTCGCCGGCCTACACAAGCCCCGCATCCTCAGTCGGCGTCCAGGACCGGACATGCAGGCTCCAGTAGCTCTGTTTCCTCCACCGGCCTCCGCGTATTTCCACGATTGCGCCAGCCTCGCTCGGGCTCACGTAGAATAGCGTCGCCGTGCCACCAGCCTCCGTGTCCGTCTGGCGCTCCTGTGGCTCCGCAGTCGTCCGCTATTGTGCAAGTCTTGAGGTTCTTGGACTCGTGCAGAATAGTCTTGCTCCTCTGCCGCGCCGCTCAATAGCCGTCTGCCGCGCCGCTCAATAGCCGTCTGCCGCACCACTCTAGCGAGACTGGGGAGAGGATAGGGTGGTGCTCGTCACCATCGCCATTGCATCGATGAGTTCGACCAGCGCCCTGTCCACCTTCTCAACGCTGGTATCACCAACCTCTTCACATGCATTCAGGTATACATTTGCCATACACCTGCATACAGGAAATGTTCTGAAATGTTCCAGAATGCAATAAACATGGACAAAATGTTCAGACATTTTCCATATATACTTTCCATAAACTTAGGCATACAGGAAATGTTCAAATATAGGAAATGTTCAGGAAATGTTCATGTTTATAGGTCTACTAAAAAGGGAGTCCTAAGTTAAAGTTGATCTGGGGACTACCGGAGGCACTGGAACATGAACATTTCAAATCGTTGGGCACATAGAAGTAGCACTCCAAAAGACTGGGCACATAGAAGTAGCACTCCAGAAGTAGCACTATGTTAGTTGGGTAAGACAGGTGCCAAGTTCATAATGTAAGCATAATATATACTCCCACCAGCCCGAAACAGATTCAAATCATTGAAAAGTAGTCTATATTCAACTTTTACAAAAAACCTCCAAAGAGATTTATGGCTATCTAGAATATACAACTTCAAGATACATCACTATCTCATACCTTGGCCAAGGATAAGCACATAATCCCCATGAAATTAATACTATATATTGGTAGCATACATTTATGAGAAATTAATTACCCCACAAGAATTTGTATAGAGAAAATAAAATAAAGACAGTATCTCATCAGGTATGAATCTCACTCACCTCATAGTCATTTGTAGTTGCATTCAATTTGAAACAGTGTGATATAAATCAGCAAGATCAGCAAGATGTGGGCTAGTCATTTTGACTCCCCCACATGATCAGCAAGATGCCCAACATGAACTAACAAACATGTGCAAGATAACCCAGCTAGTAGTCATTTGTCGGTTAAGTTGAGTTTACCATTTCCTAGATGCAAAATGAATCAAGTACTGAATCAGGTAAACATATAGTGTTGGAGTAACAAAAACGTCTAATTGTTAAATCCAAGATACAATGTTGGAGTAACATATAGTGAGGAAAACAGGAGGCAATCTTCAAGTAGTGTGAAACTACATTGATGATTAATATTGTATGAATATGGACAATCGGGATCACATATAGATACTGCAAACAATACTAGCATGGTCCTCTTATATTGACAAGACGAACGGTCAAAGTAGCAGACTATGAAATTTTTTCTTAGAGAATGGAAATTGGTGTTGCAGTATATTTATTTTGATTGATGTGCAAAGTTGTTTAAGCATATATATAGACAGTATATATGTATGTAGCTACTGGACTTAAACTAACATGCATGCATGTTTCTTAGCTTCCAAAACTTTCTCTCCATATGCATGTGTGTTGCTCTAGATATATCTTCTAAAAGAGAATGTGTTTCATGACCTCATAGATATGTTGCTCATTCATGCAGGTACATGAGGCATGAAGATCCTTGAGCCTCTGAGGCTACTGCCCATCACACGTCACACATTGTTCCAAAGGAGGATAGAGGGATGGATCTTGATCTCAACGTTAGACTAGAAGAGGAATAGGAGGATGCTAATGTCATAATCGTAGAGGATGAGCCTAGAAGGATGGACCTGGATCTCAACATTGGACTAGAAGAGGAAGATGACATGGATGTCGATTTGAGACTAGTAGAGGAGGAGGTTGTCAAAGTTGGTGTGTGCATTGCATTCATGCATAGAAAATCTAGATAATTTTCGCGCTTTTAAATAAAACTTGTCAAAATAATTGAAGCTTCTCTTAACTTGGTGGAACTAAAGTAGATCATCAAGTTGACTGTGATAAGTTTCAATATGACCTTTGTTAAAACCTTACCTTTGGGTAATATAATTTGATCTAAGGGTAGATCAAATGTAATAAAACTAAGTCACAACACACTTCTTAATCAGGAGTACTTGATCTTCTATAGATCATTACATGGTATTCCATACAACAACTCAAGGATGAATACTTAATATTCCAAAGATTATTGCAAGATATTATCTACCACAAACCCTGAATACCAAGTCAAGTATATAACCCAAGTAAAAGAACTCAATAACTAAACCTTGATATACTTGCTTGCCATAGTTATTCCTACTATGGATATCATGGTAGTTTTTAAACATTAACTCTCATCACAAATAGAGTAGAAAAGGAAGTCAAGCCAAGACCATCTAGCACATACTTTTAATATCATATTAAGAGATGACATTCCTACTTGACCAAGTCCTAGTGTCTATTGATCTTCAATGTTGAGTGATCAATTCTTGACCTAGCACTTATTGATTCTTAGCTTTGACCTATTATATTGACCTTCCAAAGGCCCAAAGTAAATTAACAAGAAGAAGGAACTAGATATGGTAGAATGTGCCATCATCAATGGGATGTGATCCTTAGTTGTAACACCCTCAAATCGGCCCTATGCAAGTTTTAGCGCTTCCCGCCAAACCCGCATAGAAACGATTCAAGGACGCCCACCAGGCACTTGCGTGCGGGTGGAGAACGAAGTAATACCATTACACATTAGTCCACGATGGAACCCACAGAACATATATATACAACAACGACTCCATGAGACAAGAATACAGATATACTATACAAAGATCCAAATCACCTTGAAAACGGTAGAGCGTCCGACTACGGACAAGATGCGAATGGGGCTAAGACCCCTGAAGAATAACCAATGGCGTCCATAACCCTGCCCAGGCCAAGCCGGAAGGGTAACCTTGCTAACGACGTCAATCTCAAACCTGCTAAAACAAAAGGGGTGCCGACAAAGGGCAAAGGAAAAGAGGAGCACAGTACTGAGGCCATTACACGGCGAGGCTAGAATTCGGCGGCTCTCGCCTACATAGGTATGGTGGACTGAAGCGGCAGCGAAGCATGCACTAAACAACCTATAGAGACTCAATACAACTGTCGGCTATTAGAGAGGGATAAGAAAGACCTATCCGGAACCAACCTTATACTAACACCAATCATACCCATCCTGGTATTTCCCCCTCGAGACCAAACGAGGAAGTCAAGCCGAGGAACTCACACAGTTGGCAGTTTTATTCATTCCAGTATTGTTGAAGTACTTACTAATCATATATAGATAGCATGAGTCATTCGGATAGCACATGTAGTGGGCAGTTTTAGTTAATCATTTAGTTGTAGTTGCAGTACTTACTAGTCAGATAAGCATGTGACATCCCAAACCCAGCAGTTGTTGGCACTTTTATTTCATTCCATTGGAGTTGTGATACTTACTAGGCAGGTATAACATGACATGATACACCCCAGTTCCACCAGTTGTTGGCACTTTTATTATCCATTCCATTGTAGTGAAGCTGATTACTAGTCACATATTAAGTCAAATTATAGTACTACTTTAGTTATGCTTGTCTATGATCGAGATACTGTGCTCCAAGTCGTCCATAACCGCGGACACGGTTTTCAGAAAGATTTACCCTCCAGAGGTGCACAAATAGCAACATACACACGATCAACCTTGGAAAAACCAACTCAAAACCCAACGAGGCTTTCACGACAAAGCAATCATAGGATTCATAAATTATTTCAGGGGGCCACCCCATTAAGCTACCCGCAACGAAGTTGGCCAGCTCCGAGACAGACCCAAGGTTTGTGTGGACGGCTGTAAATGACTGGGAACCCGAAAGTGTGATTGGGCTTGTCGATACAGCGAAAACGTGTCACGATCCAAAACAGTACAGGTGCTCCACGCACAATCGTAAATAAAGCAGTAAGCATGGCATAAGTACAGGATAGTAATAAAACCCCAAACTAGTTTGTGGCACCAAGAAATAAGAAATGAATCAAGCTCTGGCTAAGGGGATTCATGGTCCCATATGCGGATAGTGCGATAGTCAAGGAACAGGTATCAAGTACTCGGGGTCCTACGGGACACAAGTGAGCGTGGAAGAACCAAATAACATCTATTGCCCACCGATGCCTCTGCATTAGTTATATCTATTCTTAGCAATTTAATAGTTGTATTTAAAGTAATGATCATCTCCACCATTAAGCATCTCCACCATTTAGCATGTGCCAACCTTCCAAAAAATGGTGGAACGACAACGATGCGAAGCAGCACATGAGCAAGCAACTACGACTCGTAAGGCCGACTATTTATCAAACAACAGGCAATAGGATGTGTCCAATGCAATATAAAGGCTTCAAGGGATATAAATGGTGCACAGAAACTAAAGCATTGCAACGCGGATAGAAATAGATCAATAGGAGGAAGTAAAGACTATAAATGCAAAATAGGTAGAAGGGGAGAGATGCTCGCCTGGGAAACACTGCCGAAGCATCATATCCAGAGAACTTGTCGATACTCGCATCCACTCATCGGCCTAATCCGCGAAGAAGCAAACACTAGAAGAAACACCGGATGCAATATTTAATACTATGGCAGAAGATCCGGCATGCTTATGATATGATGCATGGCATGGCACAGATGCGGTGCAATTAGGCCATATTAAGCGGAACCGGGGTCCCGATAATTAATTACACGGTTCAAGTTATTTAGAACCCCCGCAGTTTAAATGTTGTATTAATAAGGCAAAACATGGCATCGGTTCGCTACACAAATTTAAATGGAGTCCGGAATAAGACACAGGTATCCCGCATAAACACTCCATAATTAATTATGAGGTGAATCGGCATAATGCCCCCAAACCACAGACAGGTATGCATGCATGAACAATTTAATATGCGACAGTTGATAATGTCATATTATAAAAATAGGGGCTTAGGGTCACACATCTAGGTTCGAAAGATCTTGGTTCCGGGGGTTCGGGGTTCGACAGGGTTCGACGGGGATCAGTTCGACGGGAAACGAGGTTCAGACTCCGGGGTTCAGGGTCTTCGGATCTGTGAAGGAGATCATGGCGTTCCAAGGAGAAGATCTTGGCGTGCCGAGGGTTCGATCTTCGAATCCCGGGAAGGAGGTCTTGCGGTTTTCCGTGAAGGCGATCTTGACGCTCGGTGCCTGTGAAGTAGATCTTGTCGTTCCGGCACCATCACCTCTGATCTCCGGTTGGAGTCCTGTCGTCCGTCTTTTGTCGGTGGCGAACTTGACCGATGGTCTTCGGGTCCGGGAAGGATTTCTCGGTGCTCCGTATCGGTGACCTTGGCGTCCAGATTCTCGACGAACTTGGCGTGCCTCGGAGTCCATGTAGGCGATCTTCAGGTACCGAAACGGAGGTAGATGCTCGTCGGTTATTAGGGACACACCCCTATCAACAGAACACCAACACAGGCAGAGGCAGAAGCAAGCGAACACACCATCTCCTCCCTGACTCCTTCACCCATGGAAGCAGTAGAGCAGAGGAGGCTCGTGGCAAGCACGCAGGGGAACGCCAACGACGGAGGCGCAAGGCGATGGCTCGGAGCAGAGGCGACGCGGTCAGAGAGGTTGCCGATGAGTGCTTGCGAGACGGCGACAGAGGAGCTCGGGAGGCAAAGGCGGGTCAGTGCGACAGTGCACGTGCAGCCAAGGATAGCACGAGGCCGCAGGGAAGACGGGACCCCAGCAGCGCTAAAGGGCAGAGGCTTTGGGGCCGAGCTAGATGGGGTGGCGGATGATGCAGGCGAGGTGACGAGGTGGCCAAGGACTGTAGCGACAAGTGGCACGGGGCGATGGCGTACAGGGGTCAGCGAGGGGAGGGCCCGGTGGTGGTGGGGCTCTTGGACGATGTTGGGCGACCGCAGGGGCGTGGCCGGGGAGGAGGCATTGCGGGACAGATCTCTCAGGTGGCGGCCTGGCGCCTTGGCGGTGATGGCCATGGGGAGAGGAGTTCGGGGCAGCACCACGGCGGCGGGTGGCTCGGGTGGCCGGCGCACAGGCGGACAGGGGCGCTCGGGTCCTGGCCAGTGGCGGTGGAGGCGGGGCGCGGCCTTGGCACTTGCGGCGGGCTCGCAGGGAGAAGGCGAGCAGGGACGCGAGGGAAGGAGAATGGCGCGTGGGCAGGGGATCGCGATGGGTGGGGGTTGGTGGCGTGTACGCGTGACCTAGGGTGGGGCTGCGCGTGTCGGTGTGGCGCTGGTGGGGCCAGGCGGAACAGGAGCCGCATGTGGGATGGCGCTGGTGTGTTGGTGCGGTGCACCGCATGTGTGTGTTGCGTGTTGGGGTAGCACGCGGTGTGTGTGTGCGTTGCGTGCCAACGTGTGCGGCGTCCAGGTAGGTGGCGGCGGGTGAGGCTAGCTAGGGTTAGGTGTTAGGTGGTCTAGGGTCTGGTCTAGCTAGGCTGGGTCTGTCGGGTAGTAGGTGGCCTAGCCTGCGGGCTGGGCTGCCTCCCCGGTCTGAAGAAAAATAGTTTTATTATTTATTTTTATTTTAAAGTCCTTTTATAATCTATTTTTAGACAAAACAAAATACCCAGAAGAGGCCTGGTGTTTCGATTTGAGATAAAGGCGGGGTATTTAGAAAATAAAAATAGACTTTTCGAAAATAGTTTCAGATAAACATATGCATGATGATGACGATGCTCAAATGCAAAGTGGCATGATGACATGAGCATGCGGTCATGATGATGCAATGCACAAAAACACCGCGATTTTCTAGTAGTGGTTTTAGCGGGATGCCACATTAGTGGAGATCAAACCATCTGATGTTAGAGGAGTTAAATCACCCATGTGTTAATTAGGAGAAGTATTTAAACCCAAGAGTTTAGATAATAATTATGAAGCTATGAGAAAGCTAGTAATAATAAAGAATCTAATGGTAATCTTGTTAAGCCAAGAAGGTATAAACCTAAAGTAAGTTTTCTTAACAAGATAAGCATGTAGAGAGACTAGTACAAAGTCTACTACCTAGTGATAATAGATCTTGATTAGACCAATAGAAGCCTAAGCTTAGTATGATCAAAGGATGGTGGTCATTATTCTCAAGTCACTTGAGGATATATGACTAGGTGTTGAAGTAGAGTTGTGAGTATACACGATTAGGAAAAACCCTAGTAAGCTGAGTCACCTAGCTTGATCATGAGAAGTCAAGCTTGGGTATGAGGAAGTTTAGAACCAAGTGGAATGGAGAAGTTGGAGGCATAGTAGTTTAACCAAGCTAATACAAGAACAAACTTGTATTGTGGAGAGTAGTACCATACCTATACTAGAGGATTGTTATCACATGTGTTATAGAGAGAACTATAATCTTGCAAGCCTTAGAAGTAGCTGCAAGGTAAATATGAAATAGTTTATGGATGGAGTTAGAAACAACTATATTGATGGATTCATCTAGGGTAGTTGAGAAGTGCAAGTTGTGTAGTAAATTAAGAATGTTACAAGAGTGGATTAATGAAGTTAGAACTAATTAGAGGAATGACTTCCTCAAGGGTAGTTTAGAAATGGAAGTCCTATGTACTAGAAGAAGAATGAAGGAGGAATAATGTTGAAGTGGCATGACCATGTCATCATATGATCATAGATATGGTGGAGTCAGATGATTGACTTATTTAGGAAGATGTGATATTTTTGAATAAGATAAGAGAGATGTATAGAGTATATTTAGGAAAGGAATTCTTTAATTGTGACCCAAGCTTAGTGAAGTGTGAGGATTGGGATTCTTTAGAAGCTTTAACCAAGGCCTTATCAAGCCATTACAAAACCCATGTCTACCTCTTTGTTTAAAACCTTGAATAAAGATGGTAGTTAAAGTAATTCCTATTTTTAGGCAGCCAATGGATAGTATCTCTTAGTAAAGTGAAATATCTAAGAGATAAGTAGGATGCTAGTTGAGAGTGTATTTGTGGAAGCCTTGTCCACCTTATTGTCTTAAACCATAATAGAAACCTAGACCATGGACCATGAAGACCACATTAAGAAGTAATCTTTATAGCTCACTCTAAGTTGAGATATCATTTAGGATTATAAAGTTAGGAGCAATCCTTAAATCATGATCCCTAGCAACATTCACTAATAAACTTGAGGGTAGTGTATCCTCTAGGATCCATAGTAAGTGTGGTATTAGAAACCCTAAGTAGATGTTGCTGGGCATTGAGATCACTTGTGCCACATGAGTGATAATGGTTATTCACCATTATATAATAAACTTCTATTAAAACTCTAATCACACTTAAGAAAATAATGAACAATAAGTTCAAGAAGTTATCCATGCCTACTTTAGAAATAAGTAGAATGGTTATGAAAAAATTGTAATGGTTTTGAAATAAAAGAAATTCCAAACTTTAAAGAACCTTAAAATTTAAACCACCATGTTATAAACCATAAGATTTAATGCATATACATTAATCCCTAGATGATGCTAAGTATGGATAGCATTTTTATAAATATCATTAATCATCTTGAATCATTACCATTACAAATATCATGGTGAAAATCAGAACAATTCCATATGATTTGTTTTAGAAGAAGTAAATCCCTAAAACCCTAATTTATATTTACTTTACTAAATAAAAGAACCCTTCATATAGTTACAAATATCTTTATACAAAATAAGAAATACAGAGGAAATAGTTATAATTCGTTTATACAATAATATTTATAACTTACAAAATCTCTGGATATTTAAATCCTTGAAGAAATTCTTATTTGAAATGAATTTGTAAATAGAAAAGAAATAAAAACAGAATAAGAAAAGAAGAAGGGGCAGCCAGTAGTTCCAGCCCACGGCTCATTTTCTCCTCGCTACCCGTCGCTCGCGTGCGTGTTGCACCATCTCCCGCTCGCTTCGCCAAATCCTAGCACCGGCCCAGGCCCACGTACCCCTTTGTCCATCCTATCATTGTCGTCAACCTCACACAGCCGCCAAAGCAGCTGTGTGGCAAGCACGCCGCCGCTTGCCGACGTGGAGATTAGTGCCGCCATTGCTAGGAGGGGATAAGGAGGACACGACGACGCCCTCACTGATCCTCATCCTCATTTTCTTCTCTTTCGCTCGCTCTCTCTCACCCCGCACAGGCACCCGAAACCCTAGCTCACAGGTCCCCAGCTAGCCGTTAGTGGAGTTCACCCCGAGAAGCATGGTGTAGCTAGGAAGAAGCGCCTCACCATCCTTATCACTCGAGTGGTAGCAGTGAAGCAAGGGGAGCTCAAAATCGTGGGAATTTCACCATTCCCTTTCACCGGTGTTCTTCGGAATCCTTGTCCGGACGCTCGCCTCCAACCGCGCATATCTCCACCGACGCCACCGGTACAACCAAGGTGAGTCACTGGTGCTCAAACACCTTTCCTCCATATCCCTCTCACTGTGTAGCCACCTCTCGCCGATGCTCTGTCTGCACCACCGCTGCCCACCGTCGTCAACCTAGTTCCGGCGACCAATAGCTGGCGGTGCTGCCTCTAATAGGATCCTCGCATCACGCTGAATTGAACGCACTTGCTTCCGCAGTCCCACGCCCTCGTGATCGCTGGCTCCGGCGATCATCTGGGGGTGGCCAGCGTGGTGACGTGATGCTGACGTCACGCCCGTGTCACTCCTTGCCTAGTCAACAGATTTGACCTAGTCCGCGCCTAGGTGGCATATGACGTGGTGGTGACCCCACCCGTCAGTGACTTGCGCTATATTTAGATGAGTACGAAAAGTTTTGCTAGTTAGGGTTGTATCATGCTAACATCGGCAATGACACGGTAAATCATTTAGTTATTCTATTTTAATAAATTCACAAAAAGATTAAATCTTAGGAATTCAATATATTTTGTTTTATAATTTAGAAAAATATATAATATATATCAAATGTTAAGAAAAACAAAATCTATAATGTAAACCTATTATTGTATTTTATTTCGAACTTAAATAAAATAATAATTATTAACTAGTAAAAACCTATTAGGGATAAATTTTAAATAAATATATTCTATTATTTAAAATTCCTAAAATTAAGTATAATATATAAAATTCTTAGAAAAACAAAACATACATTGATAAACTTATTTTGTACATTTTTTGGATAATTAACTAAGTATTTATTATTTATTTAGTATTTATAAAGTGATAAAACTTATAAAAATCATATCTTATTATTTAAAAATCAAAAAAATATTTATAATATACCAAAATGATCACAAAAATAATATCTACATGTTAAAAATGTAACATTCCACTTTTCAAGTAAGTAAAAATTTAATATACTAATAAATTGTATTCAAACCTATTTTCTTAGTTAGTAATTCATAAAAGTAGGTATAAAATTCATAATCCCTCTAATATGTCCATTAGATGTCTAAAAATAGTATTAGTCTTAAAAATATTAATAGTATGAAGTCTAAATAGTCCAAAACATCTTAATTACAATTTTGATAAACTATCATTCCTAATATAAGTGTAGCATTCCCCAAAAGGAGATATCAAATATACAATCCTCCAGATTATTATTTTGAACTCATTAAAACCTTTACCATTAGTTTAACCACAAGTTTATAAATATATTATAAATCCAAAGGTAATTCATAAGTAGTTAAATAATATTGTTTCCTTGTTTACAAATCATAACCACTCATTTATAAGGAGACAAATGATTCTATTCAATCATAAAGTTAAGAAACTACTACTCAAATAAAAGTAATACCACTCTTAATTAACCTTAAAGAAACATTATAAAGTGAACAAATTATAATACCATATAATGACCAAGATAAATAAGTCTCCACTACTAGTGTGGTCCTTATTCAAATGAAGTAATTCTTTCTTCTTTGAGAATTATAACTATAAAGAAATCCTAAGAGTATTAACTTATAGTTTAAATGCTTTTGTTTAGTTAAATATGATTTTCTTTAAAAGTTATTCTTATAAGAAACATTAAAAGTAATCCTTAAGCATTTCTATAAAGGCTCTAATTGATTAATAATCTAGCTTAAGAAATCTTTTAGATACCATTCCCCATTTGAGTGCTTTAATATTGCATGCTACTTGTTGTCTTTACATATTGTTTCACACACTCTCACAAGCCTTAATAAGAAGCACAAGTGTGAAGCTGATATAAAAGTGTAACACATTCTAAAGAACCATTCCCAGATTTCAAACCCTAGATCAAATACGATTAGTCAGGGGATTCGTGTTTATCAAATTGCATTATACTACTTATGCATAATTGCATCTTGCTTCTTTTAAACATTAGTCCTTACTGGACCAATGATGTTGTTTACAGAATTTGGATCTTCTATTGTCTTGAAGACCGTGAGTGTATAATCTTGCAATCACAAAAGGCTAGTTCACAGTTGCTCATGTCCTTTGATTATTTTCTATGCTTGTAACTCAATTGTTGTCATCACCTGCATTTCAAAAAGGTCGAAAACACTATTTTCATAATTAACTGGAAGTATTTGTTACTTATCCAGGGTGATCGGCTAATCTATTATAACTGGCAATGGAAACGCCATTGTCCAGGAATATATCATCTAGGAATTAACAACCAATGTCGCCAGTGATTCTAGCTTCGTATATTACGCGTTAATGATGGCTCAAGATATGTAGAGCTCTTTGGGAACCCCAAGAGGAAGGTATGATGACCACAACAGCAAGTTTCTCTCAGTTATGAAACCAAGGTTATTGAACCAGTAGGAGTAAGAAACAACTCCAAGGTGTTGCTAGCAACTTGGAATCCTGCACAACACAACCATAGAACTTTGCCCCAACTTACAGTGAGGTTATCAATCTCACTGCTTTTGCTGAAAACAAAGGATTAAACATATAGTGTGGAAGATAGCAATTGCTTGCAGAAAGTAAATAGTAAACGGTAAATAGTAGATGGTATATCAATGGTAAAGGAATGGACTGGGGTCCACAGTTCACTAGAGGTGTTTCTCCTTAAGATAAATAGCATGTTGGGTGAACAAATTACAGCAGGGCAATTGACAGATTGAGAAAGCATAACAATGCATATACTAGACATCTTGACTCCTACGAGATTTAATTGGGCATTACAACATAGTACATAGACCGTAATCTAATTGCATCTATGACTAATAATCCACCTTCAGGTTATCATCGGAACCCCTTCCAGTATTAAGTTGCAAGCAACAGGTAATTGTTTTAAGCAAAGTGTGTAAAGTAAACAATACAATTACCCCATGGACAAAGGATTGTTGTTTTCTTCCTAGTAGCAATAGCACATTTGCAACCTCAGAGATTTCTGCCACTTCCCCAGATTACTAGAGGCATGAACCTACTATCGAGCATAAATACTCCCTCTTGGAGTTGCAAGCATCTACTTGGCCAAGATAGCTACTAACAACAAAGAGCATGCAAGATCACAAGTAACATAGACACGATAGAATCAATAATCAATTTGACATAGTATCACAATATCCATCGGATCCCCGCAAACACAACATATAGGATTACAAATAGATGATCTTGATCATGAACGGAGCTCCCCAAGATCTAAACATGATAGCACAAAGGAGGAGAACCAACCATCTAGCTACTGGATGGACCCATAGTCCAAGGGTGAACTACTCACGCATCACTCCTGTCAACACCCGGATTTTTAATCCCAGATGCCCGTTATGCCATACCTCGCAATCCCAGGATTACCATTTTTGCGAGACATAATGGATTGGATATCATAGTACATCATCCATTACAAACCATACATAAGGTCTTACACAAATAAGGATCTCATGATCCATTCTTAAAATAACAAGCAGCGGAAATAAAAGATAGTGTAGCGGTGAGGTCCATCTTCAGAGGCACAGGCAATGCTGACGAAGGAAGATAGTCCTAGTTATCATAGTCGTCATGTTGTCCATCATCTTGATAGTCTCCTTCATAGTCTGGCCACGATAATAGCCAGGGACAAAAGCCATGAGTACTCTTTAAGTACTCACAAACTACCACTAACAAGTATTATAATTCTAAGTTAAAGTGCTAGCTCTATGTTTAACTATAAAGTTAAGTTTGAAACCTAAGCTGAGTTCAGAAGCAAAGAAAGATAAAGTAAAGTTCTAGAATCACTTAAGTTGGGAAGCTATTGTCATAAACACAACCCTGTTGTGGTCAAGTCAATATTCATCATTCATTTCAAGTTATGTTGAAAACATCTGACAACGAAACAGTATGGCCATTCCAACTGTCAATAATCGCGGACGCGGCTATTCGAATAGTTTGACACTCTGCAGAGGTGGTACACTTTCACCACAAGATTCGATACATCTGTCAGGGATAACCCTGAATCATCATACTTAGTATGCAGATAATCAAACATAACCTTCCCTTTACACACCCTAGTATGAGCACCTCTCCTATGAGCATGGCCTCCCAACCATGACCATCAGTCATCTTGGGCACTGCATAGGTGGACATCATGAGAGGTATCCTCATCTCAGACCTCTCCCGTGAGGGAACTAATACTAATGCATATAAACTTCCAGCTAAGCCTTACCCAATTCAGGTAGTGTGGTTGTACGGTAAATTTGGAATGGTATCGCATCCGAATCCAACCATCAGTTTTTATAAAAGGGTTAAGGCTCATGCCTCAACATTTTCATCATCATCAACCATTTGTGTTTCTCAACACATGTCAAAACATCTCAATAGAAGGACTCATACTTCCAAGGTTTCCATAATTCATTTTCACCAAGTGTTCCCATCTAAAGTGACTCAAGTTTTTGATCTCCTCTAAACTACTAAGTTAATAGTGTTCACTAAGGGGTAAAAGATGGGTTCAATCCCATGCCATAGAATGACATCTAAAGGGTTCTAAATAGGTCAAGTTTTATACTTTTTATACTACCTTCACAACAAGTAAAGAACTTGGTGTAAACTAAGATAGTAAAGCTTGTAAATAAGACTTGGGGTATTACTAGTCAAAGGGGTGTGATCAAAGCATGCTTAAGGCATATTTGCTACACCATCTAGTTTGATCCTAACTTGCTAACCACTAAACTTGCAAGTGTTAGCTTGCATTGTTAATGGTGGCTTGCCTTGGTTGGTGCAGTGGTTGAAGTTTTCTTCTTCTTCTTGGTAGAACTCCTTCTCCTCGAAAGCTTGGTCGGTACTATCGTCTATAAATACATACGGAGTACACAATCACCAAACAATACTTAACTAGGCTAAGTAGCATTCTAAGTCACACATTTGATGATCTATTATCATCTCAAACATCACAAGTTTAATTTAATAGTTTCACTCTTTTTAATTTAGAAAAGTAATTTCTACTCATTGAAAAATTAACTAAGATTTAAGATTCACCACTTAACTATGGGATCATGTTGACACATGTCATCACCACAAATTCTAACATGTGGGAATGAGATTTAAAGGTTGGATTATAATTACTTTGGTTTAAGTTCATTATTTAATGATTTAAAGTGACTAGAAATGCCTATATAGCATTATTTTGGTACTAGTCCAAAGTCACTGAATGTAAACCTTAATATTATTACATATTTATATAGATATGATGAAATGTGATTTTTGAGAGTTGGAATCAACTCAAAAGCTAACTTGGTTGAGTTTATAAAAATGTTGCAAGTTGCACATGCCTCTGTTTTATTATTTTTATTAGGAGAGATCTATAACTCTGATTAAATTAAATCCAACGGGCTTGGATAGATCATCTTAATACCTTTCAGGCAAAATTGGTTTAATGCAATTTGGATTTGTCAAACCCCCAGAATTGAATTTTGAACTAGTGGACAGAAACTAGTTTTAACTTAAAAAGAAAAATGCAAGTTTGAACGGTTGGGCTAGCGCGGGAAAGAACATGGGCCGGCCCAGTGGCGCTCTGCGACACGGGGCTCAGCTGACAGGGGGTCCCGCTTGTCAGTGGGTCTTAACACACGAAACGGTACGCGCACTGTGGGCTGTAGGATTAGAAGGGGAATCTACGGCTGAGGGTCATCGTCGACGACGAACAGGTCGCCGGCGAGCTCGAACCCTAGCGGCTCGGTGGGGGTCTGCTGGGGACGTACCAAGGCTCCAGCGACGACGGCGAGGCGGGCAAACGAACTGGGAGACGACGGCGAGCTCAGGGGCGGTCGTAGTAGCTCCGGGGGTGGTCGCAATCAGCGGCGCCCTTCTCCTCCAGAGGCGGCTGCTCCGGCTCCAATTCCAGTGAGCTGCTGCTCCCCTTGCTCCGGCTAGAGGTGGGTGAGGTTCAGTGAGGTGAGGGGAGTGGAGTGGTGTGGAGAGAAGAGGCTGGGGAGGCCTCCTTTTATAGGCCTGATGGTGAGACCGAAGGGTATGGGCGGGCGACTCCAGCGACACGGCTACGGGTGGCTAGCGTCATGGCTGAGGGTGGCGATCGACAGGTGGTCTCCTGGCGATGCTCTAGGAAGTGAATGCGGCCATAGGCGCGGTGGTATGCGGTCTGGGCGAGGTGGCGCTCTGAGCGGCAGAGGCGGTGGTGTCCACGGCGAGCGGTGGCTGTGGTGCGTTGGGCGGCGAACGGGCGTGTCTGGGGTGTTCCCTAGGTCGTGGCGGAGCGGTGGGCGCGGGGTACGGTCGAGCGGCGGCTTGTGCACGCGGGGACAGAGCGTGCTCTGCGGGCGGCATCGGCATGGTGCGGTGGCACTACGCGCGTGGTTTCCTCGGTGGTCCACTGCAGGGCTTGGCTCTGGCAGGGGACAGAGGGTGGCGGTGAGGTGCTGGCTACCTCCTAAACATGGAGAGAGAGGGGGAGATGGTCTGCTGCGGTGAGGGCAAGGTTGGCCGGCGAGGGGTGGCTCGGCATGGCATGGCAATGCCACTAGGGGCTAGGGGAGTGGGTTCTAAGGGCCTGATTAGATCAAGAGGGGACAAAGAGATTAAATGGAGATCAAATGGGGCAAAACCCTGTTCAAAACAGTGAGCTATGATTTAGGTTTAAACCTGCATGCCAAGTGTTTGATTAAATGGCCGCAAGAACTAAACTTTTGAATTTTGGTCTCAAAATGTTTGGGTGTTCTCCAGTAGTGCTAGATAGTCTCTGGTTGCAAGGGTTTTGAAAGTGGAGCTCAAATAGATGGGTTTTGAAATAGGGGTGATCTATGCATATGCATTGGATTCAATTTTCAAATGCCAAAAAAAAGAGTTAACAGAATGTTTTTAGTAGATCAAAGGTGGGCCTTGGTACCTCATTATGTGTACTAGCAAGGGGTACAAAGATCATGAATTGTTTCTGTTAAGAAATGAGTGCTAGGAACACTCAAAGTAGTGTAGTGGATTAAAATGGCCAAAATGACCATTCCTCCTTTTTAATTCTTTTTTATTTGATTTTCTTTAGGAAAAGTTTGGGAAAGCTGTAGATGATGTTCAATTCACTTAAGAAACATTTTAGAAGCAAAAGATCCCATAATCATGGTAATTCAAAACAACTCCTATTTTAAATGCACACATATATGAATGCTTTCATTTTCATAATTGGAAAAGTTTTTGTTAACCCCAAATTTGATGATTTAGATCTTGATAAGCTTGTATTGAAGTTTTGGGATGTTACAAACCTTCCCCCCTTAAACAAAATCTCATCCCGAGATTTACAAAGAAAACTAGGAACTAAAGAGATCCGGGAACTCTGTCCTAATGTAATCTTCGCGCTCCCAAGTGGCTTCCTCCTCGGTATGGTTGCTCCACTGAATCTTGAGAAACTTGATACTCCTGGTCCTGGTGGTTCTGTAAGCTTCTTCTAAGATACGGATGGGTACTTCTCCGTAGGTCAAGTCATTGTTGATTTCTACAGCTCTGTGATCGATGTTCTTGAAAACTTCAGTCTTCTCTGGCACTTCCAGACATTTGCGAAGTAACGAGATATGGAACACATTATGGATGGTTGACATCTCTTCAGGCAGTTCCAGTTGATACGATACTTCTCCTCGACGGTTCAGAATCTTGAAAGGTCTGATATATCTGGGGGCTAACTTTCCCTTCAGACTAAAGCGTTGAGTTCCTTTCAATGGTGAAACCTTGAGATATACAAAATCTCCGACATTGGAAGTCAGGTCTCTCCTTCTCTTGTCAGCATAGCTCTTTTGTCTGGATTGGGCGGTCTTGAGGTGTTCACGGACTTTGTGAACTTTCTCTTCTGCTTCTCGGAGAATGTCGGGTCCGAAGATCTGACTCTCTCCTACTTGCGACCAATTTAAAGGGGTACGACACTTTCTTCCGTATAGGAATTCAAATGGTGCCATCTACAAACTAGCTTGATAACTGTTGTTATATGAGAATTCTACGAAAGGCAGGTAGTCTTCCCATTTTGATCCATATTCCAACACACAAGCTCTAAGCATATCCTCTAGGATCTGGTTGACTCTCTCAGTATGTCCATCTGTTTGCGGGTGATATGCTGTGCTGAAGTTCAACTTGGTTCCTAATCCTTCTTGGACTTTCTGCCAAAATCTGGAGGTAAACTGGGTTCCTCGATCTGATACGATGGTCTTGGGGGTTCCATGCAGGCTAACAATTCTAGCGATGTATAGCTCTGCTAGCTTCGCACTCTGGTAGGTAGTCTTGACAGGTATAAAGTGGGCTACCTTGGACAGTCTATCAACTATGACCCAGATTGAGTCATTTCCCCTACTAGAAGTAGGCAAACCGGTGATAAAGTCCATTCCGACGGAATCCCATTTCCATTCCGGAATCTGCAATGGTTGCAACGGTCCTGCAGGTCTCTGATGCTTTGCCTTGACTCTTTGACAGATGTCACATTTGGCGATGTAGCTTCCGATCTCTCTATTCATCTTGTGCCACCAAAATTGCTCTTTCAAATCCTGATACATCTTTGTTCCTCCGGGGTGGATAGAATAAAGAGTATCATGAGCGTCCTTCATGGTAACTTCCTTCAGCTCCGAATCTGCTGAAACACAGATACGTCCTTTGTATCACAGTACTCCTTCGTCTTCATTGAATCCAGGTACCTTTCCTGTACCGATACGACGTTTGATTCCGTCGATACTTTCATTCCCTTTCTGAGCTTCCTTGATTTGGCTAATCAAAGTGGGTTGAAGTTCAATGCTAGCTAAGAATCCTTTGCTAACTAATTTAGTCCTGAACTGCTCCAACTCTTCATACAAACTTGGTTTCTTCTCCTTGATCATGGTGTTAAGCCTACACGGCAATCTGCTAAGAGCATCCGCTACCACATTGGCTTTGCCGGGGTGATAGTGAATGTCAAGGTCATAATCCTTGATTAACTCTATCCATCTCCTTTGCCTCATATTCAGCTCCTTCTGAGTGAAGATATATTTCAAGCTCTTATGATCTAAGTAAATCTCACAGCGATTACCCATCAAATAATGACGCTATGTCTTCAGTGCTAGAACTACAGCTGCTAGCCCAAGATCATGGGTCGGATAGTTCTGCTCATGCTGCTTCAGTTGTCGAGACAGATACGCGATGACTTTGTCTTCTTGCATCAATACACATCCTAGACTAATCTTGGATGCGTCACAATACACATCAAATGGCCTATTGATGTCCGGCATGACCAATATTGGGGCTGATATCAATCTCTTCTTCAGCTCCTGAAAACTGGCTTCACACTTGTCTGTCCATTCAAATTTCTTGTCCTTATTCAACAATTGGGTCATTGGTCGGGCTATGCTCGAGAACCCTTCTACGAACTTGCGGTAATATCCCGCTAATCCGAGAAAAGCACGGACTTGGGTTTGAGTGGTTGGGGCTTCCCATTCTTCGACATCTTTGATCTTGAAGGGATCAACAGAGACTCCTCCGGCAGATACAATATGTCCTAGGAATCCTACTTCCTTTACCCAAAACTCACACTTGCTGAACTTGGCATATAACTAATGCTCTCTCAGGGTTTCTAGGATAACTCTCAGATGTTGCTCATGCTCTTCTTCTGACTTGGAGTAGATAAGGATGTCGTCGATGAACACAACTACAAACTTATCTAGGAAATTCATAAAGATCTTATTCATGAGCTTCATGAAATAAGCAGGGGCATTGGTTAATCCAAAAGACATAAGCGTATACTCGTATAAACCATAGCGAGTAGTAAAGGCGGTCTTCGGAATATCCGTTGCACGAATCTTAAGTTGGTGATAACCAGTCCTAAGATCAATCTTTGAGAATACCTGGGCTCCAGTCAA
This sequence comes from Avena eriantha, assembly GCA_910589775.1. NCBI lineage: Eukaryota > Viridiplantae > Streptophyta > Magnoliopsida > Poales > Poaceae > Avena > Avena eriantha. The sequence goes on from OU342744.1 coordinate 446,363,801, forward strand.
TTGATCAAACAAATCCTCTATCTTTGGCAAGGGGTACTTGTTCTTGATGGTGACATCATTCAGCTTTCTGTAATCTGTGCACAGACGGTTGCCTCCATCCTTCTTGTCGACGAATAGCACTGGTGATCTCCATGGCGAGGCACTTGGTTGAATCAAGCCTTTGGCTAGCATAGCATCCAACTGCTTCTTTAGTTCCTCTAACTCTGAGGGGTTCTTGCTATAGGGTCTCTAGGCTATAGGTCCGGTTCCGGGGATTAGTTCAATAATGAACTCAATATCCCTATCCGGGGGCATACCTGGCAATTCATCTGGGAATACGTCGGGGTATTCATAGACTACTCTGACTTGGTCTATGGTGGGCAAGGCTACACTCTGGTTGCACTTGAATTGACGGGGTAAGGTTTCAGAGATATGCTCTACTGTTACTCCAGAACTACTGGTCATGGTGATGGCTTTCTTAGCACAGTCTATCAATCCTTTATGCCTTGACATCCAGTCCATACCTAGTACTACTTCCAATCCTTTGGTTCCAAGTACAATTAGGTTGGCATAAAAATCTATCCCATGTATTCTGATAGGTACCGCTTTGCAAATTTTTCTAGCTTTGGTTGTTGAACCGGGGATTTGAACTATCATGACATGCTTCAGGTTGGTGGGACGAATCTTACTAGTGCATGCAAATTCTTTGGTGACAAATGAATGCGATTCTCCCGAATCAAACAATACTATTGCTAAAACTGAGTTGATAGAAAACATACACAGCACTACATCTGGCGCTTCCTGGGCTTCTTCTGCATTCATGTGGAAGAGACGGTCGTTGCGGTTGTGAGGGTTCCCTGGGGCAAATCTCCTTCCTGGTTGAACACGACGCTGCTGCTAAGCTAGGGCATTCACATTAGTATTGGCTGCAGTCTTCTTGGGACACTCATTGGAGTAGTGACCCTTCACTCCACACTCGAAACAAGTGATCTGGGACTTGTCCTTGACTGCGACAGGCACAGCATTGCTGCCAGTTCTGGGTGCAGTGTTGTTGTTGTGGTGGTTCTTGGGAGGGGCACGGTTGAAATTGTTGGCATTACCGGAGTTGTGATTTTTTCCTCCGGACTTCACATTGCCCCCGCTATGGTTGGGGTAGCTTGGGCAAGACGTTGGGGGTCGGTTGTTCCTTGGTGCATATCCTGGTGAAGGGTTTGGACGGTACTTCTAGTGACTGTTGGATCTAGACTGCTGCATCATACGGCGCTTGCGGTTGTCGTTTGCCTGATTAATCTTCCCTTCCATCTGAATGGCAGAGTCGACTAGCTCTTCGAGATCCTAGAAACGGATGTTGACGAGGACCGTTTGCATCTCATCATGCAGTCCGTTCAAGAATCTCTCTTTCTTCTTGGCCTCCGTGTTGATCTCATCAGGTGCATATCTAGCAAGTGACAGGAATCTGTCACGGTACTCCACCACAGTCATTCTCCCTTGCTTCAATTCGCGGAACTCATCTCTCATTCTGTTGACTAGACCTTGCGGCACGTGGGTTCGACTGAACTTGACTTTGAATGCTTCCCATGTCATTACTTGACCATGATTCATATTGCGGATGATATTCCACCAAGCTCTTGCATCTCCTGCCAGATAGTGGGTGGCAAAGAGAACTTTCTCATTTTCATCAACTATGGCAACTTCTAAGTTGTTTTCCATGGTCTGCAACCATTCATCAGCATCTAATGGGTTTTCAGATTGGTTGAAGATTGGGGGATTGGTATTCTGAGAGTTTTTGAGTTTAGATCCCTGGTGATCCTGATTTCCATGCCCTTGGTTGTTGAGAGCCATCTGGGCGATCTGTTGAAGTGTTGCTAAGTTGGCTTGGCGTTCTGCCCAGCTTGCTTCACGGTCTGCTATGAGATTCTGCAAGATCTGCAGCATTGGGTCTTGCGACGAGCTGCTCCCTCCTTGGTTTCCACGAGTCATCTGAAGATTGAGATATAGGGGTAAGAGGGAAATTCTAAGGTTCATGGTTTTGGGTTTTCAAAGCTAAAACTTTGAGTTAGACTCAGGTTTTTCAACTAACTTCATTTTCATTCATGCAAGCAAGCACACGATACATGACACACCACAACAATCAAAGGGAAAATAGATGGTTTGAAGAACCATTCTATAAGCTACGATACAGTGAGGCTGATACATCTCATGCTACGACAGTGCTCTAGTGCATCTACTCATCGTCGATGAAGTCGGAGTCCTCATCATCAGTGTAGAAGTCCACGGCATCTTCCTCTAGAAAGTCATCATCGTTTTTGAGGTAAGAATCCATGTCTCCCTAGATGTCTTCACCCTCATCTTCTTCTTCCTTTGCTGCAAGCTGAGCTTCCTTCTCCTTGATGGTCTTCTCGAGGTCGGCTACCTTCTTGCGAAGACGGGCGATGGTGCGATCCTTCTTGGCACGCTGACGGCGAAGAGACTGACAGTCTTGGACAAGCAGTGCGGAAGTCTAGGCCTTCTGATCAGCAATGGCACGGTTCTGGTTGGCTAACTCTCTGGCATTGTCCAGTTCCTGCTGTCTGTCATGAAGCAAAAAGTCAAGGTTGTCCACTTGACGCCTCAACTCGGGGTGACCCGGCATCTCCATTGGCATTCCCATGAAGTCACGTCTTGCATAGTGGGCAAAACAGGTTCCTTGGGTCTTGTTGACGCTGAGGGCACATAGACGTGCGAGAGCTTCATGCATTGCCCTAGCTAATCCATCTAGCCAGTTGTTCTCTCTTACGGAGAACTGAATTCTCCCAGAAGTTGGTGCTTCGATGCTTCCTCTAAGATCTGCGGTGACTAGCCACTGTAAGTCTCCTCCTGGGGGTCCTAGAAGTTGAGCTCCAAGAAACTCCGGGTGTGGGCGTCCCAGTAACTCTGACAGTGAATCTAGATCCCTCTCGAAGATCAGCTGACCTCCATTTCCCAACTGGTAAAACTTGCTGAACTGAGTCTCCATCTACAAGAATTAAGGATGAGGAAGTTAGTGAAGTGATCAAGTGTGTCAAATTTTAAGTAGTAGTGTAAGAATTTTGAGTAACATGAATTTTTGAGAAAGAATCCACAAGGGTAAGAGAGGAGATAGTTTTTCATAAATACTCACTTTGGTTTTGAAACTAAGTTTTTGTTTGAACATCCATTCTAACTAGGGTCTCCTATGGTCAAGATGGCTCTGATACCAACTTGTCAACACCCAGATTTTTAATCCCAGATGCCCGTTATGCCATACCTCGCAATCCCAGGATTACCATTTTTGTGAGACATAATGGATTGGATATCATAGTACATCATCCATTACAAACCATACATAAGGTCTTACACAAATAAGGATCTCATGATCCAGTCTTAAAACAACAAGCAGCGGAAATAAAAGATAGCGTAGCGGTGGGGTCCATCTTCAGAGGCATAGGCAATGCTGACGAAGGCAGATAGTCCTAGTTATCATAGCCGTCCTGTTGGCCATCATCTTGATAGTCTCCTTCATAATCTAGCCACGATAATAGCCAGGGACAAAAGCCATGAGTACTCTCTAAGTACTCGCAAACTACCACTAACAAGTATTATAATTCTAAGTTAAAGTGCTAGCTCTATGTTTAACTATAAAGTTAAGTTTGAAACCTAAGCTGACCTTCAGAAGCAAAGAAAGATAAAGTAAAGTTCTAGAATCACTTAAGTTGGGAAGCTATTGTCATAAACACAACCCTGTTGTGGTCAAGTCAAGATTCATCATTCATTTCAAGTTATGTGGAAAACATCTGATAACGAAACAGTATGGCCATTCCAACTGTCAATAATCGTGGACGCGGCTATTCGAATAGTTTGACACTCTGCAGAGGTGGTACACTTTCACCACAAGATTCGATACATCTGTCAGGGATAACCCTGAATCATCATACTTAGTATGCAGATAATCAAACATAACCTTCCCTTTACACACCCTAGTATGAGCACCTCTCCTATGAGCATGGCCTCCCAACCATGACCATCAGTCATCTTGGGCACTGCATAGGTGGACATCATGAGAGGTAGCCTCAGCTCAGACCTCTCCCGTGAGGGAACTAATACTAATGCATATAAACTTCCAGCTAAGCCTTACCCAATTCAGGTAGTGTGGTTGTACGGTAAATTTGGAATGGTATCGCATCCGAATCCAACCATCAGTTTTTATAAAAGGGTTAAAGCTCATGCCTCAACATTTTCATCATCATCAACCATTTGTGTTTCTCAACACATGTCAAGACATCTCAATAGAAGGACTCATCCTTCCAAGGTTTTCATAATTCATTTTCACCAAGTGTTCCCATCTAAAGTGACTCAAGTTTTTGATCTACTCTAAACTACTAAGTTAAGAGTGTTCACTAAGGGGTAAAAGATGGGTTAAATCTCATGCCATAGAATGACATCTAAAGGGTTCTAAATAGGTCAAGTTTTATACTTTTTATGCTACCTTTACAACAAGTAAAGAACTTGGTGTAAACTAAGATAGTAAATCTTGTAAATAAGACTTGGGGTATTACTAGTCAAAGGGGTGTGATCAAAGCATGCTTAAGGCATCTTTGCTACACCATCTAGTTTGATCCTAACTTGCTAAGCACTAAACGTGCAAGTGTTAGTTTGCATTGTTAATGGTGGCTTGCCTTGGTTAGTGCAGTGGTTGAAGTTTTCTTCTTCTTCTTGGTAAAACTCCTCCTCCTCGAAAGCTTGGTCGGTACTATCGTCTATAAATACATACGGAGTACACAATCACCAAACAATACTTAACTAGGCGAAGTAGCATTCTAAGTCACACATTTGATGATCTATTATCATCTCAAACATCACAAGTTTAATTTAATAGTTTCACTCTTTTTAATTTAGAAAAGTAATTTCTACTCATTGAAAAATTAACTAAGATTTAAGATTCACCACTTAAAATATGGGATCATGTTGACACATGTAATCACCACATATTCTAACATGTGGGAATGAGATTTAAAGGTTGGATTATAAGTACTTTGGTTTAAGTTCATTATTTAATGATTTAAAGTGACTAGAAATAACTATATATGATTATCTTGGTACTAGTCCAAAGTCACTGAATGTAAACCTTAATATTATTACATATTTAGATAGATATGATGAAATGTGATATTTGAGAGTTGGAATCAACTCAAAAGCTAACTTGGTTGATTTTATAAAAATGTTGCAAGTTGCACATGCTTCTTTTTATTATTTTTATTAGGAGAGATCTATAACTCTAATTGAATTAAATCCAAGGGGCTTGGATAGATCATCTTAATACCTTTAAGGCAAAATTGGTTTCATGCAAATTGGATTTGTCAAACCCCCATAATTGAATTTTAAACTAGTGGACAGAAACTAGTTTTAACTTAAAAGAAAAATACAATTTTGAACAGTTGGGCTAGCGCGGGAAAGAACATGGGCCGGCCCAGTGGCGCTCCGCGGCGCGGGGCTCAGCTGACAGGGGGTCCCGCTTGTCAGTGGGTCTTAACACGCGAAACGGTACGCCTGCTGTGGGTCGTAGGATTAGAAGGGGAATCTACGGCTAAGGGTCGTCGTCGATGACGAACAGGTTGCCGGCGAGCTCAAACCCTAGCGGCTCGGTGGGGGTCTGTTGGGGACGTACCAGGGATCCAGCGACAACGGCGAGGCGGGCAAACGAACTGGGAGACGACGGTGAGCTCAGGGACGGTCGCAGTAGCTCCGGGGGTGGTCACAATCAGCGGCGCCCTTCTCCTCCAGAGGCGGCTGCTCCGGCTCCAATTCCGGCGAGCTGCTGCTCCCCTTGCTCCGGCTAGAGGTGGGTGAGGTTTAGTGAGGTGAGGAGAGTGGAGTGGTGTGGATAGAAGAGGCTAGGGAGGCCTCCTTTTATAGGCCCGACGGTGAGACCGAAGGGTATGGGCGGGCGACTCCGGCGACACGGCTACGGGCGGCTAGCGGCATGGCTAAGGGTGGCGATCGACAGGTGGTCTCCTGGCGATGCTCTAGGAAGTGAATGCGGCCGTAGGGGCTATGGTATGCGGTCTGGGCGAGGTGGCGCTCTGAGCGGCAGAGGCGGCGGTGTCCACGGCGAGCGGTGGATGCGGTGCGTTGGGCGGCAAACGGGTGTGTCTGGGGTGTTCCCTAGGTCGTGGCGGAGCGGTGGGCGCGGGCTGCGATCAAGCGGCGTCTTGTGCACGCGGGGACAGAGCGTGCTCTGCGGGCGGCATCGGCATGGTGCCGTGGCACTGGGCGCGTGGTTTCCTCGGTGGTCCACTGCAGGGCTTGGCTCGGGCAGGGGACAGAGGGTGGCGGTGAGGTGCTGGCTACCTCCTAGACATGGAGAGAGAGGGGGAGATGGTCTGCTGCGGTGAGGGCAAGGTTGGTCGGCGAGGGGTGGCTCGGCATGGCATGGCAATGCCACTAGGGGCTAGGGGAGTGGGTTCTAAGGGCCTGGTTAGATCAAGAGGGGACAAAGAGATTAAATGTAGATCAAATGGGGGCAAAACCCTGTTCAAAACAGTGACCTGTGATTTAGGTTTAAACCTGCCTGCCAAGTGTTTGATTAAATGGCCGCAAGAACTAAACTTTTGAATTTTGGTCTCAAAATTTTTGGGTCTTCTCCACTAGTGCTAGGTAGTCTCTGGTTGCAAGGGTTTTGAAAGTGGAGCTCAAATAGATGGGTTTTGAAATAGGGCTGATATATGCATATGCATTGGATTCAATTTTCAAATGCCAAAAAAATAGTTAACAGAATGTTTTAGCAGATCAAAAGGTGGGCCTTGGTACCTCATTATGTGTACTAGCAAGGGGTTCAAAGATCATGAATTGTTTCTGTTAAGAAATGAGTGCTAGGAACACTCAAAGCAGTGTAGTGGATTAAAATGGCCAAAATGACCATTCCTCCTTTTTAATTCTTTTCGATTTGATTTTCTTTAGGAAAAGTTTGGGAAAGCTGTAGATGATGTTTAATTCACTTAATAAACATTTTAGAAGCAAAATATCCCATAATCATGGTAATTCAAAACAACTCCTATTTTAAATGCACACATATATGAATGCTTTCATTTTAATAATTGGAAAAGTTTTTGTTAACCCCAAATTTGATGATTTAGATCTTGATAAGCTTGGATTGAAGTTTTGGGATGTTACAACTCCGGAGGCATACATGGTGATGAAGAAGGCCTCCGGGATGATCTCTCCCCTTTGGCAGGGTGCCGAGAAGAGCTTCGGATCCCCTCCAATCTAGGGATGTAGATGGCGGCGGCTACAGACTCTTTTGTGGATTTTTTTGATCAGGTCCTTAGGGTTTCTGCATCGGGGTACTTTTGTAGGTGAAGGGGCGAGGTTGGTGACCACCCGAGAGGCCCACACCAGGGCCTGGCGTGCCCTAGGGGGGCGTGCCACCCTATGGTGTCGCCGCCTCGTGGCCCCACTTTGGCTGCCCTTCGGACTCTGTGTTCCTTCTGGTAAAATATTGACTTTGGCTTTTGTCCCGTCCAATTCCGAGATTATTTCCTTACTAGATTTTCTGAAACCAAAAATAGCAGAAAACACGCAACTAGCACTACTGCTTCTTATTAATAGGTTAGTTCTAGAAAATGTATAAAAATACCTCAAAGTGTAAACAAAATATAAGAAAGTTGATATAAAATAAGCATGGAGCATCAAAAATTATAGATACATTTATGACATATCAAGCATCCCCAAGCTTAACTCCTGCTCCTCCTCGAGTAGGTAAGTGATAAAAATAAAAAAAATTGAGGTGACATGCACCATCACAATCTTGCTCAAGGTATTTGTAAAGCATTGATAGCTAGGATCAAAGTACTCTGAACATAAGCAGGAAAGATAGAGTTCTAACAATAAGACATAGCAACTATGTTCTAACATGAAAAGGTACAAACAAAAGATCATGAATAACAATGTGTTGAAAGACGTTTGTTTGTTTCACATATAGAAAACATAATAAGAGTGGTGTTCAGCTTGTCCCTCATGGTATAGCAAAACATAAATGCATAGGACACCTTCAAAGTTCATAAGGGTGACTAGATACAAATAATTTAAAAACAAGCAATATCAAAGTTATGAATCAATCAACAAGTTTTGGGACAATGCACATTAAACTAAGAATGACCACTATGCTCTCTCAATTGGTGCATAAAGATAGAAGATGGAGACTCAACATAAAAATAAAAAAGAAAGGCCCTTCACAGAGGGAAGCAGGGATTTCAAGTTTCATAAAGAGCTTCCAAAAATTATGGTACTTATTAGCTTTCAGCTCTCACTGCCCCTATCGTAAGCATATTGAGCTGATTAAGGTGAAAGTGACACAAATATGAGGATATGCTTGACAAGTTATAAGTTGAAAATATCATGCCCCTTGCTTACGAGTACCGAACCTCATGCTACTCAACTTTAGTCACAAGTAAGTTCTTGTCATTGTAAGTACATGTGTATCATGGAGAACCACCAATGAGGTACCCCTTGCCCCATGACACAGGAGCTTTCCCATATCAAAATGACAAGGCAACAAACAATGAGCATCTCAGCGATATTTTTATTTTCTATTTGCATAGATTTTTATTGAGGATGTTTCACAGAATGCTCACTATGGTTATGCTGCAAGTTTCCACCATGATTAGGCATGTCTTAGGCTAGCGCCCAGGCGTTTTTCTAACACACATACAAACTCCATGAGCTTACAAGCTCCACTTTTATTTCACACCGTCGGGATACATAAACAAAAGAACATGATATCAACTGAATAATAAGTGCAATGTTGAAAGCATTCCCCATGGTATCATGGTTCTACTAATTCACAACTTATAAAGTGCAAGCATATAAGAAACATAGATGGACATAATGTTTCAAGTTTATTAAGTGCAAGAAAATAAAGTGTGCCATCAAGTTTGTGAGAGCTTTAATCACTAATTTTCACATAACAAGAGTTTAATTTGGAAGGTAGATAAAAACATGAATATACTTGGAATGGTGTAACACACCATGCATAGGAATTTCTAGTGGACTCTTTGGAATAACTTGGTTTTCTTGGAGGTTGGATGCATGAGTGGAACTCATACTTGGTACAGCTGGAGGCTAGCAAAAGACTAGGAGCAACCAACTAAGAGAGCAATAATGTCCATAATCATGCAAAGCGACAAAACATTATTAATTAAAGCATCAAGTGATATTACAAGTCAAAAACTAAATGATCATAGAGGCTAAGGTGACTGGTTCATAGTCTTAACATGGTGTAAGCATGTCCAAGTCAACCCAAATAAAGCATCAAAGGAGAATACCACAATATTATACTTTGTATGCTAAAACAACGCATGATTCTTTCAAGGCACATTAGGCAATCTCAATTGTTTGGAACAAGTCATGCTACAGCAATAATAACTAAGCATAAGGTCAAAGCAACATCAAACATTACATGATAAAGTCTAGGCCACAGTCAAAACAAGCTCCTTTTGTACCACTTATAAGCATGAAGCTTCCTACTCTTTTCCAACACCAATCAACTTATTTGAAACAACATATGAATGTGGGGGTCCAACCAATTTATTTAAGCAAACCAAACAAAAGAAAACTAAAAACAAAAACAAAGATGCTCCAAGAACAACACAATTGTGCATGAAACAATAAAAATGAGTGTTTTGGAAGAAAATCTGAGATTTTTATTGATGAAGAAGGAGATGCCTTGGGCATCCCCAAGCTTTGGTGCTTGTACCTCTTGAATATTTCTTGGGGTGACACGGGTGGCATCCCCAAGCTTGAGATTTTGTCCATACTTTATCTCGTCACATTATTCTTCCCTACACTTGAAATTTCCTTCATACAAAACTTCACACAATTCTCATTAGCAACATTAGTGTATTCAAGATTATAAGTCTTTGGGTTTAGTTTCAACACAAGTAAAACTTTCATTAAAACACAAGCTACTGTAGCAATTGCTTCTAAAAGCTCAAGTGATCAAAGAGATCTCATAGAGAAAGAGATTAAGAGGCAAATGCAAATAATGGCAGAAATGTGTCAAAACAGACCAGCAGGTAAAAACCGATTTTTTCGAAGACCTTTTGTTGCTCAAATTGAAAAGTGCTAAACTAACGAAAGTTAGATAATAACCTGGGGCATAATCATGAAAAATTACAGCTCAGTCCGACATACACGGATTTTTCACGATTGTTTACAGTGAAGCACAAAAATCTGTTTCGGGACAGCAACTTTCCCAAGTCTTACTTCTCTCTCATTAGAGGTTATTCTTGGCGCAAAAAAACCACACAAAAAGGATAAGGAGAGGTATTACTGAGGCAATAACTTCCAAGACTCAACAAAAGAAAAACTTACTAAAAGTAAAAATAATTTGGGTTGTCTCCAAATAGTGTTTTCTTTAATGCCTTTGAGCTAGGCTCAGTAATTTGAGAAGATGCTCACATAAGAAATATGAATTGAAGCAAAAGAGAGCATCAAGGAGAAAATATGGTACACATTTAAGTCTAACCCACTTCCTATGCATAGGAATCTTGTAAGAAAATAAATCAAAGAAGCACATAGTAACAAGAATGGGTAGATAAAACAAGAGAAACTTTGGAACTTCCAATATAAAGAGAGGTGTTTTAGTAATATGAGAATTCCAACAACCATATTTTCCTCTCTCATAATGATTTTCAATATCATCATGAACAAACTCAACAATATAAATATCACACTCATCCTCCTTTGGTAAGCATGGAGGGCGATCAAATAAGGTATTAGTTAAAGAGTTAATCTTATTGGGAGGTAGACATGGGTAGCTGCTCCATTCTTCCTCCTCTTGATCATCACTCTCCTCCTCTTTTTCATCCAATGAGCTTCCAGTTTCAGCAATTTCTTCTTCCATAGGCTCCTGCAAGGCATTAGTCTCTTCTGTTGGTGGAGAGCATCTATTAAGATATTTAAGAATATAGCCATTTTCTTCCTGTAATTATCAAAGCAAAATTTAAGTATATCATAAACCTCATATTTATAAGGTGCATCATCAGTATTTTCAAGCAAATAAGCAAGTTCGAATGCACCCTTCCAAGCAATAAATTCTTCAATTTGTTCCACATCATAAAATTCATAATTTTACTTAACATAAGAAGATATGGTAACATTATCATTATACTCACATTGAAAAGGGGGGTGTTTGTACCTCCTACAGCAACGAGATTTATCAAAGCAATAAGTAACATTATAAGTAGAGCACACGTTTCTAGCAATGGTATAAAATTTATTAATTTGTTCCCATAAGTGTTTCCCTTTTTGTGACAAGCTGTGTTCCTCATAATAGTTTTGTTCTTTCATGAACGCACCTTGCCAATAAGATCTAGTTTCAAAGAAACCAACCATTGATAGAAATCATGATAAAGCAAGACAATAACAGACCAACAAAAATAACAACTATAGTAGGAACTAATTTTTTTGTATTTTTGATAAAAAGAAGCAAAGAAAATAAAGTAGAGAAACTAAGAAAAACAATAACAAAGTAAAAAAGATTGGTTGTGAGAGACTCCCCTTGCAGTAATCTTCTTTCTCCTGAAAAGTGATTGACGACGAGGAAGAGATTGAAGTTGTCCTTAACTCCCCGGCAATAGTGCCAGAAAAGTGCTTAATGGCTCAAGATATGTAGAGCTCGTTGGGAACCCCAAGAGGAAGGTATGATGAGCACATCAGCAAGTTTCCCTCAGTTATGAAACCAAGGTTATCAAACCAGTAGGAGTAAGGAAACAACTCCAAGGTGTTTCTAGAAACTTGGAATCCTGCACAACACAACCACAAAACCTTGCCCCAACTTACAGTGAGGTTGTCAATATCACTGATTTTGCTAAAAACAAAGGATTAAACGTATAGTGTGGAAGATATTAATTGCTTGTAGAAAGTAAATAGTAAACGGTAAACAGTAGATGGGTTATCAATGGTAAAGGAATGGACTAGGGTCCACAGTTCACTAGAGGTGTTTCTCCTTAAGATAAATAGCATGTTGGGTGAACAAATTACAGCGGGGCAATTGATAGATTGAGAAAGTACAACAATGCATCTACTAGACATCTTGACTCCTATGAGATTTGATTGGGCATTACAACATAATACATAGACCGTAATCCAACTACATTTATGACTAATAATCCACCTTCAGGTTATCATCTGAACCCCTTCAAGTATTAAGTTGTAAGCAACAGATAATTGCATTAAGCAAAGTGTGTAAAGTAAACAATACAATTTCCCCATGGACAAAGGATTGTTGTTTTCTCCCAAGTAGAAACAGCACATCTACAACCTTAGAGATTTCTGTCACTTCCCCAAATTACTAGAGGCATGAACCTACTATCGAGCATAAATACTCCCTCTTGGTGTTGCAAGCATCTACTTGGCCAAGATAACTACTAACAACGGAGAGCATGCAAGATCACAAATAACATAGACATGATAGAATCAATAATCAATTTGACATAGTATCTCAATATCCATCAGATCCCCACAAACACAACATATAGGATTACAAATAGATGATCTTGATCATGAACAGAGCTCACAAGATCTAAACATGATAGCACAAAGGAGGATAACCAACCATATAGCTACTGTATGGACCCATAGTCCAAGGGTGAACTACCCACGCATCACTCCGGAGGCTGGCATGGTGATGAAGAAGGCCTCCGGGATGATCTCTCCCCTCCAGCAGGGTGCCGAGGAGAGCTTCGGATCCCCGCCCCCCCTCCCCCCCCCCCCCCCGATCTAGGGATGGAGATGGCGGCCGCTACAGACTCTTTCGTGGATTTTCTTGATCGGGTCCTTAGGGTTTTTGCATCGGGGTACTTTTATAGGCGAAGGGGCAAGGTCGGTGGGCGCCCGAGGGGCCCACACTAGGGCCTGGCACACCCTAGGGGGCCACGCCACCCTATGGTGTGGCCGCCTTGTGGCCCCACTTCGGTTGCCCTTCGGACTCCGTGTTCTTTCTGGTCAAATATTGACTTTGGCTTTTGTCCTATCCAATTCCAAGAATATTTCCTTACTAGCTTTTCTGAAACCAAAAACACTAAAAAATAGGCAACTGGCACTGCGGCATCTTGTTAATAGGTTAGTTCCAAAAAATGTATAAAAATACCTCAAAGTGTAAATAAAACATAAGAAAGTTGATATAAAACAAGCATGGAGCATCAAAAATTATAGATACGTTTACGACGTATCAGTTAACTATGAGATTTGGAATAGGACGGAGAAGTCAGCTATATATTCTCCCTTTCGCATGGATGGATGACCTTATCGTGAGGTTATAGCTTCCTTGCAGGGACTCAGCAGACGGGTGGGACTCCTAGTTCCCCGTGATATTGGTGTCTAGACTTTCTGTGAGGGGCTGTCAGAGGTATATCTGCCTATATGGGGGTTTCCAGGGACATGATCTTCTCACTAGAGTCTCCAAGGGGTTGCCAGGGTTATATCTGCCTATATGGGGGTTAACGGAGGTATATCTGCTTGGGGAGGTTGTGTCTTCATGCGGGGTCACGCAGAGAGCAGTGATTGGCTTGGATCTTAGGTTGGGCCTCAAACCATGGAAGTTTGAACGGGGACATTCTCCTGGCCATGCAACAAAGCTTAAGGTCTCTCATGGGTAAAGTAACGCACCTCTATAGAGTGTAAGAACTGTGACATGTTACTCCCTGTTCCGGGAAGGAGCTATGAACGCGGCAGGAAATGAACTCCATGAAAGTCTTGGTTAACCTGTGAAGGCTGTCAGACATAGTTTTCAGAATAAAAGCAACCTTTTAAGAAATGTTTATGAAAACCTGCATTGCCTATGACCTTTGGTCTATGGCCGTAGAGATAGTGCATCATACGCTCCTTTTTAGTGAACTTGCTGAGTACGCTCGTACTCAACCGTACCTTCTTAACCCTTGCTAGATTCTAAAGCCATTGAAGATGACGTCAACACCAACTTATGCTCCAGAAACCATCATCGACAACTCAAGTTCTTCAATAAAGTCAATGAAGTCAGCATATTCATCAATCGAATTAAAGAAGAAGTTCTAATTAGATAGGAGTAGATACTCTAGCCATAAAAACCTACTTCTGTAGAGCATTACATTAGTAGAAATTGTAGGCTAGATAGTTTAGATGCTAGCCTTATTAGCTAGATAGTTCTAAGTTATTATTTCTGGTTCTTCTTTGTAAGAAGTTTCTTTCTCTCTCTTTAAACTAGAGTGTTCTATGGATCTTCTCTAAAGAGTCGAGTTGTAATCTATAGTCATGTGTTGGACCTGTTGTGTTTCTGTTGTACCACTCTGAGGGACGTAATACTAGTGAATGGTGTTTCATTGGTGTTATGTCAATGACTATAGTGTACTACATCATGCAGTGGTATGTTGGGTCACCGCAGAAAACCAGGTAAGAGCTATCCCAGAATCAAATATTGAAGAAATAGACTACATAGCTCGTAATGATTATAACCCTGCTTGGAAGAAGAATTATAATCCTAATTTTTAGAAACATTATTCTAGTCATGCAGGTAACTCTAATAATAATATGGGAACAAGTAATGGTAGTCTCCAAGAAACACTTAAGTCCTTTATAGATTCACAAAATGAGCAAAACAATATCCTTGTTAAAATAACGGAGAACCATGATGCTATGCTTGGTAAATTATCTAACCAAGCTGTAAGTTTGAGGAATGATTTGCAGGCCCTCCAAGAAAGAACAAGGATTGTTGAGGCACAGCTAGGTAAGATAACTGAGAGTTAAACTCTCATTCTAGCTAAATTTGCAGGTAAAATTGAGCCCAATCCTGTTGAAGACCTCATGATGATGAGAATCCAAAGGGAGGAGCCTGAAGAACTTGATTATAGTAATGCGCCTTCACCTAATTAAACCATTGAAGATCTTGTAAAAAGGATCAAGATTTCGGTAAGTGAAGGAAATGAGGAAGTTATGTATCAACACTTCGTTAATCAGGTAGCAATAAAGGTACGTGAGCTTGCAGAAGAATATAAGAAAATTGCTGAAAAATTACCTGTGAAGATTGATGATACATTTGAGCCTACTATTAAGATTAAAATTGGGACCAATGAGATAGCTACACTTTGTGATCTAGGTGCAAGCGTTTCAACAATTCCAAAAGTCTTTTTAATAAGTTAAATCTTGGCTCCTTTGAAATCACCAAGTTAAAATTACATCTAGCAGATTCTACCTACAAACAAGCTATAGGGATTAAAGAAAATACTTTAGTATACATTAAAGGTTGTCCTGCTCTTATTGATTTTGTTATTGTTGACATGCATGAAGATGCTACTTCTCCTATTGTATTAGGCCATCCATTCTTAAGAACTATTAAGGATTTGATTAATATACATGAAGGGAATGTGAAGCTTCAATTGCCTTCACGGGATCCCTTTGTTATTCATTTTCCTAGGAAGAAGAAAGCCAAGCATGATGAAAAGGAGGCCATCACTTTGAAGGCCAACTACTTTGGAGTGGGTCTTCCACTCATCTGGCCTAAGTGAGCAACATCGAGGTGAAGCTATTGACCATAAAAGAGCGCTTCATGGGAGCCCACCCATGTGAAATAAAGGTTTGAGTAAAGTTTTTAAGTTTTAGTTTTAGTTTTATGTTTAATAAAGAGTGCTAGAAAGCTCCAATTGAGGAGAAGAAGTTCGGTACTACTAAAAATCCTGCTTTATACATGCTGATGTTGGTCAAAAAATTTTACTATCATTTTTCTATCAAAAACAAGGTGTTTCACTAAATTTCAGGATAAGAAAGAAGTCTAGAAGAAACAGAAATTCTTTGATATCTACAGAAGGTTTAACGACCAACTATATGGTGCGAATAAAAATTCCAGCTGTATAGTTTGGTCGTATAGATATCTTTTCCATCGACAAATTTTCTTTCGTAGATACTGAAGGTTTAACGACCAACTATACGGTGGGAATAAAAATTCCAGCCCTATAGTTCCGGCCGTATAGTTATCATTGCCTTTGTAAAAAAAATCTAGGTTATAGAAGGTTTGACAACCAACTATATGGCAGGGATAAAATCCCGGCCGTATAGTTCTGGTCGTATAGTTGTGCCGCCAGGAGGAAACCCTAAATTTTTGACATCAGACCAACTATAAGACAGGAACAAATTGTTCTGACCGTATAGTTTGGTCGTATAGATGCGTCCAACCACAAAATCGCCACAGTAAGATACCCCCAACACCAAAACTTCAATCCTTTTTCTCTCTTCTACCTCCAAACTCTCTCAAAACCTCAAGATATCTTCATCTCCACTTATCGTTTGATTTCTTAGCACACAAGTGATCTACGCTATGTTTCTCCTCTGATCCTCCAATTACTTTTTGCAAATTCATTTTCAATATGTTATCATTATCAATCTAGGGTGAGACCTACTATGAACTAATTGCCATGATTATCTTGCCTAGACTATTATATTGAGGGGACTCTTGAGTGCGCTAAGATGAGGAATATGTTATGCTTATTATTGTTGGATCAAAAAGTTTTATTTTTTGTCTTTCCTTATTATTTTAAATGTTGAACACAAGGATAAAAACTCGTGCTCGTGCCACCGCTAGTGCTTCTCGGGCTGCTGCTCAAGAACGCATGGGGATACGGTTCATGGATGAGCTCCAACGTGATCTCTTCAATAGGATCAAGAACCGAGAAGTGAAGTCAACCAAGTGGGCTTGCCCCATTATATTGAATCAACTCGGTATTTCTAATGACTTCAATTTACTTTGCAATAGATTTGGCCTGCAAAACTTTGTATTCAATGATGTGCCTACTTATCGCCAGTTAACTCTTGAATTCCTAAGTTCTGAGCAAAGCACCATTAAAGCATGGCATGGAGAGGACATGATTTATTTCTGACTTATGAACAATAATTATGCTTTATCACTAGATGAATGATGCGCATGTTTTAATTTTCCAAACAATAATGCTAATGACTTATGTGCATCCTTTACTAGCACAGAACCTTCCCCCGAACATTATTATAATGGAATGAGTTTTACTTCTAGAGTAAGCAATGGGAAGAATATTCAACATCCTACAATTCGCTCTTTGTTATATGTTATTGCTAACACCTTGAAGGCACGAAATGAGTTCACAAGACTCAATGAGGAGGACATCTTAGTCCTCACAAAAGTTGCTTTCAACAACATAGACTTGTCACTCAACTTGGGCGCAATTCTTGTGCGCTACCTGGAGTACCAATTCTCCCAAAGCCAAGGACCAGTGACAGGTGGAGGCGTCATCACTGTGCTTGCCATTGTCCTAGGCATCAACCTAGGTGAGTTGCAACCAGTGCTAGGTGAGCGTCATGTTGGTTTCTCTACTTTAAAATCTTGTGGAATGCTCACTAGGAGAGGTGGTGTTTATTACTTACATATTGATGGAGCTGGGCGTCTCTACCCCGCTCCTTTGCCTAATGGTATTTTCTCTATCAAGGAAGGATGTTTGCTATATGACTTGTAGGTTGAGCAACACCAACCCAAGGAGGAGATTCTGGATGAGGATGAGGACCAAGAAGAGGAGCAAGAAGATCCTTATCAAGAGGAGCTGCCACCAACCTGGTTTGCTACATACCAAGACTTCCAAGAACTTGGAGGAACTATGGAGAGGATGCATAACCTCCGAGAAACAACTAGTAATTTATCAACTCAATTTGCGAACTAGAGTTACGACTTTTTCCTGCCGCCACAATGATTTGAAGGGCTTGCAAAAGCCTAAGCTTGGGGAAGTTTCCTCATTATCTTTATTTGGCATTCATTTGCTTTTATTTTGAGGTTATGTTTTTAATTCGAGTTTATAAGCACTCTATTGGTTTCCCCAACACGTTATCTTTAGTTATTTCTATTTGTTTTAGAGACTTTCTAGCCGAGCTTTGCCGCCAATTTTCTATTCTTTAATTCCCTCTCTTAAATAAAACAAAAAGATTTTTCCATTTATCTTTATTTTCCCTCTTCCTTCCTTTCTACTCTCCTTGTGGCTTTCACATATTTGCAGGAGAGTGATCGACTTCGAGTTTCCAAGAAGCAAATCAAAAGGGAAGAGAGAAGTGGAACCAATCATGAGAGGTATGCCTTAAGACTCCCCACTTTTCAAGTTTGAGAAACCCATGCTAGCTAGTAGTAAATGTTAATATATTATATTGGTGGAGTGAGTCTTTATATTGTAATAAAATTTTGTTTGCATGGGTATTTAGTTAGGTACGTTTTGTTCCAGCTCTTATAGTTAACCAAGTCTTGCCTAAAAATTTGCTAAACAATTGTAATAAGAAAAGTCTCATAATTGAAGGCTTTGGTGTTGTAGTGTTTACTCTTGAAGGATTATTTCTAGAGACACTCAACACCACCGAAAATAATGATTGACTTGATAGCTCTCTTTAAAAGGATTTGTTCGATTGAATTAATGTTTAGCGGTTTTTGTGAGCATGCCAAAGTTTGACTTGTGAATCATAAGAATGATATAGCTTTATGCATGTCATACTTCATGAGATGCCAACAACTCCGCTAGCCTACGAACGTTCTTCATGGAGGAAACTCCTAGATTTTGGCTATGAATTGATTAAACATATGTAGCAGCAATGCTATAATGGGTAAGATTCTTGGCATTC
Source organism: Avena eriantha (assembly GCA_910589775.1). Taxonomy (NCBI): domain Eukaryota; kingdom Viridiplantae; phylum Streptophyta; class Magnoliopsida; order Poales; family Poaceae; genus Avena; species Avena eriantha. The sequence goes on from OU342744.1 coordinate 446,382,425, forward strand.
TCGGGTAGTTGTGTTCATGATGGAATCACTCCTCTGGCTGATATGAGTAATCATTGTACAAAAGGAACTAAAACCTTGGTGATGCCACGAGTGTCCATCACAGCTCGATAAACTAATTATTTTTTTGGCATGCTCTCAATTACTTAAGAACTGAAATTCTTGAAGGACAATGAACAGAAAAGTCGCAATTGCAAAGTCTTGATTTATTGATGTGGGAGAATTGAGATACTCTAGTGTATACGTTTTTCATGACAAACTCTCACCCTCTCAATTTTACATGATTATAATTTATTGTTCAAAGGCAGGCCTATGAGTTGATTACATGACATGGAATAAGGTTTACTCATTTGAATCATCCATGTTAACAATAATTTTTCTACGCTATAAGGATGCATAAAAACCCGTATGATATGCTTGTCATTACTCTATCTATGCTAAAGTTTTTCAGATTAATAAAGTGGAGGAAACATGAGACTACTAATCAAGAGTAAGATCATCATCTAATTATTTCAGTTTAAATGCTGAGTTCCTTTTTGATTTTGGTTTTCTTGCTCGAGGACGGTCAAGTTTAAGCTTGGGGAGGTTGATGGATGTGAAATATAGCCATCTACATCCACATTTAAACTGGATATTATTCATATTTTTGATGAAATATCTCTCTAAACCCTACCACTAATGCCTAATGATCAAAGGGGTAAGCAATCCTTCCTTTCTATTTTTCCCTGCGCAGATAATGATGTTTGATGTTGGGAATCACAACATTAAAGTCAAAGATACGAGATTTCCAACAACCCAAAGAAACCAGGGGTCGTGAAGTGGATGCTAAAGCTTTAACGATCAACTATACGGGCGGAATTTTATTCCTGCCATATAGTTTTAGCCGTATAGTTGCCATCAGCGCCGCTAGGTCAAACAGAAAAACTTCCGTGAAGGGACCCCTATATAAAGAGGCTTTGGGCGACGAGAAAGGCCCCCCGATGCAGAACCCCAGAAAACTGCATCCACAACACCGAAGAGCCGCCGGAGGAATAGACTTAGATCTAATCTCCAAACCCTTTCTCCACCACCATAGCCATATTCAACCACTTGTAATAGTAGATCTCATCTTCGATTGGTGACATTGTAAGACTATTTGCTATCAATCTCATGATTTCCATTGCAATCTTTATGATTGTTGATTTCATGTCTATGCGTGAGTAATTCTCTTTGGGCTAAGGGCTTCGGCCTAGCCATGTAGCTTATGTGCATGTTATTTATCAGAGATGGGATAATGTATTAGTTTGTATGACATGATGATTATTGTATCCTCTCTTGCCTCAATCCAAGGACTTATCAGGTACCCCAAGACCCTGAGGATTGAGCCAGGTATAGGGAGTATGAGTAATGAATAATCTGCAGGTTCGGAACCTAGTGATATAAGGGGTAGTACGGTTGTATGTGAGAGATTTACTTGGTATTAATGGTGACATCACTATGCATATCATTAGTTATCTTTCTTCTATGGATGAGACTAGTAGGCTATTGCTATAAGCGGTTGCGGAGGCAATAGCAATTATGGATGCATTGCCCACATATAATTATCTTGCTCTAACAATTACATGCATACTTTATTATTATCTTTTATTCCCATCAGATGTTTTGCACAGTTACAGGTGAAACCGAAAGCCCTAGGCCCTCTCTCTCTATCATTGACAACAACAAAAGACAGCAAACTCTTGGTCCGGTAAAACACAAAAATAATTCTAAAACTCCCGAAGGTCCGTTAAAGTAACTTCACTACACTTTCTGCTTCCCGAGGATTCGATAACCTAGGTCTACTAGGGAAAAGGAGCTACATCCGTAATCCGGATCGAAGGTATCACCAAGCAAAATATTTTTGTGTGTGATAAAGGAGCATGTCATTTGTGGCATGTCCATTCCTATTCACAAAACTATTAACACAACTCAAGTATAGCAAACGAAATGCATATGTAAGGTCAAAGTGAATGGAATTTGTTTGAACATCATCCAAATGTGGGAACACAAAAACTCCATATAACGTCTTAGTGTGGCACTCAAAGCAATTGACTAAAATTTTGATCAACATATTTGATGCAAAGTTAGGAGAATTCGGTAAAAACACATGAGGAAGGACATCCAAAACAACATAATTGTGTGTGCAAACCAACCATTGGAAAGAGAAATTGTTCAATATGTTAGATGCCATACACAAATCATCAAAACCAAAGTTCATGGGCAAATGAGTATCACAAAAGAATCAAAAATAACATGTTTGCAAACAAACCATATGAAAGAGCAAATGTTCCTTATGTTTGTTCCAACAACTATATGAGATACTTTGAAGCTCTCATGACAATACATGTTCATAATGGCATTATGGTTGCACAAAAAACATCGGAAATAGAAATTGTTCAATATTTTATTGCAACACACAAAGCGTCAATATCCAATAGCAAAGAAACATGATTGTTACAAGGTGAAAGAATACCATCAACATGCTTGCAAGCAAACCATAGGAAGAGCAATTTTTCAACATGAAAGATATAAAGCATACAAAAGGTATCATATCTAGGTTCGATCTTGAACTTACTTGTGGGATGCTCTCAAGAGCTCTTTTTGTCAACTTGTGCTAAACCGAGGTTGACATTATAGTGCGGGTACCTACACACAACATACAAAAAAGGAAGAACATGTGTGCAGGTAGAGCAATTGTTCTCCCATTGTTTGATGAACAATTTCTCTTTCCCTATATTTGTTGAATAACTATCATGACAAATCATGTACAAATATAGGGAAAGAGAAATTGTTCATCAAGTTTTTCGCAACACGAGGATCATTCTTAACATTATTGCAAGAAAAACATTGGAAAGAGCAATTGTTCAACCTATTGAAAGCAACGATGGGAAAGATGAAACGTTTATAGCATGGCATGTCTATGGCAACATCATCACAATCAAATAATTTCACATGCTCAACATTATGCAAAGGCGAAGTATGACATGGAAATATGAATGAATCATATGCAATGTCACAAATATCATCCATAACATGCCAATTATCACAAGTCATCATGTTCACTAATGGGATCATGGCATCATCAACACCCTTATTTTTACCTTGTCCATACCTCTCATATGATGTGGGTGTTGTGGTAGTAGTGGCCTCCATGTGGGCGACTTCGTCTTCTTGATGTAGCCATGGCGTAGCATCATCTTCATGGACCATGTACATCTTCTCCATTTGAGGCATCATCATTTCCATGCTTGGCGCTTCTTTATTCATGGAACCTAGCACATCATGAGGAAGCACACTAGAGGTAGAGCGTAAGTCGTTAGAAATCAAAATGGTCTCAGATGACCTATCAACTACCACTCTCAACTCACTTGGTGACGAGGGTTTAACTCATCAATGCCCATTGTTATGGACTTGGGTTTTGGAGAAGAAGGGAGCGCTGGAGACATCTATCGGCTAGCAAACAAGCACACAGGGGACTCAAAGATTTACCCAGGTTCAGGCCTCGTAGAGGTCCCTACTCCTGCTTGTCTGCTCGTGGAATTATCAAAGGAATCGAGGATTACAATGGTGCGCAGATGCAATCTGGCGAGGGTTGTGGAAACTAGGGTTGCGTGTGTCCTCCTCGCCGCCCCCTCCTAGCCTTTATATAGATAGGCCAGGTCTCGGGTAGCAGGTCGAGTCGGTTACAGGTTAGGGTTTCCCCTTGAACTTTCTATCTCTAGCTTCTTCTTGTTCTTCAAGCAATCGAGAGTCCGTAGGTTACTCAAGTTCTTCATTTGGGCCTTGGCGACACCGTGGGCCTCTACGTATTCAGGCCGTATATACCAAGCTCGAGTACCTGTAGGGTATATCCATGTCAGTAGCCCCCGGGTGTCCAGTGGAATCGCAGATTCGACTGGGGACTTTATGAAGCCTTTCGAGTGCATGACTGAGTATATTTTTCGACTGCTCTACTTATGTCATAGGGGTTGTTGATGTACGTGCCTGATTTAACCGATGTATCGGTATCAGGTAACTACCTTAGGGTAAAACAACGCCATCTACTCGAACTCGAGTCCCCGGACTCGAATCCAGAAAAATGCTGGTGTAATTTGACTCAAGCTGCGGAGGTCTTACAGGAGTCAAATTCCAGTGTATGGGTGTGAGCACTCGACGCGTCCGTCAAGGCATGTTCATCGTACCTGTAGGCACGGGTATATTTCTGGTAGTGCACAGCAAATGCGTTGCCAGGCCTTATTCAGGTCTTATCTTCACGCTGTAAGCGTGGCATCCGAATTTTATCATCGCGGAGACGATTCGGGTGACCCAGGAGACGCAGTCACTTTGTAGGGAAAAAATCATGAGACGGTGTCGCCATAAGCTTCGAGTGTGGATGTTATCAACACACAGTACTTTGTACAAATAATCATAGGGTGCACGACCAGCGCTCCCTATGGGAGTAGCCCCCAAGTGCCTGGTTGAGTCGAAGACTCAGGCAGGGACTAAAGAACTTTCGCGACTCCATTTGTCTTTTGTTTGCTTGTTTCAGTCGAATTTGCTTCCGGTGCTCCCTATGGGAGTAACCCATGTCCATAATCGAACCGTGTTTAGAGTGGTTGGGTTTGCTTTAACTGTCCATATTCCTGCAAAAGAAGAAGAAAAATCATAGGGTGCGCGACCAGCGCTCCCTATGGGAGTAGCCCCCGAGTGCCTGGTTGAGTCGAAGACTCAGGCAGAGACTAAAGTAGTCGAAGTCTTCTGCTGCTTAGTTTTGGATGATGTCAGTGCTGACGATTTCATGACCTCAGTTACCCGCGTGAGCGAGTTTGACAGGACGTGACGAGCGGTGGGTACCACTCGCTAACTCTGATTTGACCGGGCGTGCGTAATTTTTAATTTAACTGCGCCTCCTCGATTTCCATGCGTAATGGGAGTAGTGGGGGACGGTTCGCGTTTCAGCTCCTCCACATGTCGAGCACGATGAACGCCACGTGTCTGGTAGGGTTTTTCTGAGCCATTGGATTGCATCTTCCAGGGGTTAAGTAGTGATGCCGCGACGGTAAAATTCACATCTACTTCCATTCATCCTTTGCCTCCATCGCCATTGCCGCTGCTCCTTCTGCTTTCTCTGCGCTCTTTTTCCCTCCGCGGCGCTGGACCAGCTCCGCATATTTCCCAGCTACTTCCTCCGGTCACATCGCTGCCGCGGAATGGGGAAGAAAAAGGGAGGTGCTGCGGCCGATTCTGCTGATGTCGCTGCTACGATGAAGAAGAAGGGCGGCTCCGCCGTTGCGGGCACCAGCATCGCCGTTGGCGGAAAGAAGAAGGGCAAGGGCACTCGCATCCCGAGTGGCGTGTGGCGTCCATCTGTGATCAAGTCCTCAGATCTTCGTCTTCTTCGCCAAGACAGAGTTTTGTCCTCCGTAGTCGCCGACGCGCGCATCCCTGGCGGCGAGGTAATCCCCTCTCCTCCTGCCAGTTTTCGGGTGATGTTCCTAGCGTTCATCATTCGCGGCATCTCGTTGCCCCTGCATCCTTTCTTCAAGGGCCTTCTTTGTTTTTACGGGCTCCAGCTCCATCAGCTGTCCCCCAATTCCATCCTCCACGTAGCTTGTTACATTACCCTCTGCGAGTGTTGGCTCGGAATCGAGCCGCATTTCGGCCTCTTCAAGTGCCTCTTCAAATTGAAGCGCCAATCGGCGTCTGGCTCCATAGTCTACGATGTAGGCGGCTACGGAATCCACGTCGATCCATCCGCCACATACTTCGACATCAAGCTGGTGATGTCCATCCAAGGATGGAGGGACAAGTGGTTCTACATCCGCGATGAGAAGGTTGCCGAAGACCATTTCGGACTTGCACCCTTCGACCCCGCAACGCCGTGCAAGAGGAGGCGCTCCTGGAAGAATGTGATCATGCCCGGTGAGTCCGCGGAGACAGATGTGCTATACGAGCGCGTCTGCGACCTCGAGAGTCGCATGGGCAAAGAGGAGGGAGGTTGTGCCCTCATTCGCACATGGCTGCGATGTCGCGTACAGCCCGTGCAGGCTAGAGTCCACCCGATGTTTCAGTGCGCTGGCGCTGACGATGTCACTCGCGTGTCTGCTGATGGCATGTCCACGAGTGAGGTAGATAAAAGGGTTCGACTGGTTACCAAGTACACCATCAAGGATGTGCTCCCCAGTGAACCAGTCGTTCCTCCGTTCGATCCTACTAACCCTCCTCCTGAGGTATAGTTGTGCTACGCAGTAGCTTAGTTTATTGATTGCTTCTTTGCTGTTTCTTAACTTTGTGCTAAGTTGTGATCTGTATGCAGGATTGGGCGGTGTCACCCTGTATGTCCCCTCTTCCTGAGGGGGTTATTCCTCGTGAAGCCTTGGAAGAGGATGAGTCGGAGTCGATCGTCCCATCTGATGTGGAAGAGGAAGCCCCCGAGTCAGGTAGTCCGGATACTCGCAAGCGTTCGCGCAGCCAGGATTCTAATGTGTCGTATCCTTCGACTCCGGAAGGTGCAGGCGTTGGTGCGGAGTCGCCAATCCCTGCCATTCCTGTGAGTGTCATGGCGCCATCTTCTCGCAAGAAGATGCGGCTGCCCAATGAGTCGTCGTCAGAGTCGGGGGAGCCAACCTTCGACTTTGATAAGTTTGATTGGTAAGTATTCGAGTTTTCCTTTTTGGTTCTTCTTTGGATTTGCCCTTTCTTGATGTTGGTTTTGTCTTGCAGTTAGCAGGCATCGTCATCTTCTAGCGACATCCGATTTCTGAAAGAATCGGGAGTCGCAACCTCGAGGGCCAAGAAAGAGGTTGAGCGTGCTCCTTCCCCTCCATTGGCGGCCCACTCCGGGCATAACTCATCCAGCTCTCCGCATGATGGGGAGCATCGGATGGTTGCTCGGATGACTGCTCATCAATCGACTTCGGAGTCATTGGAGGATCATGTGAGTGTAGCATCTCTTCTTCTGATATTGCCGTTGGTTTTATCTATGTCATCTCCTGATCTTTTGGTGTTTTCCTTTTTTCGGCAGCTCCTTGTGAAGGAAGTCGCTCATCTGGCGGAGTAGGTGCTTGCGATGGGTCGCCAGCATGCCATGCTGGATACGCGCTATCGCGTGGTGGAAAGTAAGTGCCATTTACTTCTTCTACCACTTCCTCGCTGTTATGTAGTCGACTGATAGTCTATCCCTGTTGTTTTATTTTGCAGCTGAACGTAATGCTCTTCTTCACGACGCCGCCACCATGGAAAAGACACTCGCCGCGGCTGTGAAGAGCCACAATGAGGCGATCGCAGCGCGTGACGAGGCGCAAAAGCGCAAAGAGGATCTGCGTGCCTCCGTCGCAGCTAGGGAGAAGTTGTTCGAAGAACAGCTTTTCTCGATTGCCAAGGCTCTCTCAGGTACCTTGCTTGGATATCATTATCATTCTCTGTTCGAATTTGTCGTTGGCGCTGACTTTCGTGCCCATGTGTGGGTTTATGTACAGATGCTGGCAATTTGAGCTTCGACCCTCAGGCCCTCCGTCGTGACGATGCCTTGGCGGTTGCTCTTTCAGCAGTCGAGGACCGTAGCACCGCCGTTCAAGATATACTCTCCAAGGCCAAGGGCATGCTCAGTCGCCTCCGGGAAGAGCTGATGCCCAAGGCTGAACTAATCGAGAACATGGACGAGTTGGTGGAGTCTCTCGCCGGGGGCATCCCTGCAAGCTTCAAGGACTCGCTCTGTGTGGCTGGGGCGTCAATGTCACTCGCTATGGTGCAGGCCCACGGAGTCGAAGTTGATCCTGCAGCGGTCTCAAGGGCGATGTCCGTTAGCGCGGACGGCCAGCAGGTAGTCTTTGCTCCCTTCGCGACTGCATGTGGCAAGTATGGGCCGCAGCTGATTAACACAGTTGCAAAGTACTCTGAGGAGCTGCAGCGAGCCAAGAAGGCGGCAAAGGCTGCAGCGTCAGGGGCCGGCGGAAAAAATCAGTGGCATTTGATACCGCCACGGACTCGATGAGGCCCCCAAAGCCATCCAAGTCGAAGAAACCAGTTGCTCCTCAGTAGCTTTGTAATAGTTGAATAGCTTATGTCTTTTGTCAAGAACATGCCTTTTGGCGAGTGTATCTGCTGATACTTTTGCTAATCTTGAATGCACTCGAAACTTTTGTCTGTGCATCCATTTGGTCTTCTTATTGCTTCTTGCTTGGCTTGTGATAGGGCACATCAAGTGATCCTTTGAGGGAACCTCAGGATTCGTCGCCCCTTGATGATACTTTGGCACCGCCGCGCTCAAGGGTGGATGAGATGTCTCTGCTCACGCGACTTCGTGATCGCGTGAAGTAGTTGGAGCGTGAATTGCCCGTACTCCGCGGTAATGTGGATGTATGGAAGTCGAAGGCAGAGAAGGCCACCGCCCGAGAACAATAGCTGTTGGGGGAGGTGACGCAGTTGGGCGACCAATTTAAATGTTAGCTTGCTTACTCTTATATTTTCCTTGTAGTCACTCGAAATGGTGTGTTGTCCTCATACTTCTGTTATTGCTTTGTATAGTTGTCAGCGCACGCCATCCGCAGGATGAGAAGGATAGGATTGCCATTCGCATGCATGACCTGACCCAAGAGCAACTTCAGGAGAGTGGATACTTCTGGGTGGATCATGATCGTGCAATCGCATTGGCGACCCTGCAGGATCGTGCATCGCGAGTGCTGCACTTCCTGAAGAAGTCGCAGTCATGCTTGAAGAACATTTGTCGGACGATGTTTCCGCTGGATGTTGCGCCATCGAGCCGGATGGCCCTCCTTGCCAAGTTCCAAGACTTGGCTGCGGTTCGCGAGTGTGTAAGACAGCAGTTGGTGGCTGGTGCCAAGGCCGCTCTATCGCTGGTGCGACTGCATAGGCCTGATGTAGACGTTGCGGCAATTGCGGCTGGTCCACCTGCGCCACCAGCGGGTTCTGCTTGGAATATGGTGTCGCACTATCAGGCGGTGGATCACCCAGCAGAGGAGATCGTCGAGTTCTTCGAGAAGCAGACCAATGTTCTCTTGTTGTAATAGTAGTTAAGTTTGTATCCTGCACATAAGCGTACCAATGTTGTAAAGTTCGTATGTAATGATGTGCATAATTGATTGTCGATGATGTATAAAGAGCTTGTTAGCGTGTATGTTTTGTGAGTGTGTTGCACTATGCGACTCCTTTTCGTTAACCTGGCCATGCACTTATCTCAATCCCTTGTCAACCTGTCAGGTGCATTGCAACTGGGTTGATGTGTGTCAAGGCTTTCGATTGATGTGCCAGCTACTCAGGATATCACGTTTTAGTTCGTAGAACAGATGTGTATAGGGTGGCACGGCCCCCGAATGGATAAGTTGCGGGAAATAAGGGAGAACACAGAGTTTTGGGGCACTTAGCTTTATTTATTCGCGGGACAGTACGAAGTACAATGTGTGGCTAAGTAGCCTTGGCTGAGTGGCCTCACTTGCAATGTAAAAGTAAAAACGACTAAGGGTAGAAGCGTCGCAGCTGCGCGACGTTCCAGGGGTTAGAGTATGCGACTCCTGTCTCTAAATCTTGAAGGCGATAGGCGCCACCTGGGATTACTTCTGTAATCACGTATGGTCCCTCCCAAGGGGACTCGATCTTGAGATGTCCTTGCTGCTTCAGTCGCAGGACCAGGTCGCCTTCGACGAAGGATCTGAGGCGTAGCCTCCTACTATGGTAGTTGCGCAGGTTCTGCTGGTAGATCATTGATCTTTCCGCGGCGATCTCCCTTGCCTCGTCAAGGAGGTCGAGGGAGTCTTCGAGTGCAAGGGATGACTCCTGCTTGCTGTAAGCGACCACGCGCGGCGCTTTGTACCGTACCTCGGCGGGTAGCACCGCTTCAGCCCCGTGTACCATAAAGAACGGGGTGTAGCCTGTAGCACTGTTTGGAGTTGTGCGTAGGCTCCAGAGTACTGATTGTAGTTCGTCTGGCCAGCAACTCGCGGCTTGTTCGAGTGGCCGGAGGAGTCGCTTCTTGATGCCACCGCAGACGAGCCCGTTCGCCTTTTCGACCTGACCGTTGGTCTGTGGATGCGCTATTGAGGCGTAGCTGATGTTGATTCCCAGATTCTCGCAGAATTCTTGGAACTACTTGGATGTGAAGTTCGTTCCATTGTCTGTGATGATGCTGTGTGGCACTCCGAAGCGGAAGACGATGGATTCGAAGAACTTGACTGTGATGTGCCCTGATTGATTGGTCACTCGCATGGCCTCTATCCACTTGGTGAACTTGTCGACTGTGACCAGGAGGTAGACGTAGCCTCCTCGTGAGGACTTGGGGAGCTTGCCGACCATGTCGAGTCCCCATTGCGCGAAGGGACAGGCCAATGGAATTGGCCGGAGCTCTACGCCAGGTGCGTGTGGCTTGTCCGCGAATCGCTGGCACGCGTTGCATTTCTAGACGATGTCCTTGACGTCGCGCATGGCCGTAGGCCAGTAGAACCCACCTCGTAGAGCTTTGGCCACGAGGGCGCGACTGCCAGCGTGGTGTCCGCAGGTTCCCTCATGGATGTCGAGGAGAACAGCTCTTCGATCGGCCGTGGAGACGCATCGTTGGAGTACTCCTGTGATGTTGCGCTTGTATAGTTCGCCATTGATAACAGCGAATGCCTTGGATCACCGCGCGATGTGTCGTGCATCAGTCAGATCGTCCGGTAGCCTTTTGTTGAGGAGGTACGTGATGTACGGCTGAGTCCAGGATGACTCGATCATCATGACGCTCATTGGTCCTTCGAGTCCTGTATCCATCTCTAGGTCGTCGAGTGTCATTGGCTCATTGGGTGGCGTAGCCCCCGAGTCCGTTAATGCGCTTGTTTTTTTCTCTGCTGCCTTTGGCTTGATGGAGCGTTCACAGATGCGCTCGAGAAATACCCCAGGTGGTATGGGGGCATAGGTAGAGCCTATGTTGGCGAGTGCGTCCGCCTCTTCATTGCTTTCGCGGCCTACGTGTTGCAGCTCGCAGCCGTCAAAGTCCCCTTCGAGTGTGTCGTAGAGGTCGCGGTAGGCAATCATGTTGTCGTTCAGTGCGTCGCACTCATGCATTGTTTGGTTGACGACCAGCTTGGAGTCGCCGTATATAATGAGCCTCTTGGCGCCGCAGGCTTTTGCCATCCTCATCCCGTGTAGCAGGGCCTCGTATTCAGCTTCATTATTGGAGGCGGTGAACTGCATTCGCAGGATATATTTCAGCTTGTCCCCCTGGGGCGATGTCGGTATGACACCGGCACCAGCTCCGTCCTTCCGCTTGGATCCATCGAAGTGCATTGTCCAGAGGTAGGACATATCTGGTTTTTCGGGGAGCTGGTTCTCCATCTAGTGCACGAGGAAGTCGGGAAGAACTTGTGACTTGATTGCGTCGCGCTTTTTGTATGTAATGTCTCGTGGAGACAATTCGATTCCCCAAAGCGTGACTCGCCCCGTGGCGTCGGGGTTATTGAGGATATGCCCCAGCGGGGCATCGTTGACCACCACGATTGGGTGTTCCTGGAAGTAGTGGCGTAGTCATCGGGCGGTCATGAAGACATCATACGCCAGCTTCTGGTAGTACGGGTACCGCTGTTTTGTTGGCGTGAGGACCTCGCTGAGGTAGTAGACTGGGCGCTATACCCCGTGGACCTTGTTTTCCTCGGCTCGTTCGACTACGAGCACTGTGCTGACCACCTGGTTGGTGGCGAAGATATACAGCAACAGCGGTTCCCTTTCTCGTGGGGTCACCAGTACTGGCGAAGTGGATAGCAGGCGCTTGAGGTCTTCGAATGCTTCTTGCGCCTCATTGGTCCACTCGAACTTGTCAGTTTTACGGAGGAATTGGTAGAAGGGCAGTGCCTTTCCACCCATCCGACTAATGAATTGACTGAGGGCCGCGATTCACCCAGCCAGCTGCTGGACGGCCCTTATGTTTTTTGGTTTCTCCATGGCCAGTATGGCTTTTATTTTCTTCGGGTTTGCCTTGATTCCTCTCGCGGAGATGAGATACCAGAGTAGTTGCCCAGATGGTACGCCAAAGGCGCATTTGTCTGGATTGAGCTTGATCCGGTAGCGGTCGAGGTTGGCGAAGGTTTCGTGTAAATCGTCGATTAGGGAGGCTTCCTCCTTGGTCTTGATTACTATGTCGTCGACATAGACTTGAATGTTGCGACCAAGTTGATCCTTGAGGCAAGCCTGCATGCACCGCTGGTAGGTGGCTCCTACGTTTTTTAGCCCGAAGGGCATTGTGTTGTAGTAGAACACACCGAAGGGCGTTGTAAACGCTATTTTTCTTGATCTTCCTCCTTCATTCGAATCTGATTATAGCCTGAGTAGGCGTCGAGGAAGCAGAGGCGCTCGCATCCCGCGGTGGAGTCGATGATCTGGTCGATTCGTGGTAACGGGAAGTGATCCTTTGGACAGTGCTTATTCAAAGAGGTGAAGTCCACACACATCCGCAGGATATCCGTGTCCTTTTTTGGTACTAGCACCGTGTTGGCGAGCCAAGTGCTTTCCTTGATCTCGCGTATGAATTTGGCCTCGAGGAGTCTATTGATCTCCATTCTGACTGCCTTTGCTCTTGGCTCAGATAATCGCCGGATTGTTTGCTTGATTCGCCTTGCGTCTGGGTTGACGTTGAGTGCGTGCTCGGCAAATTCCCTAGGAACTCCTGGCATGTCCGCTGGACACCAGGCAAAGATTTCCCAGTGCTCACGGAGGAATTCGACGAGCATGAGTTCCTATGCGGGACTCAAGTTGTTGGCGATGAGGGCCGTCTTGGCGGGATCCGATGGGTGGACCTGCACTTTCTTTGTGTGCACCGATGAGTCGAAAGATAGATCGGGCGAACTTGGCCGGCTTAGGGGAGGCAGGCTGTTGTCTGTCAACTCCTTTAGTCTCGCGAGTTCTTCCTGCATGCTGAAGGACTGGGAAATTCTGTTGAATTCCCTATCGCAACTATCAGATCTTTCGAAGCTTCCGTTGACTGTGATGACACCATTTGGACCTGGCATTTTGATCTGCAGGTAGGTGTAGTGTGGCACTGCCATGAACCTAGCGAACGCGACACGTCCAAGGATGCAGTGGTACTGTGAGGGCCAGTCGACGACCTCAAAGTCGATGCGCTCGCGCCGAAAGTTTTTCGGCGTGCCGAAGATGACGTCGAGGTTGATTTTGCCTAGGGGATACACGCCTTTGCCTAGGATGATGCCGTGAAATGTTGTGTCCGAGGCTTCTAAGTAAGTTAGAGGGATCCTCATTGCTCGCAAGGTACTTGCGAATATAAGGTTGATGCCGCTTCCGCCGTCCATGAAGATGCGGCTCATGTCGAAACCTCCGATTTGCACCTCGGGTACGAGGGGACAATGGCCTGGACGAGGTACTTGAGGCGGATGATCGCGTTTGTCGAAGGTGATGCAGGACTCGCTTCCGCTGAGGTACTCAGTGGTAGATGGTGGCGAGATTGTGGCCAAGTTGACTTGGCGAGTGATGGCCTTCTGCACCCTATTCGAGGGGCGTCCCTTTTGGATCATCATGGTACCCATGGCCCATGGGTATGGCTCGCCTCCCTGGTGCTGGTCCGGCGTAGCTGCGTTTGGGGGTAGTCCAGGCGGTGGTGGTGGAGCACCATGTGCCACAGCGCCTGGGGCGGCTCCGTAGCCCCTTTCGACTGCATTGCGATTCATCCGAACTAATCCCTCATGTAGTTTGAGGAACTCGCGCCAGTCCTTGAGGAGGTGGCTGGACTTCTTCTTTCCATCATGCTTGTCGATGTAGAAGTGCACCGTACATGGCCCGGACAATTTGTCTTCAATGGATGTCACGGGTGTCTCATCACAATTGCGGTGTTGCCACACTTGCGTGGTTTTCCCGGAGTCACGGTATCCACCGCTGCGGTATCCGTTGTTGCGGTTATCGTCGCGTCTGTCGGTGTAGCCAGCTGCGACCATGTTGACGTCGTCGCGGTCATCGTAGATGCGCATGCGGCGTTTGCCTCGGCGGTCGCGTCTGCGCTCGAGTTCCGCCTCATCGTTGGAGTGGGCGCGATTTGTCACTGAATCTTCTCCATCTGCCCAGCGATTCGCGATTTCCATCAGGTGGTCGATGGTTTTGGGCTTTGAGCGGCCCAGCTCCTCCCTGAGCTCTATGCGGCGGACGCCGCCGTTGAATGCGTCAATCGCGCGATCCTCCGAGATGTTCTCTGCGGAGTTCTTGATGATGGACCACCTTTGGATGTAGGAGCGTAGCGATTCGTCTGATCTTTGTTGGCAGCATCTCAGCTCTTCGATTGATGCGGGCCGCTTGTATGTGCCCTTGAAGTTGTGCACGAAGCTGTAAACCAGGTCTTCCCAACTGCGAATGGATCCGCGTGGGAGGTTGTTGAGCCATGCTCGGGCGGCGCCCTGCAGCTGTAGCTGTAAGCATTGAATGGCCGTGCTTCGACTGCCGCCATGGAGTCTGACGGAGGAGATGTAGTCCTCTAGCCAGATCTTTGGATCCTGCAGACCGTCAAACTTCGGGTTCTCCGACAGGAGTTTAAACCCTTTGGGCATTCGCTTTTGCCTGATGGCCCTGCTGAAGCATCTGGCACCACAGAGCTCCACATCTTCTTCTTCCAAGTCAGTTGACCGAGCACGTCGCGCCCTTGATTTGTCGATCTTGCGCTGCATGAGGTCATCACGCGCATCATAGTCGTGGTCGTGTCGCCGTGAGCGGCGGCGTCGAGACAGGTCGTGATTGTCGTCACTGGATGAGGGCGAGGAGTAGCGCTTTGCTAGCGCTTTGCCTTTTTTCGGCTCCGGTGTTGGTTCTTTGTTGAGGGCGGCCTCGATTAGTCCCAAGCCCGCGATCATAGATCGGTGCATGGCGGCTCGGGGATCTCCAGCCGGCGACTGGTTCTTGATGAGGTACATGGTGGCTGCTGTCACCGCGGCCTGAGGTGTCTTGGGGACCACGTTGCCCCATGTATCGACTGTCATAGAGCTGAAGTCGAGGACCTTTGCAGCTTCTATGCGTTCTTGCTCGGTGAGATGGGACATCCGAGATCGCCTCTTGTTTGCGATGTACTCGTTACCCTTTGAAGAGGATCCTCCGTGGGAGGAGAGCCCAGCACGACGAAGGCTCGACTCATTTGCCGCTTTTTTGCGCGCCTCGAGTTGTGCGATTGTTTGCACTTGGCGCTTGAATTCTTCCTTCAGGAGCCAGTGGTAGCCCATTAGCAGTTCTTGCGGAGATCCGAAGGGTAGAGGGTTGCCTCGTAAGGCCTCGCGGCAGCGAGCCTGCTCTTGTTCGTTGAGCCTAATCACGACGCGTTCGCCGGTTTGCTTGTTTGTTATGGTTGGAGGTTCGATTGTGATTGCCACCATTGCCATCGTTGCCGCCGTTAGGCGGGTCGGTTTCGTTACCACGATTGCCCGTGTTGTCGCGGTTGGCGGAGGTGTCACCTGCGTTGATGACGGCGCACATGAAGTGATTAGGGAAGCTGCTGCTCCCGCAGCTCTCAGATTCGGAGCCGTAGGCCCCATCTTCAGTTGCCAAATCGCTCAGATCGGATTCGCGACTGCTGTCGCTGACCGTGTTCTCGACTGTTGTCGGGGCGTTGAGCTCACTGAGGGTGCCGATCGATGGAGGAAACCACGATGCTAGAGCAATCGACGGCACCGTCGGCTGGTCAAGCATGCGAAGCGTGCCCATCTGACCAACTTGGAAGCGGAAGCTCCCGATCGTCAGGCTGATTCCATCGCCCACGGACTCGAAAGCCGGGCGAGTAGCTGGCGTGTGGACGGTGAAGTCGAACGTGCCGAAGAGCTGGCGAATCTCCGCTGTTGTGGAGTTGTAGATCGCAGTTGATGGGGCCGAAGAAGCCGCAACATCAGCACCCCCAATTCCCACAGACGGCGCCAATTGACGAGGGTTTAACTCATCAATGCCCATTGTTATGGACTTGGGTTTTGGAGAAGGAGGGAGCGTTGGAGACATCTACCGGCTAGAAAACAAGCACACAGGGGACTCGAAGATTTACCCATTTTCAGGCCTCGTAGAGGTCCCTACTCCTGCTTGTCTGCTCGTGGAATTATCAAAGGAATCGAGGATTACAATGGTGCGCAGATGCAATCTGGCGAGGGTTGTGGAAACTAGGGTTGCGTGTGTCCTCCTCGCCGCCCCCTCCTAGCCTTTATATAGATAGGCCAGGTCTCGGGTAGCAGGTCGAGTCGGTTACAGGTTAGGGTTTTCCCCTTTGAACTTTCTATCTCTAGCTTCTTCTTGTTCTTCAAGCAATCGAGAGTCCATAGGTTACTCGAGTTCTTCATTTGGGCCTTGGCGACACCGTGGGCCTCTATGTATTCAGACCGTATATACCAAGCTCGAGTACCTGTAGGGTATACCCATGTCACTTGGTGTATCACTCATGCCCTCAAAGTGGAAGCACTCAATATCACATATGGTGAGTCACTCATCTCATTCTTTCTCTCAGTCATGTGGGCCAAGTTTCTCTCATACCCACATGGATTGGTACCACATCATCACTCAAGCATATAGGGGTAGGCTTGGTTTGCTCAACTCCATGCGCCTCCTTTGGTGAAGGGAAAGTCCCATGCTCACCATTCTCAACCTTGTTGTCGTCTTGTACTTTGGGTGCCATTGTAGTGGTGGCACTCATATAGAAGTAGTGGTCCTTGACGCCATCTTCACCATTGCATCCAATTGTTTGCAATGCAACTTGTTTTCTTCTCTCTCATGGGGGGTCATATTTTTTACGGCCTTGTCCAACTTGGTGAAGTAGAGGTCCATCTCTTGCTTGTATGACATTCTTGGAGTGCTTGGAGAAGAAGTTGCATTGAAGCTCTTGTAGTTGGATGCTTCATCTTCAACTTGAAGTTTTGGCGTTGAAGCTTGATGACGTGGAAGAAGGCTTGCTTCATTGTCCTCTAGGTAGCACTCTAGGCAAAGATTCCTTAGGCTCCTTGTTCTTGCTTCATCATCAAGGCGTGCAATATGGTTATGAAGATCATTGGCGTGCCTTGATGATGGCTCATGTCAGTGACGCTCTTGATTCTTCACATGATGGCCTCCATGATGATGATCATGTTCATATGTACTCGTCGTATGATTGAGGCGCCTTGTTGAGTTGGATGGAGCATTATGGATGGTTCTCATCATGTATTCCTTGTTGTCATGGAGAAGATGCCTTGGAGGTGGTGGCGCTTGATGCCTTGGAGGTGGATCATCCAAGTAAGTGGTGCCCTTTGTTGTGGCACACTTGGCCTTTACGGTCATGGTTTCTTAATGATGTGCCTACGCTTGCTTGGCATAGTACTCTAAGTCGACCATGCTTGGGGAGTCATTGTTGTTGTAGTACTCCATATCACCCAAGCATGTGGAGCCATTGTCGGTGTAATGATCCATCATGTCATCCATGCTTGTGGAGACATAGGCATAGTGGCTCATCGTGGATTCTTCATAGAAATCATCCTTGGTTCCGGAATCCCTAGACATGATTCACAAGACCAAGTGGTGTATATGTAAGTGGTAGTGGGTGTTATAGTAACAACATCAAACCTTACTTCACCTTGGAAGATAGTATCGTGCAAGTAGCCACACTTGAGAGCAATAAAACTCAAGTAAAGTGAAGTTCACACGGAACCCCAAACACAACGAACTACTAAAAAACATACACACACAAAGCTTATGGTGGATAGGTATGGAAAGTGGCATGTCAAGGAAATAATCCAAAATCAAGATGTTGTAAAGGCAAGTAAAGAACCATGATGATCAGAAAGCCAAACAAGTCAATCCACAAGATAGGAAATTATGTTCAAGGAAATACACACGGTGGGATAAGTGGGACTTGTGTGATGGAGAAAGTGAGCTAAGAACCAAATGATTACCTAGCGAATACTATAAACTCGTGTTGCACAAGTGCAAGGAGATACGCTAGTTCGATTGCATAAAATTGGTGGGCTATAAGATAGAGAGCACAATAAGTACCACCTATATGATATTCATCGAGTTTGCGCTTCCTATTCTATGAGAAACTTGTTTCTTTCTTTTTATTTTTTCGCTCTTTTTCTTTCTTATTATTCTTTTTAACTTACCTCTTCCTTGTGCCAACAACTATACAAGATAACTATATGAGATAGCGTGTTCACAACTTTTGCTCGGAATTCTACAAGGTATCAAATGTGTATAGCCCAAGAAATCATAGTAAGAACTGGTCCCAATAGGTTTTTTTGCCGCAAAGATAGTGTAGCTCACAAAGGAATGCAAGTGGGGAGAAGTCGCGGAATATTTATACCTTTCATCACCAATCTTCAGTCTTCATTGTTGGATTCCGTCTTGCTCACGGAATTTGGATGGAGTAGATAGCATGATAAACTTGTATGATGATGTAGAGATCTTTCTCCTCTTCGAAATGAGCTAAAGAACACCAAAATCTGAGTTCGAATGCAAAAGTTATACTCAAAAGGGTGAGAAGCTGAAATCTGAGAATCTGCTGAATCTTCTCTGGTACGGCGGTACTACCGGATTTCTGAGTGGTAGTACGGGGTTTCCGAGGGTTTGGTAGTACCTCTTAGGTACCGGGGAGGTGCGGTAGTACTAGGTTTTGAGCCCGGTAGAACCGATAGTCGCAGAAACACCCAATTTTAACGCATTTTCGCGATTTTAGGGCGATTTGGGAGAAAAATCTTAAAAAAAACACCAAATCAAAGGGGCAAATGATGGAAGTAGGCTATGGGAACGCAGAGGAAGGTAGATCAACAAGTTTAGCAAGTAATCCACGGATCAAAACCTACCAAAACGTACTCAAATCACAGATCGATCCAAAACACGGAATTGGGCTAATTTTGGTGGAATTTTCAAATTTATGGGGAAAAGACCAAATCGATGAGAAATCTGTGGCAACAAAAGCTGCTGATACCAGCTGATGAGGGTGAACCTCAAGGGTGGCCCGATCTTCACGGATCTCGTGGTCAAATCGATGGAAAAGCGAGGGGAAAGGGAGAAGGTAGCAAAAGCGCACACACATCTCGCGAACAACACGATAAACACACGCAAACACGACATGATAAAAGGCCAATTGCTCCTGCTGATGGCCACCGGTCCGATAGAATCCTCGTAAGAAAAGATCGGTCAACGTGCTCCCTTTAATTCCAATCGGAGAGGGAAGAACACCATGGAGAGGGTATTGACAACTACGCTCACACACTCGCAAACGTAGGCCTTGTACAACTATCGATGCACGATGCAAACTCCAACGAGGTTGGTGTGATAGTCGGTCCCCTTGGTAAAGGGGGTGACGCAAAACTAGAGATTTCACAAAGGGGGTTGTCTTTAGTCTATCCTCTATTCCTAAGGGATATATGAGGGGTGGGGATCTATTTATAGGCTAGCCACTGACATAGAGATAGTTTGGGAATAGAACTAGGGTTGGAACATAATAAGGGGATACATGGGTTGTGGCCTAGCTGTGTGCGCGCTGACATTGGCATGACCGATAGTACCATACCTCAGGTCCGGTAGTACCGGACACAAGCGGTAGTAGCTTGGCTGGGGCGTAGCTCCGGGCTTCAGCGGTAGGTGGTCCCTAGGTCCGGTAGTACCGGTTATGCGGTCCGGTAGTACCGGTGGCGTCAGAGGAGTAGACGGAGCTCGCCAAATCTGGGCGGTAGTACCGGGGCGTGGTAGTGCCGCTCATTCATGTCTCTTCCTTCTCCTCTTCCAAGCCTCCGTCTTGTCGGGCTTGATGCTTCGGGCTTCCTCCCTTGTCTCTGTACTTGTCGATGCGAACCTAGCATGGTCATAGGATGGAGTATAAAGTAGTATACCATTCAATAGGGTAGGAAGTGGACTCGCATAGAGGATAGGATTCACCTTTGAAGTCTATGACGACTTGGCATAAGTTGGATATCATGATGTGGTAATGACCGTAGGTCAGGCTACATCAGCGGCGCTTCAGAGCAAGTAGTGTGGTGGAATCTCCGGAGGGCGCATCGGTTACGCGTCATCTCCGTTTTCGTTGATCCGCCGGTGTCGGCATTGTTTTCACTTCCTTTTTATTTTTGTTTCTTTTGGGCATGGATTGTGTTGTCTTGCCCTAGCAGTGGTGTCAATTGTATCGGGTCGGTTTCTATATTAATATAGCGGGATGAAAGCCTTTTTGAAGAAAAAAATGAAGAATTTCTTATGTCGGAAGACACACGACTGTCTTCCAACTGGTTATCAATTACCGCGCATACATATACTCCCTCCATTTCAAAATATAATATTTTTTAGTTTTTATGAAATGAATGTATCCAGACGTCATATTGTATTTTTGGAACGGATGATGGAGTACCTGTTAGTGATGAGTGTTTGTGGTCATACTGAACATGTTGAACACCTCTTCCTGATATGTTGCATTGCCCCGACAGTTTGGGATGCAGTCAAACAGTACTTCTCAGTTGATCTTAACAGAAAATCGTGGATGAACACGAAGCTTTGGCTCTCTGATTTTCTGATAAAGAGTAGTGAGGTTCAGTCTAATGTTCTGGCAGTAACCGTGTTGGCGCATCCTGAATGTTGCGGCGCATAATCTAGCTCGTAGTTGTGAGCGGTTATTTTTCCATTTTTTTCCTATATTCTCGGAGTGTATTCGGGAAGCACTTTGTACTAATGTTTCGTAATCAATAAAGCACCGAAATTCTCTAAAAGAAACAAAGCATAAAGTGTCTACAACATTCGTTATTACAACCTCCAAGGTTCTATGTGCATCTATTTCAGAAGAGTGAATTCCACTTTTTACCCACTAGATACATTTATGACACTAATTACCACGTCGAGTGAAAAATTGTCTGGATTACCTCTTTTAGAAGTTTTGAACCCTCGCTTTCTGATGTGTGTCGATTGGGCAAGGTGTAAGGTGTTGATCGGAGTTTAAATGTATCAAGACGATGACGAGGAATTTAAAATATGGATACAAGAAGTATGAACAAGATTGTCGATCATGCCCTCCGATCTTTACACATTTTACCATGCCACCCCGGCGTAACATGTCAGCTCTATTTAAAATTGGGATAAAAACGTGTTCAAAGGCTCTTAAATGAGATATTTCGGTTTTGTTCCACTAAATGGGGTAATTAGTGTCACAAATGCACAACTAGGGGGTAAAATGTGAAATTCACTCATTTCAGAATGCACACACAAAAGAAAAAACCAACAATAAGAAGCTACAACAAAAATTAAACTTCATCAAAAGTACTCATAGTTTTTTCCCTCAAGCAGTACCCACAACTAGAATTCCTTATGAAGATGATCCACTGACAATTCTTCGACGTGTTGGAGGCCAGCCTCGCGCTCTGCTGAAGATTTCTTTGGCCACCATCTTCAAGATGTCAACCCCTCCCCGCATCACCTCTTGTATTTTTGGTTTCTGTAATTCACTCCAGCACACAGATCACTTGGCATTACATTATCAAACCAAGCCCTATTTCTAGTATTCCAGATGGCCCAAAATAGAGCAGCCAAACAAAAATTTGCAGCGACTCTATCTGGCACGATTTCTCCTCGGCGCGATTGGCTTATAACCTTGCACGCACGGAACCCTTCTCCTCCAGGCAGGCTACGGGGTGGACGTGGCCGTGGCTCAAACTGCATGGATGAGGCCAAGGATTGGAAAGCTATCGGGGCAATTCAAGCTCCCGAGAAGATGGAGATTTTCCTGTGTCGGAAGGCACACGATTGTCTTCCATCTGGTTATCAATTACAATCCAGACATATACTCCCTCAGTTTCAAGATATAATATGTTTTAGCTAAAACACCGCTAGTGAACCCTCGTCCTTTCCCACCCCCCGCCGCCCCCTGTCCTTTTCCCTCTCCGGTGGCTTTGCCGGCCGGTGAGAAGATGGTCAGGAGGTCTGGCTCTTAGTAGCTGTAGCTTAGGTAGTAGCTTAGGTCTGTCGTTGATGGCGTTTGCCCCTGTGGCGTTTGAGGGTACGTGGGAGGTCGTCGGCAGTCCGACTCTCCTCGCCTTGTTCTTCCTCTACTTCGCGGCTCCCTGCTGGTGGCAGGTGGTGGCGCTGGCGACGTGGTGGAGGGCAAGCATCCCTCTCAATAAGATCTGCATCGGGTGCTTCGAGAAGAGCGTGCTGGATCTTGCTCAGCTCGATGCGGTCCCTCTTTCTCTGGTGAGAGAGCTCTCATGGGGAGAGTCGGAGCTGGGGAAGACCACCGCTCACCCTCGGTATAAGATCCACTCCTGCAGCCTCTACGGGTGGTCCTCTGCCTCGTCCTGGCCATGGTGACCAGTGCAGGCGTGGATGCGAGGCAGCGATGGGCTCCTGCAGTGGCGGCCTGGGTGTTATTGCTGCTCAAGATGAAGCTTCCAAGCGGCGGCATGCTTGCCGGCCCTATCCTCGGCCTAAGGGGCCATCTTCTTCAACCTCCATGAAGGAGGCACTCTTCGGTTCCAATCGCCGGAGCTCGGCACCGTCTTGCACCCAAGTGGTTCGTCCCCGGGAGCGATTCGGTGGCCGGCGGTTGTCAACCACCGTCGGGAATGAGATCCCCTCGAGCAGTTTCTCTGAATTCGGTCCTTTGGCCTTGAGTTCACCGGCGGCAGGCGGGGAAGAAGTCCAGGGACTTGATTGCTTTTCTTATCTTTTTCCTGGGGTTCTTTTTGTAAAGTTCGGGGTCTTTTCTGCTATTACTAGAGGTGCTGGGCAGTGGATGTCAAAAGCCCCCCAATGTAACTTGTACCTTCCTTATTTAATGGAGCAGCTTCTGGGGCCTTCGGGGCTCTCCCAGTTTCAAAAAATATATATATGTTTTAGCTTTTGTGAAATGAATGTACCCAGAAATAACTAAATTGGGTTTGTCTAGATTCGAATGTATAGACGGAGAGAGTATTAGATAATCTAGACATAATGGTGAAACATCTCAGGTCATATGCCCCAACTTTGAAATATTTGGAGATCCTAGTTGCATTGTAGACCTTGGCTAAACCAACAGTTCTCATGGAGCTTCCTCATGTCAACAGCAAGAACCCATGTTGTGTAGTCTTTGTCACGGTGGTCAATCTTGGTGAGGATGTAAACAACTCTCCAGCTTAGGCAGCGACATTTAGGAATATGACTTCTAGTCTTGATTCTCCATATGTTTGCCTTCCAAACATGGAAGGTGTAGTTGTTTTTTCTGAGCAAGCCCGGCCGAGAGAATGTTGAGCTTGACATACCTAATGAGGCAGCCTAGCGTAACCGAGCACATCACAGCAGACGACTTTATCTCCTCTGATGGTGATTTCCTTGCATGTGGTGTGGTATGGATATGACTTGGCTACCACCAGCTCTTTGCATTAGGTATCAGTATCAGTGACTCAGAGTGATACAGGTAGTGTTTAGAAGGTGACCATGACCCAAGATGGATAGTGCAAACAGCAACCATGCCTCACAGTAGCTTGAAGGCTCTATTCATGTCAGACCAGATGCATATAAGATGGAGAACCAACGAAAGTGTTACATGTATGTGGCTTGAACCACAGAAACAAGTCAAAAAAAAATTCAAACAGGCAACAGAGCTCACATGATATAGTTCATAAGCGTTATCCAGCATACATAAAAGATGAACTCATAGTGCTGAGACATAAAGGAACTCCTGAACATGGTCTGGAGGGATCCATGATACTAAAATGAATAAAGATGGACAGGTGCCACAGGACAATCTAGAGATACCAGTGCAACATGATAGCCAAAATTATTCTTGGGTCATATTAATCCCCTTCAGCTCCCATGCTGATTCCTTCCACTTCAGCGCCACCCAAACTAATTCACCATTGAGGTTCCAGCATACGTTATGCCAGAGGGTTTCTTGCCAGGGCATTTCAGCATCGGGGTCCCTGGGGTGCCTGGTCGTTCCAGGTTTTGCTTTGTTCCTGGCACATCAAATTTGGCATGTCTTGAGTAATAATCTGAAGGAAAAAAGATCCATAAACTACTAGCCCTAATATAGCCGTTACTTCACAGTTCCATGTGGAACAACTAGAGAAAAAATATCAAACTTGATAGAAACAAAAAGAAGCAACACCCAAGTGAAGTGTGGCTTATACTAAGAATTGTTCTGGTGAGAAGAATTTCACTGTTAATAGCTGCAGTAAAATTTTATTTATGGCATTCAACCAAGTATCAGGTGTACATCTGCTTGCATCCCATGCTATATCTATGTAATATGTTAAACCCCTCATTAGGTTCTTCCAAAATCAGCAGTGCCAAGTGTGTACCAAACCTGTCTTGCAACGAATGGCATTATGACCTATCTCTATGCTATTTCGGTTGAACTCAGAATATAGCACTAAACGCTAAAGCATGGGTGTGATATATGAAGGAAAAAAATGCATTAATCTGAAAATTTATCATGTACAGGTAGTCAACAGACAGGTAGGGAGCGGTAAAAAAATAAAATACAGTCAGTTACCTTTGAGAAATTTAGAGAACCCACTTGCACTGTAGCCCTTGGCTAAGCCAAGGGTTCTCGCTGAGCTAAACTCGCCTACTTTCTGTATAGTCTTGCTTCTCATGTCAACAGCAAGCACCCATGCTGTGTTGTCGTTGTCACGGTGGTGGATCTTGGAGAGGAAGTAAACAATGCCAGTATTTTGTAAGCTCAGGTTGGGTAGGCCAATTTCGAGGGTCAACAAAGTTGGCTGAGTTTCACCTGGAGCAACCTGCAGCATGGGCAGCGATGGCTCGGGTATTTCACATGAATTGAGCTTGTACTCGACTGTCCAATCCTTGGCTAATGAGCTACTAGTCTTGGCACTCCATACAGTGACCTCCCACTCCCAGTTATCGAAGTCATGGGATCCAGGCTGTATCTGGACATACTTGAATAAGCCATCAAAGAGGGCAATGTCCCGAAGAGACCTTGGATTGCCACGACGTACTTCATTGGGCGGTGGCAGTTCTAGGGACCGAAGCTTGGGGCAGTTGGCGAGCACATCACATAGGATAATGTTGTGCCACAGATCAACCCAGGCCACAGTGCCTTTATCTCCTCCGATGGTAATTGCCTTGCACGTGGAGTGGTACGGGAATGGGTATGCAGATGGCTCCAGTACCATCTCCGTCTGTTGCCAGGTTTTCGTATCAGAGTGATACATGCAGAGTTGATAATGTCCTGCCTCTCCGAACCCACCAGAGTGTGCAGCAAGGACGTAGCCGCAGTTACTGCAGTCATGACTGGTTCCATGGGTGCACTTGCGCACAAAGGCAAGCGAATCATCACTGAATCGGCGTTGACCGGGGTGTGGGAGGTGCTCGAGCGAGGGGCCGCTGGCGTCATAGACGAGATATTGTCGATTGCGGGGAAACATGATTGAGGATGGATGTTTACCGAAGACGACGCGGAGGAGGACGCGGCTGCCGTCGGTCTCTGTGGCGAGGATCTGGGGCTCGACGGCGAACGGGTTGTGGCCGTAAGCTGTGGCTTCGAAGCACATGTAGGAGACGACCGGCGGGGGGGCCGTGCAGAAGGTGACCTTGAACTGCCCTTTGAAACCATCCATCCTGCAGAAGGCGGTGGTGGCGTTGCTGCGGTCGGAGAAGTAGGCGTATGGCTCGATGAGGACGTACGGTGGACGCTCCTCGCCGTGGTCAGGGTGGCCATGATTTGGAGGGCTCGGCAGGTAAATCGAATCCATATCGATCGATCTTGTGCTGCTGGGGGGGGTGGGGGGGGGGGGGGGGGGGGGGGGGGGGGGGGGGGACGGACGGACGGACGGACGGGGGTGGGGGGAGGGGGGAAGGAGGACTCGGGAGATGGAGATCGAGAAGGAAACGAGATAAGATGGAGATCTCCTGCCTCTGTCCCATCGTTCTCCTCGCCCCCCGCCGTCTCCGGCATACATGTCGTCGTCTCTCCCTCTCCCGCGTAGGCACCGATACCGTATTTCCCTCGCCGGCGCACCCTCTTCCTCTCGCTCCTTGCACGAATCTCATATTCATGTCACTCCTTGCCCACGCCAACGACGTCGAGGTCCATATTATGTTTTTATGCGACGCTTGATCTATGTGAGGGGGCGCTTGATCTACTCTCCAACGGTGAGCTGGAGATGGAGATGCTGCTCGAGGCATCGTCCTACATCCTGGGCACGGGCACCATAGGTCGAGCACCTTTACAAGGCCATCCGGCGCATCGGCGAGACCACGGCGCCGACAAGCTCAAGGACGTCCTCCGCCTTCATACTCCTTCTATCCCAAAATAAATGCATATAGTTTTTTATCAAAGTCAAACTTTTAAATATTTGGCCAACTATATAGAAAAATGTGTTGATATTTATAATCCCTAATCAGTATTGTTAGAACTACTAGTTAGTTGCCTGTGTGTTGCCACAGTATAAAAAACGCTTCCTCAAAAAAAATACACTATAATTTCTGCCATAGGAAACCTATAATGTTCCATCCCGCTATGGCATATGGACTCTGATGGGTTGCCTCAAAAATTGTTTACGACAACAATTCTTTGAAAAAAATAGGAGGTGTATCTTTGTTTCACATGGTTGTATTCTCAAACTCAAACGAATCTATCTTGCAATTCCTCTCGCCATTAAACGCTTCACCTTAATATAGAAAATGAAAATGCAAATGTACAAAAATGGGAACATTTTCCACATGATCACATCCATGAACGGTGGTGAAGGAACAACCGATCGTGATGATGTGGATAATGAATGAAGGATATGCAGCTACGGTCAATGTGACAATGTAACCCCAGTATTCAATAACAAAATGAGATGTCCTTTTTTTTTCAAAAATGGCAGTGGGACATAGATGGAAAACTGGTTTCACCTCTAGCTCGGCTTAATATCCATTCGCAATTGACTCCACATCCATAGAACATGGAATCTTGGGGAAAACGGACAGTAGTAAGGAATTACTATTATATTTGTTGTCTATATTAGCACACTGACACAGCACACCAGAACAGTAGCATTTCTTTAATCAACACGGGAACCGTGATTACATGAGTTCTTACAATCATCAAGGATCGTTTCCAACACACATGAAGGAACCGTACCCACCAGCACACCCCCACTCGACTCATCTCTACTGAACTTTGCTAACAAATGCACAACAAGGTTTCCTGATCTATTTATCTTGGTAATTTTTGAACCCTGGCAAGCCTTGCAGTAGGAGTCTTGCTTCAGAAATGATCCTACCTATGCCAGATTGCTCTTTTCAGTTGCGTTTAGTTCTTGTACTACTCCCTCCGGCCCGAATTAACGGCCGCGGGCACAGTACAATTCCTAATTTACAAAAAACCCACAATTATTCGAATTTCTTCAAATTAAGTTCCAATTCAAAATCCAAACTTGGAAATCCCAGGCCGTGATCTCTGGCGTCCTCCTGAGACCACTCGGCCCGCGATCCCCGGCGTCCTCCCGTGGTCACCGCGATCCCCGGTGTCTTCTTCGGGAAAGGTGGTGGCCGGGAAGAAGACAGTCGCGAGATCCAGTTCCCTTCCCCGTCATCTTCCTCGGGAGAGTCGCCGCCGCTGTGAGGTCCCGCGTGGTCTCTGTCTCCGTCGATATCGCCTCCGTCTCCGCTCTGTCCTACCGCGGGCGCCAGGCCACCGTCCTCCTGCGGGCGCCAGGTCCAAGCTCCGGCCGGCTGGCCGGCTCCAAGCTCCCTCGTTTAGTGGCGCTTTTCCGCAGGAGATCGATCTGGTACCGCGCCCACATCTGAGGTCGACATCGCCGGACTCTTCCGATCCGCTCGTCGGGCTCCCGCCAGCCGGCCTGCTCCGATCTCCCTCCAATGGCTGGCCTGCTCCGCGCTCCGGCGTCCTGGACCTGACGTCTCCACCGTGTCCGCACTCTGGCCGCAGCTCCTGACGAGGTGAACTCCTGCAATCAGGTCAATATACTCCTGCAATCAGGTCAATATACTCAGTATATGTAACTTGATCAATCGTACCAGAAGTAATTTGATCAACCATGCTGCTGCAATCAAATGCCAGGAGTAGAACTAGATATCAATTTCAGACAGCAGGTTCAGACAGCATCAGGTTTATAACTGAAATTACTGTGCACTAGATTCAGATAGCCAGGAGTAGTCCATGAAAGGAAAAAGCTTTGTCGCTCATCCTGCTAGTATACAAGATGCATCACTATCTCAAACAAGACCAATGTATCAAGATATTTACGGCTATCTAGAATATACAGCTTCAAGATACATCACTATCTCATACCTTGTCCAAGGATAAGCACATAATCCTTGTAGGTAGGTACGATGGCCTGAACCTTTTCGCTGGTAAAGATGGCTTCAGTAGCTGCAGGAAGATAGAAGTTAATCCCCACGAGTAGCTAGTACTGTCAGATTTCAGCAACTAAAATACTTGCAGAAAACATTTACACATGTACCAGACTACATATACTTTGCAGTGTACCACAATTTGATAATCTGAACTTTTGGAATGATACCTCTCTTGTCCAGCAATATCACCATTGCAGTAACTACTAAGCAACTAGATTTGGAAGTGAACAAATATATGAAGCTTTTATACATACTGCAGGTACATGATATTACTAAGCCTACTGTCTAGAATCCATTTAAGAGAATCATGGCTAGAATTAGCTTTGTTTAGTCCAACAGCATAGTTTCACTGCATAACTAGAAATATAGGATAATGGGATAAACGGTGGCTACCTTGCATGTTTCTTGTACAGTAGCAGTAGCACTCAAGCATGGTATTCTTGTACTCAATTGGTGGAAGGTGCATAGCAAGAGCAGAGCACTAAGCTACAGAGAGCTTCACAATTGTTAACTACAGAGCAGAGCACTAAGCAGGTTGGCAAGAGTTTCACAATTGCAGGGATAGATAATTAAACTTGGATGTAAGGAATGTTCACAGATTACCAAATAAATCTAGAAATCTATATAGAGTAAATGTTCACAAATCTCAGCCATGCATGTATGTAGCTTACCTTCCAAAACATTCTCTTCATATGCATGTATGTTGTTCTAGATATATCTTCTAAAAGAGAATATGTTTCATGAACTCATAGATATGTTTCTCATTCATGCAGGTACATGAGGCAGGAAGATCCTTGAGCCTCCGAAGAAAATCTCATCCAAAGAAAAGCTCGACCAAGTAGAAGCTCGGACGTGGAGAAGCTCGGAGAAGGAGGAGCTCGGAGAAGGAGAATATAAGAGACGGAGGAGCTCGGAGAAGCTCGGAGAAGGAGAAGATAAGAGAAGGAATGTAATATTGTACTAGCACTAGCACTGTAATATTGTATATTGGAAAAAAGATTATCTGTATATTGTACTAGCTCTGTATAACATTGCAGTTTGTATTCAATGTATGGAATAATAAACAGGAATTTAGTGAATAACCTGTAGCTTTATAGATCATACTTATATCTGAATGCACAAAAAGATTCCAGCCCGCCTCTAGAGAGTAGTTGGATTTCTTTTCTCTTTTGGTAAAAAATGACAGTATTACTGCAACTGTACAATCTAATGATGGTTACCAGATAAAACCATTATAATTAAGCCATGGCTACCAAAAGACAGAGAAGTGAAAAATATACAACTTGCTTGCTTTGATCAGAGTAAGTGAGAGTGGAACATCAAATATTGACAACACTGATCATGGAACATATATATCAGTAAACACATGGAAGTTACAGATTGCACACATGCTCACCTTACTGTCGGTCAGATCGCACCCCTATCCACCTCCTTGATACCTGGATTACCAGCCTCTCGACAAACATCATTGCCAGCACCCTAGACATGAACAAAACTTACATTGGAAGAAGGCCCTGTTGGGAGATAAAAATTGATGGTATCGCAAGAAAGTAAAAACAATATTGTCGTCGCTTTTATCTAGACTAGAAATCCCACCATATATGACTGAATACCTTATGTCCAACAATCAACACACGATCAGTATGCATATCCCTTCAGCTTAGTGGTGATCACCTGCTGTTGGAGCTAGCTCCACCGTCAACAGCTCCACTGGATTGCAGCGGAGCCGACGAGCCCTTCTTCTCCGAATTGATGTTTGAAGCAGTGATCTTTACATGTTGACATGTAGGTGTAAATACTATCTCAATATATTTAATAATGGCAAAGATCCAAGAAAACAGAACAAACATGTTGACATGATAGTAACAATATCAGAAATTGGTAAATTTTGCAGGATATAGCAAGCTGTGCATATAGTTTTGATATAGTGAACTAAGCAATAATAGAATTGCTAAGAAGCAATAAAACAACGGTTTAATTGTTACTAGATGTAATGGGGGTTGAGTATGAACTGTTGACTATCTAAGAATCTGTCCCAAGCATTGCAGCCTCATGAAACTTCAGTTTTTGCTTCCAACTCAGGAGCAGTCCGATGACAAGGAGGCAATCATCTTGAAGTCTGGTTAAAATGACACAGCTTATGATTTGTTTGAGAAATAACTACATGCTCTAATGGTCGATATCTAATTATGTAGTTTAGAAATAACTACATGTCTAATTAAACTCAGACTCTAGGTCCACGCCTCCAACAGTCAAATGCTACCACAACAGCAAGCTGATCACTGAACCCACGCCTCCAACATCCATTGGAACAGTGAATGGATATCCATAACATGTGACACAAGTGCAAATGTAAATGCTGGATCCATCACTACGGATAACAAAAGTATCTTGGTTGCTGATGGATGGAGTGGAAGGGAACCCATCGTCATGTGTTAAAGCGCCAAGATCCTAAAGCACAGTGATAGCATTTCTTATAGTTTCTAGAGTTGGAGGGTCCAAAGTTTCATTCAGAAAGTCTGCTATTTTGCAGTTTGAATCAAGCAGTTTGACCTGCACAATGGAGATTGCATCAACCAACAACTACCACTAAACGAAACATTAGTCTTGCGGCTTAGTGAAACATTTTTCTACAAACATGAAGAAATACCAAGATAGCTCCTTCACTGGACCGGAATCCACACAAAATTTTCCAAGCAAACGCTCTATTAGCACATGCTGAATGTGCTCGGGATTCTTAGCTGCTAAGTTATGAAGCAAAGCAGCCCGTTAATACCTTGTATCCAACTGTGTCACCAACAGGCTCTCCTCTTTCAGCGGAGATACGCTCAGAAACTAGATGCCACATAGAACGGAGCACACAAAAGAATACAAACTGAAAAGCAATAGTCCCTCCAGCCCGAATTAACGGTGCCGAATCAGGTGAGGCGAAGGGATAAGAGTGCAGACTGACCGGCGCACTCATCGTCGCTGCATCGAGCCGGAACTACGCCGCCTTCCGCGTCCTAGTTTGGCGCATGGTCGCCGGCGGCGGCGGCAGCGGCGAGAGCCTCGAGCAGGTCGAAGGTGAGGGAGCCCTTCCTGCACGGCTATTCCCGCGGAAGCCTCGGACAGTTCCAAGGTGCGGAAGCCCTTCCTTCGTTCCTCCTGTCGCAATTCATGTCAGCCTTCGTCGCCTAGCTCCTCCTCCTGGCCACGAGCACCACCGCTGGAGCCGGCAAAGTCACAGCTTTGGGGAAAAAGGGGATCCTTTCATCTTTGATCTCCCTCCCCTAGGGTTCTGGTTGGTGGAGGCCGGAGGATGGAAGGCGGGGAAACGAGGAGGAAGGAACGTGACTGGCGAGGGAGCGGCCGAGCAGGCGACAGCGAGGTGGCCGGAGCGGGCGAGAGCGAGGTGGCCGGAGCGGGCGAGGGCGAGGTCGCTTGAGAGAGAAGACGAGAGAGCTGAGTTGCTTGTCGGAAAAGTTAGAAGGGTCGTTTTGCAAAACTGACCTCGCGGCCGTTAATTCGGGTCGGAGGGAGCACTGAGAAACATTCAGACTCCAAGTGAGCTGATGATGGATTTGATTCCTCCCAAACAAGCCAAAGCTTCAGCATATTCAGTGGTCATGACGTGTATCAGACGACCCCAAGCAGATAAAGTAAAGTTGCCCTTTTCATCACGAATTACAACCTCACTTGCTTCTTCCCTCTGTTTTGGCATCCCATCTCGAAGGTCAATAGTGAGTTTTTGCCTTTGCAATCATCGATCGTCCCCATGGCACCCATTACCTCAAAGGATGTAAAATATCATTGCAAAAATACAGAAGATTGTTTGATGCCACACTTACCATCTCCAAATATTGAATTATTCTGCATATGACAGGTTCGCCACCTAAGAAAAAGCAATTTAGCTCTCATTTCTTCACTGCATTGATCGATGAAGACAAGAACCCAATCTATTCCTGAATAGGAGAAGATATTTTCCGCAGGTAAATTCCACAGTTCTCTCATACAGTTTCGCAAAGCCTTCGCTTTCGTTCATTTTACCATGGCATGATGTGCCGATCCAGTTACATACCACAGATGTGGCAAGTAGGGATCACGTCCATGTGCCTTCTATGTCTATGGACCTGTACCCCAAGACTGTCTGAGGCTAATTTCCATGTAAACACTTTTACTTTCGGTGGAACTTTCACCTTTTAAACTCCACAATCCTCTCTCTCTCTCCATCTAGATTCTTGCTTTTCCTTTGTTTGTAACTCCATACACAATCGGTAAGCACTTATTATTAAGAATAAACCGTTCCTTTTCATGGTGCATGGACGGTAGCATTTCCAACTTGCATGTTTAGTATTAACATTTCCCAAGTATTTACTTGTCGAGTATTACGGTGCACAAGAGTACAGTTCAAAGCTACAAGTGTCATATTGCTTTAGAAGTTGCAGACTGGTAAAATTCCAGTGATACGTTTCATGGTGAGTGGATAACCTTTGCACAAGACAGAAATTGGTTCATCCTAAAATATATGAGTATGTAGCAGGGCAAAAACACTTCCTGAAACCTTTTTTGCCATCTGAGTTGCATTGAAACTTCACCAACCATCTATAAATTGGTCATATTGTTCAAGTATAGGTCAGTTAGGAAGATCAACTATACTGAAATTCACAAGTAAAATAGAGAACTTATTGCGATTGAAGCATTCACTTAACCATAACTATGTCTGTATAAGCACAAAGGGGTAGTAAACAAGTACTGATCCTATGAGATATGGAAGGCTTGCGACATGGAGACTAAACACTAACAGAATTTGGTATGGTCCGGCGAGAAAATAGATATCTCGATTGACGAAATATTGAAATCTGATTTGATGTCCTCGACAACAAAAATTGTAAGGTTATGTCTCAGGAAAGTTCGTTTGCCTATGAAACGCAATATGCTTGCGACCACTCATAATATATTATGCTTTCGTTATCATTTATCAACTCAACTCACCTGCAACGGAGGAGGAAGCGCCACCATCGCCATTTTCCTCGACGCTGCCGCATATCTGCAGAACCTAGTAGCAGTAACAACAGGAGAAACAGCGATTGGCGGCGCGCTTCTAGGAAAAGGTGCCACACTGCACCCATCCCGCGGATCAAACAATGTCCTCCGCCTCCAAATCACAGAGCTTGTCTATATTTGCGCTGGTAAACTTTCAAGTTTCAAAAAATAAATCTTGCAAAAATGGTGGCTGGCTACTCACCTTTCGGTTGCATGCATTCCAGAAATAGACACAATTCCCCAATCCAATTGCAAGAACATTATGTGAAGACCAGTCCACGAGGTTGAGGTAGAAATCATCCTGCAACACATCTAGCACCTAGAACAACAACGACAAAACTCCATTACAATTTTCAATATATTATCTAAAATTAAAAAACTGAGCATGTGTGCATGACAGTAATTCAAGAGACTCTTGAAATAGAGCAGCCTCGTGCCCAGAGAATCACCAGACGGTGAATGAAGAAATGGAAGAACCCTAATGCTTCATTTGGATGTTTGTATCGGGAGGCTTGGTATTATATTGGCTTGAATGTCAATATCCCAAGCTATTGATATTGAGATTGGATACCAATATTTCTGTTCGGATGTTTTGTTATTTGAATGCAGACCAGATATTGAGGTTGAATGCGAAAGCTTGTTTGGATGGTCAGAGTGATGAATTGCAGTTGTATGAGAGTGTGGCCATATACTGTTTTCATAATATTTTCTATATAACATTTGAATATATTTCAAAGATTATACACTAAAAGGACAAGAAGTAACTCAATATTACAATATTCCTCAATTTTCTACCGGCTGAAGAATGCAAACATATGAATCAATATTCCTCAATACTACACAAAATTCTAGCTGTCATATAAGGACAAGAAGTAACTCAATATTACAATATTCCACAATTTTCTATCGGCTGAAGAATGCAAACATATGAATCAATATTCCTCAATACTACACAAAATTGCAGCTGTCATATATGTGCTCTGTTCCACAATCAACCTACAGTTGCATTAAGTCCACCTCAAGAGATGCATCGGAGCCACCTTCTTTTGACAGGGGGGTTTACCGGGTATGCTTCTTATGGCTTGAGCCTACCCTCCATTTTTAAGAAAAAAATGGCAAATATACATGCTAGAGTTGTTCCACCATGAATTGAAGCTATTTCTGTAGGTTCGTTCGACAGTATGAAGAAAGGGAAGTAAATAAATTGTTTCTTTGGACCCTTACTTCCCAAATAGGCAATATGGTGCTTTAGGACCGACCAGATAATGGCCCAAAAAGATATGGAGAGATATAGAATAGATTAGATCGCTATTTTTGGGAGGCCGGTCCTGCGCGCACGCACGATGGCACTGCTGAACTGATAGCGTTCTTGTTCCTGCTAAGCTGCTAAGAATTGCCGGAAGACATATCCACGCAGACAGCACGGTGATCAGGTCCTCATGGGGACCTTCAACTGTAAACTGAATAGAGTTAACCACGAGCAGCTAGCACAACAACTAATTAGAGTACTCCTTCAAACTATGCCTATCATATCCCTAGTTAACCAGAGCACTCCAAATTCCAACCGAGTAGGGAATTCCCGTTCTGTCAGCTAAGGCATATCCAAAAGCTGATGCGAGCATGTTGGGCAAAAAGGCATCCAACGGATTTTGATCTAATAATCGTATGCATTGATCTGAAATGCACAAGATCATATCAGTTTGTTGGTCAATCTAGCTTATCGATTTGTAATTTGAGCCTACCCTACATTTTCAGTCTAGAATGGCCACAGAATCTAAAGGACATATCAAGGATATAGGGGACATATATGACATACCTGGGCTTCAACATCATACCTTCAGTTCACTCGAGCAGGCAACAATCAGCAGAAGGTTGGGGAGGACGCCGACAGCAGAAGCTCAGGCAGTCAACCATCATCAGCAGCAGGGGGTTGGGGATCCGGTCGGGGAGAAACTGCTAGAAGTAGGGGATCCGGTGGCACGCGGAGTACTCCTGGAGGTCGACAAACCGTATGGGAGCGGCAACACCGGCATTGGGCGCAATTTCAGTGGGGTCGGCCTCTGCTGAGCACCATGACAAGGACGATGGGACATACATGTAGAGAGGAGAGGGCGGCGATCCCGGAAGAGAGTTGAGGGAGGCTAGGATCACCGTGCCTGCGCCGGACAGTGGGTGGTCACCATCTCGTTACCCTCGCCTCCGCAAAGTTCAGGGCGCCCCATACCTGCAGAGTATAGGCAGATAAGTGCCGCAGCGGGGAAGAAGATCCTGGGGAGGGAGGCGGCAGTGTGGCAACACCATGCCTAGCCGTAGAGGAAGAGAGCGGGAGGGCGACGTGGTATACATGCGCCGCTGCGTTCCTGTTCGGTTGCGAGAGGAAGAGAGTAAATCAACCGCCGTTCCTGGGCAGCGCGATGGGGGAGAACGTGGAACCAGTATGGACGGGACGAGGGCAGCCATCGAGAGCTCTACGGTGGCACTACCCATGATTTTTTTCAACTTGAGGAACAAATTCTGAGCGACGTACCCCATCATGTCCTCTTTGCCTCTAAGATTGTGAAACATATCTTTATATGGTGTGCATTAGGTATTACTAGCAAAAGTGTCCGTGCACTGTACCGGGAGAAAAAAAATCTGCCGTATACCTTATTTGCTAAGCACAGCTGCACCACAAGTGACAATGGCCCGGTCTCCTAATTTGATAAGTGTGTGATCGCCGTTCTAGCGAGACTGCACTACGAGTAGCTACTCTATGTAACCCTAATAGCCGTCTCTCCAATAATCTTTTGATATCCATGGTTGTCACCACGTGGTCGCTAAAGGGGTGGCAAAGAAGCAAACCACAATGCAGGAAAGTATAGCCTGAATTATCAATTCTCTCATTAGATCGAATATGTTTTTATATCCCTATATATGGATAATTAGATGATATTGAAATTTTAATATTCTACTTTGAAAAAGATAATCAAAATTCAAGAACAAAATTGGAGAAAAGAAAGAGACATGGAGCTTACAGAAAAGTGTCGTGCAAGCTAGCACCTCACGTGATTGCAAAAGAAGTGTCTACGGAGATCCACAAGCCTCTTTGCATAAGTTCCTGAAGTGAGACGATATATAAGGTTTAACAAGATGATATGCATGTGCACAAAAGTAAATAAGCAATGATTGTAGATTCTACATTTCGATTGTAAATTGTGTTAGATTTATATGGGCTGCGGCCCATATAGCAGCCCATCTAGTCTAATAAATCCTGAAATCTCAAGGTCCATCTAATATGGCAGCTTGGAAGCTCAGTGGGAGACAAAGTTTAGTCCCACATTGCTAGTTGGAGAGAGTTTGACTAGCTTATAAGGTGAGCTGTTTCACTCCCACTACGTGAGTGAGAAGAGAAAGAGTCCACGCGCACTCCTCCTCCTCCTCCGCCGCCGCCTCGCCTCCCGCACGCGCATCGCGTCGCGTCGCGTTTCGTGAATCGAGTTCAAGTTAGAAACTCGTTTTGTGGAAGACTAAATTTTTTCTTGGTGCACCAGTTGTTGGGTACGTGTCAACATTTGTGTGCATGTTTGACGCGTGTCCTTGTCTTCCACCGCGTGGCGGCTCGGTCGGCTCACCTCACAGGCTATAGAATGAGAGACAGACAGATCTAGACGGATCCGATTCTTTTCTCAGTCTCTCTCACTGTGTGTTCCTTTTGTTGTTCTGCTCTCTAGGCTTCCCCATCCCGGCGGTTGCGTG
The DNA here is from genome assembly GCA_910589775.1 of Avena eriantha. Taxonomy (NCBI): domain Eukaryota; kingdom Viridiplantae; phylum Streptophyta; class Magnoliopsida; order Poales; family Poaceae; genus Avena; species Avena eriantha. Next base: position 446,419,442 of record OU342744.1, read on the forward strand.
TACTGCTGTCCGGGAGAGCAGGCCTCCGAAACCCCGTCTGTTGAGATCCTGCACCGGGAGAGGGGCGATAAGGTTTTTGGGGAGCGTCTCGGCGCGACTGCTCGCCTCTGTTCGTGCGTCCTTCTTCAGCAACCGACAACCTCATCAGCACCATGGGTGACAACAACAATGACCAAGGTGTTGCTGCAGTGACGACCTTTCCGGTCAACCTGTACGTGCTATTCTTTTCTTTGTATGTACTAGTTCTTGCTAGATTTTCAGATCTACTAGATGTGGTTGTTTGACTGCATGTGTTTAGATCTGCTAGTGCTTACATAATGTTGATTTCGGTAATTAATCTCATAGGGAAATTGCCTAATACTCCAACAATCCAAAAACCTTATTTATTTAGGCAATTTTCGTCATGTCTTTGTTGCTTCGCTGAAACCGAGCCCTTTTACGGGTGCTAATTTTAAGATATGGAAAGGGAAAACCCTCTTGTGGCTCACTGCTATGGGCATTGAAAAAGTTGCAGATGGCACTCCCAGAGGTCCGCTTACTCTCGAGGAAGAGAGAGCGTTCAGGGAGGCCACTGTACTTTTTGTTGGCTCTGTACTCAGTGTGCTTGGAGATAAGTTGGTTGATGCATATTTACATATTTGTGATGCCAAGGAACTGTGGGATGCGTTGTACGCTAAGTTCGGTGCTGCCGATGCCGGTGGTGAACTATATGCTATGGAGGAGTTCAATGACTACAAGATGGTTGAAAACCGACCGGTAGTAGAACAGGCTCATGAGCTACAGATCATGGCAAACGAACTCGAACTCCTCAAGTGTGTGCTTCCGGACAAGTTTGTCGCGAGATGCATTGTCGCTAAGCTTCCCCCTTCATGTCGGAACTTTGCCACTTATCTGAAACATCAGAGGCATGAGCTCTCTATTGAGTACCTAATTGGTTCTCTGGATGTTGAAAAGAAGGCGAGGGCAAAAGACAAACACACTAGTGGAACCGAGGGACATCCTGCTGCTAATATGGTGCAGAAAAATGCCCACAAGTCCAAGGGAAATAACAAAGTATGCCAGACTACCAACTTCAAGAAGAAGAAGGGGCAGAACAAGAAAAAGAAAGAACATTGTTGGGTGTGTGGCGAGATTGGCCATTGGGCTCATCGTTGTCCACAGAAGAAAGGCAAGAAGGGTCAAACTGGACAGAGTTCTAAATCTATCAACATGGTCATTGGCAATACTGATGCAGGAACTTCAGGTTCTGGGTACGGTAATTTATTACCTACTATTTTTTCAGTATTTCAACCCACAGAATGGTGGGTTGATACGGGTGCCAATGTTCATGTGTGTGCTGACATTTCCATGTTCACCTCCTATCAGGCTCGAGATTCCTCAGTCATGATGGGGAATGGGTTACATGCTACTGTTCTTGATGCTGGCACGGTAGATCTGAAGTTTATTTCGGGCAAGATTGTGCAATTGAAGAACATGCAGCATGTCCCTTCTATCAAGAAGAATCTCGTTAGTGGATCCCGTCTTCTGAAAGATAGGTTTAAGTTGGTATTTGAGTCCAATAAAGTTGTACTATCTAAGTATGGAACCTTTGTTGGAAAAGGCTAAGAATGCGGAGGCATGTTCCATTTTTCATTGGTAGATTTTTTTGATGATGTAGTGAACCATGTTTGCACTACTAGTAATGAAACTAATGTTTGGCATTCACGACTTTGTCATATTAATTTCGGTTGTATGTTGCGGCTTGCTGGTATGAGTTTAATTCTGAAATTTACTATTGTCAAAGGCTCTAAGTGCCATGCTTGTGTGCAAGCAAAGCAGCCTCGCAAGCCTCATAAGCCTGCAGAGGAAAGAAACTTGGCACCTCTTGAGCTCATACATTCAGATCTATGTGAGATGAATGGTGTGTTGACAATTAGTGGAAAGAAATATTTCATGACTTTGATTGATGATTCTACTAGGTATTGTTATGTATATCTCTTAAAAACTAAAGACGAGGCTTTAGATTTCTTTAAACTCTATAAAGCAGAAGTTGAAAATCAACTTGAGTGAAAGATCAAAAGAATTCGATCCGATCGTGGTGGAGAGTACTTTTCTAATGAGTTCAATTTATTCTGTTCGGAATATGGTATTATACATGAAATGACGCCTCCCAATTCCCCTCAATCCAATGGGATTGCTGAGAGGAAAAATCGGACTCTAACATATTTGGTTAACGCCATGTTAGACACTGCCGGTTTATCCAAGGAATGGTGGGGGAGGCTATATTGACTCCGTGTCATGTCCTAAACCATGTTCCAACTAAGAATAAAGAGATTACTCCATTTGAAGAATGGGAAAAGAAAAGGTTGACACTCTCCTACTTACGAACTTGGGTTGTTTGGCAAAGGTCAACGTGCCAATCAACAAGAAGTGTAAGCTTGGACCGAAAATTGTGGATTGTGTCTTTCTTGGCTATGCTTCTCATAGCATTGCTTACATATTTCTTGTGGTGAAATCTGAAATGGACGACATGAGTGTCGGTACCATTTTTGAATCAAGAGATGCTACATTCTTTGAGGATATATTTCCTATGAGAGATATGCCTAGCATATCTAATAAGGATATGATCCAATTTCTGAACCTAAAACTCCCATAGAGACTGATGAACAATCAGATGATGTGAGTTTAGATTCGGATGAGGATGACAATGAAGCTCCCACAAGGAGCAAGAGACAAAGGATCACAAGATCTTTTGGTAATGATTTCATTGTGTACCTGGTGGATGACACTCCCACTACCATTTCAGAAGCTTTTGCATCTCCAGATGCAGACTACTAGAAGGAAGCAGTTCAAAGCGAGATGGATTCCATCTTGGCTAATGAAACATGGGAGATATCTAAACGTTCGTATGGGTGTAAACCTGTAGGATATAAATGGGTATTTAAAAAGAAGCTTAGGGATGATGGTACTATTGAAAAGTACAAAGCTCGGCTTGTGGCTAAAGGGTATACCCAAAAGGAAGGCGAAGATTTATTTGATACTTACTCACCTGTGGCTAGATTGACCACAATTAGAGTACTGTTGTCACTAGCTGCCTCACACGGTCTTCTCGTTCATCAAATGGATGTTAAGACGGCTTTCCTAAATGGAGAGTTGGATGAGGAAATTTACATGGAACAGCCTGATGGTTTTCTACTAGAAGGTGAAGAGAGAAAGGTGTGTAAATTGAAGAAATCTTTGTATGGCCTCAAACAAGCTCCCAAGCAATGGCATGAGAAGTTTGAAATAACTTTGACATCTATGGGCTTTGTTGTAAATGAAGCCGACAAATGTGTGTACTACCGCCATGGTGGGGGTGAGGGAGTTGTCTTATGTCTGTATATTGATGACATATTAATTTTTGGGACAAGTCTCAAATTAATTAATGAGGTCAAAACCTTCTTGTCTCAATGTTTTGAGATGAAGGATCTTGGAGAAGCTGATGTTATCCTAAACATCAAGCTACTAAGAGATGAGAATAATGGGATTACACTTGTGCAATCACATTATGTAGAGAAGGTGTTGAGCAGATTTGGATATGATGATTGCAAATCTTCTCCCACACCTTATGATCCTAGTATTTTGCTTCGAAAGAATCAAAAGGCGGCTAGAGATCAATTGAGATACTCTCAGATAATTGGCTCAACAAGGTCAACTATGGAAGCAGAACTCACAGCATTAGATACTGCGACTGTCGAAGCAGGATGGCTTCATGAACTCTTAATAGATTTGCCTATGGTTGAAAAACCAATACCGACAATCCTTATGAACTGTGACAACCAAACTGTGATTGTCAAAGTGAACAGTTCTAAGGACAATATGAAGAGTTCAAGACATGTCAAGAGAAGACTGAAGTCTGTCAGAAAGCTGAGAAACTCCAGAGTTATAGCATTGGATTATGTCCAAATAGCTAAGAATCTGGCAGATCCTTTTACGAAAGGACTATCAAGAAACTTGATAGAAAATGCATCGAGGGAGATGGGTTTGAGACCCACGTGAGTTGTCAAGGGGGTAACCCAACCTATGTGATCGGAGTTGAGAGAAACTTTTACACTCCCACTCCACTGCAGATGCAATTCTCTCATAGTATACTGTAAGAAAGGTTGATTATATCTTAATGTGTTCTGTCTGTCTCCTTGGGAGCAAAGACGCTATCCTACATAGCGATCTTGAAAGAACGCACTTATATGAACTACACTGTTGGTCACGGTGTATGAGATTTGGGTGAATCTCTAGGAAGCTCATTAAAGGCCGAGGAGTGTGACTTATAAGCTCCACGCGAGGGGTAGCCTATGGCAGCCAAGTACCAGTAACAACATTGAGTGAAACTTGTTGTGCAAGACTGGCAATTTAAGGCATAAGCCATTGTTCAGTTGTAGTAAGCGTATCTCTTTGTCTAGGTGGAAGTTTAACTTAACAGTCTCCACTGAACTGTAGGTATATTAAAAAGTGATTAGAACTGATGTGCCATATAATGTGCCTCTGAGATCTAGTGGGGGATTGTTAGATTAATATGGGCTGCGGCCCATGTAGGTAGCCCATCTAGTCTAATAAATCCTAAAATCTCAAGGCCCATCTACTATGGCAGCTTGGGAGCTCTGTGGGAGACAAAGTTTAGTCCCACATTGCTAGTTGGGAGAGAGTTGGACCAGCTTATAAGGTGAGTTGTTTCACTTCCACTAAGTGAGTGAGAAGAGAAGGAGTCCACACGCACTCCTCCTCCTCCGCCGCCTGTCTCGCCTCGTCCGAACGCGCGTCGCGTTTCGTGAATCGAGTTCGAGTTAGAAACTCGTTTTGTGAAAGATTAAATTTTTGCTTGGTGCACCAGCTGTTGGGTACGTGTCAACATTCGTGTGTATGTTTGACGCGTATCCTTGTCTTCCACCGCGTGGCGACTCGAACGGCTCACCTCCCAGGCTATAGAATAAGAGACAGACAGATCTAGATGGATCCGGTTCTTTTCTTAGTCTCTCTCGCTGTGTGTTCCTTTTGCTGGGCTACTCTCTAGGCTTCCCCATCCCGACGGCTGCGTGCACTGCTGTCCGGGAGAGCAGGCCTCCGAAACCCCGTCCATTGAGATCTTGCACCGGGAGACGGGCGATAAGGTTTTTGGGGAGCGTCTCGGCGCAACTCCTCGCCTCTGTTCGTACGTTCTTCTTCAGCAACCGACGACCTCATCAGCGCAATGGGCGACAACAACAATGACCAAGTTGCTGTTGCGGTGACAACCTTTCCGGTCAACCTGTACGTGCTATTCTTTTCGTTGTATGCACTAGTTCTTGCTAGATTTTCAGAACTACTAGATGTGGTTATTTGGCTGTATGTTTTTAGATCTGCTAGTGCTTACATAATGTTGATTTCGGTAATTAATCTCATGGAGAAATTGCCTAATACTCCAACAAATTGTGCATGCACTCATACTCAAAGAATTCTGGCGAGCAATTTTTGAATAAAGTTAGCGCGCACCATGCTAGGTATATCAAGTGTATAGTAACACGGTATCATGTCAAAAAATTGCTATTGAGAGAAAGGGAAATATATAAAGATTGATTGAGTTTGCCAATTCAAGTCTTTTTCCTCTGTTTAATTTTGAGCATGTGAAGATTTACGTAAACAATTATTTATCGAACTAAAACACTGTAAAAACAGATGTTCGAGCTACTACTACTTCATATGATACTGAAAAATTGTTGTTTTCCCATGAAGTCTCAGTAATTTGAATTTATTAAAGTAGTCATCACAAGGATGTATTGCCAAAAACAGAACTAAGAACAATTAACACAAATAGTCAAAAGTAATATATATCCCGTTTATTCTTGGACACGAACATAAGGTTATTGTTACCATGGACTAATGTCCCTTATATGACTAACTCCAGCTAGATGGTTACTTCTTCCACTAAAATAAACACTCAGCATAAGGCAAGCCACGGGGACTGAATTAACATAATCACTGATAAACTTGTAAACTGATAGCAACCTAGCTTTGATACCGGACTGAATACATGATTGTGAGGACACCAGGAGTAGGTTACCACTAAAAAAGTTAGAAATACATACATAAAAATTTGCTATTGAAAGAACAAAACATGGATAATAACATTTGCATTGCTGGACTCCGTTCTGTGTTGCCAGGTGATGCCGTTCACGTCGTGTCCCGCGTCGCTTAGTCCTCTTGATGTTTTGCCCAACAATACAGAGGCCATTAAATTAATTGATCATTCTTATAAACAGAGGAAGAGTAGAATCAAACACTGGCTAACACGTACATAGATCAAATCTGGTTTGTAAAATTACTTTGCCTGCATGGCGGAGAGGCACCAGATGCCAAATTAACATCGCGGAGCTGCCCTCGGCCGGTGCTCGCCACCGGCTCCTCGGGCCTGAGATTCTCGTAACTTCACCTCGTGGGGCTATCTGCACGTTTGCTTTTTTTTAAATCGATCTGGAGTTCTTCTCACCGTGCGACAGCTAGAGTTCTGCTCTGTGTGCCCGTCCAGGCCGCCGACGGTCTGAATCCACAAGTTGGCATATCCTGACCACGCGCACGACTCGCAAGGTGAAAGCGAACAACGCACCTTTTATGGCTTCTAGGGGTGCTCGGTGCACTGCAGTAGTCATGGCTGATTTGTCCATGGCCATGCCTACCGAGACGACAAGGAGCCGGCGGTGGCTTCGAACAAATCGAGGCGTCTCACCGTGTAGTACACATGTTTGAGTAGGACCTAATTTGAGTAGGACTCATCGTTCTCCATGTCTTACATGGCCGAGTTGTACACATGTTTAAGTCGGATATGTTGGCCATTTTTTTACTTAGTGGTGACAGTTGTGGGTAATAAGTGATTTTGTGGGAGGGTAAAAAATCCAAAAACGTGTTGGACTGCAATAAACACTTCGTCCTTTATTATAAGGTATAGATATAGATATAGATATAGATATAGATAGATAGATAGGTATAGATATGATACATGCTCGTGCGATGCAACGAGAGAGAAAATTTTATGCCACAAACGCACAAAGTAAGTTTACATTTATTTGATAATTCTATGCCAATTTCCAACTCACAATAAGAAAACAACTTTCAACAATTTTGAGAAACATTACCAAGAGCATAATTTAGAAATACCTCATCTCTTGAGAGCAGAAGAGTAACTTTAATAAGCTGAACCAATCTCACTTTGTAGCACGGCAGCAAGCTTATGATCAATCTAATAGACGGTCTTTTTCTTCCTCGGCCCAAACAACTGTATGGCGCTTGTGTTTGCACCGCATCTCGGAAGTCATATATGACATTACATGAAGTACAAAGTGGTCAAGTAACAATACCTTTTTTCTTAGTGGTCTGTTGTACACAACACTGATTTTAATCCGGCAACACTCACATTCAAATGAGCTTCCTTGATTGTTTCGTAGAGTTTGTTTGCTTCATTAGTTCCATAGAGTTTGTTTGCTTCATTAGTTCCATAAAAGACAACATTGATCTCTTTTTAATTACCTTGGAAGAATCCCCATGCCAGAACCTCCACTCCAGCGACAACAATAGCCGTGGTCTGGTCATCATATCAAAAGCAGTATACAGTCTGTTTTAAAACGTTAACAGAGAAAGATTGATGTATAAAGCACACATCTCTTTGACTGCTAGCAGATTGGCAGAGTTGATTTTGCACATGTAGTAAACTTAGGACATCGATCTTGATCCAGCGTCGCTGAACCAGATGCGAGGTGATAGCCTGAGTCAGCAGGTCCTCCTGGATTTCAAAAGCAGTCGCCCTTGGCAGGGACTTCAGGCCATGTACTACGAACAGTTCAATGTTCTAGCTCACGGTCGTGGATGACCTGGGCTCAGGGGCCAGACTGAGTCGGAAGTATGCCGTGGAGCGGAAGGCCGGGGAAACGACCGGACAGCGTAGTGCGGGGAGGTGTACAAGCGCGATCTTGCAACCTCCGCTGCTACTTGGTCAAGTCGAGGTAGGTCATCCACGACTGGTTAGGTGGCGGGGAGCCGTGTAGGAGGGCGATCTCGCTGTCATCCGCTGCTGCTTGGTCATGGCAGGTCACCAGGGGCGCTTTCTTGGCCGATAGGTGGCGGAGAGCCGTGAACGGCATGGTGGGAAGATGGCGGCGGCAAATCCACAGGTGGAGTCGGCCAGATCGGGAGGTGTCAAAGACCGGGGCTCGACTGCGGCAGAGTCCGGAGCACGTGCGCGGGGGGGTCCGCGGCAGCTGGTTCCGTTCCTTCCGTCGTAGGAGAGAAACAGCGCTGCTCTCCTGAGATCGAGGGTGGCGGCCGGATTGAAAGGAGCACATCGTGTTCTGTCGACGTGGCGTCCCGTTAAAACCACTATTAAAAAATCGCTGTGTTTTATGCATTACATTATCATGACCGCATGCTTATGTCATCATGCCACATTGCATTTGAGCATCGTCATCATTATGCTATGGTTTTGTCTAAAACTAGTTTTGAAAGTCTGGTCTTATTTTCTAAACGCCCCGTTTTTATTTTAAATTAAAACCCGGATCTCCGGAATATTTTGTTTAGTATAAAAACGATTTACAAAAGCCCGTTTTAAATAATAAAATATTTAAGTTGTTTTTAGGAGGCAGCCCGCCAGGCCCGAAAGCCCGGCTGGCCACCTCCAAAACCCTATTCCTAGCCTAAACCCTAACCCCACCAACTCCCTCCACCAGTCGCCACACCCCTCTCCCTACCCTACCGCCGCTGCACACAGCTAGCAGCAGCACACACGCACACGCACACCACACAGCGCGCACCAGCCCCAGCCAGCCCACACATGCCACCCTGGTCCCACCACCCTGGCCCGCCTCTTTTTCCCCCACCAACCAATCCCGATCGCCCCAGCCTACCCCGCGTCGATCCCCACGTGCCCCGACGCACACCCCGCTCCCTCGTTTCCGCGTGGATCCCACCCCCACCACGACGTCGCGTGACGCGACCTCCCACCCCGCGTCGCCATTGTCCTCCCCACCTACCCCGCTCCCACGAGCGCCGCGCGTCCCGGCCCTCCTCTGCTGCCTCCTCGTCCCGGGCCCTCATCGCCTCGGCCATGGCGCGCCGCGGCTTCCTCTCGAACCGCCGCCAGCGTCTCCGGCGCCTGCGACCCCGCTCGACGCCACGGATCGACCGCCGTCGCCCCGAGCGCGCCGCCCCGAAGCCCTGGCCCGCATCGCCCTGGCGCTGCCATGAACCTCTCCTCAACCTGATCTGCGTCACCCTGACCCCAGGTCTCCGTCGAGCACCGCCGCCGATCCCCGCAAGCTCCTCGCCGCCGAGCTCCTCGTCGCCCGGTCGCGGAACCACGCCCTCCTGGCCTCCCTCCGCCGGATCCCGGTCCCCTTGCACCGTCCCCAACTTCCGGACCTCGCCGCTGCTTCACGCGTCCAGCCGCGTGACCCGATGCGATGCCCTGCCGTGGTGCTAGCCCCGACGCCCTCCTCCCGGCCTGCTTCGCAGACCTCCCCATCCACGCCCTCTTGCCGCAGCCGACGCTGGTGCAGCACCCGACGCGGTTGTGGCTGTCTCCCGAGCTTGCCGGAGCCGCACCGCCTCTGCTTCCACCATCGCGGCGATGCCTCCTCGCCCTCTGCCTCCGCTTGCCTTGCCAGTCCCTCGACGACTGCCTCTGCATGCTTTGCTTATGCAGGTGTACGTCTAGTAGAAGATGCCAGTGAGGCTTTGCCCCTTCGGCCACACATCAAGATCTCTGTCACGCCATGTGTGTTTCGCGGCGTTGATCATTGTTTCCTTCTCACACCAAGGATCGGTGTTGCCAAGTCAGGACCCGAGGACCCGCGTATCTCCAAGTTCCCCTCCGACAAGATCTACCGCACGGACGCCATGACCTTCTTCACGGACCCGATGCCCGAGGACCCGGAACGCCAAGATCGTCTCTCAGACGCCAAGTCCTTCGGCCCGGGAAATCCGACGACCCGACCAAGATCCGAAGACCAGACCCTGGCGCGCCAAGTTCTTCGACCCCGAGGACCAATCCATCGGATGCGACAAGACCTCCTTCTCGGAACCACCACGTACTTCCTCTCGGACGCCAAGGCCCGAACCTGAAGACCGCCAAGATCGCCACCGGAACAACAAGTACTTCACCCCGAATGCCAAGACCGACACGATATGCGGACCCGACAAGATCTTAGCGACGACAAGATCGACACCGACCAGGGCGAATCCGATGCGCTCCCGACGCCAAACCAAGTCCTTCTTCCCGGAACGCCAAGCTCTCCTTCCGTTGTCCGAGACAGATCCCGTCGAACCGTCCCCCCTATCGAACCCCGACCCCCGGAACCCAAGATCTTCCGAACCCAGATGTGTGAACCTTTTCCCAAGCCCATATTTTATAAATGCTATATATAAAACTGTCGCATGTTAAATTGTTCATGCATGCATACCTGTCTGTGGTTTGGGGGCATTATGCCGATTCACCTCATAATTAAATATGGAGTGTTTATGCGGGATATCTTTGTCTTATTCCGAACTCCATTTAAATTGGGGTAGCGAACGGATGCCGTGTTTTGTCTTGTTAATACAACATTTAATTGGCGGGGTAGATAAATAACTTGAACCATATAATTAATTGTCGGGACCCCGGTTCCGCTTAATTTTGACTAGTTGCACCGCATCTGTGCCATGCCATGCATCATATCATAAGCATGCTGGATCTTCTGTCGTAGTATTAAATATTGCATCCGGTGTTTCTTCTAGTGTTTGCTTCTTCGCGGATTAGGTCGATGAGTTGATGCGAGTATTGCCAAGTTCTCCGGATATGATTCTTCGGTAGTGTTTCCCAGGTGAGCATCTCTCCCCCTTCTACCTATTTTGCATTTATAGTCTTTATTTCCTCCTGTTGATCTATTGCTATTCATGTCGGATGCTTTAGTTTCCGTACACCAGTTATATCCCGTGCAGCCTCTATATTGCCTTGGACACGTCCTATTACCTGTGTTTGGTAGATAGCTGGCCTTGCGAGTCGTAGTTGCGTGCTCATGTGCGATCTCGTGTTGTCAAGTAACACAGTTGTTGGAATGCTGGCAGATGTTTATGGTGGAGATGATCATGACTTTAAATACAACTATTAAAAAGCTAGATATAACTAATGCAGAGGCATCGGTGGGCAATAGATGTTATTTGGTTCTTCCATGCTCACTTGTGTCCCGTAGGACCCTGAGTACTTTATACCTGTTCCTTGGCTATTCGCACTATCCACATTCGGGAGGCCTTATGGACCCCCTTGAGCCAGAGCTTGATTCATTTCTATTTCTTAGGGCCACAAACTAGTTTGAGGCTTTATTACTATCCTGTACTTATGCCATGCTTTACTGCTTTATTTACGATTGTGCGTGGAGCACCTGTACTGTTTAGGATCGTGACACGTTTTCGCTGTATCGACAAGCCTAGTCACACTTTCGGGTTCTCAGTCGTTTACCGCCGTCCACACAAACCTTGGGTCCGTCTCGGAGCCGGCCAACTTCGTTGCGGGTAGCTTAATGGGGTGGCCCCCTGAAATATTTTATGAATCCGGTGATTGCTTTGTCGTGAAAGCCTCGTTGGGTTTTGAGTTGGTTTTTCCGAGGTTGATCGTGTGTGTGTTGCTATTTGTGCACCCATGCAGGGTAAATCTTTCTGAAAGCCGTGTCCGCGGTTATGGACGACTTGGAGCACAGTATCTCGATCATAGACAAGCATAACTAAAGTAGTGCTATGAATTTGACTTAATATGTGACTAGTAATTAGATTCAAATACAACGGAATGGATATTAAAAATGCCAACAACTGGTGGAGCTGGGGTTCCTTGTGTCTTGTTATACCTGCCTAGTAAGTATTGCAACTCCAATGGAATGTGATAAAAGTGCCAACAACTGTTGGGTTTTGGGATTCCTCGGGACAATTATATCTGACTAATAAATGTTCCAACTAAAACAGAATGTTAAGTAAAACTGCCCACTACTTATGCCATCAGGATGACTCATGCTATATATTTGACTAGTAAGTGCTTTAACTATAATGGAATGAATAAAACTGCCAACTGAGTGAGTTCCTCGGTTTGACTTCCTCGTTTGGTCTCGAGGGGGAATACCAGGATGGGTATGATTGGTGTTAGTATCAGGTGGTTCCGAATAGGTCTTTCTTATCTCTTTCTAATAGCCGACAGTTGTACTGAGTCTCTATAGGTTGTTTAGTGCTGTTGCGCTGTCGCTTCAGTCCACCATACCTATGTAGGCGAGAGCCGCCGAATTCTAGCCTCGCCGTGTACTGGCCTCAGTACTGATGCTTCTCTTTTTTCTTTGCCCTTTGTCGGCACCCCTTTTGTTTTAGCAGGTTTGAGATCGACGTCGTTAGCAGGGTTACCCTTCCGGCTTGGCCTGGGCAGGGTTATGGACGCCATTGGTTATTCTTCAGGGCTCTTAGCCCAATTTGCTTCTTGTCCGTACTCGGACGTTGTATCGATTTCAAGGTGACTTGGATCTTTGTATTGTATATCGGTATTCTTGACTCGTTGACTCACTGTTGTATATATATATCTGTTCTGTGGGTCCCATCGAGGACTGTTGTGTAATGGTATTACTTCGTTTTCCACCCGCACGAAAGTGCCTGGTGGGCGTCCTTGAATCGTTTCTATGCGGGTTTGGCGGAAAGGGCTAAAACTTGCATAGGGCCGATTCGAGGGTGTTACAGAGTGGTATCAGAGCTCAGCAGTTACGATACCCCACAAGTCCAGCCTGTAGGATAACCTAGCTAACGGCCGAAGTAGAGTGTCAAAACTATTTTGTAAAAATCGGTTGGATAGATCTGACTAGGTCTGTTTTTACTCCTTACCCCTCTGCTATTCTCCTCTTATCTTTGCGTGTTTTAAATCTTCTCTCTTATCCTTTCTTCGAGTCCAGGATTTCTCGTGGTTGGGTTCCGTCGTACCTTCAGGGTTTCGCTTCCTCCTTTGGTAACGGTGTTCCTACCTCCGGACTTCATGCTATCTGAGTGATCCTTTATCTGTGGTACCATTCTTTGTTCCATGTTTGTGCCGTCCGGTGTTTTCTGACGCGACGACATCATCTATGTCAGATCCGATGAAGACCCTGCATCACTCCTTTGTTTCTGAATATCATTTGTGACGATCTTCAGTCTAAATTCCGAGAGTTGGTTGCACAATTATTTTGTTCATGTACAGAGTAATGCTTCGAGTGCGGGATGGAGTAGCTACCATACCACTACTCTTATCATTCGCTTTTGTACGTTGAATGGTGGATCAATGCGATTTTACTCCTTTCATGGAAGCTAGAGGTGGCTTTATTTCTTGATACCTTTACCTTCGTCCTTTGTTTCCCGGAGAGTTCTCTCGACGATCACGGACAACAACCTCTTGTTAGTGGTGTCGCGAGCATCTACACGAAGCGAGAAGATTCAGATCGCCGACCTTCTTCCGGTACCACGAGGCGGATCTCGAGGGCGAGATCCATTGTTAGTGGTGTCGAATTGTGGCATCCTGCTAAAAACCACTACTAGAAAATCACTGTGTTTTGTGCATTGCATCATCATGACCGCATGCTCATGTCATCATGCCACATTGCATTTGAGCATCGTCATCATCATGCATGGTTTTGTCTAAAACTAGTTTCGAAAAGTCTAGTCTTATTTTCTAAACGTCCCGTTTTTATTTCAAATTAAAACCCGGATCTCCTGAATATTTTGTTTAGTCTAAAAACGGTTTACAAAAGCCCCGTTTTAAATAATAAAATATTTAAGTTGTTTGTAGGAGGCAGCCCGCCAGACCCAAAAGCCTGGTCGACCACCTCCAAAACCCTATTCCTAGCCTAAACCCTAACCCCACCTACTCCCTCCACCAGCCACCACACCCCTCTCCCTACCCTACCGCAGCTGCACACAGCTAGCAGCAGCACACACGCACACACACACTAGCACACACACCACACAGTGCGCGCCAGCCCCAGCCAGCCCACACCTGCCACCCTGGCCCCACCACCCTGGCCCGCCTCTTTTTCCCCCACCAACCACTCCTGCTCGCCCTAGCCCACCCCGCGTCGATCCCCATGTGCCCCGACGCACACCCCGCTCCCTCGTTTCCGCGTGGATCCCACCCCCACCACGACGCTGCGTGACGCGACCTCCCACCCCGCGTCGCCATCGTCCTCCCCACCTACCCCGCTCCCACGAGCGTCGCGCGTCTCGGCCCTCCTCTACCGCCTCCTCGTCCCGGGCCCTCATCGCCTCGGCATGGCGCGCCGCGGCTTCCTCTCGAACCGCCGCCGCCGCCAGCGTCTCTGGCGCCCGCGACCCCGCTCGACGCCACGGATCGACCGCCGCCGCCCCGAGCACGCCGCCCCGAAGCCCTAGCCCGCATCGCCCTGGCGCCGCTGTGAACCTCTCCTCAACCTGATCCGCGTCCCCATGACCCCATGTCTCCGTCGAGCACTGCCGCCGACCCCGCATGCTCCTCGCCGCCGAGCTCCTCGTTGCCCGGTCGCGGAACCACGCCCTCCCGGCCTCCCTCCGCCGGATCCCGGGCCCCTTGCACCGTCCCCAACTTCCGGACCTCACCGCCGCTTCGCACGTCCGGCTGCGTGACCCGATGCGATGCCCTGCCGTGGTGCTAGCCCCGGCGCCCTCCTGCCGGCCTGCTTCGCAGACCTCCCCGTGCACGCCCTCTTGCAGCAGCCGACGCTGGTGCAGCGCCCGACGCGGTTGTGGCTGTCTCCCGAGCTTGCCGGAGCCGCACCGCCTCTGCTTCCACCATCGCGACGATGCCTCCTCGCCCTCTGCCTCCGCTTGCCGTGCCAGTCCCTCGACGACTGCCTCTGCATGCTTTGCTTATGCAGGTGTACGTCTAGAAGAAGATGCCAGTGAGGCTTTGCCCCTTCGGCCACACATCAAGATCTCTGTCACGCCATGTGTGTTTCGCGGCGTTGATCATTGTTTCCTTCTCACACCAAGGATCGATGTTGCCCAAGTCAGGACCCGAGGACCCGCGTATCTCCAAGTTCCCCTCCGACAAGATCTACCGCACGGATGCCATGACCTTCTTCACGGACCCGATGCCCGAGGACCAGAAACGCCAAGATCGTCTCTCGGACGCCAAGTCCTTCGGCCCGGGATCTCCGACGACCCGACCAAGATCTGAAGACCGAACCCTGGCGCGCCAAGTTCTTCGACCCCGAGGACCGATCCATCGGATGCGACAAGACCTCCTTCTCGGAACCACCAAGTACTTCCTCTCGGACGCCAAGGCCCGAACCTGAAGACCGCCAAGATCGCCACCGGAACAACAAGTACTTCACCCCGGATGCCAAGACCGACACGATATGCGGACTCGACAAGATCTTCGCGACGACAAGATCGACACCGACCAGGGCGAATCCGATGCACCCCCGGCGCCAAACCAAGTCCTTCTTTCCGGAACGCCAAGCTCTCCTTCCGTTGTCCGAGACCGATCCCATCGAACCGTCCCCCCTGTCGAACCCCGACCCCCGGAACCCAAGATCTTTCGAACCCAGATATGTGAACCTTTTCCCGAGCCCATATTTTATAAATGCTATATATAAAACTGTCGCATATTAAATTGTTCATGCATGCATACCTGTCTGTGGTTTGGGGGCATTATGCCGATTCACCTCATAATTAAATATGGAGTGTTTATGCGGGATACCTTTGTCTTATTCCGAACTCCATTTAAATTGGGGTAGCGAACCGATGCCGTGTTTTGTCTTGTTAATACAACATTTAATTGGCGGGGTAGATAAATAACTTGAACCATATAATTAATTGTCGGGACCCCGGTTCCGCTTAATTTTGACTAGTTGCACCGCATCTGTGTCATGCCATGCATCATATCATAAGCATGCCGGATCTTCTGTCGTAGTATTAAATATTGCATCCGGTGTTTCTTCTAGTGTTTGCTTCTTCGCAGATTAGGCCGATGAGTTGATGCGAGTATCGATAAGTTCTTCAGATATGATTCTTCGGCAGTGTTTCCCAGGCGAGCATCTTTCCCCCTTCTACCTATTTTGAATTTATAGTCTTTATTTCCTCCTGTTGATCTATTGCTATCCGTGTCGCGCTGCTTTAGTTTCCGTACACCAGTTATTCCCGTGCAACCTCTATATTGCCTTGGACACCTCCTATTACCTGTGTTTGGTAGATAGCTGGCCTTGCGAGTCGTAGTTGCGTGCTCAGGTGCGATCTCGTGTTGTCAAGTAACACAGTTGTTGGAATGCTGGCAGATGTTTATGGTGGAGATGATCATGACTTGAAATACAACTATTAAAAAGCTAGATATAACTAATGCAGATGCATCGGTGGGCAATAGATGTTATTTGGTTCTTCCACGCTCACTTGTGTCCCGTAGGACCCCGAGTACTTGATACCTGTTCCTTGACTATTCGCACTATCCACATCCAGGAGGCCTTATGGACCCCCCTGAGCCAGAGCTTGATTCATTTCTATTTCTTGGGGCCACAAACTAGTTTAGAGCTTTATTACTATCCTGTACTTATGCCATGCTTTACTGCTTTATTTACGTTTGTGCGTGGAGCACCTGTACTGTTTAGGATCGTGACACGTTTTCGCTGTATCGACAAGCCCAGTCACACTTTCGGGTTCCCAGTCGTTTACCGCTGTCCACACAAACCTTGGGTCCGTCTCGGAGCCGGCCAACTTCGTTGCGGGTAGCTTAATGGGGTGGCCTCCTGAAATATTTTATGAATCCTGTGATTGCTTTGTCGTGAAAGCCTTGTTGGGTTTTGAGTTGGTTTTTCCGAGGTTGATCGTGTGTGTGTTGCTATTTGTGCACCCCTGCAGGGTAAATCTTTCTGAAAGCCGTGTCCGCGGTTATGGACGACTTGGAGCACAGTATCTCGATCATAGACAAGCATAACTAAAGTAGTGCTATGAATTTGACTTAATATGTGACTAGTAATTAGATTCAAATACAACGGAATGGATATTAAAAATGCCAACAACTGGTGGAGCTGGGGTTCCTTGTGTCTTGTTATACCTGCCTAGTAAGTATTGCAACTCCAATGGAATGTGATAAAAGTGCCAACAACTGTTGGGTTTTGGGATTCCTCAGGACAATTATATCTGACTAATAAATGTTCCAACTACAACGGAATGTTAATTAAAACTGCCCACTACTTATGCTATCAGGATGACTCATGCTATATATCTGACTAGTAAGTGCTTCAACTATAATGGAATGAATAAAACTGCCAACTGAGTGAGTTTCTCGGTTCGACTTCTTCGTTTGGTCTCGATGGGGAATACCAAGATGGGTATGATTGGTGTTAGTATCAGGTGGTTCTGAATAGGTCTTTCTTATCTCTTTCTAATAGCCGACAGTTGTACTGAGTCTCTATAGGTTGTTTAGTGCTGCTGCGCTGCCGCTTCAGTCCACCATACCTATGTAGGCGAGAGCCGCCGAATTCTAGCCTCGCCGTGTACTGGCCTCAGTACTGACGCTCCTCTTTTTCCTTTGCCCTTTGTCAGCACCCCTTTTGTTTTAGCAGGTTTGAGATCGACGTCGTTAGCAGGGTTACCCTTCCGACTTGGCCTGGGCAGGGTTATGGACGCCATTGGTTATTCTTCAGGGCTCTTAGCCCAATTTGCTTCTTGTCCGTACTCGGACGTTGTATCGATTTCAAGGTGACTTGGATCTTTGTATTGTATATCGGTATTCTTGACTCGTTGAGTCGCTGTTGTATATATATATATCTATTCTGTGGGTCCCATCGAGGACTGTTGTGTAATGGTATTACTTCGTTTTCCACCCGCACGAAAGTGCCTGGTGGGCGTCCTTGAATCGTTTCTATGCAGGTTTGGCGGAAAGGGCTAAAACTTGCATTGGGACGATTCGATGGTGTTACATAGGTCAAGGGCAATGGTCTGCTAATCTGGTATAGACGTGTGCTACTCCTACATATGATTCGATTGTGTTATGTTGTTCGGATTCTCGATCACGAGTCGTGACTCGCGACATAGGAAGCCATAGATCCTTTGTGTTTATCTTACCATGACTTATCGGTGACATTAGTGGATAATTTATTGTTTGGTGGAGGGATAAACCGGTCTAGAAAAGAGTTGGACCTTGAGAAACGATCCGTCTTTTATTATTAAGGAAATGTGTCCCTGTGTTGCTACGGTCTATTTTTACTTTAGCATGTGTTGTCGATGCATAGGAAAATATCGATATCTTGGTCGCTCATGCCAGATGAAATATAACGGGTACTCAATTATAGAAATATGGTTGTTGATTCCTTCAACTGAGAAGACTTCGCACCTAGTAGGGCACTGAAATATGCGTCGACGTGATAAGATCTAGGCTAAAGATCAGAAAGCCTAAACGATTCCGGCACCTTTACTATTTTATGATAAGCTATTGAAATATTTAGAATTTAGCAATAAACATATAAATTTTACTTTTAATACTCCATATTACTGATGAAAGAAGATGACAAAAGAGAAGAAAATGCACTGTGCAAACCTCCTTGCACTTGTCTTATTATCTTTCTAAGAGAGCACAACGTCGCAATTCTGTATTTTTTTGCATTACTCTTTCTCCCGTGATATACCACTTCGCAACGAAGTTGGATTTCCATGTTGCTGGCAGCACCCCACGGCCTAGCCCACACCAGGCATCCCCTCCTTTTAATTCAATGCACAGGCATCGGCACTCTCTTTAATTCACCTCCTTTTAATTCAATGATCATATAATGAATACATCACTCCATGCAAGCCGACATCCTTCTCATTCTCTCTTTGTCCGTCTGTTGGACCATGCTGCCACATCCTTATCCGGTGCTATTGCATGTTTATTTTAAGATTTTTATCATTTCTGCCACTATGACCAACCCAAAACTTAATTTTGCCATTTGACCAATCGAAACTTTAATTTTGCCACTACTCTGTTACAATACTCCTCAATTTTGCCATTCCGTCATCTTTTTACAGTTAGTCTATAATCATTTTTGCTATTTTATTACCATGACTTACCACATCGATGATCAACATCTGCACAATCATCTCAGTAGCACCACTTCAGCGTTGGTAATATATTAGCATTACTGGTCCGTGTGGAGTAGCCGAGCAGTATACTAAATCCAGCTCGAGTGTACGCAAATGCAGGGCAGGCTAGTTGTGAGCGCATGGTCGATGATGTATACCTGATTACTCCATTGTTGTTCGACATGGAGAGGCGGATGATTGTCATCCTGATACAGCCCACGTGAGCCTCCATGGGTCGTAGTTTCCCAAGATCATCGGTGATCTTGTGCCAAACGTTGTTAAGATGACAGTGGAGACAATGTATGGTGCTGGGTTGAACAAGTCCCAGACACTACTCGCTCTACTGCCGATTGAACTTATTAGCATTGGCGTATGGCGGTGAGGGAACTACAAATAATATAATGACGCTAATGCGGCGATCACACCTCATAGAACGGGTAAAAGTTTAGAATGGATAAAACCGTCACAAGTTATACTAAATGGTAAATGGAAGTATTGTCTACTATGTAGGCTAAATATTGTCAGAAGCATATAATTAGCCGGTATGAAATGGAATTAACTCTAAATAAAAGGGGAACCTGAAATGGCAAAACCGATTATAAATTAACGGTGGAAAGTTGACGGAATTGCAAAACCGAGGAGTGTTGTAATAGAGTAGTGGTAAGGTTGGAGTTTTGATCAGTCAAATGGTAAAACTGAGTTTTGGGTTGGTCATAGTGGCAGAAATGATAAAAAACCTTATTTGAAAGGCTATGTGGATATTTTTTAAGCTACTCACAGACCTATATAAATAGGTGAGACCCAATGTTAAAGAGCGAGGTGGGACTATAAATACCAAACCATTAGAACTGATCGGTCAGTTTATGTGGGCCGGTTAACTGCATTAATTAAACGGCCCAAGTCCATTCTGCCCAGCACAACCAAGCGAACCATCCCCAACCGCACAACATCTCCTCCCTGCTGTCTCTTATTTCACGACACGCAGCGCGCCGCCCCACGCGTCTCTTCCTCTGGGAACCCACAGTGTTGCCACGCCAGCTGCGCTAGCCGCATACTCGCCACATGAGCCTCACACTCAACCTCAACTTGTACAGCTCCACTGCCGGGAGCCCGACGTCCGCGTCAACCTTGCCCAGCCAGCGGCCGCCTCGGGCCAACGAACCGCTGAGCGAAACCATTTTGGACATTTGCAAAGATGAACTTGTGAGGCCAAAGCTCTGTGTCGACTCGATCATCCAAGGCGATCAGCTATGGTGTTTGGCTTACCACATCTACCTAGACATGGAATTCTGAATCCACCGCACTTCCAATCACCCAAAGTAGGCTACCACGTAGTGTTGCATATCACCGGGGCTCGTGAGCGCCTCCCATGTCTGGACGGCGCGTGCGGACGGGGCCAGCACGGTGTGGTCAGCCTGCGAGCGAGGAAGACGCGAGAAAGCGAATCCCTATATTTATTTATTGACTTACGAGTGCCACATGCTGGTAATTATATTAGAATAGACAGGGATAAAATAGTTTAAAAAAGTGTTGGACCGGGAGAAACAATCCGTCCTTTATTATTACTAGCAAAAAAGCCCGAGCGTTGCACCGGGAGAAAACAATTTGCTCAGTACTCGCACAAAATGCAAGAACGGTTTTCCAATGGATATGGTGAACAAAAAACAACTCTTTCAGTACCATCAATGAATATGATGAACACAGAGGAAAAATGCTAGTACAAGCTTAATGAGTTGATAATGCAAATATTTACCTGCCTAGTATAAATTTAGTGAAGATGTTGCTGGATTTATGTTCGCAGTCACAGAGAGGATCACGAACCAGGCAACATTGTAAATCACCAGCAGAGCAATCTTCTTCACCTTGCTCACAAAGGAAGGGTCTTTCTCGATAGTTTGACCAGGAGGTAGAAAATGTTACTCATCATCCACACCGTCTGAAACTGAATTTCATTCCGAGGTGTGTAGAGTAAATAATAAAAATAGCATATCAGTGCAAAATTTGCGACAGGGCCAAGGCAAGCATGGAGACCTCGCCAGGGAACCACGAAACCTGATCGACCAGGAATTATGCTCAAAAGTTATGCACCCTCTTAAAACATAGTATCAGTTAGTAAAATCTAGAAAGCGAAAGTTAATTAGCGCGATTATTATACAAGAGAAAAGCTATTAAGAATGTCAGGACTACTATCCCGTTTAATTACATCAGTGCAGGTCCTCTCAATGGATGGAAATGATCACATTCATGCTTGTTTGTTGATGACCACTTGTTATTCCAAGCACCTGCAAACGTATATAAAAATCGCTGTAACTCGGTTTATGAGAGCGATGTGGGACTATTCAACACAAGGAAGTTATGTTGGAAATTCTTGTCTGCCCACTATTCAAATTTCCAGACACGGCGTAGGCCCATAAAAAAAGCCCAGGAACGCAATTGTTCGGTCGGAGGTAGGCAACTGACGAGAACTGTTGCGAACACTTGATTCAGAGAGGCAGGTAGCGACCAGGGCTTCACTTCGTTTCTTTCTTTCTTGAATTTTGCAGCCTGTATGTATTGAAATAGTGCACCTCTAGCAACCAGAAGAACTGTAGAAACCAGAGGGAGAGATTAGTGGAGAAGTAAGAAGCACGGAACCACGCTTTACTCCCTCTAGCACACAGCAGCACAATATCGGTCTTGAGCTTGAAATTCAGATGTCGATGTTGTTTCTGCCGTGGCAGTACCGTCTCTCATAACTCCTCCTCGGTGAGTCCATCCAGGTTGTTTTCTGAAGCCAACCCTGCCCGGGGTCGCACATTCAAAGGAGGCGTTGACTCTTCCCTTCCTTGCAAATTTACAATCCCTCCCGACACGCATGCCGCTGCTCTCCACTCCTGCTCCCCACCGGCAGAGCATAGGAGCTTGATGACGCGAGGCATCCTGCAGCTCGACGGCGCTGCCGGCGGCCGCTGCCTTCCCCTTCCCTTGATGAAGTGGTGCACGGCTGCAGCTCGACTGTGCGGCCTACAACACGGCGCACAGAGGTAGCTCGGCGGCAGCCGCTGCACTCTCTTTCCTTGATGGCACGGGAAGTGGACACGTCCAGATTTATCGCATGAGATGAGAGGGTCAGAGAAGGTCGGTAAGGGTGGGGTGGGGATGAGCAAAACCTCCACAGGAGGTCGTCGTCGAGGGCGGTTGCAATCCAAGAGGAGCTTGCCAACCCTGCCTTTCCATCTCTGGCCGCGAGCTCTCGCCTCAACCAGCGTTGTGCTCCAGGTGCGCGAAACAGTCGGGAGAAAAAAGAGATGCGCGGAACAGGCGGTAGAGAAAAAAAAACCAAACCGTCTGGTTTTACTCGGTGGTGGCAGTTGTGGGTAATATGGGGTTTGGTGGAAGGGTAAATTGGTTAAAAAAGAGTTGGACCGGAAGAAACAATCCGTTCTTTATTATTAGGTATAGATAAGGTATAGGTATTAGGTATTAGGTATAGGTATAGATAGATGTTACTAAAAAAGTATAGATAGATGTTGATAATTTTTTCTATATAGTTATAATCAAATTTTAACCAAATATTATATGCGTCATAATTTGGGACAGAGGGAGTGCGTCCTTTCACCCTCCCTCCGCTACTGGAGTTGCTGGTCGAGTAGTTGTGGCTGCTGTTGTTGCGTTGTATTGCTTCTCGGCTCCTCGAGCACGAGCTGTCCACACTCGTCTGTGTCACCACGTCGTGTAGGTAACCTCCACTCCCTCCAGCTCATCTCTGTGTGTGCAGCATGTACTGGTCGGTAGGAATAGGTTAGTGAAAATTTTGCATCGGAAATTAACCCAACCTGAAGAATCTGCTAGTGTTCAGAGTTCAGAGTAGGTTCAGACTTGAGACTTTGCAAAACATAATCCGCTAGTGTCTAATTTTTCTTTGATGGTCTCAAACATATATTTAGATTAACATTGAATATGAAAATCACTTTTACAAGACCAAACCGTGCATCACTTTCCCTTGATTATGGAATAGCATATCTGTTAGGATACGATCAAGATCAGGAGTTAGAATGCTTGGACCGGAAAATTCACAATGGAAGTTCAAATAATGGTCCCTGTACACCAATTTGTGTGCCCTTCACTTCTTTACTTGTGAAAAGAACACGGTCCTGAATTTTCATGTTGGTGTCCTTTGAACTGCCAGGATGACAAGATTACCAAAACATTGTCTGAATCATGTAATTTACAATGTCTTTCCTACTGTTAAGCTGTCCTAAGCACCCACGTAGCTGGACTTGGGGGACTGCAAAAGGAAATGGACAGCCAGTATGGTCAATGCTTTACTGAGTTGGCTGGTGATCCTTTCGGACTAAATTAGCTCTAGTGGTCTGTTTTGTTTGTTCTTGTATCTCTGTTATTCCGGCATTTGGCATGTATCTCTTCTCGGTAGATCGAACCAAGAATTGATGGGTTATTCCTCTGCATCAAATCAAGGTTGTCAAGATCTGCCTTCGCTTCGATAAAAAACACACTGCTGGGCTTCTATGCATCCGCGTGTACTACTACATCGATCAGTACGACTAGTACAGCAAGCCGGCTGGCCGGGTGTACAACTTCGTGGTGTACCTATACAGTTACGGGCTGCTGGACATCTAATGATCGACTAAGGGATGCAAGTTTGATCTGATTATAAATTTATAATTTCTCAAAGTATGACACTCAGTTATTCATAGTACTCTGCTCACAACTGCCAGTACACAGTGCTGATCAATGAAACAACTGCAATGGTCCAAATAAACCATGCAGAATACAACTCCTACGCATTTCAGTGTTGTTTTAGCAATAGAACTGCATGTTTTCTATGGCAAACCAACCATACTACTCCATGCAAACTTGTAGCTTCTCTATAGCTTCAGTTTTTTAGAGCATTATACCAATCCAATATCTTTTCAGAAATGTGAATACATTCAACTCTGAAACTTTTTCTAATTAACCATAATGCCCAGGTCACTAGACTGTTCAATTCTGAAACTTGTCTATTCAACTTGTCTATTTGTACTGAAACTTTTTAGTTCCTGCTGGTGGTGGATAGATAGATCAACTAGGGGTAATTAAACATGCAAGAAATTTTCTATGGCAATGTTAGCGCATCTCTAACCTAACCCCTAAAATTTAGAGGACTAAACGGTGGACTATTCTAGATGAGAAAAAAATTCTCCTCTAAACGGTGGCCCGGCAGAACCGATCCCAAAATCTAAGCCCCAAAAATTCGATTCTTATGTGCACATCCAAACAAACACACTTTATGTAATTCAAATTAACACAAGATTCGACAATATTTAACACGGTTTCAAAGTTGTTAATACATAGACTTAAAACATAGCTAAAATAAACGGTGGCCAGCATCGGTGGCCGTCACAGAAACCCTAAAAACTATGGTGGTTGTTTCCGCGTCGAGGTCGCGCCACCTAGCCGTTGAGGCTGTCCAGCCACACCTTGAACGAAGAGTTGGACGACCTGTTGTCGTCGGAGTCGTTGTAGAGGCCGATGACGACCACCGGCGCGGAGGAAGAAGACGCCACTGGTGCGGCTGAAGAAGAAGGCCCTAGCGCGGAGGACGTAGAGGCCACGTAGCGTGCGACGTACTGCGCATACCGCCGCAACGTGGCCTGGATTGAGCCTCCGCAGCTCGGCCATGTACGCCTCGCTGGCGGCCTCGGCCTCGAGGCTCTCCCGAGCCTCGCGGTCCTCCTGCGCGATGTGTGCCGCGCGACCACGGCTAGGCGGGGAGAACAGCTCCGGCACCTCGCCGGAGCCTAAGGGGAAGTTGATGTTGCCGCAGTTGCTACCGTGGAGCCGGATGTTCACGACATCGTGCGCCCACGGCGCCTGCCACGCGGAACGTCCCCGGCCAGATTCGTCAGCTGGTGTTTCGGTCGGTGATCTCTGACACCCACGTCCCCCACTCCTGCTACCGGACGTCGTGGTAATGGCCATGCGGAGGCAGTAGCGGCGGGAGGTCTGCCGGTGCCCTAGATCAGCATCGGGGCGTGCCTCCACCCCAAATGGCGTTGTGGATCAGCGGAGGATACCGGCGGCGGGAAGATCCGGCCATCTCTGATGGTGGCGGTGGAAGGTGTGGCACGTCGGGGAAGCTGAGCGGCGTGGTGTGGTGGGTATTTTTTATTCCGTGGCCGAGCAAATATAAGAGAGGGGTGGGGGATTTTTGGGGTTGAAATCCTAAATAGAGGCCACTTCGGCGATATGGGACAAAAAAGTCCTCTAAAGGTTTTTAGGGGTTGGGTTATCTTCAGTTCAACACTATTATTTCTAGTCACACTGCATGATTTACTTAGACAAATAAACAAGATGAGAAGCAATGCTGATTGCTGATTGTCTTTTCATATAGTAATCTATAACAACAAATACACAACAACAAACACGGTAATCTGTAGCAACAAATACACACAACAACATAGACAATAGTCATCTCAATGGACACCTAGTCCTAACATCTCTAGGGCCTTTGCATAAATTGCCGGAGGACCAGAAATCCGAGACGGCAATAGTCATAGCCTTTCCTTGTACAAATGAGGTGTCTTGAATTCATTTCTTTCTCCATTGTTCAGTACTTCTACCATGCAAGTTTGTAGTGTTATGAATGCTCGGTTCAATTTTGCAATGTCATATCTAACAAACTCTTTGTGCACACCTTCAATTAGATCTTTTAGAGTTTTCGGAACTCCGCAATGTGTGACTGACTGTATCGAGCGGAAGAACCCTAGGTCAAGAACGTTCATGTCAGGAGAATTCGCTAGCTGATTCATTATTCTGATATCTATTATTCTGATATCTAGGCCTGTTTCCTAGCATCCTAATTAGTACAATACCTCAACCAGGATGTTGTACTAATTTCGTGAACTAGCTATCTCGTAACTGAACTGTAAGAAATGATTCACTACATGCTTCTAAATGATTCACTACTTGCAAGGAGTAATAATCTTACAAACAGTCAAATAAACGATTAACTGAACTTGCTTATAAATATTATTTGCATGCCGGGAGTAGTTATTTCTGTTCACAAAGTAGATGTGATTTAGTTACAATACCAGCCTATTTGTTTCAGTTCAACTGATGAGATACCCATAGCCTAGTGTACTCCTTTTTGCATTGTTTCAGGGCTGCTAGCAAGTCGATGTGCTCATTTTATTGTGCTACTGCTTATTTTGTTGTGCCAAAGTACAATCTCTATCTCTATCTCTACTATCTAAAAAGGACGAATTTTCTCTGTTTCCTCCAACTAGGCAGGAACAATTGATCTCGGCCGTTAAATCTATCAGATCTAACGCTTCAGGACTTCCCAATGACATTGCACGATGTCCCTGGTTTGCACATCCACCAATTAATATCGGCAATAATAGCGGCAATTACTACCAGCAGTTACAGCGAAAAAAGGGCCTTAAAGATTGCGACTTTCCTGATTTACACATCTACCAATTAATCTGGCAATTACAGCGACAAAAAGAATTCACCTCACAAAATATGATCACGGCAATGCACTTACTTTCGTTTCCTGCCGATGCGCTTTCGCTCACCTCTTCATCGCACCTCCCCACTTTCTTTCTGACAACGATTAAGCATTGCTCTAAAAAGCAATTAAGCACCACAACCGTTTTTGCGCCCCAAATCAATTCCCCAGAAAAACAACCGCTGGTCTCAAAAAAATTCCACGTTCGCAGCGCCCCCCGGATCCATTGTCAACTAGCCACAGGTCCATGGGATCTCGCCTCGCCATACGTCTGTCCCACCACGTGACCACCACGATCTTGATCCGCAGAAAATTAGCGCCCGGCGGACCTGCTCTGATTAAATCAGCTCTCACATGCGTGTAGACAGCATCCGCCGCGGCGCCTCACCGCTGCAATACTACTCCCCATGGACAAAACTAAGATGTGTCCGCGGCTTCGACTCCCACATCCGCCGCGCTGCCTAGCATATCTCTCGCCTAGCACATCGCCTGTACGATCCTACCACTCCTGGCTTGCCATTTCACGTACGTATCGGCCGACCTCGAGCCCGATTTCGAAGTTCTTTGCAACCTGGCGCCGTCGGCGAGCCCACCCCCGTTTACGCGTCCGGCGGGATCTCGATCAAGGCGATGGTAGCGGCGGTCGAGATGACAAAGAGCGGGAATGATTGAGGAAGTTTCAAAGAGGAATTCGTCGATTACAACAACTCGTGGCAGCCTCCTTACTGATCTGCTAATAGGCGCTATCGCACATCGAAGTCTCCCCCTCGACCTCACCCATAGACACATGCCGATCCAACCCACACCGATGATCTACCCATTTGTTTCCATGTATTTTTTTCTTATCTAAATTGATTTATTACTTCAGAGAACGCAGCAATTTCTTGAGAATGGTATGGTTGTTTCTCGCCCAGTCTACTCATTCACTAACCTAAGAACATGTCTTTTCTATATCAGAATTAAAATATCCTTACGCTTCCTTGATCAAATATTTAGAATTTCTATTTTATGGGTGCAGTACTTAATTATGTTTGACACGAAGACATTATAGGAGTTGTCAACCTGTTGAAGCTTCTTTTGTAAGGTGACATACCTTAGACATTATTTGTTAATGACCAGTGGGGCTACTGCTCTTTGTTGTAGGTTCAAAATTGACCGTCTGCTAACCATGTTTAGGATTGTCTTGAAAAGTCGTGTTGGTTCCTTTTCAGTTCCGTGTCATTGCATTGTTTGTGTTGACACCATCAGAAGTCACAATATGATTTACCATTTTTATGCCTTGGTTTCATATTACCTCAGCAGAAAGGCTCCTATGTTAATCAACAAGCATCGACATTGATCAAGAATAATCGAACCGAAACCTCAGCCGAACGAGTACGTGGAGTACTAACAACCTGCTTGTGCAGCCTGATGCCCATCCACTAATTAACCACGTGGGGACCTTATCTCTTCGTTCTCCTTCCCTGCTACAGTATATGAAGGAGCCGCCCACCACGCCAGGCCAATCCAAGGCCGAACTCGCCGGTGTCACCAGTCGAGGGAGGCGGAGGAGAGACGCTGGAACTCCTTTTGTACATATTAGATGTAGATTTTGTCCTTGTGCCAGTTTTTGGAGTCTTGCCATAAGGTTTCCGTCGAGCTCTTTGGGCCAGAGCCGTCGGTGGTGGATTGTCCTCCCCCGAGCCGTCCGTGCGGCGACACTAGAGTGGAGGTAGGCCGACAGCGTCTCTAATAAGGCCTATCCCTGGCGTAGCTTTGCTACACAGAGGCGCCCCCTTCTTCGGCCGACCGTGGTGGCGGGGAAAGCAAGGTGGGCACCAGCCGCCTATGTCGAGCTTGTTGCATGTTAGCTCCTTTACCTCCGACGTCCTCACATGGCGTCTGGCAGCGGGCCACTTCCTCCTCTGGTGAAGCCCTTTGGTGGGGTTTCACGATGTCGGAAGAGGTGGCCGGGAGCGGAATAAAGTGTGGCGTTGTCCTTCTCCAGATCGAGGGAGGTGGTGCTGTGGCGGTGCTCCTGGCTGGCCGTGGAGGCGAGGAGGAGTGGCGTCGTGTCCTGCCAGTTGCTGTCGGTGTTTCCCCATTGATCTGGAGGGGAAAGCGGCGATGCACTGGCCCCTGCTTCGTCTTGGTGGTTTGTGCTTTGGGATCTTCACCGGGTCATTCTTCTTTGCCTGCCTCCTCCCACCCGTGGAAGGTGTGGTGGGCCTAATGGCGGGCCGGCTAGCTCTGTCGGCGCGTTCCAGGACTCTTCTGCTCTTTACGTCTTCTTCCTTCAGTTGTCGAAGTGGTAGCGAAAAATGGAGGAAACGACTGGGTGAGTAGCAGCGTTAGGTAGCAGTGGAGTTGGGAAGCAATTTTCTTGAGCATCACCTCGGCTCGCGGGTCATAGCTGTCCGACATCAAAGGCCAATGTTGCTTGCCTATCGAGAAGTCGGTGAAGGGTCCCGGCCATTACTCAACCTCCTTTGTGAGGCCCCTTTCGAGGTTAGCTACCACATTCCTCGTCTTCGTGGGAGCAAGTGGTTTTGTCCCCGCTTCCGCAAATGAAAACAGCGTGGCTGACTTCCGGCTCGGCGGTGGTGAAAGAGAAGGACCGGGTTGCTTTTTTACATCTTTCAGTGAGGTCTTTTCTACAACAACCAAGGACCTATGTGTGTTTTCTTACTTTATGCGGTCCTTTGTATTTCCTTGTACATACACCACTTGGATTTAATGAAGCTGCTTCCAGCCCCTTCGGGGGTACTCCTTGTTCAAAAAAAAGAAGATTTTGCAGCCTGATCTTGCTCTACAGAAAAGAGGCATTTTCTTTGATATTAATCATTATTAACTGAATTTTGCTTATTGCATCTGATTAGTAGTGATTGGCTGCTAGCAATTTTTTTCGGAAGCCTTACCATCGACACTAGCACTGATGGTGCATTTTCTCAGTTTTTAGCCTTATTTAAGATGTTGTTATAGCATACAATAGCAATAGGTAGTTATAGTGTAGTTCACATTAGCATGGTTGTTGGTTACTAACTTTCTGTTCTGTCGTAGCATATAGCTTTAGACATAAGATTTGTATGTCCTTTTAGATGAGCTAATGTGAACATATCGGGTTTTGTCCTTTCTAATTAGCTAATTGTGAATAGTCATGCTCGTTTTATGAAATTAAGCGTTATTTATGGAAGTTACCTACTATGTAGCTTGCATATACTGAGGTAAATCCTTTGAGTTGGGTATGTTTAAAATTCATTCACTTGCAGCTAGGCAATTTCAGCAAAGACTGGAACGACCAAATTGTTGAATACTTAAATATGTCTATACTCCTATATGTTTGCTCTGTTTACGTTTACAAGAAATTTATGCATTCTAATTAAGCTTGTCAAAATGGTTTATAAATAGGAACAAAGGGATTACATGATTTTGATCATGATAAGCTAACTGCACTAATATTGATTGCTTCCTAAACAATGTGGCTACCCATCTCCTCTCTTTCAGGCCTCCACAGATCATTTAGTGGCAGATTTTTAACAGCTATTTGTCTATGGATGTAAATCATATGTACTGTTGACAAGGAGCACCTGCGCTACCAGGGTGTGATCGCCAGCCGAGTTATACATGCAACCTCCAAGGTCAGCTCATATACCAAAACCTGACTGATTAATACATGGATTTGATTCTATTTCTAAATACTATACTTGTAGAACTGACTAATCAATTTATTTATGCTAGGTTACACCTCTTAAAAAAGGTCCACAATAGTTACTGATATTGTAATGTATACTAATTTGTAGAATTATTGTTTATGGTATCTCTTATACGTAACATGGTCACTATGTGAAACAATATGTTGTTTGAATTTATTAAATATTTATAGCCATACTCCCTCTATTCTATAATTCTTGTTGTGGTTTAAATTCCAATTTGAACTAAAACCACAATAAGAATTCTCGAACAGCGTGAGTAAGAGATTAAAATATTGTTCATTCATTCAAATAGTTTGGATCACTAATAAAAATGAGCAGGGGGTTGGGACCTGGAACATTCCACTAGCTAAAGAAGCGAGGTGGACGAGAGAACTCTTGGCCAGTAGTGAGGATGACAAGACAACGAGGACCTGCTTGATCCAAGCCGCTGGCCGACCTAGGTGGCGATGAGCGACAAAGGGGAGAGACATGCTGATGATGGAGGTGTGTGTCCAACTTCTTGGACGGGGATGCATTTTGTACCATCCATGCACTATAGTTAAATTTTCTATAGTAATGTGTAACACAATGAATTGGGGAAGTTTGAGCAACCGAGGCACTTAGTTAATTAGGTATTTTCGTTTAATTTTCTAAGTTGTACACCGTATTAATTTATCTTTAAGTTTCTTGCAGTCATCAATGTGTTATATTTGTTTTTGTTGAAGAATAAGAAGATATAAAGATTGCCAGTGTCTGATTGAACTGTGTGTATCTTCATTACATGTAATTGAGAATTTAGTGTACCATCATCGGCATTGTCTCAGTTGTACACAATACATATCATTTCCAGCAGCATGCGAGGACCATTTCATAGATTTACAAACGTTTTGAAAAGTTATCTAAGTGATAGTAAGAAGAGATGACATATGTTTCAAAGTGTGATGATTGAAGTGGATAGGTGGGGAGAATGATGACAAGTTATCTAAGTGATAGTAAGAAAAGATGACATATGTTTCAAAGTGCGATGATTGAAGTGAAGGGGCGGGGAGAATGATGACGGTTTTATCTTCTCACAAGGAGGCATCTATATCTCTTATAAAGCAATAAAGCAAAACCCTACTAGAGGATCATTTAAGTTGTCCATCTTGACATGCAACATGTCCACATCATCATGCAATCATATCAGTACAATTTTCATCTCCATCTATCTATTTATGTTGTCCATATAGCCAGTGCATTGATTCCATTAAAAGTTGCCATGTACTCCCTCTGTTTTGGGACTATAAGTCATGTGTGGATAATTAGGTTGTGAATTTAACCAATAAATATAAGTAGTACACAAAATTTGTACCATTAGAAAGTTCAGATGTTATATTTTTTAATGGTATAATCTTTATGCTATATTACTTATATTTTATTGATTAAATTAATAATCTAGGTATGTGTGTAGCCTCTATAATCCCAAACGGAGGAAGTATGATTTATTTGACAACTTGAATGAAATCATATGCTTTCAAATATTTTTTAAATTAAGACAAATGTTTGACAAGTGTATATATTTTTCATCCCGTGACAACGCACGGGCATTCAACTAGTTTCAGACTAGATAACTGAATTTGTCCAATCTCATTTTATTGTGCTGATGTGAAGGATCTTGTGGAAGGTGATGGCTTAATTGATTCCCGCTAGCCTCATGTAGATATAACCCTTATATGATATCTTATTACTCTTGTTTGGTAAAGAAAATAGACATGCATTTTGATCTTCTTCTTTGGACATGTTGCCTCCTTCAGATGGACTACAATTGAGGTCAGGAAGAACCGTGGATGCCGATGATCCTGTTGCTAGGGAGATGAGAAGGACCGATGATGAGGAGAGGCCTACGAGGTACAAGCGAGTGCCTAGAGGTGGCCCGAGCCTAGAGTTTCTCTCGTTAAGGCCACCTGCCGGAGAGGTGCAGCTGCTACTGGGTTCGAGGACGCTAGCGAGGTCTGTGTCCCTGCTAGGGCTAGCCGCCGGCTAGGTGTGCACTGTTGCTAGGGTCGACCGCCGTCAAGGTGTGCGCTGCTACTGCTAGGGCCAACCTCTGGCGAGGTGCGTGCTGCTGCTGGGGACAGCTGCTAGCGAGGTGTGCGCTGCTACTGGGGTTGGCCAGTGGTGAGGTGCGCATTGCTGCTACTGGATTGATTCTGATTGGCGTCCAGGATGGGAGGATATCGATCCTACTGGATTGATACTGTTGGGAGATCCGGAACAGGATGAGAGGAGATCAATCCTTGGAAGCCCCATGACGGGAGGGAGTTGCGGTAGCGATCAACGAGGAACATGATCTCGCGATCGGCAATGGAGGCGGATCAGGAACTTGATGTAATTTGAATTTCAAACTAATTGCTCGGGGTAATCTGGTACCTTACCGCTTTTCCGGGAGTTGTCAGAAGTGGCTTCTGCGATTTACAGAAGTGGACGGAGGGAGTACTTGTATCATTGGAAATTTCCCCTTCGTTGAATCCCCTTCGTTGAATCCCCTTCGTTGAATATATACTAGTTGAATCCCCTTCGTTGCTACGGTTTTAATTTTTATATCTTTGCTCATGTTCAGATTTAAACATAAAATAATATTCACTTCGTATAATTCAACAATTATCTATATCTATATCTATACTACTAATAATAAAGGATGGATTGTTTCTTCCGGTCCAACTCTTTTTTAGATGATTTTACCCTTCCACAAATTACATAATACTACTCTATGCCACCGTACCGGTTCATTTAGCCGTGTGTTGCCACTTCCTCGCCTCCTGCGCCGGACCTCCATCCTCCTCACGGAGGCCACCGCCGGACTCCTCTCTCGCGTTCTCCTCCCCTCCCGTGCTGTCCACTAATACCCCATTCTTAGGCTGGCTCCTCGGACCCTTCTTCAACCTCTAGATCGTTATGATCCGGCGGGTTCCCTGTATCGGCGAAAGGGGCAGTTGTCCTTGGGTTGTGTCGAAGCGCAATTCACGTTTTCAATCCATGGGGTTCACGAATAACACCTGTTTCCAAGCTA
The DNA here is from genome assembly GCA_910589775.1 of Avena eriantha. Taxonomy (NCBI): domain Eukaryota; kingdom Viridiplantae; phylum Streptophyta; class Magnoliopsida; order Poales; family Poaceae; genus Avena; species Avena eriantha. The sequence goes on from OU342744.1 coordinate 446,452,710, forward strand.
TTTTACTTAGTGTCTCTTTTTGTTTGTTTGGGTGGTTATGCTCCTGTTGCTCAAAAAGATTCTTGTACGATCCTCATTTTCAGCTTTCTTTGTGCACTTTCTTATTGAATTCTTTTACCCCCGGTCGTCAGTGCCACTACTTGCGCGTGCTGGCCCACTTTCTCGCAGGGACAGCGGAGGAGAGTACTCGCTCGCCATCGGTGCGACAGCATAGAGGTCGTAACCTTGCCGGGACAGACTGGAGGCTGCACCCCTATCGTCTCGTCTGCTCTCTGGCGCCAAACCGCATGGTGGTGGCACTATACGGACGCGCTTGCTCCCGGACTGCATTTCTTCACGAGAGCAGTGTCGATGAACAAGTGGAGTCGCCATGGTTGGAGAGGGGTGGAGCTGGACGGGAAAGAGCTGCTTGCTACACTGCAGCAGTTTAGGGACGCGAAGGTGAGGATTTGCGGACCATCTGGATATGGGGTGGCCAGAGCGACGGGAAGACGAGCCTAGAGATCGGTACCGCAGGGCGGTCGCGGCATCTTGGCGTTCAAAGTCTTGGCCGCTGTCTTGAGGCTACGAGCCCCATCACTCCCCCGGCACGGCTGCCGGCTGCCTCTGCCCGAGATCCACGAGAAGCACTACCGGGTTCGTTGTCATCCCCGCCCACGACTCCTTGCAGCTTCCTAATCTGATGACTGATCCATCTTTTGCCGTGCGGTGGTAAGCCCCTTCAATGGCCATGGTAAGCGCCGTCACATGACCCAAGCAGTCCAAGGGCAAGGCAACGATGCTGCAGTTACATCACAAGTTACAGGTTGTCACAGCATTCAATTTGCGTGTGCCATATTAGATATTCACCATCAAACATTTTCTTTAAAATAAATATCCTCTAAAAAATCTCTTCTCGCGCTTGAAGTGTTCTCCACTTCCTCTGTCTTCGAGGAGATCTAGCCCCAATATATCCATGGAATCCTTCGAGCTGGACAACAATCCAAGGTTAGTGCTCTGAATCAGAGGTGCTTTGGTGTGTTATTGTAGGGGTGTGCGTTGCATAGCAGGAGACTGGTCATGGTTCAGACTCCATGTATTGGTGATTGGGCTCGCGGCAGCAACTTCCCTGGTACCATGTATGTACCCATTGCCGTTGTTCGGAGAGGTGGTTCTAGAAGATATTGACCTGACTGCTGGCGGAGATCGATGCGAGAACAGTATCTGGGTAACGAAGTTGCAGCTTCAGATACACAGATAGCGAGAGGAGGGATTAGAGAATCACTAGCTTGGACAAAATAGGTAATTCAAAATTCTTTTTTGACTAGGCCCCATTCTGAAAATGACATTAGTTATTCGTGATGCTTAATCTCTTAAGAATAAAACATGAATTCAGGCTATTGTAGTTTGTTTGGCTCAATTAGAATAGGTACAATTACTAGAAACTAAAATTCTAGACAGTTTAGCTTTATTGCTATCTCATTGCCTTTATGTAGAATTACTTCTACCGACAAAATTGAAAAATACTTGCTGGGTATCAGTGTGTACATATATACAAGATGTGTTTTGGTTATATCAGAGGCAAGTGTATCAATTCAATATAACCCACAATGCAATACAAGACGACTGAAAGTGCTTTGTAGTTCCGATTAAAGGTCATATAAAATTAGGATCTCGTGCAATTTTTGCATTGGTAGTATGACAACACATCAAATTTTCCAATCTAAAAACCTGTGCATATTTTCAGAAAAAGAAAACAAGACTAGAGTGGATAAAGTAAATTTGTAAAGTCTGCGCCGGAGCCACCCCAGCTTGTAGGCGTCAGCGCAACCAGGCATTGACGAGCAACAACCCGAAACCCACGAGAGATAGTCTCATCGCATTGTCATGTTAGCTTCCTGGTGCCTTATTTTTTATCTCCAGATGCATCCAGCAAACTCAGAATAATGCAGAACCATATTTGCCTGACATTAGGTAATGCTTGGCGTTACATCTGCTAGTATTATCAATTTGTAATATTCCCGAGTTTGATGTAGCATTGTGACCATTTCCTCTTCTTCTTTGCTATGATAAATTGCAAATATGTTTATTGAACCGGTCAACTTCGGTTTCAGGATGCTCATCTGTTTAAGAGTAGGTAAAGATTTCTTGGACTGATATTCACATATTTTGCTAAAAGAATGATCAATTCATTGCTGAGTGGTGATGAAATTATTAGTTTGTGCAGATTGTCTTGGTGCACTAGGTGCAGCTGATCCTGCTAATCTGAAGATGATTTTCTGTGAGCACTTTAATATTGAATGTTCAGATAATCGTATATTTGAGTTGATCCACAAGCAACTTCCAAGGATATCCATAGCTGCTTCTGGTACTACAGTACAATATTCTACTGCCTTGGCTACTCTACTAAAATCGGTTGGTTGAAATATAAATCTCAATGTCACTCTGCTCCATTATTCATCATGTATAATTCATTATGAAGCCCACTTAAATTGGTTTGACATCCAAAAGCCATGAATATAGGATTCGGGGAATTTCTAGGTCACGAGATAAGAGAAACTTAGTTTTTCTGTCAACGATTTTTCAAACCAAAGGGAGTTGTTCAGATAAATAGGTATGTACTTATAGTAGATCCCTATTCAAATTGTTCTTTTATTTTTATATTTTCTAGAAATCTTCTGTCTAATGTTGGTTTCAATAAAAATTTAGGTCCCCCTTAAATTTGGGCGGCCCTCACATCCAGCTCGACGAGATAAGTATTTAAGTTTTGAACAATCCTTTTGATTGGTACAGTTCAATGAAAAATGTGGCGTGTATCTCGTTGCAACACACGGGCATTTTTCCTAGTAATAATAAATGACGAATTATTTTTTACGGTCAAACATTTATTGGACCATTCTGCCCTCCACCAAACCATGTATTACCACCTAGGCCACCCGTAAGCCAACGTATACCGATTCATTTTATCAGGGAGGAGATCCAACTCCGGTGTTTCGCTCGTCTCACAAAAATAAAGCCCGCATGCATTGCCCACGACGGTGTGCATATAAAGAATTAGGGAAGAAGACGCCTATGTAGAAAAAATGAGAGAAGAAAACGAGACACGCGCCCACGTATGATCACATGCATGGAGAAATTGAGAAGAATGGCTTTGGAATCGGTCGCTGCCTCTGCCCCATAGCTATGGAGCCCCTCATAGCATTCTTCTTTGCCTCCTACGCCGTGGCATCGGTTTATCCAGACGTGAGAAACCTTGATCCAAGCCACATGCTTAGAGCATCTCTACTCGTGATCGCCATACGGGCTCCGGCACGGCCATGTTTTGGGCCGTATGGGGGAGCACCGGCGCGAAATCAGAAATGGGGGTCAACCGACGCCCAACCGTGCACCCCAAACCGGTCATTTTTTTATTTTCTAAATTATTTTAACACAAGCAATCAATCAAATTGGAACACAAATTCAATACAAATTTAACACAATTATTCAACAAGTTCAACATAGTACACAAATAAATTATTTTTAACACACCACACAAATTAAACAAGTTTAAATCACAATGGCCAACAAATTAGAGAGCTGCTTTCAGGTTCCACAAATGCTCGATCAAATCATTTTGAAGTTGGTGATGAGTGTTGGAGTCTCGAAGTTCTTTACGCTTGGCCAGGAAAGAGGCAAAGGCAGTAGGCACCTGATGATCAACATATGTAAGAGGACCCTGGCGATAGTATGGTTGAGTGTCGAACACTGGGTTCTCTCACTCGCTCTCGATGATCATGTTGTGCAAGATGATACAAGCAGTCATGACCTCCTACATCTGATCATTCGACCATGTAAGTGCAGGGTATCGAACAATGGCAAATCGAGCTTGCAGCATACCAAATGCCCCTCTCCACATCTTTTCTGGAAGCCTCCTAGCACTGAGCAAACCAAGCTTTCTTCCCTTCAGGCACTGCATTTGAAATGGTCTTGACAAATGTTGACCACTTTGAACAGATGCCATCAGCCAGATAGTAGCCCTTGTCATATTGGTGGCCATTGATCTCATAAGCCACAGGAGGAGCATTGCCTGAAACAAATTTGGCAAACACATCCGAGCACTAGAGCACGTTGATATCATTGTGAGATCCTGTCATCCCGAAAAAAGCATGCCAAATACAGAGATCCTTATCAGCCACTGCCTCAAGAACCACACTGCATGCTCCTTTGTGGCCCTTGTACATGCCCTGGTTTGCAAATGGACAGTTTTTCCAGTGCATACAGTCGATGCTTCCAAGCATCCCAGGGAACCCTCTGTCTGCATTCTGTGCCAGCAGACGAGCAGTGCCGCCTTCATTGGGTGTGCGCAGAGATGTGTCGCCAAACACCTACACAATTTCCCTGCAAAACCTATACACGCAATCAATGGCCGCGGACTCGGCCATGTGCATGTAGTCGTCCCGTGTATCTCCAGGCATTTCATATGCTAGCATCCGAAGGGCAACTGTGCATTTATGGATAGTGGAGAAGCCAGGCGTACCGACAATGTCCCTCTTTAGCTTGAAGTAGTTGATGACCCACAAGTATAGGAGGGTGTATCGCAGTATTTTCGATAAGTAAGAGTGTCGAACCCAACGAGGAGCAGAAGGTGTTGACGAGTGGCTTGGAGCAGGAATTCTCTGTAAATACTTAACAAACGGATTTTTAGGGTTTTTTTGGTAATGCAGATAAATAAAGTGCGAGTAAATAAAAGACAATGATAGTAAATGCAGCAAGTGGCTCAATCCTTTCTTTAGCAAAGGACAAGCCGATTGTATTACTTAAGATGACCAAACGTTTTCGAGGACACATGGGATTATCGTCAAGTGCTTTTGCTTCATATAAGTTGATTAATCTTCTTTAGTTTGATAAGTGTTGTGTGGGTGAACCTGTGCTAATGTACCGACCTTCCTAGGACTAATACATACTTGTGATTATACCCCTTGCAAGCATCCGCAAGTATAAGAAAGTAATTAAGATAGAAACCTAACCACATCTTTAAACTCTAAGATCCTACGCTCCCTTGTGCAAAGGTTTCCTAACGGGGGTTCGGGTTTCTGTCACTCCGACAACCCCTACGATTAGTAGCCAAATACACAATGCATTCTCCTAGGCCCATAAAGGTGAAGTGTCATGTAGTCGACGTTCACATGACACCACTATAAGAATAACATCACAACTTAAATAACAAACTATTGAATCTTTCTCAACACAATTCCACTACTAACAACATGACTTCTCCCATGTCCTCAAGAACTAAACGAACTAATCACGAGACATCATATGGATCAAGATCAAATATGAAATAATGACAAGTAACAATCTGAACATAACAACAATTCAATGGTTCCACTCAATAGCATCAACTACTACAAGTAATCAATACTAGAAAAGTTTCCCCTAAGAACTATGCAAGATTCAACCCAATTGTTACAGCGGTACTGAGTGGTGATGATGGTGCTGGTGGAGATGAAGATGGAGATGATGATGATGATCCTGATGAAGTCGAGCTTGATGGTGGTGTTGATGGCGACGATCTCCCCTCTTCGGGAAGGAATTTCCCCGGCAGATTTCTGCCTATCGGAGAGGTCTATCTCTCTCTGTAGTTTTCCACCCCGCAGAGGCGGCGGAATCTTTCTGTGGTCGCTCTCCGAGTCTTAGGGTTTTGGGAGGATAATATACGGCAAAGAGCAGAGCCAGAGGTGGGACAGGGTGGCCACACCACCTGGTGGCGCGGCCAGGGCTGTCCCACGCTAGGGGTGGTGTGGGACCCCTATGGCCCATCTCCGCTCCCCCTTCTGGCTTCCTTCGTCTTCTGGGAAAATAGGATTTTCCGTATATTTTCTGGGATTTTCTGATCTTCGCAAATTTCGCCTCCAAATAGCGCCTTTTCCATCAGAATCCTGACTTCAGCGGTCCATTCCCCAAAAGTCATCAACCATACAAAAACAGATGAAATAACATAAGTATCATCTCTTAATATGAAATATATCAATGAATAACAGTAAATTATGATATAGAATAGTGATGCAAAATGGACTTATCAACTCCCCCAAGCTTAGATTTTGCTTGTCCCCAAGCAAAAACTGAGCTCAATAAATATGACCTCAGGTTTATGGAGTGAAGTGTCAATAAAAAATATGGACAAGAAGCATCACATTCATCAATACACAAATCATAATAGAAGACAACTCACTATTATATAACTTAACTTGCAGTAGGTAAAGGAAACACAATAAATATACATAAAGTAAATCATAATTGGTAATGGCAAACTTTGCTCTTGGTCAAAGAATAGTTAACAATTTGCAGGAGTTCAAACATAATGGGGTTTCCAATGATAGCTTTTAAAGTAATATTAACTAAGATAAGAGCAGTGTGCAAAACAAGGAACATAAGAAATATGATTGAATAAATCATCATATGAATGAATGAAACACAACAACTCAAAATACTTGCTTGAGATAGAAAGGAATAGGTTTACTGACTCAACTAAAAAGTAAAAGATAGGCCCTTCGCAGAGGGAAGCAGGGATTTCAAGTTTCATAAAGAGCTTTCAAAAATTATGGTACTTATTAGCTTTTAGCTCTTATTGCCCCTATCATAAGCATCTTTAGGTGATTAAGGTTAAAGTGATCAAATATGAGGATATGCTTGACAAGTTATAAGCTGAAAATCTCATGCCCCTTACTTACGAGTACCATTCCTTGTGCTACTCAAGTTTAGTCACATGTAAGTTCTTGTCATTGTAAGTACATGTGTATCATAGAGAAACGCCAACGGGGTACCCCTTGCCCGATGATAAGGAAGATTCCCCATATCAAAATGACAAGGTAAATAGACAATGAGTATCTCAGCAATCCTTTTATTTCCTATTTGCATATGCTCCTTTTTTCTCTTTTTTTCATTCCTATTTGATAGGTTTTTTTATATAGAGGATGCTTCATAGATTGCTCACTATGGTTACGCTGCAGGTTTCCACCATGATTAGGCATGGCTTAGACCAGCCGTCCAGGCGTTTCTCTAACACATATACGAACTCCATGAGCCTTATAAGCTTCCCTTTTATTTCACACCGCCGGGATCCATAAGCAAAAGAACATGATATCAACTAAATAAAGTGTAACGTTAAAAGCGTTTCCCATGGTAACATGGTTTTGCTAATTCATAATTTACAAAGCACAAGCATATACGCAACATAGATGGGCACAATGGTTCAAGTTTATTAAGTGCAAGAAAATTAAAGTGCGCCTTCAAGTTCGTGAGAGCTTTATCACTAATTTTCACATAATAAGTTTAATTCGGAAGGTAGATAAAAACATGAATTTACTTAGAATAGCAATAATGCTAATATGTAGGTATGGTGGACACAAATGGCATAGGTTTTGGTTTAAGGATTGGATGCATGAGAAGCATTCCCTCTCAGTACAGGTTTTAGGCTAGTAAGGCTGGATAGCAAACATAAAAATTTAAGGAAACAAACAAACATACAAGTGATAAAAACAAACATGGAATCTTCATTGGAATCACAAAAGATCTTAACTAGAGAATATTAAGCTTATGAGCCAATCAAGAAAGAAAATTGATGAAACTATATTTCTTAAGAGTACTTTTATCTTTTTCATTCAATTCTCATAATAGTGTTGCTACTGACCGAGCCAGGTTTGTCAAAACCAACTAAATTTACTTAATGATCTCAAAGTGATACCAATACTAACAACAAGATCAATCATATAACATAAATTGCAAACTAAAATAAGATATGCAAAGAGTAAACGAAAGAACTTCTCATTAATATTCCATAACGGCAACTCACACCAAGGGATAATAGATGTAAAAAGAGGAGATACACTTCTAGAATGCAAACCATCCTATATGATAACTTCTCTATTCATGATATGACTCTACTTAAAAAGATAAAAAGATAAAAGATAGTGATATGATACTGCGGCACTCCCCCAAGCTTGGAACAAACCAAGGGGATGCCAAAACCTGATGACGGATTACTCCTTCGGTGGTGGTGGTGTTCTCTCGATCAGCTTTTCAATCAATTCCCTCAAGTCCTCAATCTCAAAGATGAGAGTACGAATCAACTCCGAATTATGCTCAATGCGGTTCATGATCATGTCGGGTTGTGAATCCCAGCTCTTGCGATTTTTTTTCCCACTCTTCCTCCTTGAAGTATTCTTTTCCTACGTGGTTAGAACGAGGCATATCCCAATTAGAGGGTAATTTTTCCTTGGGCATATTTTGGAATTGATTCTCATGTATAAGGGTATGGAAGGGATTCTTGGTGCGTGGAGAAGGTGACCGTGAAGCCAAGCAATGACGCGGATTCTTCCCTCTAGTGGACATCCGTGTAGTCCTCTTAAACTTGGCGGGATTTGCCACCACTCCAATGCTTTCAATGGTGGTGCTGGTGTGCGAATGCTGGTCTTCCTTTCCCTCCTCTTCAACTTCACTCTCGATATCCTCCCCCTCCTTGGGGTCTTGGAGATCATGTTCCGCAGGCTCCTTGCCCTTATCGTTGGCGGAGACCATCGTGCCTCTAAACTTTTAAGAATAGTTCCTGACAGAAATAGATCGAAACTGAAACACAACGAGAACACGATATACGAACCTTGGGAGATCCGGTGGATTATATAATACGAAGTTTAACAACAAAAGGAAGGTACTAGGAGAAAACGGGTCGGAGACGGGCTCCGGGGTGGCCACACCCCCTGGTGGCGCGGCCAGGTGGGCCCGCACCACGAGGTGGTGTGAGCCACCCGGGCTCCGTTTCCATCCCTTTTTCGACTTATTGCTTTCCATGTTAGATAAAAACTGCAAAAATATAAATTGATAGATTTTTCGTGGACGTTTTCTTACCAGAACTGTTACCTATTCGAAAGTGGACTCTGCAGGTCTCTGAGCTTTGGCATTTAATAAATTCTTCCAGAGTCACCGCTTGAATAATATCAATATCTTCATCTTATTAAACATATTGTTTGAGTCATTTAACCATTCACCATCTTATTACACCATTTCTCCTACAACCTGAAAATTTCTTTCACACAAACTTCACACAATTCTCATTAGCAACATTAGTGCGTGTGAGGTAATAAACCTTTTAAGTTCAATTTCAACTGAAATCCAACAAAACATAAGCACATGAAACAACTCCTCTAGAAAGATCAAAAAGGAATTCAAAAAGGAAATTGATTTAAGAGGCAAATGCAAGAATGGCAAAAATCTGTCAAAACAGACCAGCAGGTAAACATCAAATTTTTCAAAAATCTTCTGTTGCTCAAATCAAAAAGTGCAAAACTAAGAAAAGTTCAATAATAACCTGGGGCATGCGCACAAAAAATTACAGATCGGTACGATGTTCTGAGATTTTTAACGATTTTTTATAGTGAAGCACAAAAATCTGTTTTGGGACAGCAACTTCCCTAAAATTTACTTCTCTCTCATTAGAGGTTGATCTTGACACCAAAAGCCAAACAGGAAGGATAAGGAGAGGTTATTGCATAAGCAATAACTTCCAAGACTCAAATAAGCAAAAACAAACTGAAAGCAAAAATATATTGGATTGTCTCCAAAAAAGCTCTTTCTTTATAGCCATTAAGATGGGCATGATAATTTCAATGATGCTCACATAAGAATATGAATTGAAGTAAAAGAGAGCATCAAGAAGCAAAAATACACATGTTTAAGTCTAACCCACTTCCTATGCAAGGGAATTTTGTAAGAAAATAAATTATTAAAACCAGAGGCTGCTAGCATAGGAAGGCAAAACAAGTGCAACATAAAGACTTTTAGCATAAAGCGAGGAAACTTAATATTATTGAGATGCATAAGAACAGTCTTCCCTCTCTCATAGTAACTATCAGTATCATGCATAAATTTAACGATATAACTATCACTTGAACCATTGTAGCAATGATCACTTATTCTAACAGAAAACACAAGGACACTGGCTCTCATAACACTACTTTATGAAGCAATATTAGAAGTACCCTTACAGAAGATAGTGTGTCCATCTTCTATATATTTAGTGGCAAAGCCTTTCACATTTGCTATTACAGGTTCATTAGCTATTTATTCATCAGGTTCAACAACTTTATTTGTACTTTCATTAACCATACTAGCTATCATAGAATATTCATTTATCTTAACTGGGAAATGCATTTTCTCAATGTAAGGTTCAGGTAAAACATGATTAGTAGTATAAACTTCAGTATTTCTTGCAGGAACACAATTAACAATATGTTTATATGCTCATGATACTTATTCCATTTCTTTTTAGGAATTTCAATATAAGAAGCAAAAGCCTTAAAATAAGTTGCAATACTTTGAGAATCAAGACCATATGCATTACTAATATTTTGAAAATCATCAGTTCCCATAAAAGATCCAATACATTCATAATCATAATTTATACCTGACTTTCTTCCTTTATCATTCTCCCATGCTTCGACATTGTGTTGAATACGGTCTAGAATATCCCATTTAGCTTCTTCTTCCATGCGTGTAAATGACCCAGCACAAGAAGCATCCAATAAATCCTTATCATGAAGAGAAAGTCTTGCATAAAAGTTATTGATAATAATATTATTGGGGAGCTCATGAATAGGACATTTGAGCATTAGTAACTTCAATCTCCCCCAAGCTTGAGATGTACTCTCTCCATCAAGTGGCCAAAAATTGTATATTTGATTCTGATTTTTATGAATCTCACTAGAAGGATAAAACTTTGAATAAAAGAGAGTTACTACTTCCTCCCATTCAAGAGCTTGACCATTCTTCAACAACTTATACCATTCTTCCTTTCAGTGATAATGAGAATAACTTCTTCTTGACTTGATCTGTTGTAATACCTGCACACTTGAACAACCCGCATAATTCATGTATAAAGAGCAAATGATCACCGAGATGGACAGTTCCATCTCCAAAATAGTAGTTATCCATAACAGGATCAATAATTCTTGTAGGTATCTTAAAAGTATCATTTTTAGCAGGTATAGGTTCATCTACTACCTTAGCAGTAGTAGTAGCACTACAAAATAAGAAACTAAGTGAATTATCCATATTGAAATAAAGTAACTAACATAAATAAACAATACTCACAGTAGAAGTTTCCTTTACCAATTCCACTCTCCAATAGCGCTTCACACCCCGGCAACGGTGCTAGAAAATAGTCCTGATGATCCACAAGTATAGGGGGTGTATCGCAGTATTTTCGATAAGTAAGATTGTCGAACCCAACGAGGAGCAGAAGGTGTTGACGAGTGGCTTGGAGCAGGAATTCTCTGTAAATACTTAACAAACGGATTTTTAGGGTTTTTTGATAATGCAGATAAATAAAGTACGAGTAAATAAAAGACAATGATAGTAAATGCAGCAAGTGGCTCAATCCTTTCTTTAGCAAAGGACAAGCCGGTTGTATTACTTAAGATGACTAAACGTTCTCGAGGACACATGGGATTATCGTCAAGTGGTTTTGTTTCATATAAGTTGATTAATCTTCTTTAGTTTGATAAGTGTTGTGTGGGTGAACCTGTGCTAATGTACCGACCTTCCTAGGACTAATACATACTTGTGATTATACCCCTTGCAAACATCCGCAAGTACAAGAAACTAATTAAGATAGAAACATAACCACAGCTTTAAACTCTAAGATTCTACGCTCCCTTGTGCAAAGGTTTCCTAACGGGGGTTCAGGTTTCTGTCACTCCGGCAACCCCTACGATTAGTAGCCAAATACACAATGCATTCCCCTAGGCCCATAGAGGTGAAGTGTCATGTAGTCGATGTTCACATGACACCACTAGAAGAATAACACCACAACTTAAATAACAAACTATTGAATCTTTCTCAACACAATTCCCCTACTAACAACATGACTTCTCCCATGTCCTCAAGAACTAAACGAACTACTCACGAGACATCATATGGATCAAGATCAGATATGAAATAATGACAAATAACAATCTGAACATAACAATAATTCAATGGTTCCACTCAATAGCATCAACTACTACAAGTAATCAATACTTGGAAAGTTTCCCCTAAGAACTATGCAAGATTCAACCCAATTGTTACAGCGGTACCGAGTGGTGATGATGGTGCTGGTGGAGATGATGATGATGATCCTGATGAAGTCCAGCTTGATGGTAGTGTTGATGGCGACGATCTCCCCTCTCCGGGAAGGAATTTCCCCAGCAGATTTCTACCTGCCGGAGAGCTCTTTCTCTCTCTGTAGTTTTCCGCCCCGCAGAGACGGCAGAATCTTTCTGTGGTCGCTCTCCGAGTCTTAGGGTTTCGGGAGGATAATATATGGCAAAGGGCAGAGCCAGAGGTGGGCCAGGGTGGCCAGGGCTGGCCCGCCCCAGGGGGTGGTGTGGGCCCCCTGTAGCCCATCTCCGCTCCCCCTTCTGGCTTCCTTCGTCTTCTGGAAAAATAGGATTTTCCGTATATTTCTGGGATTTTCTGATCTTCGTGAATTTCGCCTCCACCTGGGTAGCATTTGCACTTCCAAATACGGTTTCAATTATTTAGCGCGTTTGGCCAGGATTTTGCTTGAACTATAGAAATTGATGATTCACGTGTTAAAACTTACTACAAGCAAACAGAACCTAGAGGGTCAGACCGTCAAACAAACTGACATTCATAATCATCTCTGTATTTTTCAATCTGCACAGAGTTGACGGGTCTGCTGTAAAAAAAATTATGCGACAAGCATTTTTTTTAATATATGCGACAAGCATTCAGAATTTGGAGGAAAACAAATTGTGTTTCGTTCAGTGGCTTACAAAGAGCCGTGCTAGTTCTCACAAAAGAAAAGTAGCTGGTGCTGGGTAGATTTATGCTTATTATGTAACTGATCCATTACTACCTCTCATCCAAGGAGGCCTCCTAGATAATTAAGTATTGCGACTGTTCATCCGAATTTGGACATTCACGAGTGTGAATTTGTGTTACAACGTGAGGTTCCAAATGTATCGCCCATGTGAAATCCGTGTTAAATTTTGTAATCAAGTTGTTGTCTTTGGAAAATTAGATAAAGAAACACAATAGAGATGTTCTTGGGGATTTCCGTGCTCTTTGAACTTTGATTATCCTTGTTTCTTTAGATAAGTAACTATCCGATAAGAAAAAGGGCTCAACGTTTAGGAAATAAAAAATAGTTAGGTACTCTCATTATGTTGTTTACATAGTTTTTAGAGAAACATATGGCAAAACAGAGATCAGGTACTACTTGCATAGAAGAACCATACTCTTAGAACAATCCAAGTGGAATACCATCTATCCTTAATTGCTGAATACAGATAGGAAGTAACTAATGATCAATGTAGGTACCTTTTTCTCAGGATGTATTTAGTAGTATTAGTATTCTGACAACGAGTATTTTCACATGGCGATGCTTCTTTGCTACATGAAATTTAAAATGATTAATATAAGGTATTCAGAAATCAAAAATCATGAAGGCCAATGAAAATATGTTTGTGCTAGAGGAGCAGCTACCGAACACAGTTGCTGAACTAAATGCAGTTTCTATGGAGAACGGCAAACTGTGGTCTCGGCTCAACCATATTGAACAGATCAGCTACACTATGAAAGTGGAGATAGCCCATAAAAGTAATGCAACCGAAGGAATGGAAGAAAGGTTGATTGAGCTGAGAAGCTTACTTGTTGAAAGGAGCAGCTTGCTTCATAATTTGCAAAATGACTTCTCCAAGCTTTCAAATGAGAAAAAACGTTGTGACTCTCCAGTGATTATCTTGTGAGAGAAGCTGAAATGGTTGAGGCAGTGGCAGCAGAAAGTGAAGCAATTGCTACATAGGCTCAACAGGTGCTCAATTACCTACTTCATTTTTTCCTATTTTACTACCGCTTGCGTTATTTTCTTGTATAACCCCTCCTGTTCTACATCTACAGATAGTGGATGAAAGGAAGACACATGCTGAAGAGAAGGATGAAGAAGTCAAGTTGTTCTAGAGGGCAATCGAGGAGCTCGAAAGTACCATATTTGCCCTCGAGAATCAGGTGAGCCTACTTATACTTCAGTGCTTCATCACTTACTGTAGTGGATTTTCTTAACAATAGCACTGGGTATTTCACTTAAGGTCAGGAACATCAAGGATGAAGAGGAGTGGCAAAGAATAAAGAGAGAAGATTCACATCCCAATCATTGGCAATTCATCAAACAGTTCAAGTACAAAGGCCCTCACCTCTTTGATACATATGTTCACTGCCCTGCTTGGTTCTGTGGTGAGAGAAACAGAGAGAGCTGACGCACAGCCTGGGAGTAAGGGGTTGACACCGAGGAGAAGCAGGCAGACGGCGGGCGCCGAGGCGACTCAGGGAGACAGTGGGGGAGCCGGGGCGGCTTGCACCTTCGGGAACCAAGGCGGCAGGGTGGGAGCCTCCCAACAGTGGCGCGTGAACGCAGCGGCAGCGGTGTCGCTGGAATCAGCGTGAGGTCGGGGCTCCCATGTCCTGTGCAGAGGGAGTTGGCGACGACGGCGTGGCCCTCGGGGGGACAGGGCGAGCTTGGCAGCAGGCGCATGGATCTTGCAGCCCTCAAGGAGCATAGTGAGCAAGCAGGCCGCTGAGACTGGGAGGGAGAACAGCGGGGACACGGCAAGCTTCTCTGCTGTCTTCTCCTTCCGCGGACACGACAAGCTTCCAAAGAAATCGTGCCCGTCGCCGTCCGCCTCCCGGAGCTCCTACGACCGCCGCCATGCTCCTTCCCCTCCGGTTCCGCTCTGTCCGCAGCTGGCGCGATTTGCAAGGGGCGGCGCAGGCAGGCGCACAGGGCTCGCTCAAGATCGACGACGGACGGAGGATCCGTTTTAACTTAGCGGTGGCACAGGTGGTAGTTTTTCCAAAACGGTAGGGGTAACCGTTCAAACATAAAATCAGAACGAAAATAAGGGTGGACGAGTCTTTCTAAGAACAATCTATCTACTAGCTGAATAGCCGTGCTCATAATTCTTATTATCGTTATAAATGTCACAAATGCAATTATAAGATGCACATGCATATCGAAAACATATCCAAATAGTATTAAAAAGATAAAGTTTTCACTTTGCATTATTTAGTTAGGCTCCATCGACATTTGTATGCGAGTTTGTCAACGACGCGTAATATTGTTCCTAGCCCCTTCCCCGATGCGACGTCTAACCTTTTATGACGCCACAATGCATGAGCATCTGTAGATGTTTCCGGCACTTGCCGCTCACCGTATACCTCTTTCGCCATGTGCGTAGTCTTTATTCCCACCCTGGTATGCTCATGACCGTGCTTGGTCGTCCTAGCCCTCTCGGTTAAATAGTGATAGTTAGAATATGAAATAATGTTTACGAATGGCAATATGTGGTGCCTCCCAACAAAAGTGAATATGGCAAAGCCTAATTTTTTTTATGTTTTTCTATGAACCCCGCCTTGGCCGCACATTGTACACCGGAGAAGGCTCGACGCTCCCGAAGTGGTTGACCAGAGGATAAAATTATATTCCCTCCGTACTAAAAAGGATATCACAGATTTATCTAAATTTGAATTTACCTACACAATATTTTGTATGAGTATCCAAATTTAGACAAATTTGATACATCCTTTTTAGGACGACGGGTAAATAAGTGGTTTGATTTTGTTTAAATTTGTATGCATCTATATATTAAAACATGTCTAGATACTGTAGAATTGTATAGAATAATAATCGATAACAATATTGTGGCAATTACAAGAGGTATATATAAGGGTCTATGTGCACCGGCCTAGCCCTATAACAAACCGACTAGGACTCTTAAGCCTAACAAGAATTGTATTCTAACATCCCCGCAGTGTCAACGGTAGGCTCGACGGCGTTGAGACTGAAACGAATGTCTTGGAACAGAGTAGTCGCCAGGCCTTTAGTAAAGATATCAACGAACTGAGCTGAAGTAGGCACATGTAGAACACGAACTTGACCGAGAGCCACCTTCTCTTGAACAAAATGAATGTCGATCTCTATATGTTTAGTACGAAGGTGTTGAACCGGATTCCCTAACATATAAACAACGGAAATATTATCACAGTAAACAATAGTAGCTTTCTCAATAGGGCGATGCAGCTCCGACAGCAACTGGCGCTACCAAACCGTATTAGCAACCGCATGAGCCACAACGCGATACTCAACTTTGGCTGACAAGCGAGAAACCGTAACCTGCCTTTTGAAGACTAAGAAACCAAATTGTTACCAAGAAAAACACAAAATCCGAATGTGGACCGTCGAGTATCGAGGCAACCCACCCAGTCTGCATCAGAGTAAGCTGTCAACGATGTAGGAGAGGATTTGTTTATATGAAGACCTAAATCTAATGTACCTTTGAGATACCTAAGAATACGTTTGACATAGTTGAAGTGAGGAACACGAGGATCATGCATGTAAATGCAACCTTGTTGGACAGAAAAAGAAATTTCAGGACGAGTAAGAGTAAGATATTGGAGGACGCCGGTAAGACTATAATAAAGAGAAGGATCAGAAAAGGGATCACCATTGGCAGAAAGTTTTAAACCTGTATCAGCAGGAGTACGAGACGATTGACAATCAAGCATACCAGCACGGAAAAGAAGATATAGGATGTACTGACGTTCAGATAAGAAAAGACCAGATGAGTCACGGATGACAGCAATACCTAAGAAGTGATGAAGAAGACCTAGATCGGACATAGAAAATTCTTTGCGAAGAAGAGAGATAATATGATCTAAAAAGTGTTGTGAGGAAGCTGTGAGAATAATATCATCAACATAGAGAAGTAGATAAGCGGTGTCGGTATTATGATGAAAGGTGAAGAGAGAAGTGTCAGAACAAGAAGGAGTAAAGCCAATTGTTTGAGCATAAGTAGAAAAACGTTGAAACCAAGCCCGTGGTGCTTGTTTTAGACCATAGAGAGATTTTTGAAGAAGACAAACATGATTAGGATAAGAGGAATTTTCGAAGCCAAGAGGTTGTTAACAATAAACTGTTTCTTAAAGAGAGCCATGGAGAAAAGCGTTTTTGACATCGAGTTGATGGATGGGCCAAAAAGAAGAAACGGCGATGCTAAGAACAGTATGAATAGTGTTGGGTTTGACAACTGGAGAGAAAGTCTCATCATAATCGATGCCGTGTTGCTGAGAGTAACCACGGCATACCCATCGAGCTTTATAACGTGCAAGACTTCCATCGGAGTTAAATTTGTGTTGAAAAACCCATTTGATAGAAACTATATTAGTGTTTTATGGACGAGGAACTAATTGCCATGTATTATTTTGAATGAGAGCATCATATTCATCTTTCATGGCTGCAGCCAAATTAGGATCTAGGAGAGCTGATTTGTAAGATTTGGGAGTAGAGGAAGAAGACAGAGATGCATTGAGATCTAGACGATCTTTAGCGGGTAAACGAAAACCGGATTTTCCATGTATGCGCATGGTATGATCATTAGTGGGAGCTGGGACGATAATAGCACGAGGAGGAGGGACAGATGATGATGTGGAAGACGCGCCCGACGTAGCGGAAGAAGCGTCTGCGGGAGTCGGCGGTGGAGACGACAACGGTAGGAAGTCTGTCACGATAGAGTTTTCGGCGGTTTCGGCAGCCACGACAGAGGTGACAGCAGGAGAAGGCGCGATAGGATCGGTTGCCGCGGTAGAGAATTCGGGCGTTTTTGCTGCCGCGGCCCGAGCGACAGCAGGAGGTGGCTGATGAAAGAAGGGAAAATTATTTGGACGAGGGGGACTAGTAGATGGTGCGGATGTTTTAGGATCGAGAGATTGACACTCAGAAAAGGGAAAATATTTTCAGCAAAAGTTACATGACGAGACATATGGACGCGACCACTAACAAGATCTAGACAACAATAGCCTTTGTGTTCGTCGGAAAAACCTAGATGGATACACAGGATAGAACGAGGTGAAAGTTTGTTAGGAGAAGTAGAGTAGGAGTTAGGAAAACAAAGACAACCAAAGACACGAACGTCGGAGTAGTTTGGGTGAGAAAGAAATAAAGAGAAGTAGGGTGTGGTTTGAGAATTAACTTTAGATGGTCGAATGTTAAGTAGATATATGGCCGTGTGGAGAGCTTTAGCCCAGAACTTCGGAGGCATAGAAGATTGAATAAGAAGGGTGCGAGTGATGTCATTAAGAGTACGAAGAGAACGCTCGGCCTTGCCGTTTTGAGGGGAGATATAGGGACAAGAAAAACATAGAAGAATTCCATATTGGAGAAAGAAATTTCGGTTTTTAAAGTTGTCAAATTCATGACCATTATCGCATTGAATAAATCTTATAGGAAGGAAAAAATGGACCAAAACTTAGCGCTGAAAATTAAGAAAAATATTGTGAACGTCGGATTTGTTGCGTAAGGGAAAGGTGCAAACATAGTGTGTAAAATCATCAAGAATAACAAGATAATACTTAAAACCAGAAACACTTTCTGTTGGTTATGTCCATAGATCACAATGAAGTAACTCAAAAGGAAAAGTACTAGAGGATAGAGAGGAGCTAAAGGTGAGACGAACATGTTTGCCTAATTGACACGACTGACAAATAGAAGAATTATGAGAATCTCTATTACAAGGTATTGAAAATTCACTAAGAAGGGTAGATAACACATTATTATTGGGATGGCCGAGACGTTGGTGCCATAGATCAACAGAGGGTGCCATAGATGATGGAGGGGCAGCGGCCGGAACACCATGGAGAGAATACAAATCACCGGAGCTATTGAACCGAGCAATCTCGGCCTTGGTCCGGTAATCCTTAACAGACATACCAAAGTGGTCAAATTCGACAGAAACATGATTGTCATTGGTGAATTGGCGAACAGAAATCATATTTTTAATTAGTGCAGGAGCTACAAGAACATCGCGAAGAAACAGAGGTTTGATTGGGGATTGGACTTGGGCTTGACCGACATAGTAAATAGGAATAAATGATCCTTCACCGAGAGTAATAGATGGAAAAGGCGACAGTGTGCAAGAAGACAACTGATGTCTACGCACGCTTCTATTCTTGTAGACAGTGTTGGGCCTCCAAGTGCAGAGGTTTGTAGAACAGAAGCAAGTTTCCCTTAAGTGGATCACCCAAGGTTTATCGAACTCAGGGAGGAAGTGGTGAAAGATATCCCTCTCAAGAAACCCTGCAATCAAGAAACAAGAAGTCTCTTGTGTCCCCAACACACCCAATGCACTTGTCAGGTGTATAGGTGCACTAGTTCGGCAAAGAGATAGCGAAATACAAGTAATATGGATGATTATAAGTGGTAATTGCAATCTGAAATAAGAGTGGCAGCAAGCAAACATGTAACAGAACTAATTGTAAATGGTGTTTTAATGCTTAGAAACAAGGCATAGGGATCATACTTTCACTAGTGGACACTCTCATATAAATATCTTCTCTTCATTATGCTATCCTGAATTACTCTTCGGTTGGACGATGTAGGGCTATAACAGCACACCTTAAAGTTCGCATTCCCCCTATAGATAACCCCTCACTGTCACCTTGAGTGCTAGATGGTTCCAACAAACACCACAATCTCATAAAGACATCCAACTCAAATTATACTCATGATAAGTATTTATGTAACCTTAGCCAAAGTGCCACACGGTGTGCACACTGTCAACTTCACACACGTGGGGATAAGCAGAGATTAATTAAAGCACTTGAATATCAGAATAGATCTATATTACAAAGCTCATGATCTCAATAAGATCACGCATAGAGAGAGATGAACACATAGCTACTTGTAGAGCCCTTAGCCTCGAGAGAGAACTACTCCCTCCTCATCATGGGAGTCAGCAACGGCGATGGAGATGGCGATGGAATCGATGGAGATGGATCCGGGGGCACTTCCCCGTCCCGGCAGGGTGCCGGAACAGAGACTTCTGTCCCCCGAATCTCCTCTTCGGTGGCGGCGGCGTTGCGGAACTTTTCGTGGAATTCTGATCTGGTAAGGGTTTTCATCCCGGGAGGCTTTTATAGGCGGAAGGGCAAGGTCAGTGGAGTACCAGGGGGCCCACACCCCTGGTGGCGTGCCCCCTGATACGTTGCTAACGTATCTATAATTTTTGATGTTCCATGCTTGGTTTTTATCTACTTTCTTATGTTTTGTCCACACTTTGGAGTGATTTGTATACACTTTCTTGGACTAACCTATTAACAAGATGCCACAGTGCCAGCTTCCTGTTTTCTGCTATTTTTGGTTCCAGGAAAGTCAGAAAATGAATATTCTCAGAATTGGACGGGACAAAAGCCAAAGTCAGTTTTTCACCGAGGGGGACACGGAGCCAGAATATGAGACGGAGAGGGGCCAGAGGGCCGCCACACCACTTGGCCGTGCGGCCAGGCCTGGCTTGCGCCAGGGGGTGGTGTGGCCGTCTAGGGCACCCCCTCGGCCTCCCCTTTCGCCTATAAGATGCCTCCGATATAGAAACCCTAAGGACCCAATCAAAATTCCACGAAAGAGTCTGTAGCCGCCGTCATATCCATACCTAGATCGTGAGGGATCTGAAGCTCTTCCCGACACCCTACATGAGGGGAGAATTCACCCTGGAGGCCTTCTTCATCACCATGCAAGCCTCTAGTGTGATGTGTGAGTAGTTCATCTTTGGACTACGGGTCCATGTAGTAGCTAGATGGTTGGTTCTTCTCCTTTGTGCTACCATGTTTAGATCTTGTGAGCTCCGTTCATGATCAAGATCATCTATTTGTAATCATACATGTTGTGTTTGCGGGGATCCAATGGATATTGAGATTCTATTTCAGATTGATTATTGATTCTATCATGTCTTTGTTATTTGTGATCTTGCATGCTCTCCGTTGTTAGTAGATATCTTGGCCGAGTAGATGCTAGAAACTCCAAGAGGGAGTATTTATGCTCGATAGTGGGTTCATGCCTCTAGTAATATGGGGAAGTGACAAAAATCTCTAAGGTACTAGATGTGCTGTTGCTACTAGGGAGAAAAAAACAATCCTTTGTTCATAGAACAATCGTATTGTTTACTTTACACGCAATGCGTAATGCAATTACTGTTGCTTGCAACTTAATACTGGAGGGGGTTCGGATGATAACCTGAAGGTGGATTATTAGTCATAGTGCAGTTAGATTATGGTCTATGTATAATGTTGGAATGCCCAATCAAATCTCATAGGAGTCAAGATGATTAGTATATGCATGTTTGCTTTCTCGATGTTTGTCAATTGCCCCGCTGTAATTTGTTCACCCAACATGTCATCTATCTTAAGGAGAACCACCACTAAAGAACTATAGACCCCGGTCCTTTCTTTTATCATCAATCTACAACTGTTTACCTCTTTCTATTTACTTTCTGCAAGCTATTACTATCTTCCACATAATACGTTTAAAACCGGTGAGATTGACAAAGTCACTGTAAGTTGGGGGCAAAGTTCTATGGTTGTGTTGTGCAGGATTCCAAGTTGGCAACAACACCTTGGAGGTATTTCCTTGCTCCTACTGGTTCGATTAAACCTTGGTTTCATAACTGAGGGAAAACTCGCTGCTGTGCTCACCATACCTTCCTCTTGGGGTTCTCCAACGAGCTCGATATATTTTGGGCCATCAAGCTCTTTTTCTGGAGCCATTGCTGGGGAGTCAAGCACATCTTCACAAGGGGAGTCCCTCATAACCAATCTCTTTACTTTGTTGTTTTTGTTTTGCTTAGTTTATTTTTGCTTTGTTTTCTTGATTTCATGTGCACACCTATTGCTCCACCCGTTCCTGAAGCTACTTTCTTTGAAATTAAACCTGCTTTACTCAATCTTGTTATGAGAGAACAATTTTCTAGTATTGGTACTGAAGATGCTGCTGCTCATCTAAATAACTTTGTTGAACTTTGTGAGATGCAAAAGCATAGGGATATAGATGGGGATATTATTAAGCTTAAATTGATTCCTTTCTCTTTGAGAGGAAAAGCTAAAGAATGGTTGCAATCCCTAACTAGAAATAGTATTGATTCTTGGACTAAATGTAAAGATGCTTTCATTAGAAAATACTATCCTCCTACTAAGATTATATCTATGAGAAGTGAAATAATGAAGTTTAAACGATCTGATAATGAACATGTTGCTCAAGCTTGGGAAAGAATGAAATCTTTGGTAACGAATTGTCCCACTCATGGACTGACTGCTTGGATGATTATCCAAACCTTTTATGCAAGATTGAACTATTCTTCAAGAAATCTATTGTATTCTGCTACTGGAGCTACCTTTATGACCATTACTTTGGGTGCTGCAACAAAGCTTATGGATAATATGATGGTTAACTATTCTGAATGGCACACCGAAAGAGCTCCACAAGGTAAGAAGGTAAATTCTGTTGAAGAAACCTCCTCCTTGAGCGATAAAATTGATGTTATTATGTCTATGCTTGTTAATGGGAAAGCTCATATTGATCCAAATCATGTTCCCTTAGCCTCTTTGGTTTCTCAAGAAGAGCAAGTTGATGTGAACTTTATAAGAAATAATAATTTTAGCAACAATGCCTACAGGAATAATTTTGGTAATAATAACTATAGGCCATATCCTCCCAATAATGGTAATGCTTATGGAAATTCCTACAACAATAATAGGAGTGCTCCCTCTGAACTTGAAGTTATGCTTAAAGATTTTATTAGGAAACAACTGCTTTCAATAAAACTATTGAGGAAAAACTCTCTAATGTTGAAAGAAATATAGCATCATTGGCTGAAGCACAATCTTCTTTGAATAAAATGGCTACTAAACCTGAAACTATTGATAATCCCTTTTGAAAGGCCCAACTTAGGTCGACTAGAGGGGGGGGGGGGTGAATATGAGACTACCAATTTTTAAACTTTTATCCCACTTTTAAGGCTTAGCACAAAGTAAGGTTCACTAGAAATGCAATTACGTGAACAACTTAAATGACAAGTAACCCAAAGGTAAACAAGAGAGTAAATGCAAGAAGTAAAGGAGCGGAGCGAAAGAACCGTCGAGGGGACACGGAGATGTAATTCCCGTAGTTCACTTCCAAAGAAGCTACGTCTACGTTGGAGAGGTGTCAGGGCCACACAAGGTCACCCGAGCGCCACAAAGGCCTCACCTTCTTCTCCGGTGAGCACCACCACAAAGGTGGCCTCATAATCCACTAACCGGTGACCTTGAAGGCGCCAACCGAAAACCTTTACAACGAGGTTGAGGGGAGGCTTCACAACTTAATTGAAGGCCCTCAACGACACCACAGAGCTTTACAGCAAATGCCCCAGCTCCGAGGATGCCCTACACCGTCTAGGGTTCCAAGAACCCAAGAAACGAAATCCACGAAGGATGAGTGGGGGAAATCAAAATTCCTTTGGCGGAGGTGTAGATCTAGGTCACCTCTCCCAATCCTCAAAATATCAAGAGTTTTGAGTGGGTGGGGAGAGAGATCTAGCCAAGTCAAGCTCTTGTGAAAATGGTGGTGAGAGAGAGCCAAGAGATAAGGTGGGAGGAGGAAGAAGGGGGCTTAAATAGCACCCCTTCAAGCGGGCAGAATCTGCCCAGGCCCGACGCCGTCGGTACTACCGACCTGTAGTACCGGCGGGCGAGCCACCACCAGCCCAGCCCTGGCCACGTAATGGTCAGAAGACTATTGGTGGACCCAAAAGGGCTGGCCGGTAGTACCAGTCTAAGTTCCGCCCTTAATTCCGTCAAATAGACAGTGCGAGGCAGAAGGTTATCTGACCCGCACTGTCCAGCGTCGGAAATAGGACCGGAACTGGACCTGGAACTACCGGTGCCCGATGCAGGCCGGTACTACCGGTGAGGGAGCGGTACTACCGCTCAAGGGGGCAGAAGCTGGTCTGGCCGGTACTATCGATCCAAGATCCGATGCTATTTCCGACAAATAGGCAAAGTTAGACAGAAGTCTTACTGAACCGAAAAAATCTTCGTCGGAAATAGGACCAGATCTTCAGCCGGAAGTACCGCTCGAACAGCCCTGGGAAAACCCCTAGGAGGTACTACCGCTGCCTGGCCGGTAATACCGGTCAGGGCAGAAACCCCTCCAACTACTCAGAAATCACTCTCTCACTCGAAAGCTGGGATGGCTGTGGAGGTGCATATATGGTCTATGCATGAAATATTGATTTCCCACAACCGTCCTAGATGGACTCCCTCTTGATAGTACGGTAGCCTAAAATGTAAACAAGAGAAAGTAAAAAAGAAAGCTATCGACTACAAGCTCTTCCTTGAGTGACAACACCCGCGAGCACAACCGAAGATAAAACCTGAAACTTGGATAGACGGTTAAACCACAAAAGGAGTTGTCATCAGCACCAAAAACACGAGGAGAAAAATAATCCTTTCACCTTTGCTTCTACTAATGCCATACAAGTTAAAATTGATGAGAATGTTAGACAATTAGCTGAATTACATGCTAAGTGGGAAAGAGAAAATGCAACTGCTAGAAATATTAGTGTTTCTATTATCACTACCACTAGTGTTGAAGCTAGTAATAGCTCTACTACTTTAAATGATAATTATGATTTTGATCTTGATGGTTGCAATATCTCTGAAGTAATTAAGTTCCTACAAAAGCTTGCTAAAAATCCTAATGCTAGTGCTATGAATACGGCCTTTACAAAACACATTATTGATGCTCTCATAAAAATTAAAGAAGAAAAGATGAATCATAAAGCTTCTATTCCTATGAAACTAGAAGATGGTTGGGAACTCATCATTAATATGAAAGTGAATGATTTTGATTTCAAAGCTTTATGTGATCTTGATAGTAGTGTTTCTATTATGCCTAGAAGGATTTATAATATGCTTGATTTGACACCATTAGAAGATTGTTATTTGAATGTCCCACTTGATGATAATGCTAAAAAGAAACTCATGGGGAGTATTAATGATGTTCTTATTATGATTAACAATTCCTATGTCCCCGTTGATTTCTATGTTTTGGATGTTGAATGCAATGCTTCTTGTCCTATTACTTTGGGAAGACCTTTTCTTAGAACTGTTGGTGCCATTATTGATATGAAAGAAGGCACCATTAAATATCAACTCCCACTCAAGAAAGGTATAGAACACTTCCCTAATAAGAGAGAGAAGATTCCTTTTGCCTCTCCTATGAAAACAAAATTTGCTCTTAATGCTTCTTCATTTGAGAACACTTGATTCTTTTTCTTGCTTCTTATGCCTAACTTAAAGGCGTTAAAGAAAAGTACTTATTGGGAGATAACCCAAAAGTTTTAGGGTAGTCTTGGAAGTTATTACTTCAGTAATAATCGCTCCTTATCCTTTTTATTTGCCTTTTGTGCCAAGAGTAACCTCTAATGAGAGAGAAGTAATGCTTGGGAAAGTTGCTGTCTCGAAACAGATGTTTGTGCTTTACCGTTAAAATTCGTGTAAAATCTCTGTACATCATTTTGAGGCGTGAAGTTTTGTGCTTCTGCCCCAGGTTGTTATCTAACTTTGTTAGTTCAACACTTTTTTATTTGAGCGACATAAGTTCTTCAAAAAAATTGATTTTTACCTGCTGGTCTGTTTTGATAGATTTCTGCCATTATTTGCATTTGCTTCTTGTTGGTTCCTTTTTGGGTTCTCTTTGGGGAATTGAGCTTTTCAAGGGAAGTGATTAATTAGATTGTGTTTTAATGGAAGTTTTATTGGTGTTGAAACTGATCGCAAAGACTTATTATCTTGAGTGCACTAATGTTGCTAATAAAGATTGTGTGAAGTTTTGTATGAAGGAAAAAATTTCAGGTGTATGGAGAGAATGATGTAATGAGATGAAGAATGGACTAAACCTCAAGCTTGGGGATGCCACCCCGTGTCACCCCAAGAAATATTCAAGAGGTACAAGCATCAAATATTGGGGATGCCCAAGGCATCCCCTTCTCCATCAATAAAAATCCTAGGTTTCTTCCAAACACTTCATTTTTATTGTTTCATGCACAGTTGTGTTGTTCTTGGAGCGTCTTCGTTTTTTTTTGGTTTTCGTTTGCTTGGTTTTCTTAGTTTGCTGAATAAATTGGTTAGACCCCCTATTTCATGCATTGGTTTTCAAATGGTTTGGTTTGGATTGGAAAAGAGTAGGAAAGTTCATGTTTAAGTGGTAAAATGAGTTTGTTTTTAACTGTGGCCTATGGTTTGTCATGCCATGCTTGATATTGTTTTGGCTTTATGCTTAGTGATATTTGCTGTAGCATGACATGTTATAAACAATTGAGATTGCTTAATGTGCCTTGAAAGAATCATGCGTTGTTTTAGCATATTAAAGCATAGTATTGTGGTATTCTCCTTTGATGCTTTATTTGGGTTGACTTGGCACATGCTCACACTATGTTATGACTATCCCAAGTCACCATAAGCCTTTATGATCCTTTAGTTTTCAACTTGTAATATCACTTTATGCTTTAATTAATGATGTTTTGTCGCTTTGCATGATTATGACCATTATTGCTCTCTTAGTTGGTCGCTCCCAGTCTTTTGGTAGCCTCCATAACCAAGTATGAGTTCCACTCATGCATCCAACTCCTAACCAAGTTATTCCAAAGAGTCCACAATACCTACCTATTAGCATTTGCTATTCCAAGTATATTCATGTTTTATCTACCTTCTGAATTAAACTTGTTATGTGAAAACTAGTGATTAAAGCTCCCACGAACTTGATGGCACACTTTACTTTCTTGCATTTAATAATCTTGAACCATTGCATCCATATTTGTTGCGTATATGTTTGCGGTTTATAAGTTGAAGTTAGCAGAACCATGTATCATGGGGAACGCTTTCAACATTGCACTTATTATTCCATTGATATCATGATTCTTTTACTTATGGATCCCGACGGTGTGAAATAAAAGGGAACTTGTAAGATCATGGAGTTTGTATGTGTGTTAGAGAAACGCGTGGGCCGCTAGCCTAAGCCATGCCTAATCATGGTGGAAACTTGTAGCATAACCATAATGAGCACTCTATGAAGCATCCTCAATAAAAACCTATGCAAATAGCAAATAAAAAGATCGCTGAGATGCTGATTGTCTGCTTGCCTTGTCATTTTGATTATGGGATAGCTCATGTATCATGTGCAAGGGGTACCCCGCTGGCGGTTCTCTATGATACATATGTACTTACAATGACAAGAGCTTACTTGTGACTAAAGTTGAGTAGCATGAGGTTCGGTACTCGTAAGTAAGGGGCATGAGATTTCAACTTATAACTTGTCAAGCATATCCTCTTAGTTGTGTAACTTTAACCTTAATCACCTAAAGCTGCTTATAATAGGGGCAATGAGAGCTGAAAGCTAATAAGTACCATAATTTTTGGAAGCTCTTTATGAAACTTGAATCTCTGCTTCCTTCTCTGAAGGCCTTTCTTTTACTTTTATGTTGAGTCTCCACCTTCTATCTTTATGCACCTATTTTGAGAGCATAGTGGCCATTCTTAGTTCTATGTGCATTGTCCCAAGACTTGTTGATTGATGCATAACTTTGATATTGCTTGTTCTTAAACTATTTGTATCTAGTCACCCTTATGAACTTTGAAGGTGTCCTATGCATTTATGTTTGCTACTCTATGAGGGACACGCTGAATGCCACTATGCTATGTTTTCTTTATGGGAAACAAACAAACATCTTGCAAAGCATTGTTGTTCATGAATCTTTTGTTTGTTCCTTTTCATGTTGCAAATAGTTGCTATGTCTTATTGTTATAACTTTATCTTTCATGTTATGTTGAAGTACTATGATCCCAACTATCAATGTTTTACAAATACTTTGATCAAGTTTATGATGGTGCATGTCACCTCAAAAATTATTCTTTCTTTTTATCACTTACCTACTCGAGGACGAGCAGGAGTTAAGCTTGGGGATTTTGATACGTTTCTAACGTATCTATAATTTTTGATGTTCCATGCTTGGTTTTTATCTACTTTCTTATGTTTTGTCCACACTTTGGAGTGCTTTTTATACACTTTCTTGGACTAACCTATTAACAAGATGCCACAGTGCCAACTGTCTGTTTTTTGCTGTTTTTGGTTCCAGGAAAGTCAGAAAATGAATATTCTCAGAATTGGACGGGACAAAAGCCAAAGTCAGTTTTTCGCCGAGGGGGACACAGAGCCAGAATATGAGACGGAGAGGGGCCAGAGGGCCGCCACACCACCTGGCCGCGTGGCTAGGCCTGACCCGTGCCAGGGGGTGGTGTGTCCGCCTAAGGCACCCCCTCGTCCTCCCCTTTCGCCTATAAGATGCCTCCGATACAAAAACCCTAAGGACCCGATCAAGATTCCACGAAAGAGTCTATAGACGCCGCCATCTCCATCCCTAGATCGGGAGGGATCTAAAGCTCTTCCTGGCACCCCGCTGAAGGGGAGAAGTCACCCTGGAGGCTTTCTTCATCACCATGCAAGCCTCCGGTGTGATGCGTGAGTAGTTCATCCTTGGACTATGGGTCCATGTAGTAGCTAGATGGTTGGTTCTTCTCCTTTGTGCTACCATGTTTAGATCTTGTGAGCTCCGTTCATGATCAAGATCATCTATTTGTAATCATACATGTTGTGTTTGCGGGAATCCAATGGATATTGAGATGCTATTTCAGATTGATTATTGATTCTATCATGTCTTTGTTATTTGTGATCTTTCATGCTCTCCGTTGTTAGTAGATATCTTGGCCGAGTAGATGCTAGAAACTCCAAGAGGGAGTATTTATGCTCGATAGTGGGTTCATGCCTCTAGTAATATGGGGAAGTGACAAAAATCTCTAAGGTACTAGATGTGTTGTTGCTACTAGGGAGAAAAAACAATCCTTTGTTCATAGAACAATCGTATTGTTTACTTTACACGCAATGCGTAATGCTATTATCTATTGCTTGCAACTTAATACTGGAGGGGGTTCGGATGATAACCTGAAGGTGGATTATTAGTCATAGTGCAGTTAGATTATGGTCTATGTATAGTGTTGTAATGCCCAATCAAATCTCATATGAGTCAAGATGATTAGTATATGCATGTTTGCTTTCTCGATGTTTTTTAATTGCCCCTCTGTAATTTGTTCACCCAACATGTCATCTATTTTAAGGAGAACCACCACTAGTGAACTATGGACCCCGGTCCTTTCTTTTATCATCAATCTGCAACTGTTTATAGCTTTCTGTTTACTTTATGCAAGCTATTACTATCTTCCACACAATACGTTTAATCCTTTGTTTTCAGGAAAACCGGTGAGATTGACAAAGTCACTGTAAGTTGGGGGCAAAGTTATATGGTTGTGTTGTGCAGGATTCCAAGTTGGCAACAACACCTTGGAAGTGTTTCCTTGCTCCTACTGGTTCGATAACCTTGGTTTCACAACTGAGGGAAAACTTGATGTTGTGCTCATCATACCTTCCTCTTGGGGTTCTCCAACGAGCTCGATATATTTTGGGCCATCAAGCCCTTTTTTTGGCACCGTTGCCAGGGAGTCAAGGACATCTTCACAAGGGGAGTCCCTCATAACCAATCTCTTTACTTTGTTGTTTTTGTTTTGCTTAGTTTATTTTTGCTTTGTTTGCTTGTTTCTTTATAAAAAACACACAAAAATTAGTTTTACTAGTTTGCTTTGTTTATTAAAAACACACAAAAAATGACTACTCTTGAAAACACTAAGTTGTGTGACTTCACTAGCACCAACAACAATGATTTCATGTGCACACCTATTGCTCCACCCGTTCCTGAATCTACTTTCTTTGAAATTAAACCTGCTTTACTAATTCTTGTTATGAGAGAACAATTTTCTGGTATTGGTACTGAAGATGTTGCTGCTCATCTAAATAACTTTGTTGAACTTTGTGAGATGCAAAAGCATAGGGATATAGATGGGGATATTATTAAGCTTAAATTGTTTCCTTTCTCTTTGAGAGGAAAAGCTAAAGAATGGTTGCAATCCCTAACTAGAAATAGTATTATTTCTTGGACTAAATGCAAAGATGCTTTCATTGGAAAATACTATCCTCCTACTAAGATTATATCTATGAGAAGTGAAATAATGAAGTTTAAACAATCTGATAATGAACATGTTGCTCAAGCTTGGGAAAGAATGAAATCTTTGGTAACGAATTGTCCCACTCATGGACCGGCTGCTTGGATGATTATCTAAACATTTTATGCCAGATTGAACTATTCTTCAAGAAATCTATTGGATTCTGCTGCTGGAGCTACCTTTATGACCATTACTTTGGGTGCTGCAACAAAGCTTCTGGATAATATGATCGTTAGCTATTCTGAATGGCACACCGAAAGAGCTCCACAAGGTAAGAAGGTAAATTCCGTTGAAGAAACCTCCTCCTTGAGTGATAAAATTGATGTTATTATGTCTATGCTTGTTAATGGGAAAGCTCATATTGATCCAAATCATGTTCCCTTAGCCTCTTTGGTTGCTCAAGAAGAGCAAGTTGATGTGAACTTTATAAGAAATAATAATTTTAGCAACAATGCCTACAGGAATAATTTTGGTAATAATAACTATAGGTCATATCCTCCCAATAATGGTAATGCTTATGGAAATTCCTACAACAATAATAGGAGTGCTCCCTCTGAACTTGAAGTTATGCTTAAAGATTTTATTAGTAAACAAACTGCTTGCAATAAAACTATTGAGGAAAAACTCTCTAATGCTGAAACAAACATAGCATCATTGGCTGAAGCACAATCTTCTTTGAATAAAATGGCTACTAAACCTGAAACTATTGATAATCCCTTTGCTGCTAATAATGCCATGCAAGTTATAATTGATGAGAATGTTAGACTATTAGCTGAATTGCATGCTAAGTGGGAAAAAGAAGATGAAACTGCTAGAAAAATTAGTGTTTCTACTATCACTACCACTAGTGTTGAAGGTAGTAATAGCTCTTCTACTTTAAATGATAATTATGATTTTGATCTTGATGGTTGCAATATCTCTGAAGTAATTAAGTTCCTACAAAAGCTTGCTAAAAGTCCTAATGCTAGTGCTATGAATATGGCCTTTACAAAACACATTACTGATGCTCTCATAAAAATTAAAGAAGAAAAGATGAATCATAAAGATTCTATTCCTATGAAACTAGAAGATGGTTGGGAACCCATTATTAATATGAAAGTGAATGATTTTGATTTTAAAGCTTTATGTGATCTTGATAGTAGTGTTTCTATTATGCCTAGAAGAATTTATGATATGCTTGATTTGCCACCATTGGAAGATTGTTATTTGAATGTCCCACTTGATGATAATGCTAAAAAGAAACTCATGGGGAGTATTAATGATGTTATTATTATGGTTAACAATGCCTATGTCCCCGTTGATTTCTATGTTTTGGATGTTGAATGCAATGCTTCTTGTCCTATTACTTTGGGAAGACCTTTTCTTAGAACTGTTGGTACCATTATTGATATGAAAGAAGGCACCATTAAATATCAACTCCACTATAGAAAGGTATAGATGGCTTTCCTAAGAAGAGAGAGAAGATTCCTTTAGCCTCTCCTATGAAAACAAAATTTGCTCTTAATGCTTCTTCATTTGAGAACACTTGATTCTTTTTCTTGTTTCTTATGCCTAACTTAAAGGCGTTAAAGAAAAGTACTTATTGGGAGATAACCCAAAAGTTTTCGATGAGTCTTGGAAGTTATTACTTCAGTAATAATCGCTCCTTATTCTTTTTATTTTCTTTTTGTGCCAAGAGTAACCTCTAATGAGAGAGAAGTAATGCTTGGGAAAGTTACTGTCCCAAAACAGATTTTTGTGCTTCACCATAAAAAATCGTATAAAATCTATGTACGTCGTTTTAAGGCCTGAATTTTCGTGCTTCTTCCCCAGGTTGTTGTATAACTTTTGTTAGTTTAACACTTTTTGATTTGAGCAACAGAAGGTCTTCGAAAAAAATGGTTTTTACCTGCTGGTCTGTTTTGACAGATTTCTGCCATTATTTGCATTTGCTTCTTGTTGGTTCCTTTTTGGGTTCTCTTTGGGGAATTGGGATTTTCAAGGGAAATGCTTCAGTAGCTTGTGTTTTATTGGAAGTTTTATTGGTGTTGAAACTGAATCCAAAGACTTATTATCTTGAGTGCACTAATGTTGCTAATAAAGATTGTGTGAAGTTTTGTATGAAGGAAAAAAATTCAGGTGTATGGAGAGAATGATGTAATGATATGAAGAATGGACTAAAGCTCAAATTTGGGAATGCCACCCCGTGTCACGCCAAGAAATATCCAAGAAGTACAAGCGTCAAAACTTGGGGATGCCCAAGGCATTCCCTTCTTCATCAATAAAAAATCCCAGGTTCTTCCAAACACTTCATTTTTATTGTTTCGTGCACAATTGTGTTGTTCTTGGAGCGTCTTTGTGGGCCTCCCGAATTAATCCTCCGAGAATCCCCGTTATGCATACAACCACGATCCCATGATCAGTTAGTTGTGGCATATAACAAACAAGTATCAAAGTAAACATCCAATACATAACGAATACCTGACATACCTTATTTGCCATTATGGCTACATTGATCAATCATCAGTGGAACTTCATTAATCATAGAGCCCGAGCCATGCCTTAACCTACAGACAACTGACTGGGAGAACGTCCTAGCTCGTATAGTCGTCCACTCACCTTCTTCTCGATATCTGACCAAGTTAATAGCCAGGGACAATGCCAGTGAGTACTTTCAATGTACTCGCAAACCACCTTAAGATAACAATAATAACAAGAGGATATGCATTATGGCTGTGGTAGTAGGAGGGATCCAAGAGAGGTTATTTTCTCAATTAGTTTCTCTTGTAGATATAGCATCTGCATATCTTTATTGAAAACTTTTGTAAAACATTTTGGAAACCTTTTCGAAAAGTTTTGGAAACGCTAGGATTGGGGTACCCATTTGTTCCCGTCTTCAGGTCGTCCCACAACCAAACTCCTTTCTCCCCCCTTCCGACCATCCCATGGTCAAACCTTTCTCCTTTACGACCATCCCATGGTCAAAACATTTCCAAAGCCATTTCTTTTCCGAAATCCTTTTTGAAAACAAAACTAGCACCGCTCTATAGCAACCTTCCCAACCGTCCATGACCGCGGACACGGCTATTCGAATAGATTTACACTCTGCAGAGGTTGCACACTTTACCCACACCATCCGGGTACACTACCCTGATCTACACCAATCGTGGGTTGCGTAACCGATCAAGACTCTCCAGATGCCCACTCCAATACAAGTTCCTACCCTATGAGTGTTGTTCCCCTCAACACCGGGACACCCTATATAGTTCAAAACCAAATGGAGCACTTTTTCCACTTCCCGAGTGTGCGCTTTCAATGAGGGGCTCATAGTAACGCGTGGAGGCCCGTAGACCCTTCGTTCCTTCTCCAGGTCGATGTCTCACATGGACCCTTGCAGGAGAAGGCCCACCCTCCAGGGATTTTTATCCCCTGTAGTTGTTGCGGGGCAGCTTATACCAGAATAAACAAACATCGAATCCAACCCTGTCCCATTCCAGAGTAATGTGGTTGCACAGGGTTAATTGTTCTAGCAAAATTGCAAAGAACCGGGTGCGTTTTCGTAAACCTTTTTCCTCCAGCTTTCCTTTAGCATTGTGTAAAACAAAACCTTTTTATTTCTCAACATCTCTCGAGAGGTCCCACCTCACCAAGGTTTTATCATAAAACTTTTGGTAAAACTTTTTCCGGGGTCTTCCCATTGTTGGGGATCGGTGCGAAAAACAAAAAATTTCCTACGTTGAACCCCAAAAACTAGCCTAGGATCTATCTATGTAGTAATGCGGTAACGGCCAATGCGTAGAGAGTACATACCCTTGGAGTCTGTACGCGGTTAACGTTCCGCGGGGAACGTGGTTGATGTAGTCGTACTCGAAGCCGACCTCAAGGTCGCGAAGCTCCTCGCAGGTCACCCCTTGCTCCTTCTTGATCTCCATCATCTTCATCGTGCAATAGCTCTGGCTCACGACATTCTAGCGCCTCAAGTGTTGCGCCTCGTGTCTTCGTACACATCCGGTGCACGATGAGACCTCCGGCTCCCCGATCCCGCCGGGAGTGCGGAACTGATATCCGGCTAGGAATCCCTGCAGCGCAACGGCGTACTGTAGGTGTGCCTCGATCGCACAGCCCAGACTTGGGTCCATGGTCACGAGGTATAGAGAGAGGGAGGGGAAGACAGTCAACCAAAGGACTTCTCCAATTGTCTGTTTAATCCCACCCATGGGCACCCCTTTATATAGGCGGAGGGGGTGTGCCCTCTCCATTGGGTTAGCCATGTGGGACTAATACTAAAGGAAAAAGTCAGCAGAAATTCGGACTGCCAAATGGGCCAAAAGAACTCAGCCCAAATAGCAAACATAAAATGCTAAATAAAAAGAAAAAGGCAAATAGCAGGGGCTGGCCGGGTGGGCCTTGGCGCGACCCACCCCGTGCTCAGCACTCCCGCCGCGGCGGCCTGGAAGGGGAAGCCCCGGGTGGGCCGGCCACCACCGGCGGCCCGCCTGCCCGCCTCGCCATTGCCCTACCCGGGTGGGCCGCCAGCCCGCCGGCCCGGTGGCCTGGCCGGCTCCCATGCGAGCCCCACATGGGCCGGGGTTGAGCCAGGCCGGCCCCACGGCTGGTAGCTAGCGCCCGCCCCTGTGCTGCACGGTTTATCCGTTGCCCACAGGCGGCCAAGCAACGGCGGTGGGTATTGGCTGTTGCCCCCGTGCGGCGGCAACTTATCTGCCGCCCACGTGGGCTGTTCCTTTTATCTTTTTCTGCAGATTTATTCTTAGGCCTTTTCCCTCCGGGATTTGGCCTAATATAAAAGTTGCCTTTATAAATCTTAATCTAAATATTATTTAGAATATATTAATTCATAATTAACATATAATAAATATATATTTAAATTCCTATTTATCCGAAAACACTTTTCCGGTCTTTTCCTTTATTCTTTCTCCGAACAACTTCGGATCTCTCCGCGCGGAACGATTCTGGATTTCTCTCTTTCTCTACTGTGATTCCATCTTACGAATGATCACTCTCATCATACCCTTAAGTGTATCCTCTCACGGCTCGGGAATGCTCTAGACATGATCTGTATCAATGATCAACAGAGGGACCAGGGATATCCATGTGACCCCTATGCATTCCTGATGACAATGTCGTTTGAACCGTCTATATGTAGCATCCTCTTCCTTTTGTTTCTCGATACAACTTGTCCGAGATCCGATCATTGGTATCCCATATCTTTGTTCAATCTCGTTCAGAACAAGTTCTGTTTTTCTTGATACTGTGATATTACATCCCCGTGACCTAGTCACATGTTGCAACATATATGGATGTAATCTCACCAAGCCGGCCGTATGTATCTTTACCCGTCATGTGGGTGAACAAATCCCGATCTTGTAGTCACATGTCATCTACTGTTCCTTCGGAATACACAACATACACCTTTATGGGCACCGTATTACCAGATGACGGTTGATGCAGTCTAAGCAGCCTAGGGAAACAGTGAGTAATATGAGCTCACGGTCTAAGGAGAAGGAGTCTAGGTATAACTGTTGCAACAATGAACTAGATGACTTGATCGTGTTGCAATCCTTCGAGGAATGTCCAACCACATCATTCTCCAATGATATGATCTCGTTGTCAGTCGGCAGAAATGCCCATGATCTTAAAACCTAGATCATCTTCGTGACCAACGAACTAGTATGAATAGAGGCTACTAGGGACTTGGTTGTTTCATACCACACCTATACCAATGTTTCTACTTGGCACAGTTATAGCACAATATGAAACTATTATAAACTAATTGAGATATGATAATAAAAACCTATTTCTTATTTGCCTCTAGGGCATATCTCCTTTAGCCTCCCACTTGCACTAGAGTACAAATAAACTAGCTTGCATTTTACTCATATAAACCATATACCATATGCATTTACAGATCATGCATGCTCATGGGAAACGTCATGTCCATGTTCTGTTTTACCAGATCATTATGTCTTTTGCAAATCGTTAATGTCTTCCTAATTTTGACATTCACACCATTATCTTATAATGGGTCGAAGTATTTGTTTGGCAACAAAGCGAGACTTTTGTTTCTAGTGTTTTTGATGATGGTGTTTTCACGTTGTCATCTAAACTTCGAAACACACTTTGCTATCCTTTGTGTATATACTATAGTCA
This sequence comes from Avena eriantha, assembly GCA_910589775.1. Taxonomy (NCBI): domain Eukaryota; kingdom Viridiplantae; phylum Streptophyta; class Magnoliopsida; order Poales; family Poaceae; genus Avena; species Avena eriantha. The sequence continues at coordinate 446,488,839 of OU342744.1, forward strand.
TGGCAGCAGAACGAGGCCGGATTCCAGGAGCTTACAGTAACGTTAGATCAACCTCGAGGGCTTTCTCATGGGCCCTGGGCCCTGGGACACATCATTCTACGTTAAAAGCGAACTAGCCCCGCCACATTATATATCACATCAAATGGAGCTTTTATACTTCTATATCTATGAAGATCCTAGTGCATGGAATGCAACTATGCCACTTACATTGCTTCTTGCTACTTAAGTACAAACTCAATTCTGGTTTAGTGATCAACTTAGGAATCACTTAAAGACATGTTCTTACAGTTAAGACTTTGTCTTACCAACCAGAACTTCGGGTCACTTTATGTCGAGTATACAACATGGTTATATGGAAGAACCTATGACTGAGGTACAGGAGATGCAACGCATATCTTTCTTTCAACCATAGTTGCAATACTCAATGCTTTATCCAGTAATAACTACTTTCTTACCTTGTTTCATTCTAAGCTACTTCAGAATCTTGCTTAGGATATTCCGAACATCTTTTAGAATCAAGTCCAGGAAGCATTCTACATTTAGTGTTTATTAAACTCATCAATCTATTCTGATAGATCTCTTTGTTTAATAACTTCAACTTCATCCTTATTTATCTAAATTAAATGTTATTAACACCAATCACATCATTCACATATGTCGTCCACATATCCCAGAATGATTTCACGCTCCCACTCAAATATGACATTCATGTTTGAGATCCAGGGATTTTACTTAGCTCCCACTCAAAATATGTCTGCTACATATTATGAATTAGCCAAGCTGATTTTCTCCCACTCAAATCCAGGTCCTCCCGATAATCTTGGATATTCCAAAATTCCTTGATCATAATCAAATCGAGAATTCCACTAACGAGATTTCAATGACCATTCATTTCTCGTACTCAGGTCCATCACGCTTCTTTGTATTTCGTAGGTATGTCTTGTTCAAAACATTACAAGTGAATCAATAATATAATTCCACAAACTTGTAGAATATATAGTTGAATCCTACTTTCTTTAGTAAAAGTATTCACTGATACTTTATGATCATTATCATCCGTTTCTCCTCTATTTGTAGAGTTTGGATTCACGAAACAAATTCCGCTACACCACTCAACAATTCGTAGGCAAGGTCAAATACCTTGTTTTGATCTTTTACTTTCTTCCACCTGTATCTTCATCAAGACACATCAACTTTGGACAACAACATGTTTGCCCCTTTGTGGAAGATGCATTCATAGCTTCCTAAGAATATTCTACAAAGACTTGTTTATTCGCCACGACTTCGACTTATCGAAATCTCCAAAAACTCGAACATGCCATAACACTTATGGTGTTGTTTCCACGAATCTTTGGATGTTCCTTTGGATCTTTAACTCTAAATGACAACTACAACCGCGATAAGAGACAATATGTATCTAATACAAAATGATTATGATGTTTAGATACTTCAACAAAGTTTGAATTCATCCAATTACCATAATTTGTGAAACATCTTTCACAAGTTCCCTTTTATGCTAAACTTAACTTGAATACTTTGGTCATGTCGATCAAATCGAAGAGACTTGTTAATTCAGTTAATTCAATATCCCATTTAGTTATGAACTCATTTGAACAATTCAAATCATTTCAAACTTATGTTTCATTAAGTAAATACACTTATTCACCTAAGTCCACAATTAACTAATGATTTCCACTATTTGTTGAAAATGTGATACATCACTATGTATAAGATTCAACATTTGTTCGCATATCACCGTTTTACCAGAATGCAGAGTGTTAGTCATTCTGCCCGAGAGGCATGGTTTTGCAAAGTCTCTAGATTAAGCATCTAGGACCCCGATCTTTCATAAAGAACCTGCAATAACCAAAATGACTTAAACTGTAGTGTCATTTCATTATTAAGCTTTGGATATCTTTTAGCATTCCAATCCTTTATAAAATTTTAAACTATTATCATTAACATAGTGATGAGAATAGCTTATTTGTAATCGTAATGTGACCATAAGGTATTGTTCATAAGAATAGTACAAACTGGTTTGTAACTTGTTCATATGAATAATCGTCTCGCCAAAAGCAAGACACACATACAAGGATTACAAATTATATTCAAGTCCACTAATCCAAATGATAAACTTTGAGGGAAGAAGTGATGTCGGCCATCAACTGTTTTGCTTGCCGTCATCATTGCCTCAAATCCATCAATTCTCAAGCAGATCATCCTATTTTCACAAAATGGGATAAGTATCAAACGCTTTGCAAACTGCAATGAGTTCTGCAAGAATCACATTTATAATTTTGTATATCTTACATATACCTTTTCATCCATGACCTCCATTTGCAATCAAGCTCTTCTAAGAGTTCTCAACTCTAATGCAAGATCACTAAGTGTTTTTGCAAACAATCCGGAGTCATGAATTATCTCCTAATGGTTATTGTATCAAGAAGAGAAGATCACCTTTTACGAGGATATCCCTCAGGCGTGGGTATTAATCTATGAAGTTGGACCCTTTTGCTAAGTTCCATATTAAGCAATATATTCCCATGGTCACAAAGGACCTCAATGGGATAGGCTAAGATCTACTAAGATATTTGCAAACAAACATCTAGACTAAGTTTATAATAAGAGATCAATTTATAATTGGTCTCCACTAAAACGGTCATCCCCTGGACGATTTTAGTGATCACATGATCCCTATCCTCTGCACCTCCCCCGATCATCACGTCCATCAGTGCATTATCAAAGGTAGACATTCACTAATGTCAATCACATCATCCATGTGACTCATGCTCGATCTTTCGATATCTTGTGTTCCAAGGCCACGCTTCTCTAGCGTGCTAGGCTCGCCAAATCTAACTTGTGCGTATTCGCTGTGCAACATGGCTTACACCCACTGTATGCGAACGTAGATATGTTTGACACCCAGGCCTGTCACCCTGGATCGCCTCATACCGAAGAACTTTCTTGGTGGTGCACAGACAAGGGGAACACGGAACATTGGAATTAAATAGGGATTATCTTATTTGCTACCATTGAGTATCTAAATACTAGCACACAATAAGATGTAAAAACTGGTATCAACATCATATGTATAATGTGATATGGTATGGTCTTTTTGCGCCTTTATCTCTAATACATTGCAAATGTATCTATAATTTCTGATGTTCCATGCTTGGTTTTATCTACTTTCTTATGTTTTGTTCCAACTTTGGAGTACTTTTCATATGATTTCTTGGACTAACCTATTAACAAGAGCCACAGTGCTAGTTGCCTGTTTTCTGCTATTTTTGGTTCCAGGAAAGTCAGAAAATGAATATTCTCGGAATTGGACGGGACAAAAGCCAAAGTTCCTATTTTACTGGAAGACTCACGGAGCCAGAAGAAGAGACGGAGAGGGGCCACAGGGTGGCCATACCATGTGGTGGCGCGGGCTAGCCCTGGCCGCGCCACCAGGTGGTGTGGGCCCCCTGGACACCCCCTCGGTCTCCCCTCTCGCCTATAAGAGCCTCCCGATACCAAAACCCTAAATCGTCCTGCCTCCGGCCACGAAAAGTTCCGCAGCGCCGCCACCACCGAAGGGGAGATTTGGGAGATAGAAAGTCTCTGTTCCGGCACCCTGCCGGGACGGGGAAGTGCCCCCGGAGCCATCTCCATCGATCTCCACCGCCATCTCCATCACCATTGCTGATTCCCATGATGAGGAGGGAGTAGTTCTCTCTCGAGGCTAAGGGTTCTACCGGTAGCTATGTGTTCATCTCTCTATCTATGCATGATCTTGATGTGGTCATGAGTTTGTAATCAAGTAGATCTATTCTGCTAGTCAAGTGCTTTTATGAATCTCTACTCTCCCCATGTGTGTGAAAGTGACAGCGTGCACACCATGGTGGCACTTAGGCTAGAGTCTACAAATACTTGTTATGAGTTATATTTGGAGTTAGATGTCTTTATGAAATGTGGTGTTTGTTGGACTCATCTAGTACTCAAGGTGACGGTGTGGGGTTTTCTAGATGGGAAAGGCTTACTTTGAGGTCTGCTGTTATAGCCCTACCAACGATTAGAGTGTCCAACCGGAGAGTAGATTCAGCGTAGTATCATGAAGATAATATATTTATATGAGAGTGTTCACTAGTGAAAGTATGATCCCTAGGCCTTGTTTCTAAGCACTAAAACACCGTTTGCTACTAGATCTATTACATGTTTCCTTGCTTCCTTCTTTATTTCAGTTTTACTTTAGTCTTTTCCACGCCATCAAGCTATTATCTATCACCGTTACCACTTATAATTATCCATCCCACTTGTGTTTCACTATCTCTTCGCCGAACTAGTGCACCTATACACCTGACAAGTGTATTGGGTGTGTTGGGGACACAAGAGACCTCTTGTATCTTGATTGCAGGGTTGCTTGAGAGGGGATACCTTTGACCACTTCCTCCCTGAGTTCGATAAACCTTGGGTGATCCACTTAAGGGAAAACTTGCTGCTGTTCAACAAACCTCTGCACTTGGAGGCCCAACAACTGTCTACAAGAATAAAAGTGCGTAGACATCAAGCTATTTTCTGGCGCCGTTGCCGGGGAGGTAAGGTAAAAGGTACTCACATCCTCCGGTGTGAGTGCTCGAAGTTATTTCCTTTTGATTTTGCAATTTTGTCTTTTTGTTTCTTGTTTTCACTAGTTAGGCTTAATGGAAAACAACAAAAAAAATAGAGAGCTTTATAGTATTTATCTTGAGTTAGGACATGAAGTGTTTGAAGAGAAAATTAAAAAACATATGGAACTTTATTTGCATGCTAATAGCAATGTTTTTAGTATGAATTCTTTGGACACCATTATCGCTAATGTTATGGAAAAGTCTAAGCTTGGGGAAGCTAGTTCCTATGAAAATGATCTTTTTAGTTCCCCAGCTTTGGAAGATAGCTATTCTATTGCTTATGATGATACCAAACCTCCAATATATGATGATTACAATAATGAATATGATATTTTCAGTCCACCTACTATTGAGGAGAAAATTAATTATGATTACAATATGCCTCCTATATTTGATGATTATGGTGATGAGAATAATAATGATAGCTATTTTGTTGAATTTGCTCCCACTACAATTAATAAGAATGACTATGCTTATGTGGAGAGTAATAATCATTTTATGCATGTGGCTCATGATAAGAATGTTTCATGTGGTAGTTATATTGTAAATTTTATTCATGATGCTACTGAAAGTTATTATGAGAGAGGGAAACATGGTTTTATGTATCTCAATAATATTAAGTTTCCCATCTTTATGTTGAAAGTCTTGAAGTTGCACTTGTTTTGTTTTACTATGCTTGTTGCTTTGTGCTTTCATGACTTGTTTCTTGACAAGATTCCTATGCATAGGAAGTGGGTTAGACTTAAATGTGTTTTGAATTTGCTTCTTGATGCTCTCTTTTACTTCAATTCATATTTCTTATGTGAGCATCCTCTCAAATTATCATGCCTAACTTAAAGGCGTTAAAGAAAAGTACTTATTGGGAGATAACCCAAAAGTTTTAGATGAGTCTTGGAAGTTATTAACTCCGTAATAACCGCTCCTTATCCTTTTTATTTGCTTTTTTTGCCAAGAGTAACCTCTAATGAGAGAGAAGTAATGATTGGGAAAGTTGCTGTCCCGAAACAGATTTCTGTGCTTCACCGTAAAAATTCCGGAGAGACCTCTGTACATCGGATTGAGCTGTAATTTTTTGTGCTTCTGCCCCAGGTTGTTATATAACTTTCGTTAGTTCAACACGTTTTGATTTGAGCAACAGAAGGTCTTCGTAAAAATTCGTCTTTACCTGCTGGTCTGTTTTGACAGATTTCTGCCATTTTCTGCATTTGCTTCTTGTTAGTTCCTTCTTGAGTTCCTTTGGGGAATTGAGATTTTTGAGAGAAGTGCTACAGTATCTAGTGTTCTAATGGAAGTTTATTTGGTGTTAGAACTGAACCTTAAGACTTATTTATCTTAAATGCACTAATCTTGCTAATGAGATTGTGTGAAGTTTTTTATGAAGGAAAAATTTGAGGTGTATGGAAGGAATGAGTAATGAGATGAAGGATGGACTAAAGCTCAAGCTTGGGGATGCCAAGCGTATCACCCCAAGAAATATCCAAGAAGTACAAGCGTCAAAGCTTGGGGATGCCCAAGGCATCCCCTTCTTCATCAATAAAAATCCAGGTTTCTTCCAAACGCTTTTTTTTATTGTTTCATGCACAGTTGTGTTTTTCTTGGAGCGTCTTCCTTTTTGTTTTTGTTTTGGTTTTTAGTTTGCTTGGTTTGCTTAGTTTTCTGAATAAGTTGGTTGGACCCCCTCTTTCACACTTTGGTTTGCAAATAGTTTGGTTTGGTTTGGAAAAGAGTAGGAAAGTTCATGCTTATGTGGTAAAAAGAGCTCGTTTTTGACTGTGGCCTATGCTTTGTCATGCCATGCTTGATATTGTTTTGGCTTTATGATTAGTATTCTTTGCTGTAGCATGACTTGTTATAAACAATTGAGATTGCTTAATGTGCCTTGGATGAATCATGCGTTGTTTTAGCATATTAAAGCATAGTATAGTGGTATTCTCCTTTGATGCTTTATTTGGGTTGACTTGGCACATGCTCACACCATGTTATGACTATCTCAAGTCACCATAGCCTTCATGATCCTTTAGTTTTCAACTTGTAGTATCACTTTATGCTTTGATCAATGATGTTTTGTCGCTCTGCATGATTATGGCCATTATTGTTCTCTTAGTTTGTCGCTCCCAGTCTTTTGCTAGCCTCCACAACCAAGTATGAGTTCCACTCATGCATCAAACTCCCTAAACCAAGTTATTCCAAAGAGTCCACCATACCTACCTACTAGCTTATGATATTCCAAGTATATTCATGCTTTTGTTTACCTTCCACTTGTTATGAGAAAACTAGTGATTAAAGCTCTCACGAACTTGATGGCACACTTTACTTTATTGCCTCTAATAAACTTGAACCATTGGGTCCTTCTTTGTTGCGTATATGCTTGCGCTTTATAAGTTGAAATTAGCAGAACCATGTATCATGGGGAACGCTTTCAACATTGCACTTGTACTTTGTACCCCGTTGATATCATGTTCTTTTGCGTACGGATCCCGGCGGTGTGAAATAAAAGTGGAACTTGTAAGATCATGGAGTTTGTATGTGTATTAGAGAAACGCCTGGGCCGCTAGCCTAAGCCATGCCTAATCATGCTGGAAACTTGCAACATCACCATAATGAGCACTCTATGAAGCATCCTCAATAAAAACCTATGCAAATAGCAAATAAAAAGATCGCTGAGATGCTCATTGTCTGCTTGCCTTGTCATTTTGATTATGGGAAAGCTCCCATATCATGTGCAAGGGGTACCCCGTTGGCGGTTCTTAATGATACACATATACTTACAATGACAAGATCTTACTCGTGACTAAAGTTGAGTAGCATGAGGATCGGTCTTCGTAAGTAAGGGGCATGAGATTTCGGTTTATAACTTGTCAAGCATATCCTCTTAGTTGTGTCACTTTAACCTTAATCACCTTCAAGATGCTTATGATAGGGGCAATGAGAGCTGAAAGCTATAAGTATCATAATTTTTGGAAGCTCTTTATGAGACTTGAGTCCCTACGTCCTTTTACAAAAGGCCTTTCTTCCACCATTATATTGAGTCTCCACCTTCTATCTTTATGCACCTACTTTGAGAGCATAGTGGCCATTCTTAGTTCTATGTGCATTGTCCCAAGACTAGTTGATTGATGCATACTTTGATATTGCTTGTTTTAAACTATTGTATCTAGTCACTCTTATGAACTTTGAAGGTGTCCTATGCATTTTTATTTGCTACTCTATGAGGGAGAAGCTGAATACTATTATGCTATGTTTTCTTTATGTGAAACAAACAAACGTCTTGCAAAGCATTATTATTCATGAATCTTTTGTTTGTGCCTTTTCATGTTGCATCATAGTTTCTTTGCTTATTTCTAGAACTTTGTCTTTCATGTTATGATTGAAGTACTATGATCCCAGCTTTGAATGTTTTACAAATACTTTGATCAAGTCTTTGATGGGGCATGTCACCTCAAAAATTATTCTTTCTTTTTATCACTTAGCTACTCGAGGACAAGCAGGAGTTAAGCTTGGGGATGTTCATACATGGAACACCCTCAAATCAGCCCTATGCAAGTTTTAGCCCTTTCCGCCAAACCCGCATAGAAACGATTCAAGGACGCCCACCAGGCACTCTCGTGCGGGTGGAAAACGAAGTAATACCATTACACAACAGTCCTCGATGGGACCTACAGAACATATATATATATATATATATATACAACAGCGCCTCAACGAGTCAAGAATACTGATATACAATACAAAGATCCAAATCACCTTGAAATCGATACAACGTCCGAGTACGGACACGAAGAAAATTGGGCTAAGAGCCCTGAAGAATAACCAATGGCGTCCATAACCCTGCCCAGGCCAAGCCGGAAGGGTAACCTTGCTAACGACATCGATCTCAAACCTGCTAAAACAAAAGGGGTGCCAACGAAGGGCAAAGGAAAAAGAGGTGCGTCAGTACTGAGGCTAGTACACGACGAGGCTAGAATTCGGTGGCTCTCGCCTACATAGGTATGGCGGACTGAAGCGGCAGCGCAGCATGCACTAAACAACCTATAGAGACCCGATTAACTGTCGGCTATTAGAGAGGGGTAAGAAAGACCTATCCGGATCCACCTGATACTAACACCAAACATACCCATCCTGGTATTCCCCCTCGAGACCAAACAAGGAAGTCAAACCAAGGAACTCACGCAGTTGGCAGTTTTATTCATTCCATTATAGTTGAAGCACTTACTAGTCAGATATAGAAAGCATGAGTCATCCTGATAGCATAAGTAGTGGGTAGTTTTAGTTAACCATTTCGTCGTAGTTGGAACATTTACTTGTCAGATATAATTGTCCTGAGGAATCCCCAAACCCAGCAGTTGTTGGCACTTTTATCACATTTCATTGGAGTTGAAGTACTTACTAGGCAGGTATAGTATGACATAGATCACCACAGATCCACCAGTTGTTGGCATTTTTATTATCCATTCCATTGTAGTGAAGCTGATTACTAGTCACATATTAAGTCAAATTTATAGCACTAATTTAGTTATGCTTGTCTATGATCAAGATACTGTGCTCCAAGTCGTCCATAATCACGGACACGGCTTTCAGAAAGATTTACCCTGCAGGGGTGCACAAATAGTAACACACACACGATCAACCTCGGAAAAACTAACTCAAAATCCAACGAGGCTTTCACGACAAAGCAATCACAGGATTCATAAAATATTTCAGGGGGCCACCCCACTAAGCTACCCGCGACGAAGTTGGCCAGCTCCGAGACGGACCTAGGGTTTGTGTGGACGGCTGTAAACGACTGGGAACCCGAAAGTGTGACTGGGCTTGTCGATACAGCGAAAACGTGTCACGATCCTAAACAGTACAGGTGCTCCACGCACAATCGTAAATAAAGCAGTAAAGCATGGCATAAGTACATGATAGTAAATAAATCCCCAAACTAGTTTGTGGCCCCAAGAAATAGAAATGAATCAAGCTCTGGCTCAGGGGGGTCCATAAGGCCTCCCGGATGTGGATAGTGCGAATAGTCAAGGAACATGTATCAAGTACTCGGGGCCTACGGGACACAAGTGGACATAAAAACCAAATAGCAGATATTGCCCACCGGTGCCTCTTTCATTAGTTATCCCAGCAATTTAATAGTTGAATTTAAAGTCATGATTATCTCCACCATAAACATCTGCCAGCATTCCAACAACTGTGGTACTTGACAACACGAGATCGCACTTGGGCAAGCAACTACGACTTGCAAGGCTAGCTATCTACCAAACACAGGTAACAGGAGGTGTCCAAGGTAATATAGAGGCTGCACGGGATATAACTGGTGTACGGAAACTAAAGCATTGTGACACGGATAGCAATAGATCAACAGGAGGAAATAAAGACTATAAATGCAAAATAGGTAGAAGGGGGAGAGATGCTCGCCTGGGAAACACTGCCGAGGGTTCGGAGAGCTTGTGGATACTCGCATCAACTCATCAGCCTAATCCGCGAAGAAGAAAAGCACTAAAAGAAACACCGGATGCAATATTTAATACTACGGCAGAAGATCCGGCATGATTATGCTATGATGCATGGCATGGCAATGGTGCAATGCAATTAGGCAATATTAAGCGGAACCGGAGTCCCGACAATTAAATATAAGGTTCATGTTATTTAGATACCCCGCAATTTAAATGTGGTAATAACAAGTCAAAACATGGCATCGGTTCACTACACAAATTTAAATAGAGCCAATATAAGACTAGAATAACCCGCATATGGACTCTATATTTAATTTTGAAGTGAATCGGCATAATGCCCCCAAACCACATGATGCGATGCGAGTATGGATAATTTAATATGCAACAAGTTTGTATTTCATTTATAAAAATAGGGCTCAGAAAGGGGTCACACATAGGGGACTCGACGATCTTGGCGTTCTATGGTTCGGGTCGACGAGACTGGTCTTCGGGTTCCGTGAAGGGGAACTTGGCGTTCCAAGGAGATCATCGGGTCCTTGTCGTCGAGCTTAGGGTTCTGGTTTCGGTGGCGATGATGGACTTGAATTATCACGGTGGTCCTCGAAGTCGATGTCAATTCTCTGGATGTGTCGAAGATCTTGTCGTGGGTGGCCCCAACTACATCTCACTGGCTTGGTTAAAGACCAGCAGCACTATGTCAACACCAAACTATAGGGGGCATCGAATGAAGGGAGAAAACAAATGTTAGCTTGAGCTCCTACAAGCAAACATGGGTACCAGAAGCGAGCATGTAGGCGTCTGGGGCTGTACCTGCAGCACACACACGAGATGACCAACACCCGAAGGCTCGGCAGAGGACGTCCAGGTGGACTTGGAACGATGCCATGTGGGGCAGAGGACCATGGCATCGACGTCGGGGTAGCCTGGCGCAATAGCTTGAGCGGTAGAGGCGAGGTGGAGGCGAGGGGAAGCACACGCGCAATGGGCGAAGATGAGCGGGCGACGCTGACTCGGACGGGCTCGAGTTGCAGGGGCATCGGAGGCGAGGTCGTGCGGGGCTTGAGGAGCGGTACGGCGCCGAGCTCGAGGGCAGGCAGGCGCGCATCGGCAGGGACCTGCGGGCGGTTGCAAGCGGCCTCGCGGCAGGACTCGAGGACGCGATGCAGGGAGGCGGACGGTGGGACTCGCGCGGGGCCAGTGGAGCTCCTAGCGGCGCGGCCGCTGTGGAACGGGGTGCCTGCGAGGCACCGACGACAGGGGAACCGGAGGCAGAGAGGAAGCTCGGCGGCGGACGGGGCTCAGGATCCGGCGGCCGACGACGGGGCGCAGAGGGCGGCGAGGTGGCATCCAGTGAGGAGAGGGCCTGCTAGCGGCAGGGCTCGCTGCAGGGGAGACGGTGGCGAAGCCGACGGCGGCGACGCGTGCCTCGGGCCGAAAGGAGCGGGGCTCGCTGCAGAGAGGGGCGCGGGGTAGGTGGACTCGAGGAGGACGGCGTAGCATGGTGGGGCCAGGCGGCGGTAGGTGGGAAGCGTGTCAGGCTGGGGTGGGAAACAGTGGGGAGGTGCACATGGTGTGCGGGAGAGTGGATGGGGTTGGTGGGGAGTTGGGGTTGGGTCGGACACAGGGTGAGGTGCGTGCACGCGGTGAGGTGGAGAGCGGCAGATGGGGAGATGGAGTGGGGGGACGCGCCCAGGTGAGGCTTGGTCGGTAGGCAGGTGGGCGGGAGACGAGAGGAGGGGAGAGAGTGTGGCGGTGGATAGGAGGGAAAGGGTGGGGAGTGGGTCGGCTGGGTGAGAGGGATTAGGATTAGGGTTTGGGAGGTTAGTTTTTAGGTTTTGGGTAGTAGGCTGGCTGGCTGGGCTTTTGGGCCTGGTCGGCTGCCTCCCCTAATAAAAAAATGTTTTGTTTTATTTTTATTTTATAAAACCTTTCGCAAATAGTTTTTAGGCAAAACAAAATATCCGGAAGAGGCCAGGGTTTTGATTTGAAATAAAGGCAGGGATATTTAGAAAACAAAGATAGGCTTTTAGAAAATAGTTTTAGACAAAACCATGCATGATGATGACGATGCTCAAATGCAATTGGCATGATGACATGAGCATGCGGTCATGATGATGCAATGCACAAAAACACCGCGATTTTCTTGTAGTGGTTTTAGCGGGATGCCACAATACATTGCAAATGTATCTATAATTTTTGATGTTCCATGCTTGGTTTTATCTACTTTCTTATGTTTTGTTCCAACTTTGGAGTACTTTTCATATGATTTCTTGGACTAACCTATTAACAAGAGCCACAGTGGCAGTTGCCTGTTTTCTGCTGTTTTTGGTTCTAGGAAAGTCAGAAAATGAATATTCTCGGAATTGGACGGGACAAAAGCCAAAGTTCCTATTTTACCGGAAGACTCACGGAGCCAGAGGACGAGACGGAGAGGGGCCACAGGGTGGCCACACCATGTGGTGACGTGGGCTAGCCCTGGCCGCGCCACCAGGTGGTGTGGGCCCCCTGGCCACCCCTCGGTCTCCCCTCTCGCCTATAAGAGCCTCCCGATACCAAAACCCTAAATCGTCCTGCCTCTAGCCACGAAAAGTTCCACAGCGCCGCCACCACCGAAGGGGAGATTCGGGGGACAGAAAGTCTCTGTTCCGGCACCCTGTCGGGACGGGGAAGTGCCCCCGGAGCCATCTCCATCACCATCGCTGATTCCCATGATGAGGAGGGAGTAGTTCTCTTTCGAGGCTAAGGGTTCTACCGGTAGCTATGTGTTCATCTCTCTATCTATGCATGATCTTGATGTGGTCATGAGTTTGTAATCAAGTAGATCTATTCTGCTAGTCAAGTGCTTTTATGAATCTCTACTCTCCCCATGTGTGTGAAAGTGACAGCGTGCACACCATGGTGGCACTTAGGCTAGAGTCTACAAATACTTGTTATGAGTTATATTTGGAGTGGGATGTCTTTATGAAATTGTGGTGTTTGTTGGACTCATCTAGTACTCAAGGTGACAGTGTGGGATTTTCTAGATGGGAAAGGTTTACTTTGAGGTGTGCTGTTATAGCCCTACCAACGATTAGAGTGTCCAACTGGAGAGTAGATTCAGCGTAGTATCATGAAGATAATATATTTATATGAGAGTGTTCACTAGTGAAAGTATGATCCCTAGGCCTTGTTTCTAAGCACTAAAACACCGTTTGCTACTAGATCTATTACATGTTTCCTTGCTTCCTTCTTTATTTCAGTTTTACTTTAGTCTTTTCCACGCCATCAAGCTATTATCTATCACCGTTACCACTTATAATTATCCATCCCACTTGTGTTTCACTATCTCTTCGCCGAACTAGTGCACCTATACACCTGACAAGTGTATTGGGTGTGTTGGGGACACAAGAGACCTCTTGTATCTTGATTGCAGGGTTGCTTGAGAGGGGATACCTTTGACCACTTCCTCCCTGAGTTCGATAAACCTTGGGTGATCCACTTAAGGGAAAACTTGCTGCTGTTCTACAAACCTCTGCACTTGGAGGTCCAACAACTGTCTACAAGAATAGGAGTGCGTAGACATCAATCTCCATCGAGCGCTCCGGCATGGTCTCCATCTTGCCCTTGGTTTGACGCGAAGTCCACGACGCCTCCACCAGGTCGTTCATCGGGATGATGACTATCACTATACTACTTAGTAACCGAAAAGTAAACTACTTTACCTTTGTAATGACCAGTGTCATATCATAATCACATGCCCCCTGCAAAATAAAGTTAGACACCTCTACTTTATCTATTGCAATTTTTACGTGGTTGTTAGGGCTTTCGCACTAGAACCGTTTCTAAACTACGAACTTTCCAACCACAACATTGATCCGACAGTTGTCTCTACTACACCCCTTCCGGGGCCCTCCGTTGTAAATGCTATATCAACTATCGAATGGGAGACAAACACCCGCTAGCCACTTATATGGTACAAGACGTATGTTGAGCGTGGAACCAATCTCGCGTATGAATACATGTAAGGTCGGTCCGAGCCGCTTCATCAAACAATACCGCGATATAAACAAGTACACGTTAGAGGGTAACAACTAAGGGATCAATGCCCGCACAAAACTTGAGCGTACTGGCCGTACAACACTCCTACGCATAGATCGGCTCTGATACCACTGTTGGGGATCAGTGCGGAAAACAAAAAAATTCCTACGTTGAACTCCAGAAACTAGCCTAGGATCTATGTATGTAGTAATGCGGTAACGGCCAATGCGTACAGAGTACATACCCTTGTAGTCTATACGCGGTTAACGTTCCGCGGGGAACGTGGTTGATGTAGTCGTACTCAAAGCGGACCTTGATGACCCACAAGTATAGGGGGTGTATCGCAGTATTTTCGATAAGTAAGAGTGTCGAACCCAACAAGGAGCAGAAGGTGCTGGCTAGTGGTATGGATCAGGAATTCTCTGCAAATACTTAGCAAACAGATTTTTTAGGGGTTTTCAATAAAGCAAGTAAACAAAGTACCAGTAAATAAAAGATAGTAGGAATAAATGCAGCGAGTGGCCCAATCCTTTATGCAGCAAAGGACAAGCCGGTTATATTACTTAAGATGACCAAACGTTCTCGAGGACACATGGGAAGACTGTCAAGTGCTTTCGCTTGATATAGCTGATTAATCTTCTCTAGCTTGCTAATTGTTGTGTGGGTGAACCTGTGCTAATGTACCGCCCCATCCAAGACTAATACACACTTGTGATTATACCCCTTGGAAACATCCGTAAGTACAAGAAAGTAATTAAGGTAGAAACCTAACCACAGCTTAAACTCTAAGACCCTTACGTCCCTTGTGCAATGGTTTCCTAACGGGGGTTCAGGTTTCTGTCACTCCTGCAACCCCTACGATTAGTAGCCAAATACACAATGCATTCCCCTAGGCCCATATAGGTGAAGTGTCATGTAGTAGACGTCCACATGACACCACTAGAAGAAGTACACCACAACTTAAATAACAATCTATTGAATCTTTCTCAACACAACTCCACTACTAACAACAAGACTTCTCCCATGTCCTTAAGAACAAAATGAACTAGTCACAAGACATCATATGGATCATGATTAGAGATGGAATAATGATGTATAACAATCTGAACATAAACAATAATTCAACGGTTCACTCAATAGCATCAACTACAAAGAGTAATCAACATCGGGAAAGTTTCCCCTATGAACTAAAGCAAGATTCAACTCAATTGTTACAGCAATATGGAGATGGTGATGAGGGTGCTGATGGTGATGATGGTGGTGATGATGATGATGATCCCAATGAAGTCCAGCTTGATGGTGGTGTTGATGGCGACGATCTCCCCACTCTGGGAAGGAATTCCCCCGGCAGAAATCTGTCTGACAGAGAGATCTTTCTCTCTCGGTGTTTTCCGCCCCGCAGAGGCGGCAGAATCTTTCTATGGTCGTTCCCTGAGTCTTAGGGTTTCGGGAGGATGATATACGACAGAGGGGAGAGCCAAAGGTGGGCCAGGGCGGCCACACCACCTCCTAGCGCGGCCTAGGGCTGCCCGCGCCATGGGGTGGTGTGGGCCCCCTGTGGCCTATCTCCACTCCGTCTTCTGGCATCCTTAGTCTTCTGGAAAAATAGGATTTTCCATATATTTCCCCGGATTTTCTGATCTTCGCGAATTTTGCCTCCAAACAGCACCTTTTCTATCAGAATCCTGACTACAGTGGTCCATGCTCCAAAAGTCATCAACCATGCAAAAATAGATGAAATAACATAAGTATCAGCTCTTAGTATGAAATATATCAATGAATAATAGTGAATTAAGACATAGAATAGTGATGCAAAATGGACGTATCAGACCTCAAGGTCGCGAAGCTCCTCGCAGGTCACCCCTTGCTCCTTCTTGATCTCCATCATCTTCATCGTGCAACAGCTCAGGCTCACGACATTCTAGTGCCTCAAGTGTTGTGCCTCGTGTCTTCGTACACATCCCGTGCACGATGAGACCTCCAGCTCCCCGATCCCGCCGGGAGTGCGGAAGTGATATCCGGCTAGGAATCCTTGCAGCGCAACGGTGTACTGCAGGTGTGCCTCGATCGCATAGCCCAGACTTGGGGCCATGGTCACGAGGTATAGAGAGAGGGAGGGGGAGAAAGTCAAGCAAAGGACTTCTCCAATTGTTTGTTTAATCCCACCCATGGGCACCCCTTTATATAGGCGGAGGGGTTGTGCCCTTCCCATTGGGTTAGCCATGTGGGACTAATACTAAAGGAAAAAGTAAGCAGAAATTCGAACTGCCAAATGGGCCAAAAGAACTCAGCCCAAACAGCAAATAGAAAATGCTAAATAAAAAGAAAAAGGCAAACAATAGGGGCTGGCCGGGTGGGCCTTGGCGCGGCCCACCCCGTGCTCAGCACTCCCGCCGCGGCGGCCTGGAAGGGGGGCCGCCCCGGGTGGGCCGGCCACCACCGGTGGCCCAGCACCCTGCCCTGCCCCGCATGCCCGCCTCGCCATTGCCCTGCTCGGGTGGGCCGCCTGCCCGCCGGCCCGGTGGCCTGGCCGGCTCCCCTGCGAGCCCCACATCGGCCGGTGTTGAGCCAGGCCAGCCCCGCGGCTGGTAGCTGGCACCCGCCCCTGTGCGGCACGGTTTATTCGTCGCCCGCAGACGGCCAGGCATCGGCGGTGGGTATTGGCTGTTGCCCCCGTGCGGCGGCAACTTATCTGCCGCCCATGTGGGCTGTTCCTTTTATCTTTTTCTGCAGATTTATTCTTAGGCCTTTTCTCTCTTAGATTTGGCCTAATATAAAAGTTGCCTTTATAAATCTTAATCTAAATATTATTTAGAATATATTAATTCATAATTAACATATAATAAATATATATTTAAATTCCTATTTATCTGAAAACACTTTTCCGGTCTTTTCCTTTATTCTTTCTCCGAACAACTTCGGATCTCTCCACGCGGAACGATTCCGGCTTTCTCTCTTTCTCTACTATGATTCCATCTTACGAATGATCGCTCTCATCGTACCCTTAAGTGTATCCTCTCACGGCTCGGGAATGCTCTAGACATGATCTGTATCAATGATCAACAGAGGGACGAGGGTTATCCATGTGACCCCTATGCATTCCTGATGACAATGTCGTTGGAACCGTCTATATGTAGCATCCTCTTCCTTTTCTTTTTCGATACAACTTGTCCGAGATCCGATCATTGGTATCCCATATCTTTGTTCAATCTCGTTTACAACAAGTTCTGTTTTTCTTGTTACTGTGATATTACATCCCCGTGACCTAGTCACATGTTGCAACATATATGGATGTAATCTCACCAAGCCGGCCGTATGTATCTTTACCCGTCATGTGGGTGAACAAATCCTGATCTTGCAGTCACATGTCATCTACTGTTCCTTCGGAATACCCAACATACACCTTTATGGCCACGGTATTACCACATGACGGTTGATGCAGTCTAAGCAGCCTAGGGAAACAGTGAGTAATATGAACTCACGGTCTAAGGAGGAGTCTAGGTATAGCTGTTGTAACAATGAACTAGATTACTTGATCGTGTTGCAATCCTTCAAGGAATGTCCAACCACATCATTCTCCAATGATATGATCTCGTTGTCAGTCGGCAGAAATGCCCATGATCTTGAAACCTAGATCATCTTCGTGACCAACGAACTAGTATGAATAGAGGCTTCTAGGGACTTGGTTGTTTCATACCACACTTGTACCAATGTTTCTACTTGGCACAGTTATAGCACAATATGAAACTATTATAAACTAACTGAGATATGATAATAAAAACATATTTCTTATTTGCCTCTAGGGCATATCTCCTTCACCCAGCCTATAGCTTTGCTTTGGCTAAAACAGGGTCTCAAAAAAGGGGGTATGGTGTAATACACCATATATTCTACTAGGGGCCAGTAGGTGTCATCAAGGGTTTTGTACTTAATAGTACAAAAGTGTAATAGTTCGGAAGAGCCAAACCACTACCAGAGATAACTCATCGTATAATAAAACAATGCAGTTTCATAAATGGTAGATAAAACATGCATAATTAAAACAGTAGGACAAGGCTTATGAGCAAGAAGGTGGCTTTCCTGTGATCAGCAATGTGGCATATATGTCCCTGGACTTCTTCTTAGAATACCCATAATACCAATAATATCCACTTCGTCTGATCTCCAATTCATCGCAACTATCGTCGTTAAGATAGCGCATGTAAGCAAACCAAACCACAATCAACACAAGGCATACAAGCGTCATTACAATACAACAAACAAACATACAACACATTACTCAGTTTAGTAGGTTTCTATAGATTGAGTTGGTTGTAATTGGAATTACTTTAATTGCCCTTGTGGTCTTTGTTTTATAATTTATCTGTCCTAATACCATCTATTAAGGGGGATTTAGAACTAGGCTTGGGTCTGTATGATATCAATATGAAAATATGATACCATCAGGTAGGTATTGACAAAATAAGGCCAACAAAAGTGGTTTCATTATTTTATCACTTTTCTTTAATTTCTTATGAATTTTCTAGTGATAAAAGCTCTAGTTTTAGGAAATAATTCACCAAAAAAGTTCTGGAGCTCAAAAACTTATTTCCTTGGACGATTTTGTAGAGCTTTATGTACTGAATCAATGAGAGTTGGAATCACTACAAAATAATTACCAGAATGCCCTCAGGAAATTCCCAAGGAAAGTTTTGGAGATTTTTGTCTTTTTCACTAGATTAAATCTACAGACGCTTTTGATAGGAAACCAATGCAAAATGGTAGGTATTTTGGATACCTTTCTGTAGGAATTGGATTCACTTTTTTTGGAGTTATCAAACTCCTAGAATGATTTATCTAGTGATAATACCACTTACAGAAGTATTTAATTCAATAAAATTCAACATACGGTCAATAAATCCTTATCTCCCGGTTTTGGGATAGGTACTGCTGGATTACTTCTCTAGGAGTTGGAATTAGCCCAATAGGTGTTGTAGATATGCATAGGGAATTTTCTAAAGTCAGAACTGGAGGGATTTTGTTATTTTTTCCAATGTTAAAACATAGTTCACCTTGACATGAGATAAATGCTAGATGGTAGGCCTATGGATATACTTTCAATGGAACTTGGTTTCATCGATTTTGGAGATGTGTAGGTCACTGTGGAATTTATGTAGTGTAAACTACACCTGGTTGTAGATTAATTGCCAACAAATAAGAGAAATTAGTTTTGACCAGGTATTACCTCTACATGTTTAACAAAACATCTGAGGGGTATCAGAAATTTATATCTTGGCATTTGGATCTTATTTATATTTTCAAAAGGATTTAATCCTACTGGTACATTTTTGGATCTGGAATTAAAAGAAAAAAAAGGAAAAAGGAAACTGGGTCGGATCTGCGGGAAAGTGGGCCGCGGGGAGGGGATTTGGCCCACCTGGCGCTGGCTTGCGCGGGAGGCACATTTGAATCCGACAGGCGGGGCTCGCCTGCCAACGGCGCACACCCCGAAGGGGTATCGGCGAATCTGGGCCGCCGGATCAAGTCAGATCCGACAGCACCGAGTCATCGTCCATGTCTGCCTCGTCGGCGACGAGGGAAACCCTAGGGGATGGCGGGGCTCGCCGGAGAAGCTTACCAGGGGCTCAGGAGGTGTCGGGGACGTGGCGGGGCGACGCGATGGACGCCGACAACCTTGGGGATGGGTAGAAGAAGGGGGTTCCTCGCCGAGATCTGGCTTGTGTGATGACGACCGAGACGAGCTTGTCGGTGCTCGACGGTGGCGTTCATGGGTGTGTCCCTGGGAACAAATGGAGGGAGGGTTAGATGCAGAACAACAAGGAGGATTCTCCTAGGTGACCTGCAGAAGGAGCGAAACAAAGGGAGAGGAGCTTAGCTCGAGAGTAAGGGTAAGGCCGAGGCTCTTCTTCCTTCTTCTTACGGGCAGTACATAGCAGGGGAGGGGCTGGGGAGCTAGGGATGGGTAGATCTGGGGTAGAGGGTTGCGGGAAGTCCACATGCAAGTGGAGGGGAGCAGGGGAGAAGGCACCTCGACCTTGAGCTAAAAAATGGCCAAAATGGTGGTTCATCTTCTTGTCGCCAGAGGAGAGGGAAGGAAAGGATGGGGAGCTCGGGGGAGGTGAGTTCTAGGGAGAGGAGTGAAATGAGAGGGCAAGAGCAGGGTTGGTGGTCTCCTGGCCTTATATCCGAAGGGAGAGGTCCAAGGTGAGCTAGGCTCATGGGTGAGCTTGGACCTGGTCCATGGCTTTGCCAGTGGCTAGACTAGGCGGTGGAGAGAGGTGGGGGGGGGGGGTGCTCTGGGTCGTGTAGGAGCAGAGAAGGACATTGGGTGGCGGCTGCAACAATTAAAAGATCTAGTGTCTCTCTCTCTCTCACATCCAAACACAAGGGACAAGGGATGGGGCAGAGCTACAGTGCTTTGCTATAGTGATCACGACCAGAGATGAGTGATGGGTGCTATGGTGCATTGCTTTGCAAGATTGGTGGTGTTTTGGTTTGGTTTTTGATACACAAGGGTTAAATGTCCCAATTGTCATAAGGGATGATCAAGGTTTATTTCTTGATTTTTGGATCTTGACCAATTGAGATAAGGATTCTGGTAGATGGGTAGGGTTAGGATGCATCCCTAGGATTTATTTGGGATTTCTCAGAAGATTAAAAGTCCACTTAAATCCATTTATTCAAAAACTACAGAAGTGAAGTATTGGAGCTCATTTGATATTTTTACGTTGGACCTTGGTGGATTTTTATGTGAGGTGGTCCCAGATTGAATACACACTTAGGAGAATTTTCCCGAGATTTATTGGAAGATAAAAGTATTTAAAACAATTATTATTCCAATTCAGCCATTTAAGAAAATGGGCAAAAAGAAATAATAAAGCTCTTCAAAAATATTTATTTTTAAAGTGGGAAGATGGGGTATGATATGTGGACCTCAATTGATCCAAAAGTTGGGGAAGTGTTTTGGCAAAAACCAAACCTTCCTTTATGGAAGAAGTTTTGGAGATTTTGTCTATTAAAGAGATTAATTAGATTTGGAGCCATAATAATTATGGGTAATATTTGATAAATCTTGGTGATCAAGGTAGATGATAAAGACAAGGTGTAGCAAGCATTTTCAACCTTGGGATTTGAGAAGTCAAGGTGATTTTGGTGGAAAACAAGGAAAAAGGGGATCTGGGGTAATGTTGTTGTCATACCAACAAAACCTTGTTGGATCTTGGATCTTAAAGCTCTCCCTGGGGCCTGGAATAGATGTATGGATAGACCAAGTTATGTATATCACAATGGTGTATATTTTTTAGCTTTATCTTGGTTGAGGGTTCCAGGAAATGATCTCCAACTTTGAATAAAATAAGCCTGCCAAAGCAGATTATAAACTAGCCTTCAAAACCTTGTGGGTTTAAGAAGCACAAAGATCCACTTGGAACAAGTGAACTATATATTGATAGACCTATATGAGTAGAACACAACCATGCAAAGAGTTGGTCCTTAGAAGGTTGGATGAGGGTGTGAGCTTCTGTCAAAGTAGGCATCTTGACTAGATTTGCAAGAATAGTTATTTTCTTGTCTACAAAACCATCAAGAACAAGTGGGTTGGAGAATGATCTAACCAAGGTCCAGAGTGGGATTTGGTAGTCCTTAGGATCATTAACAATTTGGTTCAAATTCATTTTCAAAAATGCACAAGGGTTGAGAAAAGGAGGCATTCAAAAAGGTGATGTTGGAAATAGTTTTCCAGACTTCGCCAAATTTGGCAGACTTAAGGTTTTGACTAGAATGTGGGTGGTGATGATTTTGGTGGGTTGCAAGGTACCAAAGCATCACCGAGTGGATGATGTTGAAGTGTATATTGAGTAGGAAGGATCCTTGCTTGATACTGGTCTTCATTGACTTGGAAGCTTCTAGAAGGGATCACTTCAAAAAGGGTCTGGTTAGAGGTTTGAGATGATCCCTAGTAGCTAGAGATCAGATCCAACTTTGTAGTCTTGCTTAGGGTGTGTTTATTTGGAAACATCTTGATCCTAGTGATGAGATCCTAGAGTAGCTCATACTATCTCCTAAGCAGAAAAAACAAGTAGCAGATCAAGGCAACTCATCTTACAAACAAAGCAAACCTACTACTAGGGTTACCGTCAAGCCTAGATCGAGGTGAGGATGGGGATTTTGAAAAAGGTTGTGGTTGGAGTCAGGTGAGAGTCTTTGGTGTCTCTACCAAGAGTAGAATTCAAAAGCTTTAAAAAGAGGTTTTGGGAAACCTAGAGATAAGATTAGTTGAAGGTCTGTCTTGGAAACATAAGGAGATTATAATAGGTTGCTCTCCATAGTTTGGGGAAATAGAAACTACTAGAAAGGGTGGAGGTTGTAAAGGTATCTTGGCTCAGGTTTTGAAATGCCAGAACATTTGGGAATATGTAAAATGAGCTAGGAATGTTTTGTTAAATAGCTTTTGTCCACTAATGTTGAGGTAAGGAGTATATCTTCTAATACACATTCATATGCATCAGCATATCCAAACAACAAGCAAACTCTTTAGTATTAAACAAGAAAAAGTTTTTGTTCCCCCTGATTTTTGCATTCTGGACAACTAATCAGGGTTGCTGGAATTGGGATGTTACAGACCTTTCCCCCTTAAAAGAATCTCGTCCCGAGATTCAGGAGAGTAGGGTTGGGGGATTTTGAGTTGGGTTGTTACTAGGTGTCCTATGCGTAGTATCTTATGGACTCCGTCTTTGAAAGTGACTACTCTGTCGATGAAGTTGAGCTTCAGTCTTTCGGCATTAATGGAGAGTTGAGCAGAGTCTAGTCCCGATTGTGAGGGATGACCTTCTTTTCCTTCCGGACTCCATATCTCGAGGGCTTAGACTAGGCAGACTATCTCGATGCTGAACTTCATGGGGTACTCGTCGGAGGATAGAATCTACAGCTTGGTGTACCTCTCTCTAAGGATTCACGGCTCTTCTTTAGGGTCGTAGTGTATCCTATTTAACGATTTTAGGGTCGGGACTCTTGAGTTTGCTTCGGCGAAGGGTTACCCTATTTTTGTGGGAAAGACGCAGTCTTTCCCCCTTAAGATTAAACTGGGGTAGATCGGAGAGTTGACATAGTCCTTCCTTCTTGGAGTCATATATTGAGGTTTTGATGATTGTCGTCACTCTTTCTCCTAGAGTTGGAATCTTCCGATGACGCCCGCGAAGGTAGGTCCTACGGGGCTTATATACTACGATTATTCGTACTTAGTATGTTGTAGCTGTGGCAGTCTCCCGTCCTCTAAGCGATTGGAACTGAGCGGTTAGCGATCCTGTGGTCCTTCGGATAGGTTTTCAGCTAACGTAGCGAAGGGATTTCGTAGAATCTTCAGTTTGTTTCTCCTCTGATGAACCGCGAGTTGTTACTTGGCGAAAAGACGTCGAATCTGGGGATCTTGAAGTATCTTCCGATAGACAGCCTTCTGGAGTTTGAGTGGAAAGACGCAGTATTTCCACGTTAGAGCTTCACTAAGGTGCTTTGGGAGGGGTGCGGATCTTCTGTCTTGGAGTGCTGACCCGATGTTAGCGGAAGGTTGTATCTTCCTGGAGTCTTGAGCTGAGGTCTTCGAGTGACGCCCTATTCTAACAACCTTGGCGAGGGTGGTTTCCTAACGAAGCCTTATGGAGTTAGCTCAGGGAAAGCTAGCGGTTAATGACTCTCCTGGCTAGTCTTCGGACAAGGTATGGTAGCTAACGTCATAGAAAACATCTTCACTTGAACTATTTGTGTTGCTTTTGCTCGATGGTGGAGTAAACTTGGCATCTTCATGCGTCCTTGTCTTCAGGGAACTGAAGTATTCTGGCCTTCTGGTGAGGAACTTCCCGTTGGTTGGGCAGAGGGATCTATTACTAGTTAGTCTCTCGGGGTTGTGGGAAGTTCTAATATACCAAAGGTTAGCGGAGTCAGGTTTTCACTTCTTGTCTTGGTTGACTTATCGGGTGGTTTCTTGTGGATAGTGAGGATCCTTCGGTGATTGACTTCCGGCTTCAACGGGAGTCTTGCTATAGTAGACTGAGGAACAAGGGAGTGTGGTGCTATTGACGTGTCTTGCAAGGTGAGTTTGCCGAGGTATGCCGTCCTACTGTGGTGAAATCTTCGAGTTGATTCTGACTTGACGATGTCGAACTACTGGTTCTTGCGATGCTTTTCCTCTCATATACTCTCGAGGTTAGTCTGGGTCTCATTACCGACAGCTAGCACATGGGTTTCCTGAGTTACTAGGTGGGTTATCGCTCCTTGAGTCACATTTTTAAGGAGGTCAAAGCAAACTAGAGCATACAAACAAGGCGAACAGAGTGAGAGGATCGCAGTGTCCTCAGCAAGCAACACGCATCAAGCGACACAGGATGCACTTAGGCAAGCAAACACGGTCAACGCTAGGGACCAAGGAGTTAACTACTCGCGATGTAGGGGAATCCTATTCTTAGGACTATTGACCCTAGATATCGTCTTTCTTCAGGTCAGATTCACTATCTTGCCGATAAATCCTTCGTCGTATCTTGGACGCTTCTTGATAGTGCAACACCTGATGTCTTCTGATTATGAGGATTCCGCTGGTAGAGTGATATTGTAGTCTCCTTGTGTTTGCTGGTAGTTGCTTGTCTTCACTTGATCTCATTGTCTTCACCGGGTTCTAGATCCTAGTTATTTAAATTCCGTAGGTTTGAAGTTTGGACGAGAGTTAGAGGAAACCATTTTCAAAAGCATTTACTTAGAGTAAGAGAAGAAGTATAACTTTTTGAAACTCATTGAGAAACTAGTTTTTGAAAGCCAGGGTTTTCAAAATAAGGTTCTTGTCTAGCGACCATGCTAACTATGGTTCTCCTACAATTAGGATGGCTCTGATACCAAGTCTGTGGGGCCCCAGATTAATCCTCCGAGAATCCCTATTATGCATACAACCACGATCCCATGATCAGTTAGTCGTGGCATATAACAGACAAGTATCAAAGTAAACATCCAATACATAACGAATACCTGACATACCTTATTTGCCATTATGGCTACATCGATCAATCATCATCGGAACTTCATTAAGCGTAGAGCCCGAGCCATGCCCGAACCTACAGGCAACTGACTGGGAGAACGTCCTAGCTCGCATAGTCGTCCACTCACCTTCTTCTCGATATCTGACCAAGTTAATAGCCGGGGACAATGCCAGTGAGTACTTTGAATGTACTCGCAAACCACCTTAAGATAACAATAATAACAAGAGGATATGCATTATGGATGTGGTAGTAGGAGGGCTCCAAGAGAGGTTATTTTCTCAATTAGTTTCTCTTGTAGGTATAGCATCTACATATCTTTGTTGAAAACTTTTGTAAAACATTTTGGAAACCTATTTGAAAAGTTTTGGAAACACTAGGATTGGGGTACCCATTTGTTCCCGTCTTCAGGTTGTCCCACGACCAAACTCCTTTCTCCCCCCTTCCAACCATCCCATGGTCAAAACCTTTCTCCTTTACGACCATCCCATGGTCAAAACATTTCCAAAGCCATTTCTTTTCCGAAATCCTTTTTGAAAACAAAACCAACACCGCTCTACAGCAACCTTCCCAACCGTCCATGACCGCGGACATGGCTATTCAAATAGATTTACACTCTGCAGAGGTTGCGCACTTTACCCACACCATCCGGGTACACTACCCTGATCTACACCGATCGTGCGTCGAGTAACCGATCAAGGCTCTCCGGATGCCCACTCCAATATAAGTGCCTACCCTATGAGTGTTGTTCCCCTCAACACCGGGATGCCCATGTAGTTCAAAACCAACTGGGGCGCTTTTTCCACCGAAAAGGAGTCTATTGATTCTCTCCCAATTGGTTGGATCGTAGGGGCGATGATTTACTTCATGGGCGAGGTCTCTGGTTCAAGTCTAGAATGGCCCAGACTTCCCAAGTGTGTGCTTTCAATGAGGGGCTCATAGTAACGCGTGGAGGCCCGCAGACCCTTCGTTCCTTCTCCAGGTCGATTTCTCACATGGACCCTTGCAGGAGAAGGTCCACCCTCCAGGGATTTTTATCCCCTGTAGTTGTTGCGGGGCAGCTTATACTAGAATAAACAAACATCAAATCCAGCCTTATCCCATTCTAGAGTTATGTGGTTGCACAGGGTTAATTGTTCTAGCAAAACTGCAAAGAACCGGGTGCGTTTTTGTAAACCTTTTTCCTCCAGCTTTCCTTCAGCATTTTGTATAACAAAACCTTTTTCTTTCTCAACATCTCTCGGGAGGTCCCACCTCACCAAGGTTTTATCATAAAACTTTTGGTAAAACTTTTTCCGGGGTCTTCCCATCCTATAGCTTTGCTTTGGCTAAAACAGGGTCTCCAAAAAGGGGGTATGGTGTAATACACCATGTATTCTACTAGGGGCCAGTAGGTGTCATCAAGGGGGTTGTACTTAATAGTACAAAAGTGTAATAGTTCGGAAGAGCCAAACCACTACCAGAGATAACTCATCATATAATAAAACAATGCAATTTCATAAACGGTAGATAAAACATGCATAAGTAAAACAGTAGGACAAGGCTTATGAGCAAGAAGGTGACTTGCCTGTGATCAGCAATGTGGCATATATGTCCCTGGACTTCTTCTTAGAATACCCATAATAGCAATAATATCCACTTCGTCTGATCTCCAATTCATCGCAACTATCGTTGTTAAGATATCACATGCAAGCAAACCAAACCACAATCAACACAAGGCATACACGCGTCATTACAATACAACAAACAAACATAAAACACATTACTCAGTTCAATAGGTTTCGATAGATTGAGTTGGTTGTAATTGGAATTACTTTAATTGCCCTTGTGGTCTTTGTTTTATGATTTATCTGTCCTAATACCACCTATTAAGGGGGATTTAGAACTAGGCTTGGGTCTGTATGATATCAATATGCAAAGATGATACCATCAGGTAGGTATTGAAAAAATAAGGCCAACAAAAGTGGTTTCATTATTTTATCACTTTTCTTTAATTTCTTATGAATTTTCTAGTGATAAAAGCTCTAGTTTTAGGAAATAATTCACCAGAAAAGTTTTGGAGCTCCAAAAATTATTTCCTTGGAGGATTTTGTAGAGTTTTATGTACTGAATCACTGAGAGTTAGAATCAATCCAAAATAATTAACAGAATGCCCTCAGGAAATTCCCAAGGGAAGTTTTGGATATGTTTTATCTTTTTCACTAGATTAAATATACAAAAGCTTTTGATAGGAAACCAATGCCACAAGGTAAGTATTTTGAATACCTTTCTGTAGGAATTGGATTCAATCGTTTTGGAATTGTCGAACTCCTGGAATGATTTATCTAGTGATAATACCACTTACAGATGTATTCAATTCACTAAAATTCAACAGAGGGTCAATAAATACTTATCTCCTAGTTTTGGGATAGGTACGGATGGGTAACTTGTCTGGGAGTTGGAATTAGCCTAATAGGTGATGTAGATATGCCTAGGGATTTTTCTAAACTCTGAACTGGAGGGATTTTGTTATTTTTACCAATGTTAAAATATAGTTCACCTTGACATGACATAAATTCTAGATGGTAGGTCTATGGATATACTTTCAATGGAACTTGGTTTCATCCAATTTGGAGATGTCTAGGTCACTGTGGAATTTATTTAGTGTAAACTACACCTGGTTGCAGATTAATTGCCAACAAATAAGAGAAATTAGTTTTGACCAGGTGTTACCTCTACATGTTTAAGAAAACATCTGAGGGCTATCAGAAATTTATATCTTGGCATTTGGATCTTATTTATATTTTCAAAAGGATTTAATCCTACTGGTACATTTTTGGATCTGGAATTAAAAGAAAAAAAGGAAAAAGGGCAACTAGGCCGGATCTACGGGAAAGTGGGTCGCGGGGAGGGGATTCGGCCCACCTAGCACTGGCTCGCGTGGGAGGCATGTTTGAATCCGACAGGCGGGGCCCGCCTGCCAGCGGCACACACCCCGAAGGGGTATCGGCGAATCTGGGCCGCCAGATCAAGTCAGATCCGACGACACCGGGTCCTCGTCCACGTCTGCCTCGTCGATGACGAGGGAAACCCTAGGGGACGGCGGGGCTCAGCGGAGAAGCTTACCAGGGGCTCGGGAGGTGTCAGGGACACAGCGAGGCGACGCGGTGGACGCCGGCGACCTCGGGGATGGGCGGAAGAAGGGGGTTCCTCACCAGGATCTGGCTTGCACGATGATGACCGAGACGAGCTCATCGGTGCTCGACGGTGGCGTCCATGGGTGTGTACCTGGGAAGAAATGGAGGGAGGGTTAGATGCAGAACAACAAGGAGGGTTCTCCTAGGTGACCTGCAGAAGGAGGGAAACAAAGGGGGAGGAGCTTAGCTCGAGAGTAATCGTAAGGCCGAGGCTCTTCTTCCTTCTTCGTACGGGCAGTACAGAGCAGGGGAGGGGCTCGGGAGCTAGGGATGGGTAGATCTGGGGCAGAAGGTTGCAGGAAGGCCACATGCAAGTGGAGGGGAGCAGGGGAGAAGGCACCTCGAGCTTGAGCTCAAAAATGGCTGAAAATGGTGGTTCTTCTTCTTGTGGCCAGAGGAGAGGGAAGGAAAGGATAGGGAGCTCGGGAGAGGTGAGTTCTGGGGAGAGGACTGAAATGAGAGGGCAGGAGTAGGGGTGGTGGTCTCCTGGCCTTATATCTGAAGGGAGAGGTCCAAGGTGAGCTAGGCTCATGGGTGATCTTGGACCTGGTCCATGGCTTTGCCAGTGGCTAGACTGGGCGGTGGAGAGAGGTGGTGGTGCTCTGGGTCGTGTAGGAGCAGAGAGGGACATTGGGTGGCGGCTGCAACAATTAAAAGATCTAGTGTCTCTCTCTCTCACATCCAAACACAAGGGACAAGGGATGGGGCAGAGCTACAGTGCTTTGCTATAGTGATCACGACTAGAGATGAGTGATGGGTGCTATGGTGCATTGCTTTGCAAGATTGGTGGTGTTTGGGTTTGGTTTTTGATACACAAGGGTTAAATGTCCCAATTGTCATAAGGGAAGATCAAGGTTTATTTCTTGATTTTTGGATCTTGACCAATTGAGATAAGGATTCTGGTAGATGGGTAGGGTTAGGATGCATCTCTAGGATTTATTTGGGATTTCTCAGAAGATTAAAAGTCCACTTAAATCCATTTATTCAAAAAGTACAGAAGTGAAGTATTGGAGCTCATTTGATATTTTTACATTGGACCTTGGTGTATTTTGATGTGAGGTGGTCCCAGATGTGAATACACACTTAGGAGAATTTTCCCGAGATTTATTCGAAGATAAAAGTATTTAAAACAATTATTATTTCAATTCAGCCATTTAAGAAAATGGGAAAAAAGAAATAATAAAGCTCTTAAAAAATATTTATTTTTGAAGTGGGAAGATGGGGTATGACATGTGGACCTCAATATATCCAAAAGTTGGGGAAGTGTTTTGGCAAAACCAAACTTTCCTTTATGGAAGAAGTTTTGGAGATTTTGTCTATTAAAGAGATTAATTAGATTTGGAGCCATAATAATTATGGGTAATATTTGATAAATCTTGATGATCAAGGTAGATGATGTAGACAAGGTGTAGCAAGAATTTGCAACCTTGGTATTTGAGAAGTCAAGGTGATTTTGGTGGAAAACAAGGAAAAAGGGGATCTGGGGTAAAGTTGTTGTCATACCAACAAAACCTTGCTGGATCTTGGAGCTTAGAGCTCTCCCAGGGGCCTGGAATAGATGTATGGATAGACCAAGTTATTTATATCACAATGGTGTATATTTTTGAGCTTTATCTTGGTTGAGGGTTCCAGGAGGTTCCAGGAAATGATCTCCAACTTTGAATAAAATAAGCCTGCCAAAGCAGATTATCAACTAGCCTTCAAAACCTTGTGGGTTTAAGAAGCACAAAGATCCACTTGGAACAAGTGAACTATATATTGATAGACCTATATGATTAGAACACAACCATGCAAAGAGTTGGTTCTTAGAAGGTTGGATGAGTGTGTGAGCGTCTGTCAAAGTAGGCATGTTGACTAGATTTGCAGGAATAGTTATTTTCTTGTCTACAAAACTATCAAGAACAAGTGGGTTGGAGAATGATCTAACCAAGGTCCAGAGTGGGATTTGGTAGTCCTTAGGATGGTTAACAATTTGGTTCAAATTCATTTTCAAAAATGCACAAGGGTTGAGAAAAGGAGGCATTCAAAAAGGTGATGTTGGAAATAGTTTTCCAGACTTTGCCAAATTTGGCAGACTTAGGGTTTTTGACTAGAATGTGGATGGTGATGATTTTGGTGGGTTGCAAGGTACCAAAGAATCATCAAGTGTATGATGTTGAAGTGTATATTGAGTAGGAAGGATCCTTGCTTGATACTGGTCTTCATTGACTTGGAAGCTTCTAGAAGGGATCACTTCAGAAAGGGTCTGGTTAGAGGTTTTAGATGATCCCTAGTAGCTAGAGATCTGATCCAGCTTTGTAGTCTTGCTTAGGGTGTGGTGATTTGTAAACATATTGATCCTAGTGATGAGCTCCTAGAGTAGCTCATACTATCTCCTAAGCAGACAAGAAAGCATATCAAGGCAACTCATCTTACAAAAAAAGCAAACCTACTACTAGGGTTACCATTAAGCCTAGATCGAGGTGAGGATGGGTATTTTGAAAAGGTTGTGGTTGGAGTCAGGTGAGAGTCCTTGGTATCTCTACCAAGAGTAGAATTCAAAATCTTTAAAAAGAGGTTTTGGGAAACCTAGAGATAAGATTAGTAGAAGGTCTATCTTGAAAACATAAGGAGATTATAGTAGGTTGCTCTCCATAGTTTGGGGAAATAGAAACTACTAGAAAGGGTGGAGGTTATAAAGGTATCTTGGCTCAGGTTTTGAAATGCCAGAACATTTGGGAATATGTAAAATGAGCTAGGACAGTTTTGTTAAATAGCTTTTGTCCACTGATGTTGAGGTAAGGAGTATATCTTCTAATACACATCATATGAATAAGCATATCCAAACAACAAGCAAACTCTTCAGCATTAAACAAGAAAAAGTTTTTGTTCCCCCTAATTTTGGCATTCTGGACAACTAATCAGGGTTGCTGGAATTGGGATGTTACAATCTTCATTTTTGTTTTTTGTTTTCGTTTGCTTGGTTTTCTTTGTTTGCTGAATAAATTGGTTGGACCCCCTCTTTCATGCATTGGTTTTCAAATAGTTTGGTTTGGATTGGAAAAGAGTAGGAAAGTTCATGCTTAAGTGGTAAAATGAGTTTGTTTTTGACTGAGGCCTATGCTTTGTCATGTCATGCTTGATATTGTTTTGGCTTTATGCTTAGTGATCTTTGCTATAGCATGACATGTTATAAAAAATTGAGATTGCTTAATGTGCCTTGAAAGAATCATGCGTTGTTTTAGCATATCAAAGCATAGTATTGTGGTATTCTCCTTTGATGCTTTATTTGGGATGACTTGGCGCATGCTCACACCATGTTATGACTATCCCAAGTCACCATAAGCCTTTATGATCCTTTATTTTTCGACTTGTAATATCATTTTATGCTTTAATTAATGATGTTTTGTTGATTTGCATGATTATGACCATTATTGCTCTCTTAGTTGGTCGCTCCCAGTCTTTTGGTAGCCTCCATAACCAAGTATGAGTTCCACTCATGCATCCAACTCCTAAAACCAAGTTATTCCAAAGAGTCCATAATACCTACCTATTAGCATTTGCTATTCCAAGTATATTCATGTTTTTATCTACCTTCCGAATTAAACATGTTATGTGAAAACTAGTGATTAAAGCTCCCACGAACTTGATGGCACACTTTACTTTCTTGCATTTAATAATCTAGAACCATTGCGTCCATCTTTGTTGCGTATATACTTGCGCTTTATAAGTTGAAGTTAGCAAAACCATGTATCATAGGGAATGCTTTCAACATTGCACTTATTATTCCGTTGATATCATGATTCTTTTGCTTATGGATCCTGGTGGTGTGAAATAAAAAGGGGAACTTGTAAGATCATGGAGTTTGCATGTGTGTTAGAGAAACGCCTGGGCCGCTAGCCTAAGCCATGCCTAATCATGGTGGAAACTTGCAGCATAACCATAATGAGCACTCTATGAAGCATCCTCAATAAAAACCTATGCAAATAGCAAATAAAAAGATCACTGAGATGCTCTTTGTTTGCTTGCCTTGTCATTTTGATTATGGGATACCTCATGTATCATGTGCAAGGGGTACCCCGTTGGCGGTTCTCTATGAGACATATGTACTTATAATGACAAGAGCTTACTTGTGACTGAAGTTGAGTAGCATGAGGTTCGGTACTCGTAAGTAAGGGGCATGAGATTTCAACTTATAACTTGTCAAGCATATCCTCTTAGTTGTGTCACTTTAACCTTAATCACCTAAAGATGCTTATGATAGGGGTAATGAGAGTTGAAAGGTAATAAGTACCATAATTTTTGGAAGCTCTTTATGAAACTTGAATCTCTGCTTCCTTCTCTGAAGGCCTTTCTTTTACTTTTATGTTGAGTCTCCACCTTCTATCTTTATGCACCTATTTTGAGAGCATAGTGGCCATTCTTAGTTCTATGTGCATTGTCCCAAGACTCATTGATTAATGCATAACTTTGATATTACTTGTTCTTAAACTATTTGTATCTAGTCATCCTTATGAACTTTGAAGGTGTCCTATGTATTTATGTTTGCTACTCTATGAGGGACAAGCTGAATGCCACTATGCTATGTTTTCTTTATGTGAAACAAACAAACATCTTGCAAAGCATTCTTGTTCATGAATCTTTTGTCTGTTCCTTTTCATGTTGCGACATAGTTGCTATGTCTTAACTTTGTCTTTCATGTTATGTTGAAGTACTACGATCCCAACTATCAATGTTTTACAATACTTTGATCAAGTTTATGATGGTGCATGTCACCCCAAAAATTATTCTTTCTTTTTATCACTTACCTACTCAAGGACGAGCAGGAGTTAAGCTTGGGGATGTTTATATGTTGCTAACGTATCTATAATTTTTGATGTTCCATTCTTGGTTTTATCTACTTTCTTATGTTTTGTCCACACTTTGAGGTGCTTTTTTTACACTTTCTTAGACTAACCTATTAACAAGATGCCACAGTGTCAGCTGCCTGTTTTCTACTGTTTTTGGTTCCAGGAAAGTCAGAAAATGAATATTCTTGGAATTGGACGGGACAAAAGACAAAGTTAGTTTTTCACCGAGTGGGACACGGAGCCAGAATACGAGACGGAGAGGGGCCAGAGGGCCGCCACACCACCTGGCCGTGCGGCCAGGCCTGGCTCGTGCTAGGGGGTGGTGTGGCCGCCTAGGGCACCCCCTCGGCCTCCCCTTTCGCCTATAAGATGCCTCCGATACAGAACCCTAAGGACTCGATCAAAATTCCACGAAAGAGTCTGCAGCCGTCGTCATCTCCATCCCTAGATCGGGATGGATCTGAAGCTCTTTCCGGCACCCTGTCGGAGGGGATAATTCACCCTGGAGGCCTTATTCATCACCATGCAAGCCTCCGGTGTGATGCGTGAGTAGTTCATCCTTGTACTACGGGTCCATGTAGTAGCTAGATGGTTGGTTCTTCTCCTTTGTGCTACCATGTTTAGATCTTGTGAGCTCCGTTCATGATCAAGATCATCTATTTGTAATCATACATGTTGTGTCTGCGGGGATCCGATGGATATTGAGATGTTATTTCAGATTGATTATTGATTCTATCATGTGTTTGTTATTTGTGATCTTGCATGCTCTCTATTGTCAGTAGATATCTTGGACGAGTAGATGCTAGCAACTCCAAGAGGGAGTATTTATGCTCGATAGTGGGTTCATGCCTCTAGTATACTGGGGAAGTGACAGAAATCTCTAAGGTACTAGATGTGATGTTGCTACTAGGGAGAAAACATCAATCCCTTGTTCATTGAACAATCGTATTGTTTAGTTTACACGCAATGTGTAATGCAATTATCTCTTGCTTGCAACTTAATACTGGAGGGGGTTCGGATGATAACCTGAAGGTGGATTATTAGTCATAGATGCAGTTGGATTACGGTCTATGTATAATGTTGTAATGCCCAATCAAATGTCATAGGAGTCAAGATGATTAGTATATGCATGTTTTCTTTCTTGATGTTTGTCAATTGTCCCGCTGTAATTTGTTCACCCAACATGTCATCTATATTAAGGAGAACCACCACCAGTGAACTATGGACCCCGGTCCTTTCTTTTATCATCAATCTACAACTTTTACCGCTTTCTATTTACTTTCTGCAAGCTATTACTATCTTCCACACAATACGTTTAATCCTTTGTTTTCAGCAAAATCGGTGAGATTGACAACCTCACTGTAAGTTGGGGGCAAACTTCTATGGTTATGTTGTGCAGGATTCCAAGTTGGCAACAACACCTTGGAGGTGTTTCCTTGCTCCTACTGGTTTGATAACCTTGGTTTCATAACTGAGGGAAAACTTGTTGTTGTGCTCATCATACCTTCCTCTTGGGGTTCCCCAACGAGCTCGATATATTTTGGGCCATCACACCCCCAGGCCGCGCTGCCACCAGGTGTGGCTGCCCTGGTGCGCCACTTCGTCTCCCCTCCAGACTCCGTGTTGCTTCGGGTAAATATTGACTTTGGCTTTTTTCGGTCCAATTCCAAGAATATTTCCTTACTAGCTTTTCTGAAACCAAAAATAGAAGAAAACAAGCAACTAGCACTATGGCATCTTGTTAATAGGTTAGTTCTAGAAAATGTGTAAAAATACTCCAAAGTGTGTACAAAACATAAGAAAGTAGATATAAAACAAGCATGGAACATCAAAAATTATAGATACGTTTACGACGTATCAACATCCCCATGCTTAACTCCTACTCGTCCTCGAGTAGGTAAGTGATAAAAAAGAATAATTTGTAAAACGTTGATAGATGGGATCATAGTACTCAAACATAGACATGAAAGATATAGTTCTAACAATAAGACATAGCAACTATGTTGTAACATGAAAAGGTACAAACAAAAGATTCATGAATAACAATGCTTTTAAAGACGTTTGTTTGTTTCACATATAGAAAACATAATGAGAATGGTATTCAGCTTGTCCCTCATAGTGTAGCAAAACATAAATGCATAAGACACCTTCAAAGTTCATAAGGGTGACTAGATACAAATAGTTTGAGAACAAGCAATATCAAAGTTACAACAAGTTTTGGGACAATGCACATTAAACTAAGAATGACCACTATGCTCTCTCAATAGGTGTATAAAGATAGAAGATGGAGACTCAACATAAAAGTAAAAGAAAGGCCCTTCATAGAAGGAAGCAGGGATTCAAGTCTCAGAAAGAGCTTCCAAAAATTATGGTACTTATTAGCTTTCAGCTCTCATTGCCCCTATCATAAGCATATTTAGGTGATTAAGGTTAAAGTGAAAAAATATGAGGATATGCTTGACAAGTTATAAGCTGAAAATTTCATGCCCCTTGCTTACGAGTACCGTTCCTCATGCTACTCAAATTTACTCACAAGTAAGTTCTTGTCATTGTAAGTACATGTGTATCATAGAAAACCGCCAACGGGGTACCCCTTGCCTGATGATATAGAAGCTTTCCCATATCAAAATGATAAGGCAAGCAGACAATGAGCATCTCAGCGATCTTTTGTATGCTATTTGAATAGGGTTTTCCCTTTTTTGGATGCTTCGCAGATTGCTCACTATGGTTATGCTGCACGTTTCCACCATGATTAGGCATGGCTTGGACTAGCCGCTCAGGCGTTTCTCTAACACATATACGAACTCCATGAGCCTTACAAGCTCCCCTTTCATTTCACACCACCGGGATCCATAAGCAAAAGAACATGACCTCAACTAAAAAAATGCAATGTTGAAAGCATTCCCCATGGTAACATGGTTCTGCTAATTCACAAGTTACAAAACGCAAGCATATACACAACATAGATGGGCACAATGGTTCAAGTTTATTAAGTGCAAGAAAGTAAAGTGTGCCATCAAGTTCGTGAGAGCTTTAATCAGTAATTTTCACATAACAAGTTTAATTTGGAAGGTAGATAAAAACATGAATATACTTGGAATAGTGATGTCTACGCACTTCTATTCTTGTAGACAGTTGTTGGGCCTCCAAGTGCAGAGGTTTGTAGAATAGCAGCAAGTTTTCCCTTAAGTGGATCACCCAAGATTTATCGAACTCAGGGAGGAAGTGGTCAAAGGTATTCCCTCTCAAGCAACCCTGCAATCAAGATACAAGAAGTCTCTTGTGTCCCCAACACACCCAATACACTTGTCAGGTGTATAGGCGCACTAGTTCAGCGAAGAGATAGTGAAATACAAGTGGTATGGATAATTATAAGTGGTAATGGTGATAGAAAATAGCTTGATGGCGTGGAAAAGACTAAAGGCAAACTGAAATAAAGATGGAAACAAGCAAACATGTAATAGATCTAGTAGAAAACAAAGTATCAATGCTTAGAAACAAGGCCTAGGGATCATACTTTCACTAGTGAACACTCCCATATAAATATATTCTTCTTTATGATACTACGCTGAACTACTCTCTGGTTGAACAATCTAATCGATGGTAGGGCTATAACAGCACACCTCAAAGTAAGTCTTTCCCATCTAGAAAACCCCACACTGTCACCTTGAGCAATAGATGGTTCCAACAAACACCACAATTTCATAAAGACATCCAACTCCAAATATAACTCATAACAAGTATTTGTAATCTCTAGCCTAAGTGCCACCATGGTGTGCACGCTGTCACTTTCACACACATGGGGAGAGCAGAGATGTATTAAAGCACTTGAGTATCAAGGTAGATCTATAGATTACAAGCTCATGATCTCAATAAGATCATGCATAGAGAGAGAGATGAACACATAGCTACCGGTAGAACCCTTAGCCTCGAGAGAGAACTACTCCCTCCTCATCATGGGAATCAGCAATGGTGATGGAGATGCCGGTGGAGATCAATGGAGATGGCTCCGGGGGCACTTACCCGTCCTGGCAGGGTGCCGGAACAGAGACTTTCTGTCCCCCGAATCTCCCCTTCGGTGGCGGCGGCGCTGCGGAACTTTTCGTGGATTTCTGATTGACCATCTAGGGTTTTCGCATCGGGAGGAATATATAGGCGAAAGAGGCAAGGTCGGTGGGCGGCCAGGGCTAGCCCATGCCACCACATGGTGTGGCCACCCTGTGGCCCCTCTCTATCTCGTCTTCTTGCTCCGTGAGTCTTCCGGTAAAATATCAACTTTGGCTTTTGTCTAGTCCAATTCCGAGAATATTCATTTTCTGACTTTCTGGAACCAAAAACACCAGAAAACAGGCAACTGGCACTGTGGCATCTTGTTAATAGGTTAGTCCAAGAAATCATATGAAAAGTACTCCAAAGTGTGGAAAAAACACAAGAAAGTAGATAAAACCAACCATGGAACATCAAAAATTATAGATACATTTGCAATGTATCAACATCCCCAAGCTTAACTCCTGCTCGTCCTCGAGTAGGTAAGTGATAAAAAGAAAGAATAATTTTTGAGGTGACATGCACCATCAAAGACTTGATCAAAGTATTTGCAAAACATTCAA
Organism: Avena eriantha; assembly: GCA_910589775.1. NCBI lineage: Eukaryota > Viridiplantae > Streptophyta > Magnoliopsida > Poales > Poaceae > Avena > Avena eriantha. The sequence goes on from OU342744.1 coordinate 446,526,582, forward strand.
AGCTGAGATCATAGTACTTCAATCATAACATGAAAGACAAGGTTCTAGTAATAAGACAAAGAAACTATGATGCAACATGAAAAGGCACAAACAAAATATCCATGAATAACAATGCTTTGCAAGACGTTTGTTTGTTTCACATAAAGAAAACATAGCATAATAGTATTCAGCTTGTCCCTCATAGAGTAGCAAAACATAAATGCATAGGACACCTTCAAAGTTCATAAGAGTGACTAGATACAAATAGTTTAAAACAAGCAATATCAAGTTATGCATCAATCAACTAGTCTTGGGACAATGCACATAGAACTAAGAATGGCCACTATGCTCTCAAAGTAGGTGCATAAAGGTAGAAGGTGGAGACTCAATATAATGGTGGAAGAAAGGCCTTTGTAAAAGGAAGTAGGGATTCAAGTCTCATAAAGAGCTTCCAAAAATTATGGTACTTATAGCTTTCAGCTCTCATTGCCCCTATCATAAGCATCTTGAAGTGATTAAGGTTAAAGTGAACAAACTATGGTGTACATGCTTGACGAAGTATAAGTTAGAAATCTCATGTCCCTTGTATACGAGGGCCGCTCCTCATGCTACTCAAGTTTAGTCACCAGTAAGTTCTTATCATCGTAAGTATATGTGTATCATAGAGAACCGCCGACAGGGTACCCCTTGCCCGATGATACGGAAGAATCCCCATATCAAAATGACAAGGCAAGCAGACAACGAGCATCTCAGCAATCTTCTTATTTACCATGGGAATATGGTGTTTTTTCTCTCTTTCCTCTTTTCATAATCTTTTTTTTATTTTTCTCTTTTTTCTCAATATAGGACACTTTTTTATAAGAAGAATGTTTCATAGACAGGTCATTATGGTTACGATGCAGGTTTCCACCATGTCAGCATGGATTAGACCAGCGGCCTAGGCGTTTCTCTAACACATATACATAACTCCATGGACTTATACGCTCCATTTTCATTTCACACCGACGACATCCATATACAAAAGAGCATGATATCAACTAGGTACAAGTACCAAGTGCAATGTTGAAAGCGTTCCCCATGAAAGCATGGTTCTGCTAATTCCCAACAAATAAGTTCAAGCATATACAACATAGACGACACAATGGTTCAAGTTTATTAAGGGCAAGAAAAGTAAAGTGTGCCATCAAGTTCGTGAGAGCTTTAATCACTAGTTTTCTCATAACAAGTTTAATTTGGAAGGTAAACAAAAGCATGAATATACTTGGAATAGCATAAGCTAGTAGGTAGGTATGGTGGACTCTTTGGAATAACTTGGTTTAGGGAGTTGGATGCATGAGTGGAACTCATACTTTGTTGTGGAGGCTAGCAAAAGGCTCGGAGCGACAAACTAAGAGAGCAATAATGGCCATAATCATGCAGAGCAACAAAACATCATTGATCAAAGCATAAAGTGATACTACAAGTTGAAAACTAAAGGATCATAAAGGCTTATGGTGACTTGGGATAGTCATAACATGGTGTGAGCATGCGCCAAGTCAACCCAAATAAAGCATCAAAGGAGAATACCCCTATACTATGCTTTAATATGCTAAAACACCTGCATGATTCATCCAAGGCACATTAAGCAATATCAATTGTTTATAACAAGTCATGCTATAGCAAAGAATACTAAGCATAAAGCCAAAAAAATATCAAGCATGGCATGACAAAGCATAGGCCACAGTCAAAAACAAGCTCTCTTTACCACTTAAGCATGAGCTTTCCTACTCTTTTCCAAACCAAACCAAACTATTTGAAAAACAATGTATGAAAGAGGGGGTCCAACCAATTTATTCAGAAAACTAAGCAAACCAAGCAAACGAAAAACCAAGACAAAAACGAAAAAGAAGACGCTCCAAGAACAACACAACTGTGCATGAAACAATAAAAATGAAGCGTTTGGAAGAAACCTGGGGTTTTTATTGATGAAGAAGAGGATGTCTTGGGCATCCCAAACTTTAACGCTTGTACTTCTTGGATATTTCTTGGGGTGACATGCGTGGAATCCCCAAGCTTGAGCTTTAGTCCATCCTTCATCTCATTACTCATTCCTTCCATACACCTGAAATTTTTCCTTCATACAAAACTTCACACAATCTTTATTAGCAACATTAGTGCACTCAAGATAATAAGTCTTTAGGTTAAGTTCTAACACCAAATAAACTTCCATTAAAACACAAGGTACTGTATCACTTCCCTCAAAAAGCTCAATTCCCCAAAAGAACTCAAAAAGGAACCAACAAGAAGCAAATGCAGAAAATGGCAGAAATCTGTCAAAACAGACCACTAGGTAAAGACGAATTTTTTCGAAGACCTTCTGTTGCTCAAATAAAAAAGTGTTGAACTAACTAAAGTTATATAACAACCTGGGGCAGAAGCACAAAAATTCACGCCTCAAAAGGACGTACAGAGATTTTACACGAATTTTTATGGTGAAGCACAGAAATCTGTTTCGGGACAGCAACTTTCCCAATCATTACTTCTCTCTCATTAGAGGTTACTCTTGGCGCAAAAAAGGAAATAAAAAGGATAAGGAGAGGTTATTACTAAAGTAATAACTTCCAAGACTCATCTAAAACTTTTGGGTTATCTCCCAATAAGTACTTTTCTTTAACACATTTAAGTTAGGCATGATAGTTTGAGAAGATGCTCAAATAAGAAATATGAATTTAAGTAAAAGAGAGCATCAAGAAGCAAATGCAAAACACATTTAAGTCTAACCCACGTCCTATGCATAGGAATATTGTAAAGAAACAAGTCATGAAAGCACAAAGCAACAAGCATAGGAAAGCAAAACAAGTGCAGCTTCAAGACTTTCAACATAAAGAGGGGAAACCTAATATTATTGAGATGCATAAAACCATGTTTCCCTCTCTCATAATAATTTTCAGTAGCATCATGAATAAAATTAACAATATAACTATCACATAAAACATTCTTATCATGAGCCACATGCATATAATAATTATTACTCTTCACATAAGCATAGTCATTCTTATTAATTGTAGTGGGAGCAAATTCAACAAAATAGCTATCATTATTATTCTTATCACCATAATCATCAAATATAGGAGGCATATTGTAGTCATAATTAATTGCCTCCTCAATAGTAGGTGGACTTAAAATATCATATTCATCATTGTAATCATCATATATTGGAGGTTGTGTATCATCATAAGCAATAGAATAGCTATCTTCCAAAGCTGGGGAACTAAAAAGATCATTTTCATAAAAACTAGCTTCCCCAAGCTTAGACTTTTCCATAGCATTAGCAATAATGGTGTCCAAAGAAAATTCATACTAACAACATTGTTATTAGCATGCAAATAAAGTTCCATAGGTTTTTAAATTTTCTCTTCAAACACTTCATGTCCTAACTCAAGATAAATACTATAAAGATCTCTAATTTTTTTGTTGTTTTCCATTAAGCCTAACTAGTGAAAACAAGAAACAAAAATACAAAATTGCAGAATCTAAAGGAAATAACTTCGAGCACTCACACCGGAGGATGTGAGTACCTTTTACCTTACCTCCCCGGCAACAGCGCCAGAAAATAGGCGTTTTCCGTGGGAGGTTCTTCTTCTTTAATCCTCCGGTGTGAATACCTTTTACCTTACCTCCCCGGCAACTGTGCCAGAAAATAGCTTGATGTCTACGCATTTCTATTCTTGTAGACAGTTGTTGGGCCTCCAAGTGCAGAGGTTTGTAGAACATCAGCAAGTTTTCCCTTAAGTGGATCACCCAAGGTTTATCGAACTAAGGGAGGAAGTGGTCAAAGGTATTCCCTCTCAAGCAACCCTGCAATCAAGATACAAGAAGTCTCTTGTGTCCCCAACACACCCAAACTGAAATAAAGATGGAAACAAGCAAATATGTAACACATCTAGTAGCAAACGAAGTATCAATGCTTAGAAACAAGGCATAGGGATCATACTTTCACTAGTGAACACTCTCATATAAATATATTCTTCTTATGATACTATGCTGAACTACTCTTCGGTTGAACACTCTAATCGATGGTAGGGCTATAACAGCACACCTCAAAGTAAGTCTTTCCCGTCTAGAAAACCCCACACTGTCACCTTGAGCACTAGATGGTCCAACAAACACCACAATTTCATAAAGACATCCAACTCCAAATATAACTCATAACAAGTATTTGTAATCTCTAGCCTAAGTGCCACCATGGTGTGCACGCTGTCACTTTCACACACATGGGGAGAGCAGAGATCTATTAAAGCACTTGAATAGCAAGGTAGATCTAGAGCTTACAAGCTCATGATCTCAATAAGATCATGCATAGAGAGAGAGAGAGATGAACACATAGCTACCGGTAGAACCCTTAGCCTCGAGAGAGAACTACTCCCTCCTCATCATGGGAATCAGCAATGGTGATGGAGATGGCGGTGGAGATCGATGGAGATGGCTTCGAGGGCACTTCCCCATCCTGGCAGGGTGCCGGAACAGAGACTTTCTGTCCCCCGAATCTCCCCTTCGGTGGCAGCGGCGCTGCGGAACTTTTCGTGGATTTCTGATTGACCATCTAGGGTTTTCGCATCGGGAGGAATATATAGGCGAAAGAGGCAAGGTCGGTGGGCGGCCAGGGGGCCCACACCACCTGGTGGCGCGGCCAGGGCTAGCCCGCGCCACCACATGGTGTGGCCATCCTGTGGCCCCTCTCCGTCTCGTCTTCTAGCTCTGTGGGTCTTCCGGTAAAATATCAACTTTGGCTTTTGTCCGGTCCAATTCCGAGAATATTGATTTTTTGACTTTCTGGAACCAAAAACAGCAGAAAACAGGCAACTGGCACTGTGGCATCTTGTTAATAGGTTAGTCCAAGAAATCATATGAAAAGTACTCCAAAGTGTGGACAAAACACAAGAAAGTAGATAAAACCAAGCATGGAACATCAAAAATTATAGATACATTTGCAATGTATCAAATAGCAATAATGCTAATAGGTAGGTATGGTGGACTCTTTGGAAGAACTTGGTTTTATTTGGAGTTGGACGCATGAGTGGAACTCATACTTGGTACATGTGGAGGCTAGCAAAAGACTGGGAGCGACCAACTAAGAGAGCAATAATGGCCATAATCATGCAAAGCGACAAAGCATTATTAATTAAAGCATAAAGTGATATTACAAGTTGAAAACTAAATGATCATAGAGGCTATGGTGACTTGGTATAGTCTTCACATGGTGTGAGCATGCGCCAAGTTAACCCAAATAAAGCATCAAAGGAGAATACCACAATATTATGCTTTTATATGCTAAAACAACACATGATTCTCTCAAGGCACATTTTAATAATCTCAATTGTTTGTGGCAAGTCATGCTACAACAATAATCATTAAGTATAAAGTCAAAGAGATATCAAGCATGATATGATAAAGTCTAAGTCACAGTCAGAACAAGACTCCTTTGTACCACTTATAAGCATGAACTTTCCTACTCTTTTCCAATCCAAATCAACTTTTTTGAAACTATTTATGAATGTGGGGGCCCAACCAATTTATTTAAGAAAACTAATCAAACAAAAACTAAAAACAAAAATGAATACGCTCCAAGAACAACACAATTGTGCATGAAACAATAAAAATGAAGTGTTTGGAAGAAACCTGAGATTTTATTGATGAAGAAGGGGATGCCTTGGGCATCCCCAAGCTTTGACGCTTGTACTTCTTGAATATTTCTTAGGGTGACACGGGTGGCATCCCCAAGCCTGAGATTTTGTCCATACTTCATCTCATCACATTTTTCTTGCCTACACTTGAAAATTTCCTTCATACAAAACTTCACACAATCTTCATTAGCAACATTAGTGTATTCAAGATAATAAGTCTTTTGGTTCAGTTTCAACACAAGTGAAACTTCCACTAAAATACAAGATAATGTAGCAATTCCTTTTAAAAGTTCAAGAATTTGGCAAGAACTCAAAGAGAAAGAGATTTAGGGGTAAATGCAAATAATGGCAAAAATCTGTCAAAACAGAACAGCAGGTAAAAACTACTTATTTCGAAGACCTTCTGTTGCTCAAATCGAAAAGTGCTGAACTAACGAAAGTTATATAATAACCTGGGGCAGAAGAACAAAATATTACAGCTCAATCTGACCTACAGATATTTTCACGAATTTTTACAATGGAGCACAAAAATCTGTTCCGGGATAACAACTTTCCCAAGTCTCACTTCTCTCTCATTAGAGCTTATTCTTGGCACAAAAACCACACAAAAAGGATAAGGAGAGGTTATTACAAAGGAAATAACTTCCAAGACTCAACAAAACAAAAATAAACTGAAAGTAAAAATATAATGGGTTGTCTCCCAAAAGCTCTTTCTTTATAGCCATTAAGATAGGGATGATAATTTCGATGATGCTCACATAAGAAATATGAATTGAAGTAAAAGATAGCATCAATAAGAAAATATGGAACAAATTTAAGTCTAGCCGACTTCCTATGAAAAATAATCTTGTAAAGAAACAAGTCATGAAAGCACAAAGCAATAAGCATAGGAAAGCAAAACAAGTGCAACTTCAAATTTTCAACATAAAGAGGGGAAACTTAATATTGTTGAGATACATAAAACCATGTTTCCCTCTCTCATAATAACTTTCAGTAGCATCATGAATAAAACTAAAAATATAACTATCACATAAAACATTCTTATCATGAGCCACATGCATAAAAAAATTAATACTCCCCACATAAACATAGTCATTCTTATTAATCGTAGTGGGAGCAAATTCAAAAAAATAGCTATTATTATTATTCTCATCACCATAATCATCAAATATAGGAGGCATATTGTAATAATAATTAATTTTCTCCTCAAAAGTAGGTGGACTGAAAATATCATATTCATCATTGTAATCATCATATATTGGAGGCATAGTATCATCAAAGTAAATTTTCTCCTCCGTGCTTGGGGGACTAAAAAGATCATTTTCATAAAAACTAGCTTCCCCAAACTTAGACTTTTCCATAGCATTACCAATAATTGTGTTCAAAGAATTCATACTAATAATATTGCTATTAGCATGCAAATAAAGTTCCATAGGTTTTTTAATTTTCTCTTCAAACACATCATGTCCTAACTCAAGATAAATACTATAAAGCTCTTTTTTTGTTTTCCATTAAGCCTAACTAGTGAAAATAAAAACAAGAAACAAAAATACAAAATTGCAGAATCTAAAGGAAATAACTTCGAGCACTCACACACCAGCAATAGTACTAGAAGATATATTAGCAGCTAAAGGATGTGAGTACCTTTTACCTTACCTCCCCGGTAATGGTGCTAGAAAATAGCTTCATTTCTACGCACGCTTCTATTCTTGTAGAAAGTGTTGGGCCTCCAAGTGCAGAGGTTTGTAGAACAACAACAAGTTTCCCTTAAGTGGATCACCCAAGGTTTATCAAACTCAGGGAGGAAGTGATCAAAGGTATCCCTCTCAAGCAACCTGCAATTAAGATACAAGAAGTCTCTTGTATCCCCAACGCACTCAATACACTTGTCAAGTGTATAGGTGCACTAGTTCGGCGAAGAGATAGTGAAATACAAGTAATATTGATGATTATAAGTGGTAATTGCAATCTGAAATAAGAGTCGTAGCAAGCAAATATGTAACAGAACTAATTGTAAACGGTGTTTCAATGCTTAGAAACAAGGCCTAGGAATCATACTTTCACTAGTGGACACTCTCATATAAATATATTCACTTCATTATGCTATCCTGTACTACTCTCCGGTTGGACGATATAGGGCTATAACAGCACACCTTAAAGTTCGCATTCTCCATCTAGATAACCCCTCACTGTCACCTTGAGTGCTATATGGTTCCAACAAACACCACAATCTCATAGAGACATCCAACTCAAATTATACTCATGATAAGTGATACGTCCAAAACGTATCTACTTTCCCGAACACTTTTGTTATTGTTTTTCCTATAAACTTGTGTGATTTGGATACAACTAACACGGACTGACGTTGTTTTCAGCAGAATTACCTTGGTGTCTAGTTTTTGTGCAGAAAATCAACTATCAGGAAAAATCCTGAAAAATATGCCAAAAATCCTATTTCACCAGAAGACTCCCGGAGCCAGAATACGAGACGGAGTGGGACTGGGGCCTGGCCACGCGGGCTAGGCCTGGCCGCGCCAGGGGGTGGCCTGGTCTCCCTCTTCGCCTATAAGTTGCCTCCTGACCTAAAAACCCAGAGGGGGGGTTCGGCGTTTTTCGAGAAAGAGTTCCGCTCCACCGCCACCACCAGATTCGCGATTCGAAACCAGAAACTCCATTTTGGCACCCTGTCGGGATGGGGAATTGGAGGAGATCATTGCCATCATCATCATCATCGTTTCTCCATCGACCATCCATGTTTCCCCCATCTATGAGTGAGTAATCCCCCGCTGTAGGCTATGGGGATGGTAGGGATTGGATGAGATCGTTCATGTAATGGCATTAGATTGTTAGGGCATAGTTCCTAGTATCTACTATTAGTGCTTTTTGACTTTGTTGCAACATGTTATGCTTAATGATTGTCAATAGGGCCCGAGTGCCATGATTTCAGATCTGGACATGTTATTGATTCATTATGATAGTATTGTTTATGGTCTTACCTACAAGTTGTATACACACGTTGTTGTCCGGAACCAAAGGCCCCAAAGTGACAGAAATCGGGATAACCGGAGGGAATGGCTTTGATGTGAGGATCACATGTGTTCACGGAGTGTTAATGCTTTGCTCCGGTGCTCTATTAAAAGGAGCACCTTAATTTTCAGTAGTTCCCTTGAGGCCCCGCTGCAAACGGGCTGGCAGGACAAAAGATGTTGTACAAGTTCTCATTGCGAGCACGTATGACTATATATGGAACACATGCCTATGATTATTTAGTACTTGTATGCTTTATCTTATTTATCTGCAAATGCCCTATGTTCTGATTGCTATATGAATTGTCTTGTCCATGCAACGCCCATCCATCCATCCCTATGCCTACCACGCTTAATCCAATTGTTACTAGTGTCTTTACTTTTACTATTGTCTTTACTTTTACTACTGCTATTACTTTACTATTCCTACTACAAAACTGTTGCTACTGATAAACTGCTGTGAGCAAGATTGTTTCCAGGTGTAGCTGAATTGACAACTAAGTTGTTAAGGCTTATAAATATTATTTGGCTCCCTTTGTGTCGAATCAATAAATTGGGTTTCACTTCCCTCGAAATACTGCGATACACCCCCTATACCTGTGGGTCATCAAGACTATTTTCTGGCGCCTTGCCGGGGAGCATAGCTCTATTTATCAAGTCTCGTGATGGCCAGGCTCCTATTTCACCATCCACTACATTATTGTTCGCTGCCATTGATGACCCACAAGTATAGGGGTGTATCGTAGTATTTTCGATAAGTAAGAGTGTCGAACCCAACGAGGAGCAAAAGGTGCTGGCTAGTGGTATGGATCAGGAATTCTCTGCAAATACTTAGCAAACAGATTTTTAGGGGTTTTCGATAAAGCAAGTAAACAAAGTACGAGTAAATAAAAGACAGTAGTAATGAATGCAGCAAGTGGCCCAATCTTTTATGCAGCAAAGGACAAGCCGGATGTATTTCTATAGATGACCAAACGTTCTCGAGGACACATGGGAAGACTGTCAAGTGCTTTCGCTTCATATAGTCGATTAATCTTCTCTAGCTTGCTAAGTGTTGTGTGGGTGAACCTGTGCTAATGTACCACCCCATCCAAGACTATACATACTTGTGATTATACCCCTTGCAAACATCCGTAAGTACAAGAATTTAATTAAGGTAGAAACCTAACCACAGCTTTAAACTCTAAGACCCTTACGTCTCTTGTGCAATGGTTTCCTAACGAGGGTTCATGTTTCTGTCACTCCGGCAACCCCTACGATTAGTAGCCAAATACACAATGCATTCCCCTAGGCCCATATAGGTGAAGTGTTATGTAGTCGATGTTCACATGAAACCACTAGAAGAAGTACACCACAACTTAAATAACAATCTATTGAATTTTTCTCAACGCAACTCCACTACTAACAGCAATACTTCTCCCATGTCCTCAAGAACAAAACGAACTACTCACAAGACATCATATGGATCATGATCAAAGATGGAATAATGATGTATAAAAATCTGAACATAAACGATAATTCAATGGTTCACTCAATAGCATCAACTACAAAGAGTAATCAACACCGAGAAAGTTTCCCCTATGAACTAATGCAAGATTCAACACAATTGTTACAAGAATATGGAGATGGTGATGAGGGTGCTGCTGATGATGATGGTGGTGGTGATGATGATGATGATCCCGATGAACTCCAGCTTGAAGGTGGTGTTGATGGCGACGATCTCCCCTCTCCGGGAAGAAATTCCCCCGGCAGAAATCTGTCTCCCGGAGAGATCTTTCTCTCTCGGTGTTTTCTGCCCCGCAGAGGCGGCGGAATCTTTCTGTGGTCACTCCCCATGTCTTAGGATTTCGTGGGGATGATATACGCCAGAGGAGAGAGGATGGAGTGGGCCAGGGTGGCCACACCACCTCCAGGCGCGACCTAGGCCTGCCCGCGCCATGGGGTGGTGTGGGACCCCTGTGGCCCACCTCCACTCCATCTTCTAGCATCCTTAGTCTTCTGGAAAAATAGGATTTTCCGTATATTTTCCCGGATTTTCTGATCTTCGCGAATTTTGCCTCCAAACAGCACCTTTTCCATCAGAATCCTGACTGCAGCGGTCCATGCTCCAAAAGTCATCAACCATGCAAAAACAGATGAAATAACATAAGTATCACCTCTCAATATGCAATATATCAATGAATAACAGTGAATTAAGACATAGAATAGTGATGCAAAATGGACGTATCAACTCCCCCCAAGCTTAGACTTCGCTTGTCCCCAAGCGAAACTGAGCTCAATAAACATGGCCTCAGGTTTATGGAGTGAAGAGTCGATAAAAGAATACGGACAAGAAGCATCACATTCATCAAATACATAGATCATAATAGAAGACAACTCACTATTATATAACTTAACTTGCAATGAGTAAAGGAAGCACAATAAAGATACATAAAGTGAATCATAATTGGTAATGGCAAACTTAGCTCTTGGTCGAAGAATAGTTGATAATTTGCTGGAGTTCACAAATAGCTGTTTTTCAATGATAGCTTTCAAAGTAGTAAACAACAAGATAAGAGCAATGTGCAAAACAAGGAACATAAGACATGAATGCATAAATCATCATATGAATGAATGAAACACATCAACTCAAAATACTTGCTGAGATAGAAGCGAATAGGTTTACTGACTCAACTACAAAGTAAAAGAAAGGCCCTTTGCAGAGGGAAGCAGGGATTGCAAGTCTCATAAAGAGCTCCCAAAAATTATGATACTTACTAGCTTTGAGCTCTCATTGTCCCTATCATAGGCATCTTTAGGTGATTAAGGTTAAAGTGACACAACTAAGAGGATATGCTTGACAAGTTATAAGTTGAAATCTCATGCCCCTTACTTATGAGTACCGATCCTCATGCTACTCAACTTTAGTCACGAGCAAGCTCTTGTCATTGTAAATACATGCGTATCATTGAGAACCACCAATGGGGTACCCCTTGCACATGACACATGAGCTATCCCATAATCAAAATGACAAGGCAAGGAGACAGTGAGCATCTCAGCGATCTTTTTATTTGCTATTTGCATAGGTTTTTATTGAGGATACTTCATAGAATGCTCACTATAGTTATGCTGCAAGTTTCCACCATGATTAGGCATGGCTTAGGCTAGCAGCCCAGGCGTTTCTCTAACACACATATAAACTCCATGATCTTACAAGTTCCACTTTTGTTTCACACCGCCAGGATCCATAAGCAAAAGAACATGATATCAACTAGGTACAAAGTACCAAATGAAGTGTTGAAAGCGGTCCCCATGATACATGGTTCGGCTAACTTCAACTCATAAAGCGCAAGCATATACGCAACAAAGAAGGACCCAATAGTTCAAGTTTATTAAATGCAAGAAAGTAAAGTGTGCCATCAAGTTCGTGAGAGCTTTAATCAATAATTTTCACATCACAAGTTTAATTTGGGAGGTAGATAAAACAAGAATTTACTTGGAATAGCAATAATGCTACTAGGTAGGTATGGTGGACACAAATGGCAAAGGTTTTGGTTTTAAAGGAGGTGGATGCACGAGAAGAATACCCTCTCAGTACAGGTTTTTGGCTAGCAAGGCTGGGTACCAAGTATAAGAGTTGAAGGAAACAAACAAACATACAAGTGATAAAAACAAACATGCAATCTTCCTTGGAAGCACAAAAGATCTTAACTAGAGAATACTAGACTTATGAGAAAATCAAGAAAGAAAGATGATGAATTTTTTCTCTAGACTACTTCTATCTTTTTCTTTCAACTCTCAAAAAGGTGTTTCTACTGACCGAGCCAGGTTTGCCAAAACCAACTAAATTAACTCAATGATCCCAGAGTGCTACCAATACTAACAATAAGATCAATCATATAACCACGAATTGAAAACTAATATAAGCTATGCAAAAGATTAAATGATAGAACTTCTCATTAATATTCCATAACGGAAACTCACAGCAAGGGATACATATCTAACGTGAGAGGGGACACTTCCATAATGCAAACCATACTACATAATAACTCCTCTATTCATGATATGACTCTACTAATAAGCTAAAAAGATAGAAGATAGTGATATGATACCGCGGCACTCCCCCAAGCTTGCAACAAACCAAGGGGATGCCAAACCTGATGACGAATTACTCTTTAGGTGGTGGTGGTATGCTCTCGATGAGCTCTTTGATCAGCTTCCCCAAGTCCTCAATCTTGAGAGTGAGATTACGTATCAGCTGTGAATTTTGCTCAATGCGGCTCATGATCATGTCGTGTTGAGAATTCCAGCTCTTGCTATTCTTTCCCCACTCTTCCTCCTTGAAGTTGTTTTTTCCTGCATGGCTTGAACGAGGCAAATCCCAATTGGAGGGTAATTTCCCCTTGGGTATATTCTGGTATTGATGCTCATGGATAAGGGTATGGAAAGGATTCTTGGTGCTCGGAGAAGGTGTCCGTGGTGCCAAGCAGTGACATGGAGGCTTCCCTCCAGTTGACATCCGTGCCGTCCTTCTGATCCTGGCAGGGTTCGCCACCACTCCAATGCTTGCAATGGTGGTGCCGGTATGCGGATGTTGGCCTTGCTCCTCTTCACCTTCACTCTTGATCTCCTTCTCCTTCCCGGGGTCTTGGAGGTCTTCCTCCATAGGCTCCTTCCCTTTATCCTTGGCGGACACCATTGCGCTTCTAAACTTTCAAAGAGTATGTCCTGGCAGAAACAGATCGAAACAAAAACACGACGAAAACACGATATACGGACCTCGGGGGATCCGGGGGGTTATATATTACGAAGTTTCATATCAAAAGGAAGGTACTGGGCGAAAACGGGTCGGAGACGGAGTCCGGAGTGGCCTCACCACCTGGTGGCGCGGCCAGGGGTGGGCCCAAGCCATGGGGTGGTGTGGGCCACCCTGGCTCCGTTTCTGTCCCTTTTTCACTTCGTAGCTTTCCTTATCGACTGAAAGCTGCAAAAATATAGTTGGATTGTATTTTCGCGGAACTTTTCTTACCAGAACTGTTACCTGCATGAAAGCAGACTCTACAGGTCTCTGAATTTGGTCCTCAATGAATTTCTCTGGAGTTATAACTTGAAAGGCATCAACATCTTCATTGCAAGAATCTCCAGCAATATAGTGTTTGAGTCGTTGTCCATTCACTACTTGTGTAATATTATCTTTTAGAGAGGAAATTTTTATTGCTCCTGAACGGTATACTTCTTCAATGATAAAAGGTCCTTCCCATTTTGATAGTAGCTTCCCTGCAAAAAATCTGAGACGAGACCTATACAATAGAACTTTATCACCAACTTGAAACTCTCTCTTAAGTATTCGCTTGTCATGCCATCTTTTAACTTTTTCCTTAAAGAGCCTAGCATTCTCATAGGCTTCACTCCTCCATTCATCTAAAGAACTTAAGTCAAATAATCCTTTCTCACCAACGAGCTTACAATCTCTATTTAGTTCTTTCACTGCCCAGTAAGCTTTGTGTCTAACTCTAAGGGTAGGTGGCAAGCTTTCCCATAAACCATTTTATAAGGAGACATTCCCATAGGATTTTTGTAAGCAGTTCTATAAGCCCATAAAGCATCATTCAACTTCTTAGCCCAGTTTTTTCTAGACCTATTAACATTCTTTTGCAAGATGGATTTAATTTCTCTATTTGATAACTCTACTTGCCCGCTAGTTTGGGGGTGATAAGCTGAAGCAATTCTATGATTAACATCATACTTAGCGAGGGTCTTTCTAAAACCGCCATGAATGAAATGAGAACCCCCATCAGTCATGAGATACCTAGGCACTCCAAACCTAGGAAATATAACGTCCTTAAGCATTTTTAGAGAGGTTTCCCCGTCAGCACTTTTCGTAGGAATGGCTTCTACCCACTTAGTAACATAATCAACGGCAACAAGAATATGAGTGTAACCCTTCGAAGGAGAGAAAGGACCCATAAAGTCGAATCCCCAACAATCAAAAGGTTCAATAACTAGAGAGTAGTTCATAGGCATTTCATTGCGTCTAGAAATATTACCAACACGCTGACATTCATCACAAGATAAAAAAAAATTCTTGCATCTTTAAAAAGGGTAGGCCAGTAGAAACCTAATTGTAGTACCCTTTGTGCAGTTCTATCTCCTGCATGATGTCCTCCATAGGTGCTACCATGACATTTACGCAATATCTCTTTTTGTTCATACTCTGGAACACATCTTCGCATAATACCATCAACCCCTTCTTTGTATAAGTGTGGGTCATCCCAAAAATAATGCCTCAAATCATAAAAGAACTTTTGTCTTTGCTGAGCTGTAAAAGTTGGAGGCAAATACTTGGAGACAATAAAGTTAGCATAATCAGCATACCAAGGGCTTCCTCGCGAGCTCACCCCTACTGCGGCTAACTGTTCATTTGGGAAACTATTATTAACAGCCATAGGATCAAAAGAGATGTTTTCCAAACGAGATAAATTATCAGCTACAGGGTTTTTAGCACCCTTCCTATGTACTATGTGTAGATCAAACTCTTGTAAAAGCAGTACCCATATAATAAGTCTAGGCTTAGCATCCTTCTTCGTCATAAGATATTTAATAGCAGCCTGATCAGTATGAATGGTTACTTTTGAGTCCACAATATAGGGCCTAAACTTATCACAGGCAAAAACAACAGCTAGAAATTCCTTTTTAGTAGTGGCATAATTCCTTTGAGTAGCGTCAAGAGTCTTACTAGCATAATGAATAACGTTTAACTTTTTATCAATACGTTGCCCAAGGACAGCCCCTACAGGAAAATCACTAGCATCACACATTATTTCAAAGGGTAAACTCCAATCAGGTGGTTGAACAATAGGGGCCGTAGTTAAAGCCTTCTTAAGAGTTTCAAAAGCCTCCCTACAATCATCATAAAAAACAAAAGGTACATCTTTTTGAAGAAGATTAGTGAGAGATTTTGATATCTTAGAGAAATCTTTAATAAACCTCCTATGGAAACCAGCATGACCAAGGATACTATGAATACCTTTGATGTCTCTTGGACATGGCATATTCTCAATTGCTTCAACCTTAGCTCTATCAACTTCTATGCCTCTCTCAGAAACTTTATGCCCAAGAACAATTCCTTCATTAACCATGAAGTGGCATTTCTCCTAATTAAGAACAAGATTAGTTTCTTCACATCTCTGCAAAACTTTATCAAGGTTGTGCAGACAATTATCAAAAGAAGTTCCATAGACAGAAAAGTCATCCATGAACACTTCTACAATCTCCTCACAAAAACCATGAAAGACAGCAGACATGCACCTTTGGAAAGTAGCAGGAGCATTACATAAACCAAAAGGCATACGTCTATAAGCATAAGTTCCATAAGGGCAAGTAAAAGTAGTTTTTTCTTGATCTTGTTGTTTAACAGCAATTTGAGAGAAACCAGAATAACCATCAAGAAAACAAAAATGGGTCTTTTTAGACAACCTTTCCAACATTTGATCAACAAAAAGAAGCAGGTAGTGATCTTTCTTAGTAACTTTATTGACTTTCCTAAAATCAATGCACATCCTATAGCCTACCACTTTTCTTTGAGGAATAAGCTCATCATTATCATTAGGGACAACGGTAATACCTCCCTTTTTAGGAACACGATGAACAGGACTAACCCATTCACTATCAGCAATAGGGTAAATAATACCAGCATCAAGGAGTTTCAATACCTTATTCCTTACCACTTCCTTCATCCTAGGATTTAAACGTCGTTGGTGCTCCACTACTGGCTTCACATCTGGTTCTATGCTGATAGAGTGCTGACATATAGTAGGTGAAATCCCTTTTAAATCATCCAGAGTATAGCCCATAGCTCCTCGATGTTTCCTCAAAACTTCCAATAACCTTTCTTCTTTCTTCCCTGAAAGTTTAGCGCTAACAATAACAGGATATATCTTTTTATCATCAATATAAGCATATTTAAGATCATCAGAGAGAGGTTTTAGATCGAAAACAGGATCCTTTTTAGGTGGCATCGTGGTACCCAAGTCTTCTATAGGCAAGTCGTGCTTAAGCATCATAGGTTGATCACGGAGAATCCTGTCAATCTCATTCCTTTCTTCCATGAAGATTTCACTTTCATGATCTTTCATAAATTGCTGCAAAGCATTGTTAGGAGCAAGAGAAATAGAAGCAAGTTGTTCAAACCTAAAATCTTCACTATGGGTTTCCTCTTCGCAAGGTTCTTTAGCAAATTTTGAAAAATTAAACTCATAAGATTCCCCATCAAACTTAGTCAAGATTTTCTCCCTCTTGCAATCAATAATAGCTCCACAAGTACTCAAGAAAGGTCTACCAAAAATGATAGGGTAGGTTATACTAGCAGCCAAACCAAGTACTAGAAAATCAGCAGGGTACTTAATCTTACCACAAAGAACTTCCCCATCTTGTACAATACCAATTAGAGAGATGGTCTCTCTATTAGCAAGGTGAATAACCACATCAATCTCTTCCAACTCGCAAGGACTGATTTCATGCATAATTTCTCTGTAAAGCTCATAAGGAATAGCACTAGAACTTGCACCAATATCACATAAACCATAATAGCAATGATCACCAATTCTAACAGAAAGCACAGGACACTAGCCTTTTTAGTTCTATTGGGATGTGAAACAATATTAGAAGCATCCTCACAAAAGACTATGTGCCCATCTTCAACGCTTTTAGTGACAAGGTCTTTCACAATTGCACAATTGCTACCACAGGTTCAATGTTTATTTGTTCATCAGGTTTTACAGTTCTTTTTTCACTTTTGGTGATTACATTAGTTATCATAGGATGGTCCTTTACCTTTTCAGGGAAGGGAATCTTCTTGATATAAGGTTCGGATAAGATGGGATCAATAATGCAATATTCAGCACTTCCAATAGGAGCATAGTCAACAATATCTTTGTAAGGTGCATGGTACTTGTTCCATCCCCTTTTTGGAATTTCGATATAGGAAGCAAAAGCTCTAAAGCAATTCGTAATAACTTGCAAATTAAGACCATAAATATTACTAATATTTTGAAAGTCATCAGTTCCCATAAAAGATTCAATGCATTCATAATCATAATTTATACCTGACTTTCTACCTTTGTCATTCTCCCAAGCTTCAGCATTGTCTTCAATACGATCTAGAAGGTCCCATTTAGCTTCTTCTTCCATGCGAGTGAATGATCCGGCACAAGAAGCATCCAATAAATCTTTATCATGTAGAGGGAGTCTTGCATAAAAGTTGTTGATAATAATATCGTTGGGGAGCTCATGAATGGGACATTTGAGCATTAGTAACTTCAATCTCCCCCAAGCTTGAGCTGTACCCTCTCCATCAAGAGGCCAAAAGTTGTATATTTGATTCCGATCTTTATGAATCTCACTAGGAGGATAAAATTTTGAATAAAAGAGAGGCACTATTTCCTCCCATTCCAGAGCTTGACCATTCTTCAGCAGCTTATACCATTCCTCAGCTCTTCCTTTCAGTGATAATGAGAATAACTTCTTCTTAACTTGATCTGTAGTAATACCTGCACACTTGAACAACCCGCATAATTCATGTATAAAGAGTAAATGATCACCGGGATGGACAGTTCCATCCCCAACATAGTAGTTATCCATAACACGATCAATAATTCTTGTACGTATTTTGAAAACATCTTTCTCAGCAGGTGGTGGCTTATCTACTACCTTAGCAGTGGTAGTGGCATTACCAAATAAGAAACTCAGCGAATTATCCATAACGAAAATAAAGCAACTAGCAGAAGTAAACAATACTCACAGTAGAAGTTTCCTTTACCAGTTCCACTCTCCAATAGCGCTCCACTCCCCGGCAACGGTGCCAGAAAATAGTATTGATGACCCACAAGTATAGGGGGTGTATCGCAGTATTTTCGATAAGTAAGAGTGTCGAACCCAACGAGGAGCAGAAGGTGCTGGCTAGTGGTATGGATCAGGAATTCTCTGCAAATACTTAGCAAACGGATTTTTAGGAGCTTTTGATAAAGCAAGTAAACAAAGTACGAGTAAATAAAAGACAGTAGGAATGAATGTAGCAAGTGGCCCAATCCTTTATGCAGCAAAGGACAAGCCGGATGTATTTCTATAGATGACCAAATGTTCTCGAGGACACATGGGAAGACTGTCAAGTGCTTTCGCTTCATATAGTCGATTAATATTCTCTAGCTTGCTAAGTGTTGTGTGGGTGAACCTGTGCTAATGTACCGCCCCATCCAATACTAATACATACTTGTGATTATACCCATTGCAAACATCCGTAAGTACAAGAAAGTAATTAAGGTAGAAACCTAACCATAGCTTTAAACTCTAAGACCCTTGCATCCCTTGTGCAATGGTTTCCTAACGGGGGTTCAGGTTTCTGTCACTCTGGCAACACCTACGATTAGTAGCCAAATACACAATGAATTCCCCTAGGCACATATAGGTGAAGTATCATGTAGTAGACGTTCACATGACACCACTAGAAGAAGTACACCACAACTTAAATAACAATCTATTGAATCTTTCTCAACGCAACTCCACTACTAACAACAAGACTTCTCCCATGTCCTCAAGAACAAAACGAACTACTCACAAGACATCATATGGATCATGATCAGAGATGGAATAATGATGTATAACAATCTGAACATAAATAATAATTCAATGGTTCACTCAATAGCATCAACTACAAAGAGTAATCAACACCGGGAAAGTTTCCCCTATGAACTAATGCAAGATTCAACACAATTGTTACAGCAATATGGAGATGGTGATGAGGATGCTAATGATGATGATGTTGGTGATGATGATGATGATCCCGATGAAGTCCAGCTTGATGGTGGTGTTGATGGCGATGATCTCCCCTCTCCGGGAAGGAATTCCCCCGGCAGAAATCTGTCTGCTGGAGAGATCTTTCTCTCTCGGTGTTTTCCGCCCCGCAGAGGTGGCGGAATCTTTCTGTGGTCGCTCCCCGTGTCTTAGGGTTTTATGGGGATGATATACGGCAGAGGAGAGAGGCTGGAGTGGGCCAGGGTGGCCACACCACCTCCAGGCGTGGCCTAGGCCTGCCCGCGCCATGGGGTGGTGTGGGCCCCCTGTGGCCCACCTCCACTCCATCTTCTTGCATCCTTAGTCTTCTGGAAAAATAGGATTTTCCGTATATTTTCCTGGATTTTCTGATCTTCGTGAATTTTGCCTCCAAACAGCACCTTTTCCATCAGAATCCTGACTGCAGCGGCCCATGCTCCAAAAGTCATCAACCATGCAAAAACAGATGAAATAACATAAGTATCACCTCTCAATACGCAATATATCAATGAATAATAGTGAATTAAGACATAGAATAGTGATGCAAAATGGACGTATCAGCCATCCATCCATCATGGGTAAGTCTCGTGATGGCAAGGTTCGTATTTTACCATCCACTACAAGAAGAGGAATAGGACTCCCAAGGAAGCTCAGGAATTAATGGCTAGAATAAGCAAGTTTTGTGAGTGGATGAAGCCTTTATTCTTGCAAATTCCTTTGACTGATGCTATTAAATTGCCTCCTTATTCAAAGTATATGAAGGATATTGTCTCGAATAAAAGGAAGATCCCTAATGAAGAAATTTCTACTTTGCTTGCCAATTATTCCTTTAATGGTAAGGTTCCAAAGAAACTTGGAGACCCAGGGATTCCAACTATCCCGTGCTCTATTAAAAATAGTTATGTTAGAACTGCTTTGTGTGATTTGGGAGCAGGAGTTAGTGTTATGCCTTTTTCTCTCTATAAGAGACTTCAACTGGAAAAACTAATACCAACTGATATATCTTTGCAAATGGCTAATAAATCTACCACTATTCCTGTTGGTATATGTGAGGATGTACCTATTCAAGTGGCTCATAATTGCTTGATATTAACTAATTTTGTTGTGCTTGAAATGCCTGAACATGATAATATCTCTATTATTCTTGGGAGACCTTTTCTTAATACTGTAGGAGCTGTTATTAATTGTAATCAAAGAAAGGTGACTTTCAATGTTAATGACAAGGAGCATATTATGTATTTCCCCAAGAAGATTGATAGGACTTATGGTTTAAATTCAATTGAACATGTTGAGCGCATTCAAGTTGGAGAAATATATTGTCCCATACCAAGAGAGAAATTTGAAACTATTATGATTGGGACCATTGCTATCAAGGTTGAGGTAACATAATCATTAGTGGAATACAAAGTTTTGTTTCATATAAAATTGTTTTGGTAACAAGACCTTATCAACCTTGTTAACAAAGGGATTTTAATGAACAAAACAATATTTTCACCATGATTATCTCCGCTTATTTCTATTCTATCCATTTTAGTTTTTGCTTTCATTTAGTTTAATTTTCTGTTCTTAGTTGCTTGCATGTTAGAGTGTCTTAGAACTTCTGAAGTTCTAGCCTTGTTTTGTCATTGCATCATTTCAAAAAAAAATCTTTCTGTCAGAAAATCATTCTTTTATACCTGAAAATTGCTCAAAAATAAAGTGTCTCGAAAAATTCTAGAAAATTCATATTAAATTTTAACGTGAAAAAGGAGCAGAGAAGTGCCTGGAAGGTACCAGGGGGGCCCACCAGGCAGGCACACCACCTGGTGGCGCGGCCAGCCCAGGGGCGCGCCTGCCCATGGTGTGGGCCACCCCTGGCCCTCCACTCACTCTCTCACTTGCCACTGCTCTCTCTCTCCCGAGAAAACACCAGTTCATTGCTCGAAATCGCGTTCTTGTTGTTCTTGTCCTCGATTTTTCGATCTCCTTGCTCAGCCCATCTTTGTTGCTGAAATTTGGAGCAATTGTTCTCATGTATGTGACTCCTCCGCTTGTCCAAATAGATTTGTGTTTAGTGGAGTATATCTTGAGTATTTTGTTGCTGTAGGTGACAGGTTATGAGAGCTTGTAAGCTTGTTCAATGCTTATAGATATAGTTTTGATGCATGTTTAGGCCTCTACAAGTCCCTATGAGTAGTGCCCTTCATTATATATTCACTTTGCAATCATTTGTTTAATGGATGTTTAAATTTCAGAATATCAAAGATGAACAACCACACCTTTGGAGAAATATTTGAGAGGGATGCACCTAGGAGGTCAAGGCCTTCAAGATCAGCCTCCCAGTTTAGACCTTCATACAACGAAGATCTCATTGCACCACGCATTGGTAATGAAGGAGATGAGGGGGATGCTCACCCATCTACTTTTCGTTGTTATACCTTCTTACGAGCTGCAGGGATTCTCGATGATTTCTTGCTATTGATCTAGAGGGTTGGTTTGACCTCATACATGGAAGATGAGAGTGAGCAATATGCTATGCTCACAAAAAATTTCGTTGAGAGTTTCGTTTTCACTAACACCCCTTATCAGTCAACTGTTTCCTTCAGAATTTATAATCTGTCGTTTACCATGCCATTGGAAAGATTTTGCAGCATTATAGGTATAGGCATGATAGGGTCCGTGAAGAAGATTCAAGGGCGACCCGCTGATTTGCTGGAGCTCTATCGAGGTGTGACCAATGACGATGACCGCGTAGCTCAGCGCGGGAAGATAAGAAACATCCAACTCCCGGCTCTTAGATACTTTGCCTATTATCTTGCTACTAGCATTCTTGGTAGGGAGAATACGAGTAATATCTCCAACTATCATTTAGCCTTCCTCGCTGCTGCGCTTAATAATGATACTCGGTACAATCTTGGCTCTCTCATTGCTCACTGCCTAGCTGCTAAGGGACCTATTTATGGGGGCATCATCGCTTCACGTATGGTCAATGCATTAGAGCTTTCTATGGATCCAAATAATACTATATTGGCACCACAAAGGCTTGACCTTGCTGCCATGAAAACACATCACTTCGTCACTACTAACTCTGATATGGACAGTTTAGTATACAGGATGTTGTTTACTGACGGGGATGAAAGGGAGATTCCTTTGCCACAATCTACTTTGTTCAGTGTTCACAGGAGACCGTGGTCATGCTCCAAGGAGGAGGTGGACGAGCAGCTCCGCTTGCTTGGTTTCCACAGGCATCACCAGGAGGATGTGCCCTCCTACGATTACTCTACACACTATGGTTGGGCATCCTCGAGCTCGCACTAGGACGAAGGTACCTCCTCACTGTACTACGGAGGCGCTCCTTCTTGGCCAGCTTGGGATTGATACCCACTTAGGCCAAAAGCCTAAGCTTGGGGGGAGGTACACCGACATCACACTCATATTCATATCATGATTCGTCGGTACTTTGTATATTCACGTTTCGTTTCTTTTTAGTTTTTGTTCTCTCTTTGTTTTCGCCTCCTAAAACACAAAAAGACCAAAAATATTTCTGTTGTTTTTGTTTGCTTGGTTCTTCTTCTTTTTGCCTTGGTTTGCTTTTCCCTCTTTGCTTTGTTTGAACTATCCAAAAAACCCAAAAATATTTTGCTTTGCTTGTTCTTCCTTTTTGGTTCTTGCTTTTAAAAATCGAAAACACCAAAAATATTTGTTGCACTTGTTTGGTTTTGTGAGTTTGTTGCAGGGTTCAGTAGTCCTCAGTGGAATTTGGTTTCATGTTATTATTCAAGACACACAAGTAAAGGGCAATAATGAGGATTAATGACAACTTGAGGTGTGGTGAGAGGCTGGTAACGAACTCTATTTTTTATATTTTTGTACATATACTCATCATTGTGGGCATGCTTAGTCTATTCATGTAGGGTGTATGTTATTTATGGATGCTTAGTAGTTCTTGCTTTCTTGTGATTAGCTCCAGCTCGCTAATAGTTTGTAGCATGTCATATGAATGTTTGCTTGCATTGCTCTATTCATAACTTGGTATGACACTGTGGTATCCTCCTCTGAATGTTTCACTTGAATTGACTTGGCACATGCTCATGCATACATATGACTGAAACAATAATCAGTTAAGCCTCGATAAATTATTTTGCCTCAGGTGTCTTGAATCACTTTCATGCCATGATTAGTTTTGTTTTGTTGCAAGCATGCTTATGACAATTACTGCTCTCTCGTTTGTCGCTCCCTTGCTTTTGCTAGCCTTCACTTGCACTGAGTATAAGCTTTACTCGTGTTTCCAACTCCCTAAACCAAATATTGCCATAAGTGTCCATCACACCTACCTATTAGCATCATTTGCTGTTCCGTGCATGCTTAGTATGCCTTGTTTTCTTCTGAATAAAATGTTTGCTTGTTATGAGAAAGTTAGTTAGTAAAGCTCCCACAAACTTGATGGCACACTTTACTTTCTTGCACTTAATAATCTTGAACCATTGAGTCCATCTTTGTTGCGTATATGCTTGCGCTTTATAAGTTGAAGTTAGCAGAACCATGTATCATGGGGAACGCTTTCAACATTGCACGGGTACTTTGTACCCCGTTGATATCATGATTCTTTTCCTTATGGATCTCGACGGTGTGAAATAAAAGGGGAACTTGTAAGATCATGGAGTTTGTATATGTGTTAGAGAAACGCCTGGGCCGCTAGCCTAAGCCATGCCTAATCATGGTGGTAACTTGCAGCATAACCATAATGAGCATTCTATGAAGCATCCTCAATAAAAACCTATGCAAATAGCAAATAAAAAGATCCCTGAGATGCTCATTGTCTGCTTGCCTTGTCATTTTGATTATGGGATAGCTCATGTATCATGTGCAAGGGGTAACATGTTGGCGGTTCTCTATGATCCATATGTACTTACGATGACAAGAGCTTACTTGTGACTGAAGTTGAGTAGCATGAGGTCCGGTACTCGTAAGTAAGGGGCATGAGATTTTAGCTTATAACTTGTCAAGCATATCCTCTTAGTTATGTCACTTTAACCTTAACCATTTAAAGATGCTTATGATAGGGGCAATGAGAGCTCAAAGCTAACGAGTACCATACTTTCAGCATTTGGGAGCCTTTCAAATTATTCAAAACCTTTTCATTTCTTTGTTGAGTCTCCACATATTCTATGAGCACTTGCTTGAGATCATAGTTGTCATTCTTAGTGTAATATGCTTGTCTCAAAACTTGATTATTTGTGTTATGACTTTGATGCTTGTATCTTTGATATCTTTACTTCTAGTCTTCACTTGAACTTTAGAGGTGCCTTGGCATTTATGTTTGCTCTACAATCAAAGGCAAGCGAGATACCACTCTATCATACCTTTTTATGAGCATTGCAATGTTGCTTATGTTTGTGTTTCATGCTACTTATTATTTTTGAGTTGGGATCTCTTCATAGCTTGCATTGATTATTAAGTAAACTTAGTTGCATACTCCTTATTATGAATTGCCTAAGTACTTGATCATATGCTGAGAATATATACATCTTATGAAGCAAATGTGTTCGTGAAAGTTTCTTTTATCGCACTCAGTTTTCAACTAAATTGCTTGAGGACAAGCAATAACCTAAGCTTGGGGGAGTTGATACGTCCAAAACGTATCTACTTTCCCGAACACTTTTGCTATTGTTTTTCTTCTAAACTTGTGTGATTTGGATACAACTAACAAGGACTGGCGCTGTTTTCAGCAGAATTACCTTGGTGTCTAGTTTTTGTGCAGGAAATCAACTATCAGAAAAAATCTCGGAAAATATGCCAAAAATCCTATTTAACCAAAAGACTCCCAGATCCAGAATACGAGATGGAGTGGGGTTGGGGCCTGTCCATACCACCTGGCCGCCCCAGGCACCCCCCGGTCTCCCTCTTCGCCTATAAGTTGCCTCCTGACCTAAAAACCCAGGGGTGTTCGACTTTTTTCCAGAAAGAGTTCCGCTCCACCGCCACCACCAGATTTCACGATTCGGAACCAGAAACTCCGTTCTGGCACCCAGCCGGGACGGGGAATTGGAGGAGATCATCGCCATCATCATGACCATCGCTTCTCCATCGACCATCCATGTTTCCCCCATCTATGAGTGAGTAATCCTCCGCTGTAGGCTATGGGGATGGTAGGGATTGGATGAGATCGTTCATGTAATGTCATCAGATTGTTAGGGCATGGTGCCTAGTATCTACTATTAGTGCTTTATGACTTTGTTGCAACTTGTTATGCTTAATGCTTGTCACTAGGGCCCGAGTGCCATGATTTCAGATCTGAATATGTTATTGATTTATTATGATAGTATTGTTTATGGTCTTACCTTCAAGTTGTATACACACGTTGTTGTCCGGAACCAAAGGCCCGAAGTGACAGAAATCGGGATAACCGGAGGGAATGGCTTTGATGTGAGGATCACATGTGTTCATAGAGTGTTAATGCTTTGCTTCGGTGCTCTGTTAAAATTGCACCTTAATTGCTAGTAGTTCCGTTGAGGCCTCGCTGCAAACGGGCTGGCAGGACAAAATTTGTTGTGCAAGTTCTCATTGTGAGCATGTATGACTATATATGGAACACATGCCTATGATTATCTAGTACTTGGATGCTTTATATTATTTATCTGCAAATGCCCTATGTTCTGATTGCTATATGAATTGTCTTGTCCATGCAACGCCCATCCATCCATCCCTATGCCTACTGCGCTTAATCCTACTGTTTACTGCAATAGTTACTACTGTCTTTACTTTTACTATTGCTATTACTTTACTATTCCTACTACTAAACTATTGCTACTGATAAACTGCTATGAGCAAGATTGTTTCCAAGTGCAGCTGAATTGACAACTCAGTTGTTAAGGCTTATAAATATTCTTTAGCTCCCCTTGTGTCAAATCAATAAATTGGATTTCACTTCCCTCGAAAATACTACGATACACCCCCTATACTTGTGGGTCATCAATACGTATTTATGTAACCTTAGCCAAAGTGCCACACGGTATGCACACTGTCAACTTCACACACGTGGGGATAAGCAGAGATTAATTAAAGCACTTGAATAGCATAATAGATCTATATTACAAATCTCATGATCTCAATAAGATCACGCATAGAGAGAGAGAGAGATAAACACATAGCTACTTGTACAACCCTTAGCCTCGAGAGAGAACTACTCCCTCCTCATCATGGGAGTCAGCAACGGCGATGGAGATGGCGGTGGAGTCGATGGAGATGGATCCGGGGCACTTCCCCATCCTAGCAGGGTGCCGGAACAGAGACTTATGTCTCCCGAATCTCCTCTTAGGTGGCGGTGGCGCTGCGGAACTTTTCGTGAAATTCGGATCTGGTACTTAGGGTTTTCGTCCCGGGAGGCTTTTATAGGCGGAAGGGCAAGGTCGGTGGAGTACCAGGGGTCCACACCCCCTGGTGGCGCGCCCCCAGGCCACGCCGCCACCAGGTGTGGCCGCCCTGGTGTGCCAGTTCGTCTCCCCTTTGGACTTTGTGTTGCTTCTGGTAAAATATTGACTTTGGCTTTTGTCCGGTCCAATTCCGAGAATATTTCCTTACTAGCTTTTCTGAAACCAAAAACAGTAGAAAACAGGCAACTGGCACTGTGGCATCTTGTTAATAGGTTAATTCCAGAAAATGTATAAAAATACTCCAAAGTGTGGACAAAACGTAAGAAAGTAGATATAAAAAAGCATGGAACATCAAAAATTATAGATACATTTATGATGTATCAACAACAAATTACTTGATGCAGACATATGACTAGAAGCACCATCCATACCTGAGTATTCTTGTGCAGCAAAGTTGTTCATGGCTTGTAGAAAAGCAGCTTGGTCCCAGCTCGGAGTCGAAGTAGAGGCCGGTGTAGACATGGCAGCTGGCGGGTGTGGCGGCGTCGGCAGTAGGGCTGGCATCGGCGTATAGATAGAGCCACCATCATTGTACTGCGACATATTGTACTGCGGCATGTAGGGTGAGGTTGTAGCGCCATATGAAGCATAAGGAGCAGCATTGTAGATTGTTGGCGCGTAGGCGAGGTGGCGTGGTACGCGGCCGTCGGCTATCGCGGCGCGAGGACGGGAGTGCCGATGTGAGGGCGGGCACCGGGCTGCCAGCCACCAGTGTAGGCAGGCGAGGCACCATAGGGCGTCAGGGCAGACCAGGGTATAGGCCACGCCTGGACTAGCCCGGTCCACGGATCAGGAGAAGGATGCCAGCCGGGGGGCGGCGGTGATGTGGTCAGTGGTGCAGGCGGTGGAGCCAGAGCCAAGGGCGGAGGAGGAGCAGGTGCCATACAAAACTGCGGCGGTTTAGGGTTTCGACCCCTGTAGTTGGGACTTGGATGCCAGCTGGATGGTTGAGGAGGAGCCATTGGAGGAGGTGGCGGTGGTGGCAGTGGTGTAGGCGGCCGAGGAGCAGCAGTGAAGACATGAGGACTGGAGTCCTTGTTGGTTTGGGCACGATCGGCCCATTGCAGCATCGAGCGAACCTCGGCGAAGGAGGTGCGCGGACGCATCATAGGGATGAAGGAGGCCTGTTTCTCGAACCGCTTGCTAAGGCTGACGAGGAGGACGTTGATGAGCTGTCGATCATCGATTGGATCACCGAGTTCGCAACATTCATCCGCGATCGCCTTAAGGCGTTGGCAGTAGACGCCGATGGGTGCATCACCTTGCACCGTGTTCCGAAGCTCGGTGTGGAGATTGTTGGCGCGAGCGTCGACGTTGTCCTGGAAGAGCTGGCGAAGGGCTGCCCACAGATCAGCGGTGGAGGCACCATCACGATGTACTAGATTGAAGATTTCTGTGGAGACTCGCATGTAGATCCATTGAATAATGACGAGATCGTCTTGACCCATTGCGGATCGTGAGGTTGAGGGCGAGCGTCGTCGGCGACATGAGAGCGGAGGTTGCATCGCCCGAGGTGGACGTCGAAGAGGTGACACCAATGGTAGTAATTGTGAGCAGCGAGGTCTAGGGTTACGGGTAGTAGGGGCTAATATCGGATATAGTGTCGGTGAAGAAGATTGAAAGGGCAGTTGGTGGAGGTAGAGCTAAGGTGGAGGTAGAGGTGGAAGGGGTCGTGGTCGCAGCGACCTTGGCGGTGACGATGGCGGCGCGCCGCTCGATGTAGCCGGACGGCGGCGACGGGGTCGGCGGGTGAGCCATATCCTAGGATCAGAAGTCTGATACCATGTACAATTGTATAGAATAATAATCGATAACAATATTGTGGCAATTAACAAGAGGTATATATGAGGATCTAGGTGCACCAGCCTAGCCCTATAACAAATCGATTAAGACTTTTAAACCTAACAAGAGTTGTATTCTAACGGATACTTATAAATCTAGACGAATCAAAGTTACTCCTTTTCAGACGGAGGGAGTACAAAATCCACGTTCAATGGAAGTTAGCATGCCATTGTAATACGGCGTGAAGGACGACATCCAGTGAGATACGCACGTACACAGCTAGCACCCTAGCTCACCGATTTTCCGCCTTACAGAATAGCAACAACACACGCGTGAACGCTGAAGATGGCTTCCGGCGAGACGCTCTCCTAGCGCCATAGCTGATCGATTCTTCCATTGGAAACGTGTGTAGAAAACCGCAGCACACACGCGACCGTAGCTGATCGATCCGTCAAAGATGCGCCATACAGGAGCCTGGCCGCGGACTGCAGCGGCACAAATCAGTCAAATCAGTTGTGGCTAAACAAGCAGAGGCAGTGGGAGGAGGGGATTTCACAAAACTATCAGCCTCGCCAGCGTGCAGTGCAGATTTTGGGGCAGCCCCGTCAATCATGTTGTTTTCAGATCTAGCTGAAGAATGGTGGGTGGAGTTGGTAAAGCCACAGACGACAGTTGGGTTTCGTGCTTAGGCAAGCACACAACATGAACCTGATTGATTACCCCGCATGGTGAAATTGTTTTTGAGCTATAGTAGCTTGCAAATCGAGTCAAGGTATCCAAGCGTTGGACCGATTCTACCCATTCTTTAATCAGCTGGTATCAGATCAGGAACACGTGGAAAAGCGGATCCGGGCAGGAGCAGGAACAAGGCGCACGAGTCCCTGGATTTCGGTAGCCGCCGCCCAGGTATGGTATCTGCTGCGAGGATGTCCCGAGGAAGCTTCTCTATGCTCCTCCTGGTTCAGGACGACGGGCTGCCTGCCCAGATGCTCCCTTCTGCCACGGCGTCTTCCGTCGACATCTCGCCCTCGCCAAGGACCGACCATCTTCACACAGGCTCCTCTCGGAAATGAGGGCGCGAGAAGGCTCCTCTGCGAGAAGGCCGCGGGTCACCGTTGCCATTCCTTCTCCGGTCGCCGTCCATGGCGCGTTCGCCCATGGCGGCGCGATTGAAGCGCGGGAGGGCTTCGTAGGCGGGGGCATACATAGGGAGAGAAGGTGGGAGTGAAGGATATGGAGGGGCTAGACCGGCCGGTGTACGGGTGGCTGAAGGTGGTGGCATCGAGGTCGGCGGCCGGCGTGGAGGTCAGCGTCGGGCCGGTGCGGCAAAGCCGAGGTGGGAGTGAAGGAGATGGAGGGACTAGACTGTCTGGTGTACAGGTGGGTGCAGGTGGCGACATGGAGGTCGACGGCTGGCGGCCGGCGTGGAGGTCAGCGGCAAACCTGGCCAACAGGCCGGCCTGGCACGGCACCGGCCCGGCACTGGCGTCGCGGGCCTGGCCCGGCACGGCACGTGGCGGCCCGTGTAGCTCGCGTGCCGGCACGGGGGCCTGCCTCCCAGGCCCGGGCACGGCACCAGCACCAAACGGGCCGGCCCGTGGCACGTTAGGCACGCGGGCCTGTTGGATTTTTCGCTGGCCCGTCGAGTCAACATACAAATTTGGGCGAGTCTCCTGTAAAACCGATAGCGTTTGGTGGTCTGATGGTCAAGGGGGCTGTTCGAGTGGCTGAGGTCGGGAGTTTAATCCCCCGGTGTGCTCTTTTTTCCATATTATTTCCTATACTACCACCGGATGCAACCTTGACGGGCCGTGCCGGGCCGGCCCGCGTGCCTGAGGCCACGGCACAGGCACGACCCTAGCATTTGGCGGGCTGGCACGGGCCCGGCACGCCGCGGGCCGGGGCGTGCTCTTGACGGGCTATTTTCGTGGGCCACGGGCCGGCACGCCAAAGCCCGGCCCATTGGCCAGGTTTGGTCAGCGGCGGGCCGTGCGGCCAAGCCCTGGAAGCACGAGGTAGGTGGCGGCGTCGGTGGGGATAGAAAGATAAGGTGATTTTACTTGGCAGTGGCAGGTGAAGTAATATCTTCAGAAAACAGGGGTAAATCGGTCAAAAATCGGGCAGACGGAAATTTCTGTAGACGCCGCTAATCTACACTATTATTTAAGCAGATCTATGTTCTTCGGCTGAGTTTTCCGTTTACCGTTTTTTATGATTTTGCCCCTCAAGTTCGCAAGTATTACAATGGCCTGCCACCGTAAAGTCACCTGAACGGCTGCCTATTCCCCAATTCCTGCCCGGATGGCTATGTGACTACCACAGACATGCTGTCAGAATTTTTGAACACTCAGATGGCTATGATCAAATTCTCACATTACCTTCTAGTAATAAATGTATTCGTGCTTGCTATAGGTTGAACCGGCCAGGACAATCCATTTTCTTCGTTTGATTGCTTCATCTCTCTCCACTTCTTCCATACAGCCCAGAAAAAAGGCCAGCCTGTATCAAAAATACAACAAGTGCAAATATGCTAGGTATGACTACGGCTATTCTTTTTAGATAGTATGTAGCTAGAGCAATCTCGACTGAACTGTCATCTCGCAAGTAATTAGATCCCGTGTTTTGCAGATGTGGAGTTAGAGAGAGAGAGTTTCAGCAGAACAACAGCACACGCGCAGCACCTGCCAGCGCGTGAGCGGCAGCCTGTCACCATGGGGGAACGGGCAGCGCGTGAGCGGCGCACGGCGGCGGCAGCCGAACAGCTTGCAGGGTGGCGTCTTATCAGATCATTATTTCATTCTTTGCAAAGATCAAAAATCTGCATATTACATTGTGCGTCATACGTGAGCCAAAAATAGTACTCCCACCGTTCAGAAATAACTGACTTAAGGTTGACTAGATTTAAATGTATCTAGACTTGTTTTAGTGTATAAATACATTTGATTCAGAGAGAGAGTACAATTATAGAGCTATGAACAAACATAAATAATAAATCACCTCATGTAATCAAACAGTTTCCAGGCCATTAATTAAGTGCAGAAACAATTATTTTTGTTCATCCCTCTAGCTTGCTTTATATTCAACGGAAGGCAGGCCCTAGTTTTTCCCTGAGCTCATCCATGTTGTCGTTGCTTGTCGCAGCTAGTTGCTTTGCTAATAGCTCTTTCCTGCTATGACGTTGTCCACTGCTCCATAGTCGCATCCTCCTAATCTCTGTAGTCGCTGCAGCCCTAGCACTTATTGCCGCGTTCATAACCATCGAAAGTCGGATATGGAAGAAACAACGAATCAGAAAAGATTAACTCAACCTTCTCGAGCTTCACCTGGAACAGCCTCGATCTCAACCATGGCTTGCGACAACATATGACCGTCCTAAAGGTCCGTGTCTGGCGTCCATGAAACCACGCTGGCGGCCGCTAAACCAGATCTCGAGTTGTGTCATGAAGTGTGTTCTATGTCATCTTCCTCCATCCGACCCGGACGACCCTGTTGTGCACATGGACATGCCCAGGACAACGGCTCACGCGGCGATGGTGTCCAGAATCACAGCGAGGTCGACCAACCTCTTTCTTTCCCTTCGAGATCCATGAAGTTACATCCACCCTCTTGATCGGTTTGGCTGCCATCTCGTGTCTTTGCTCCCTGCTGCATCACATTTGGCAGTCGTGTAGTCCATCAACAATGCATCTGGCCCCGTATCCTGCTCCTGCAAAGCATCTGGCCGCCGTCCGAAATCCTGGATCCTAATCTATCGAGCTCCACATGATATTCCCCTTCGAAGGACCTACCGTATGGCAGGTCGCAAACCCTAGAGGACGCGGCGGCTTCTGTCGCGTCTCCGTATGGGGTTCCTTCCGTTCGGGGAGAGAGGAGGGGAGGCTCCATAGGCTTTTAACGCTAGGTCAGCAACATAGTCCCTTACGTTCGGGAGGATTGGAAGCAAGCAAGATCGTTCCGGGTTGCCTTAAAAAAACGAACCGGTGACATTGGTGGGCAATTTGGTGTTCGGTGGGAGGGTAAAAATGTTCGAAAAAGTGTTGGACCGAGAGAAATAATTCGTCCTTTATTATTACTAGCCAAATGCCCGCGCGTTGCAGCGAGAGAAACAATATGCTCATATACCTTTTATCTGGACAAACGCATATCCGTCACGGGACGAAGGGACCTGAAAATGTGCAGGAGATCGAGCTCGTACTAAAAAGAGAAAAGTCACATAAAAATCACCACTTTGTATATAAAATTGACACTTCTCGCACATTTCCCTACATTTCCATTTTTTTACCCGTCATTGTTCTAGCATTTTCATCGGCTCAGAAGTCTTATCAGCCTTCTTATCTCCTCAGCACCCTAGGCCAAGACGGCTCTGCTTTTTTTTACAGAAAGCAACAGGTCTAGCTGGGTTGTCAAACTTGGCATCGTTACAGTTCAGAATAAAGAGAGAAAAAAAGGCAGTAAATTTAGTTCAAAAGGAGCATCCGAGCATGGCAACGAAAGTCAGGCCACCCAACTACACTCACATGTTCAAACCGCTCACGTGCAGACGGTAGAAAAATAATAGCACATGAGTTCAAAACAGCTAAATACCAGCTACCCTACTCCCTGTCAATATCTGCAAATTACTTGAAGCTCTCTAGCCTTGGTCTGGATCCTGTCACGAGCAAACACTATTTGCCCCGTATGCTTCTCTGGTACTAATACGAACCACTGAAACAAAAGTGCACTTTACTCTTCTCTCTACCATCCGGTTCAAGCAAGTGGCATGGTCGCCATTAATTTGGTCTTCAAATTCCTACCCGCAAACTATCAATTCTAAAATACTCATGGTTATGTATATCAGGTTCTGTATATCAGAACGAGAAATCACCAAGGACTGGTGAGATCGTGATCTCGCGCCAGCACACATGGATGATTGGGGGCCATCGACGCCAATAAGGCCACACAGACGGCGTTGCATGTGAGGTTTCGTGTTCTCATCCAGCGAGGCCATCTATAGAATTAGGGGCCGTGTGCAAAATACAAAATGAGACCCTAAATATTGTAAAATTCACCCAATATAACTAAAGCATATTTTCAGTTTATTACATAAAATTAATATTTCTTACATAGATCAAATATTGAAGACAAAAAATGTAGTAATGAAGTATACACTGACCTCATGTTTTACTAGAAACATCATGTCTATTATTTCTTGAGATTGAGCTGTTGCTGTTGCTTCTCGTAGTTGTTTCTTCTTATGTTTTTTAGCACCAGAATCTTAAATCTGATTCCTGCAGTTCATGATTTTTCCTGTTTTTATGTACCATAGAGACCAGTTAAACAGAAGAATATCGTAGCTAATATGCACTTACGCAAGGATGTACATGGACCAACACAATTAAGCCAGTGTGCACAATGTCAAATTGGAAATTGATGAGCTACAGTAGTAGTTACGAAAGAGCTGATATATTGATGAATGAGTTGATTGATTTGATTCAATGAAGACATGGAGTATCGGCTTAATTACCAGTTACTGAATTGCAGATCATAGTCAGGACGACCGGTGCATGAAGCTCGAATTTCAAGATCATGGCTTCGCCTAGCCGGGTCGGGGCATACCGCTTAGCTGCTTCTTGGGTAGTCGCCATAGGAGTGGGCAGGGATAGAGGAGATGAAGAAGGCATTAGGCGTTGGGGTGCCATTCAAGTTACCGTGATGGAAAATTGAGTAGCGGCGCGGCCGATTGAAATTCGAAAACGACAGCTCTGGGTGCCGCCTGCGTGCCCGGCCTGGAGCTTCTCCCGTCGGGGCTGCCGGCCGGCCGGCACATCACCCTCCCCTCCTCTTCCACCCCCTCACATAGTCACATCCACTTTGTCTCGACCCGACCGTTCTCCACAGGTATCACCAAGCATCGCCTGCGGTTTAGATGAAAAGGTCGGGCAGTCGGCAGGAATCCGATACTACTAAGCCGTTTTCACAAAAACCAGTTGGTTGGGGAGTGGATCCGTCCCGGCTTTCTGATCTCAGGTGTGGCACATCATATCACAGATAGCGTATCCATGGTGCATGAGATCACCAGCATCGACATCCCGGCGATCGCGTCTCCATGGTGAAGGAAATCACCCGCTTTGGTGATCGCGTGTCCATGGTGCATGTCACCGGCGCCCGGCACACTCCGCCATCAAGGCGCCAATGAGGCAATATCCTCGAGGGCCGAGGTCGTGTCGTCTGCATGCGCAAGTCCACAAGATAGACCTGCCGCATGCGCAACCTGTCCTCTCCCCTCCGCCGCGGTCTGTGGCGGCGCGTTGCAAACTCTGTCGCGATCGAGAGTCGATTTTGTGTTGTACACGAAGATGTATATTGTCATGTAGACACAGTATTTCTATCACACGGATACAGTATTTCCGCTAGAGAGGACATATCCCGTTCGAGAAGCGCACGGCCACATGTGTGGGCCGAGTCGGCATAACGCATGTTGGATCGAGTCGGCATCAATAACGATAGCAAAACAGTCGTTAACAATTTTTCGCTTACCGGTGGCACATGTGGTAATACATGGTTTAGTGGGAGGGAAAAACGGTCCAAAAAAATGTTGGACCGGGAGAAACAATCCATCCTTTATTATTATTAGGTACTAGCAAAATGCCCGCGCGTTGTGGCGAAAAAATTAATCTTTGCTGTGCTTGTGCTGGTGGTAAGTTTTTTTTAAATTCAGTGGCACATCGCAGCATAGTCAATTTTTTAACTTGCTCGGTGATATCTTCTTCTCAATCAATTGATTGTTCCAATTCGCAAGCAGAACATTTCCTTTCTCTAACCCCCTTTTCCTTTTCTTGGCGCGATATCTCAATAATATTTAGTAAACAATAGTAGCATGTACATTCGGATATTCTATGTTCGCACATAATTGTTTTGGTAAGAAACCATTATTCATATCCCAAGTAATAAAGATAAATTTCGATGCTCTAACATGAATATTTAGAGACATTTTTTTGTCTTTTTTTCACAAACCACATAAAATATTGTTTTTGATTATTTCTCATTTAGCTTCCCTCACTTTTAAAGTTAGGGCCAATTATCATCGGTCATTTCTCATTTGATAGGCAGCTCACAATCGCGTCCCTCACTTTAGGGCCAATTATCCTCATCATTTTTTATTTGATAGACTCATTTAATCAAGATTTCATTCAGTCGCTTTCCTCACTTTTAATTAAGTCCACAAATTCGCTTCCCTCGCTTTTATAATTATAAGCCCACAAATTCGCGCTTTTAATTAAGCCGACATTCGGTTCCCTCACTTCAGGTAAGGAGTGGATGATTACATAAGCTTGCTGATATCTAGACAATTTTTGTCATATATAAACTGGTGAGTCTGGGTATAAGGAAGCAGTGTGGGACTAAACTTGAAATTTTAAAAGCCGTCTCTCTTTTTCTTCTCGTTTATTTTTTGTATTTCCATTGGGCCGTTATTTCCCACTTGCCGAGTTCCTTGCCCCCAGGCCCATCCTGCTGATCAACCAAGGCCAGCTCATGGTCGTGGCTAATGAAGCAAACTCTGCAGTACACTCGAGAATTCATATCATCCGAGTCGCACGTACTGGAACTTATTTTATTTGTTCCTTGATTTATACCAAACTGGCAAGATAGCTGATGGATTTATTGATTAGGCTCCTGGCCGAGAACTTGCGAACCTGTAGCATGTTCTAAGATGGATATAGCTAGCAGAACGATTGATTGATTAGGCTCCTGGATAATTACGTAGATGCAAAGCTAGCTACGAATGAAGAATCGACTTAGC
The DNA here is from genome assembly GCA_910589775.1 of Avena eriantha. Lineage (NCBI taxonomy): Eukaryota > Viridiplantae > Streptophyta > Magnoliopsida > Poales > Poaceae > Avena > Avena eriantha. The sequence goes on from OU342744.1 coordinate 446,563,030, forward strand.
CAAACATGGCGTTCGCTTTGACCTCACGGCACCGAGTTGCAGCATGGGCGCGTCGCACCAACTGAGAGGGCGAACCTCACACGAAGAGGAGAAGTGTACCGATTATGACGTGATTTTCGAATCGAAACCGGTGAACAACACCGGGTCTGCACATTGCCCAAACAAACCAGTATTTTACTTATAGATAGATGGTATCGATGGGTAATTTGCTATTTGGTGGAAGGGTAAAACGGTCCAAAAAAATTATAGGTGGTATTGGTGGGTAATTTGCTGTATGGTGAAAGGGCAAAACGGTCCAACAAAAAGTGTTGGACCGGAAGAAACAATCCATCCTTTATTATTAGGTATAGATAGATTAGGTATTAGGCATAGATAGATACCAAATAGTAAGCTTGTACGTCTCTACTAATATAAACTAGATGACCCGGTGCGCTACTGACGCTAACTGGGTTGAGACTTTTGTTTTTTTTCGAAATGGGGAGCATGGCCCCGGCATCTGCATCATCTGATGCACACAACCCCTTTTATTGCATTATTCAAGCGAAAACAAAGTCTTACAATCATGGATCAGATAAGGTTGAGACATATATCAACCATATAAAAATAAAAAGCAACATAGCTCTATCCATTTTGCAACCGATTAATATGACGCCACCCAGTAGCCTGGAAAAAACAGTCTTGTGCAATCATAAGAAGGTGGTTGCATCCAGATTCCATATGCTTCCTCTGATCCTCCGGGAGAAGCAAAGTCCATTGTTGAATCCAACATGTAGCTTGGCGAATAACCTGCAAATTTTTTGTACCATTCTGTTTGTTAAAAACAAAATCATTTCGAGTATTCTAAATAGACCAACATAGTGCTGATACTCCAATGCGTAATCTAGATTTATTTTTCTTGTCTACCCCATGAAGCCAATTGCCAAACACATTGGTAATATTCGTTGGAGGGGTAATATCAAAAGCAAGAACATCATTCGCCAAATAATTCGTGCAAATGGACATGATAAAAATAAATGTTCAATCGACTCCAAAGAATCACAAAAACAACATTTTTGACATCCCATCCATTGCCTTTTTGCCAAGTTATCTTTTGTCAATAGAACTTTATTTTTAAGGAACCACATAAGTATTTCAATCTTCAACGGTAATTTCAGCTTCCAGAGATACTTGTGCAAGTAAACAGTGTGCCGGTTCATTTGTTCTAAGTATAAAGATTTAACAGAAAAAGAGCCCGAGGTGGTTAGTTTCCAAACAAATCGGTCTTTATCCTCATTCAAATGAACATTCATTAGCCTCCGGCATAGATGCAACCAGCGCATCCACTTACCACCGGTTAAACTTCTCCTAAAAGCAATATTAAGTGGAGTTTTACTAAGAACCTCGGCCAAAAGGACATTTTTCTGTTGAACAATATTATATAAAGTCGGGTATTATTGTGCCAGAGACTATTCACCCAACCAAACATCTTCCCAAAAGCGAACACTCTGCCCATCCCCAATTTTAAAAAATCCATGGGAGAAGAACAAGTCCTTTACTCGCATTAATCCTTTCCAAAAGGGAGAATCAGTTGGTTTAGCCATTACCTGAGATAGAGTTTTATCCTTTAGATATTTATTTTCTAACAGTTGTTACCATATGCCATCGTCAGTAAGCATTTTAAATAGCCATTTGCTAAGTAAACACTTATTCTTTATCTCTAGTACCTCAATTCCTAAACCTCCCTGGTCCTTTGGACGGCACACAATGTTCCACTTTGATAAACGATATTTCTTCTTATTACCATCGCTTTGCCAAAAGAAATGGGATCGGAAAAAGTCAAGTCATTTCCTCACCCCTTTTGGAATTTCCATAAAAGATAACATGAACATAGGAAGGCTAGTCAAAACCGAATTTATTAGAACTAGTTGATCCCCATACGAAAGCATTTTCCCTTTCCAACATCCAAACTTAGATAGAAAGCGAGCTTCCACAGGATTCCATTACGAGTTCCGTAGTTTTCTATAGTGAATTGGCACACCTAGGTACCTAAAAGGTAGAGAGCCCGACTCACAGCCCAAAATTTGCTTGTACTCGTGCTCACTATCTTTAGCCTTTCCAAAACAAAAGATTTCACTTTTATGGAAATTAATTTTAAGCCCTGAAAGTTGTTCGAAATGCATAGCAGCAGCTTCATATTAACAGCCTTCTCAAGATCGTGTTCCATAAACAATATGGTATCATCCGCATATTGTAAAATAGAAACATCCCCATCCACAAGATGAGGTATACAACCACCAATTTGGCCATCTTCCTTCGCACGGGCAATGAGGATAGCCAACATATCAACAATGATATTGAAAAGAATCGGAGAAAGGGGATCCCCCTGTCGCAACCCTTTTCTCGTCTGAAAATATTGGCCAATATCATCATTGACCCTTATTCCGACGCTACCTCCTTGGATAAATAGTTTAATCCATTCACACCAAATAGGATCAAAACCTTTCATCCGAAGAACATTCTGTAAGAAAGCCCACTTCACCTTAGCATATGCCTTTTCAAAATCAATTTTGAAAATCACACCATCCATTTTCTTGCGATAAAGTTCATGTATGGTTTCGTGAAGAACGACAACACCCTCAAGAATATGACGTCCCGGCATAAACGCAGTTTGGGTAGGTCTAATCACTTTGTGAGCAATCTCAGTAATGCGATTAGTAGCTATCTTGGTAAAGATTTTGAAGCTAACATTGAGAAGACAAATCGGTCTAAATTGCTGAATCTGTATAGCATTTTCTTTTTTGGGTAATAAAGTAATTACCCCGAAATTCAACTTGAACAAATGTAATCTAGCTTGTAATTGTCCAAAGAGAGCCATCAAATCAAATTTGATGACACTCCAAAATGTTTGATAAAACTCAGCTGGGAACCCATCTGGTCCTGGAGTTTTATTATGTTCCATTTGCTTTATGGCTTCTAACACTTTTTTGAAACGAGGCAAAAGCTTTGCCTATATATTGATATAGAAGGAGCAAAACAAGGGGTGACGGCCTAAGCCATCAAAAGAAAAAAAAGTAACTTTCCAACTAACACCACCGGTTACCCCACAAGATCCGCTAGGTTTTTCGCTCCGCAATGATCCAATCCCTTCCTTCTTTTTTTATCCTACGCATGACTTCCGTAGGAAGCGAAGATTTGTTGTTGAAAACTCTCTCATTCCTCTCTTTCCAGATTTCCCAAGTGATGAGCATGATCGCGGTTTTGAGACCTTTGGGAGAGGAAGCGGGTGATCTGGCAGTGGCTTGCCAATAGTCAATCACCTTGGGACGGTCGGAGCCCATGTTAAGTAATAAGTCAGGGCAGGAAAGCCAAGATGCCGCAGCCGACCAGATTCTCTTAGAAAACCGGCATTCGAAGAAGATGTGTCGTGTCGTCTCAGGGGAACATCTGCACAGTTGACAGGTGGGGTGATGCGGCCATCCACGCTTGGCCAGGCGGTCAGCGGTCCAAAGGCGATTTTGGACGGCCAACCAAGTGAAAAAGCGGCATTTGGGCGGGGCCCAGGGCTTCCAGACGATCGGCCCGAAGGATCAAGGCAGAGAGGCCTTCTCATTGAAGTTTGCAGTTAGAATTATATTTTCTTCATTGGACAATTGCGGGATATCATCAACCCGTTCCTCTATCAGAGAGAAATCATTATGTTCAGGCTCACCGAAGAGCTTCTTGTAGTACTCAGTAATATAACCTTCAAGTTTCCTGACCAACTATGGTTCCTTTATCTTGCTCTAGTTGGAAAATCTTTTTTTCCTATGTTTGCCATTAGCAATCAGATGGAAATATTTTGTATTATTCCCACCTTCTTGTATATGTTTAACCTTAGCACGTTGAGCCCATTTGGTCTCCTCATCACGTCTAAGTTTGTTCATGTCTTCATTTGCCTTTTTAACCTCTCCTTCTCTGAATCATTCAGAGGATAAATTTCAGCCTTAATATCCAACTCATCAATAATGGATAAAAGGCTTTCTTTCTGTTTTTTGTATTTTCCATTTAAATTTTTTGCCCATCCTTTCAAGAATCGGCGAATGTGACGAATTTTGTTCTGCCAAATCTGAATAGGTGTATCCCCACTTGATACAGCATTCCATTCAGTAGCAATCATGTCAAAAAAACATCATGTTTTAACCAGGAAAACTCAAAAGAGAAGCGAGCATTATTCCCCAAGTGTGCCTGATTACCAGAATCAATTAATAGCGGCGTATGATCAGATCCCGAGCGAGTTAAAGCCCGAACCAATACTAGAGGAAACTTTTGTTCCCATTCCACACTTGCAAGAATACGATCCAACTTTTCATATGTTGGTGTTGCCCGCCGACTAGCCCAAGTAAATTGTCTCCCTGATAAAGCAAATTCTCTCAAGTCAAGACTCTAGATAATGGCATTAAACATAAATGGCCACCGAGGGTCAAACCTGTCATTATTCTTCTCTTCTTTCTTGCATATGATATTAAAGTCACCCCTAACATAATTGGGAGCGGTTCGGACTCACACGTCCGAACAATCTCAGAAAGGAATTCAGGTTTATGCGCATCTTGAGCGGCTCCATACACCGGTACAAAGACCCACGCAAAACCATTTAAACGAGATCGCAAGTGTAATTTAACAGAAAAGTCACTAGTCATCACCTTGGTAACTTGCAGAGATTGATTATTAGTTCCGATAAGAATTCCACCTGACCTCCCATGAGGCGGTAAACAAAACCAGGAAAAATCCCGGCCAGCCGCCAAGTGGCTTAAGAAAGACACGGTAAAATTGGATCTGCCCGTTTCCAGAAGAGCATAAAATCAAGACGATGTTCTCTAATTGATTCATGGACAAAGTTATGCTTTCCTGGATCTCGAAACCCCTCACTGTTCCATATCATCCCCATTAGTCCAGGCATTATGATTTTATTTTAGGAATCCTGGTACGAGAACTTCTATGAATATTTGTCTTATCATAAGACTTCTGCCTACGAGTCACAACCATTTTCTTTTCCTGAGCCACATACTCAGAAATATCCTCATTAGGACTAAGCTCGTCCACCAAATCTTCACAAAGATTTGAGCCTTTCGAAACAATTAAGTGGTTCTCTGCAAGTTCATCAGTTTTCTTTAAAATAAATAAGGACCGATTGATTTCATTATCTAATATTGTCTTAGCCGAAAGCTGCTCTTTATTATTATTATTACCCAAAGAGACCCCAATACTCCTAGCTCTATGCACAATTTCTTGTTCAGTAAAAGAAACGACAGAGAGTTTGGCAGGGAGATTAGTACCTTGAGGAGTGTCACGTTTCTGAGGCATCATCATAGCCCGATCGAGCTGCGTTGAATCTGCCATGGGGTTCGCCTGCAGCCGTGAACTTGCTCGTGTAGAACTTGGAGGCTGCACTCCTCCAAACGCCACCACCTCCTCCTCAGTAGGTTCATCCTCCACTCCAAAACGCTTCATACTCACCATCTCCACACACTTCGATGGGGGGTTCAAATCCAGTTCTGGACCAGTAGCATCATCAATCTGCACAGCATCTGAACCCGCGCATGGGGTCTTAGGCGAGGAAGACACCTTCCCAATCAACCCAATAGCAGCCCCATCAAAATCCAGTGATTCATTAGCAGAACGAATCAACGAAGAATCTGTAGGTAACAAAACATGTGAAGAAATTTGCATCATGTTTAAAAAAGAAGCAGGAACATCGGATAATTCATTTGAATTTTGTGAACCAAACAAACCTCCTGTTGACCCCCTACATTTAGCAAGAACTGTAGGAGCAGATTTGGTCAGGCGTTCGTTTCCATCTCCGTTTGCCTTGTGCTCGGAATAGTTGCCACAAAATCCCCAAAAGAAATTGTATGTTCTATGTTATTGGTGTTATATGAATCAGCCGACACCCCCTGGTTGCTTTCCCCCTTGGAGACATCCTTAGAGGGTCCGCCACCCACAAAATCATCCACAGTTTTATTTTCCTCATCAGTTCCATGCGCACCACCATCATCGCCATCCTTCGGCATGTCATGCATGACCACATCCTCAGGCACAAGCGGCACATGTATTCCCTCAACTTGGAAATGTAGCTGATAAAAAATTTCCTTGATCAAAATATCCATTTTCTGAGGTACTAGAGAAGGGTCCATGCAAGCAACATAAATGCGCAGGACCTCATTAGCACGAGTATATGGCAGATCAATGTCGATAGTTTTACAAAAAGAGTACCAAGAGACCACAAAGTTAAGTAGTCATCAAGTGCCTCATTTGGTAAATCATAAATCCTTATCCAAACCTTGTCAAGACCCCACGCGGGCTGAACATCAGTTTTCCAAAAATCGAAAGACATGGAACATGGGCTGTTAGGAACCTTGTATGTACCGAAATGCTGAGCAGTAACTAGATCTTTTTTGCTTGGGAATTTAACCTGATACACATTGTCGTCCACCCGACTCACACTCCATTGGTAATGATCATCAGGAACAATTCATTGCAACTGCAAAACAATCTCAGGAATAGTCATGGTACCATCATGAATTGTGACCCTGCTCAACCGAGTATTCTCAACTCAAGGTCTAATATTACCGGTCAAAGGAGCCTCAAAGAATTAATCATTCCATAGCAAAACCATACATACGAATAGTTGGTTTAGGAGCTGAAAGTATTGGAGAAGAATTAGAAAGATGATCAGGTGATCGACAAACTTCACATAATATAATTGTACAATCATCAAGATTATGTCCAGGCCTATCATACTGAAAACATTTCGGGCCCTTGTACTTTTTAGCCCTCACAACTTGTCCGCCATTAGGTCCAACATCCCCATTGGCCTCCCTGTATGCCTGAGATCTTGTGTTACCGGCTAGAGATCCCATTACAGGAGATGGTACCGACTGTTGCTGAGTACCGGAAGGCTGTCGCAACGCCACAACAGACTGTCGCAGGGGCACGGCCTGTGGCCCAGTCATTGTAGGTTGTCGCGAAGTCACAGCAGGCTGCCCCTGCGCCACGGCAGGCATCCTTTGCGGCACAGCCGGCATCCCCTGTGGCACTGCAGGCATCCCCTACGGCCTGGCCGGCATCCCCTACGGCACGGCCGGCATCCCTTGCGACACGGCAGGAGGAGGCGCAGCGGGTTGCTGCACCACCGAAGCTTGCTGAAGGTTAGCCGCCTGTTCGGCGAGCTGTTTCGCGATTGCAGCAGCAACGTTTCTCACTAAATCATCTTGCATCGCAGACAAACTCGAAACGTTCTCATTCCTGGTGTTGTTTGATCTAAAAGCAGGACGTCCACGATAACGACCTCCATAACAACGACGCACATAGCCTCGGTTAAAACCAGAGCCCGCATTGAAACGTCCACGACCACCCTCAAAATGACCATCATCAAAGTTACCACCACGAGCGTCATACCTGCGACGATCAACCTGAATGACGTTCAGATCCCCGCGGGGACCATTGGGCTCATCAACCCCAGCCATGCCACTAGGACCTCCCTGGTGAAAATTGTTGAAGTTGGTCTGGTTGTAGTCACGGTGTCCATCACCACGACCGCCCCCAGCACCCTGGCCTCTTCCCCTATGTGGGTTGAAACCGCCACCAGAATTCGCCATAGACTCGGCGAGATCGCAACTCGCCTGTCTAGAATTGTTCTGCCAGAGGTAACCTAGCAGCCGCCGCAAGCCGCCAGCTGTGAAACGAGAATTATTTTCCCCACGTTGGGCCTCTAGTCTAGGGCCCAAAACGCCACCGTCAGGAGCTAGAGGAGTTTCCATCAAGACAAATTCTGAACCCACATGATCCTCGAGATTGGCTCGCGCCGAAAAAACGGGATTCAATTCCCGATCAAATTTTGAAAAACGTACCTGTGCAGACGCCGGCGATCTCCTACATCCATTCCGGTAAGAGACGCATCTAGACGCCGCCGCAAGCCGTCTTCTACGTTGGACCATAGTCCACTCGCTGGCGTTGAAATCCTCAAGGACAAACGTCGAGGGAGAGAGCACCACGCTTGTCGATTTTCTACCTGCATGAAACAAGTTAGGAATTCGCTGTGTTACCTTAGGATCTGATTGCGTATGCAATTCCATTGCTGCCAATCTTTGCATCCTCCTTTTCTCTTCCCTCTTGATCACAGCCTCAGATTCAATGGAGCTGAGATCACACGATGAAGGAGACACCGCCAAATATGACTCTGCCGGTGATCCCAACCCCCCGGCAGGGGATCCCATGGAGGCATCGTCATCCTCCACCTCCGACGAAGTCCATACGCTTGCCTCATCGCCGGACAACGGTGCAAGGGGCCAGAATCGCCCCTGCAGCCGCCCCAACGGCACTCCGTTAAACGCGGACATCACGCTCCCTGCATGGTCCTGTAGCATATATATCATCGTGGTCGTGTCATCCATTGTTTTACTTATTACCGATTGGAATTTCTTGTTTAGGAGCTGCTATTTTTTCTGACAACAGTCTTTTACTTCCAAGCTACTTTGCTACGTTACACCGCCGCCATTTAGTAAAAGGAGGCGTATAATTTTTTTAAGCCAAACAATGTAAACTTCGAGCAGTATTATTGACAAAAAAATCGGTGATAGCATATCTATATTATAATACGAAAATCCATGTTATCATGTATCTTTTTACCGATTTTTTTTTGAGAAACACGGTACAAACGCAGACGCTCACAATACGTACATACACTCCCCCCTATGAACACACGCATGAACACCTTAGCCCTATGAGCACCTCCAAGAGACTGAGCCGGCGGGTCTTGAGATTGACGAAGTCACCGTAGGCGCCTCGCTATCGACGGGAACGTCGCTTTCCACTGAAAGAATATTCCGCCTTTATGAGAACTAACGCGTCAAACCTGAGGTTTGAACTCTGGTGGGTTGTTGGTACCACTGCCCTTCTATCCATCCAACCACGGGTGTCATGGTAGAAGTTTTTTCTAATAGCTTGTACCATAAACATCACTTAGCTACTCCCTCCAACCCATATTAGTTGACTTGGATTTATCTAGATTCGGGTGTATCTAGTATTAAAACATGTCTAGATACAACCGAATCTAGACAAATTCGAGTCAACTAATATGGGTCGGAGGGAGTAATAAAATAGACAAGGGATACATTCTTCGTGCATTTTGCGTTTCAAATCGGTCACGGAGGCCTAACAATACGGATAGAGATAGCTGCAGAGGATTGCCCGTAGACGATTGCTTTCATACGATGAATCCATCCATTTATTTCAACCTGTGACCGGTGTCTTACCATTCTTCCTCCAAGATACAGAGAATAATCTGCGATAGTACTTGGCTATTTGATCTACAGAATGGCATGCTCTGTTTTTCGAAATTAAACAGCACCAGCAAAAGTGAGGAACTCAAATCACATCACATGAAGAACAAAACACAATGATAGAACATACAAGGACAACACAATGATCATTGACATTCATATAAACCACCCAAGAGCATATCCTTAATAAAACCCATGACGCTTTATTGATGTATACCATACTCCTGATTCATGACACATGTGCCAAAGGTCGCAGAAATTCTCCAGTATGTTACCTTTTGGTGCTCACGAAACCAAATACATCCTACCCACCTAGAACAGGTGGAAGCCAACTCACCAACCAGGAAGAAAAGAAAGTTTCAACACTACAACCACAGCCCAAGTACCAAAGAATCGCGCATGGTTCAAATGATTTGTCGTTGGGTATACCACCCATTTCCTCCAAGCGATTCCAGATGGTTTCTCGCTTCAAACTGGATTCCTCCTGCCTAAGCTCATCGTCATCTAACTTCTTCATGCACTCTCTAAAAAATGGTCAGAGAATATCTTGCGTACATTCAGTGTCAGGTTCCAAGCAGCTTGGTTCCATTGACCCTGAGCATTTCTCTCGAGCGCAAGAAAGATGATGGGTTTTTTATATGTGCAGAGCTAAAACTCAAAGCATAGAACAAGGCTAACTTACCTGGTTGAAAACACAGATCAAAACCAGAAAGACAAAACAAATCCCTGCTACAAACAAGAAAATACAGAAAATTGAACACATGCAATAGCCTTCTACTGTAATATAAGACTCATTGAAATTTTTTTTTTTGAACTTGCAGCTTATATAGCTCATTAATTGGACTAACCCTGAACATTGAAACGAAAGGGAATAAACTGGTCGGACACTTCTCCAATTATTTATTTTCTGCATACTAAGATACTGTATGGCTATGAGGTACAAGTGGATACATTGGATACTAAGATATTCAAAAACATACTCATTTATTAAAAGAGAAATTGCAAGACCAAAAGAGTCCAATACTTGACAAAATGTGAAATAACGCCGTGCTGCTAGTTGCTTCAACAAATCAGCAAACTGGCATGAATGAGAAATGAGGCTAGCACCAACTATGCTGAAACTATGATCATCCTACTATTTTGGACCATCAATATTTCACCTAGATCATCACACGTGTTAATTAGCTTCAGCCTAAAGCAAAAATATACAGAAAATGTTGAACAGACATTTAGAAGTACAATGAAGGAAGTGAAAATATAGAGAAGACACTGTGTTAATTAGCTTCTACCTAAGACATAAATACCCATATAAATGCACCACCTATTTTTTAATCTATGAAAAGAAATAGCAAGAAAGGATCACTTCTATGCCAAGCAGATGTTCACCTGAGAATCATTTTCACATGCAGCTAGCCTCCAAATGTTAGCATCTCACACGGACCAGCTAACAGGTGAACTCCAAATGCATGCAGCTAACAACCAAAGCCCAACTGCTGCTAGCAGAATAATAAAGGCACAACAACACCACATGCATACAAAACAACACCACATGCATACAGAATAGAGCAAAGAGCCATGAGAATTCAGAAACAGTAGCAGGGAGGGCGAAGAGAAGAGAGAAGAGAGTCGATGTGGGAAGAGAGAGGAGCCATACCTTGTGTCCTGTTGAGGGCTACACGCCTACACCAGAGGAGAAGTCGGGCTGAAGAGGAGGAGGTTGGCAGAGGAGGCATGAAGCTGGCGGAGGAGAGTATTGTTGCAGATCTAGCAGAGGAGAAAGCTAGTTTCCTCCTGAGAGGAGATCTCTCCTCTCTCTATCTATCAATTTCTGTGGAATGGTTTGCTCCTCTCTCTCTCTCTCTCTCCCCCTCTCTCTTTTCCCTTACAATGCATACCAAACCTAGTAAACACAAAAAACAATGAGGGTTAAGGAAGTTGATGTGCAGTCTAGGAAGGATCAGAAGAGGTGTTTGAAGACCTCAACTCGGGGAAACAAACAAAGGGGCTGAAGTGGGAGAAAAGAGACATAGGCCTCACCTAAGAGCAACCAACAGAAGCTTTGAGAACACAACCTGGAGCAAAATTAAAAATCAGAGGATGAGATACCATAGTCATCTAAACAATTCGCACCATTAAGTAAACTACTTTAGTATGATGGAGCAAATAGTACAATTTAAAAGCATATGTAACCAACTAAACTACATAGAGTATCTGTTGGAGCTCAACATAGCATGAATATTAGAATTTAGCATATATCAAAATCAAAATGTGACTTAAACATATTGAGGCGGCCCAACTTCTCAACCTGGAAGGACCAGACAGGCCTGAATTTTAAAAAAGTATTCACTCACAGATTTTATTTCTTTCTAAGTTCGGTCGCTCTGTTAGAGTGAAAGCTCATATGAAAATGCATCAATTTGCTAAAAACAATGCAAATACAGTTACCATTCAGATACAATTATAGACCTTTTATACATGATAAGGAGCTAACTTTGAAGTCGGAACAGAACACATTATTCTCCCGCTAGCTTGCACCTAGCAAAACAGGAGAACAAGATGAATTTGGAAAGTCATAATACTGAGTCAAAGGTGTTGCAGTTTGCTCCCTTTGTCGTCTTGACATCAGCAGAATGCTCGCCATCGCTCAACGTACTTTCCACTTCCCAATATGCGCCTATAGTCTGAAATGTCCTATATGTCAGTATGTCACAAGTTACAATTCTATTAACCTACCTCTGGTTGCCTATTCTTGAAAAAAAAAATACTTTTTCTTGCACTTAAAATTTAATGAACTACTCTCTTCCAAATTTAATGGACTGCTCTCTTCCTAGTAGTGACCTAAAACCTACAATTCAAAAGGCTGCAACTTCAGTGAAGATAAGAGAAGTAGATAAAGATGATGTTCAGTTGCTGTAGTTCTTTGAAATTACACACATGAAGGGCCAGCACAACAGTAACGATATTACTTTGTTTTCAGCACTGAACAATTATATAGCTTCACATACTTCATATCATATAGTACTTCGTTTAGTAGAGAAACAATAGCGTAGTTCTATAAAAGCATATACAAATAATTCACGGGCTTGTGGAGAACTGCGGATAATAGTTATACTAAAGATACTAAAAAGGCACGAGGAATGGTCAATATTGCTACATTGTTTAGTGCTCAAACAGTTCCAAAATGGTGTATTAAGAAATCCATGTTGCCTTCAGTTTATAGAAGATTAATAAATAAGAGCTTTGACAGACCTATACATATATAGAGAAACTTGTCATGGAAATAAAATGAACTGATATTAGCATCGCATTTTCAACCAATGCATTCACAGAAATTATTTGCAAAAAGCTCTTGCTCTTGATTTTTATTATCTCATGTTTCGGAGCAGACAAACATGTCAATAATCATTTGTTTACTAAGGTAAACACAAACAAAACGTGGAAGCGGATTTTAATTAACAAATATGTCAACAATCATTATTCGGACGGAAATATGAACCAATTGCTCAGCTAGGAAATATAACAGACATCTAGTGAGCAACACATTTCCCTCCGCCGCTGGCCAGGACACGAGCTCCCCTAGGTCGTTTCGCCGGCGGTACAGGTTTCCACATAAATCAAGTACAACCTCCGGCCAATTTAATTGTCACATGTTTAGTAAAACCTTCACGTGTTACCTTTGCCTAAACCTTTGACATTAATTCGAATTGAAGGTAGTATATTTTACGGCCGTAAGTATCAGGATTCTATAGTAAGCTTATCCTAAAATTAAGACAAAGCTGTAAAATTAGAAGAAAGCCTACAATCCCCATTGTAAAGACGCAGCTGCGCTCGGCACCATTCTCTGTCAAATGCGAGGTATCACAATAATATGCACATAAAGCAACCACATTCTTGTTTCTCAGAAGTAAAAGCGTATTAATATCAAATAGGTTTTTTTCGAAATGGTAGTCTATGATCAATCAAAAACACTGGAATAATGACGATTTTGTTAGCTTTTTTCTATCAAATAGTGTCACTACCTCCATGATATATCACTTGAAATTTCTCCCTAATGTCCTGAAAGATTAGTTACGCAATCAAAGCACCATTTCCATTCATGCTCCCTCCGTAGTTCTTGTAGACCCAGTTCCTCTCTGAGTCCACAAGACATGAATAGAATTCAAGATACTAAAAAGCAGAACCATCCTAGCAGAAAGCTTAGCGAATATACTGTGGCGCGGTGGCATGCCGTGCCCTTTAGGTGAAGAATGAAAAAGAGTATTTCTAGATCTGTTAATATTGCAGAACATAAGTGTCCAAACAGGAGCAAACCGGAACACCCATGCACAACCATTACAGATTTGGGCACTCCCGTCGGCTCGGGCCTGTTACTTAGAGTTCGACCATGGTGGACATAGGTTCCAATGGTTGTTCATGGAACAGACTATGGGTACAATTTGAGAGGGATTACGGGTACTCCCTCCGATCCAAGTTAATTGATCCAGATTTGTCTAGATTCGAATGTATCTAGATGTTTCAATGCTAGATACACTCGTATCTAAAAAATCGGTCAGTTAATTTGGATCGGAGGGAATAGAAAAAATGGAACAGTTGTAGAAATTCCCTACCATGTAATGACTTGTAGAGTAAACTAGAAGAATACCCCGCGCGTTGCAGCAGGCATCTTTTAAGAACCTCTATTATATAAATAAAATGGTATAATATGCATTAAACATGGAGTTTTCTATAAAGAATATTCAGTATTTATTTTATAAACATAGACGAGATGCTAAATTTAATTGATATGAAACTGTTGTATATTAGATGGATATAAATTAGTGACATGGACAATTAGATGATGTGACATGGATAACTTGCATGTAAATAAACACTGTAATAATAATGTTAGTGGGATGACATGGATATTTGATTGGCTAATGGAGTAGATGATGTGGATGGCTTGCACGTAGAGATAGACTAATATTAATTGCAGTTAGTGGGATTTTGCTTTATAAGAAAGTATAGATTAAAATTTGACTGCTAGATATCATATATTCGAAGTGAATATAATGCATAGATATCATATATTCGAAGTTAATATAATGCATAGAAATTTGACTCCTGATTTTGCTATTCCCCTAGTCCACTTGTGCAACACCTTCCGCCTCCCTTGAAATGTTCGTGTTTCTCTGCTTCCTCTTTAATCAGATTCATTAGTGAAAAGGTACTTGAGCTGTTATTGGTTAGCACTCAGCACACAATATCAATAATAATTTCAATGTAAAGTAGGAAATAGAAAATGTAATTCACATGCATGATTGTAGTCCCTATTGCTAGTGTACGAAAATGGTAACAAAAAGTGACCAAGATTACATTGATAATAATACATGGTAGCGTACTTTGCTGGACGCATTTTCATTAGCTAATAATTTGAAACTACACATCTTAGATTGAAAAATGATGTGCACAACGCAGTTACCCAAATGCCTATTCTACCTCACATTGGGAACCAACAAAAAAGGTTCCTAATCCCTACAAAATAGGTGGCATGTTCTTCCGGTACATATAAATCACATATTTGCTCCATTTTCTTAAAACAAAGTTGGCTAAGATCCATTTCTAGGATTAAAGTTTTTAGCCTAATGGAAACATAATTGTATATGGACATAAGTCTGTAATGGGTGCATGACAAATATGTCATTGATGGTTAACTGAGCCAACATGTTATCCCGAATAAGATCTGAATTCAACCTATTGATGTACCAAATATCTGATGTAAAGTTCATCAAGTGTAAGCATATAAGGACAAATCTTGCCAGATCAAACATGAAGGAAAACGGTAATTCAAGATGTCCTTTCCAGAGAATTGTACACAGTATCCACCATTAGCTAGGATTATGAGCTAAAACTGTTTTGTGACTATCATGTTTTAGTGCCTAAATTTAGTGCAACGCTCAAAATTTAATCCATGCATGTCATTTCTGAAGAGATACCTTATTTAAAACCAAGCCATGAGCAAGGGCCCCTTGCCAAGAATAGAGTTGAGCAAGTTTGGAAAATAGCATAAAGAATTAAGAATACTGATGTTTTTTCCTAGAACTAAAGGCTGGTACGATAAAACAATGGAAATCTAACATTTAATCATATGTACTTTTTGAACAAACTTCTATCACCAAAATTATCAAAAGAATATTCTGTAGTTGTGACCTGCTGTAATATGAGTTTGATCCCATATGGTCCTCCCGGATACCAGAAAGCCTACCATTCATCTAACCAACAAGCTACCCATATCCATATGCAACCACTTCCAGCAGATAGATAACTAAGTCGGCAAGATACCAAAAGGAGAAGCCATATATGAAAACTGAGTTCACATGAACAGAAAGATTGAAAATGTATCCCAAAAAGGCATGCACTATGATGAAAACTTGCTGAAAAATGAAAAATCACACACAATTCTATTACCTTGTTTGCTGATTTTGAGGTGAACCAGTTATTTGTATAGCGTGCTTGCACCTGAGGTTAGTATGAACAAAAAAGTAACGAAATAGCATCTAACTTATTGGGGAGAGCGACACACATTGATTACCAAGCTGCACTCAATTCTTTTTTATCTATGTTATGGAGAACCGAAAATACCATGTTATATGTAGGTTCTATAGTTAGAGACAAACGAAACTACTTTCCCGTTACAAAAATAAAACATCTAGCAGAACACTTTACACTGGAAGTATGGACATCATTATCTACATCAACTACCATAAACTCTTGTTATAAAATTTCTATTTCATATGATAGCTAACATCATACATCAAAGTAGTGTCAAAAATACTGATCCAAAACATAAAAATTGATGAAATCAAGGGTATTCTTACCTTAACACCCTTGTTCTTGTGGCATGTATGTTCATATAACACTCAGAAGGATCAAAAAAAATAGTTAGTCCATTGCATGCATGCCCAAACTTCCAAAAGGAGTTGCTGCAAGTGCATCTATACATAGAACAAAACCCAAATTAAATTAAGGCGCAGCAGTAAACTTCATATATTCCCCGATTAGAATTACTGTTGGTGTGCTCAATATAGTGTTTGTGTCAGTCACAGAGAACTAAAAGATGCAGGCCTTAACCTGGGGGCTTAATCGGCCAGCAAAAAAGGCTCGCCTGTCGTACACGTGTGGGAGAGAAGACATGCCATGCACATCGCCGAGGGCACTAGAGCCCACACAGTTTAGGACGTTGTCGTGCACGCCAGAGATGACCTCGCTACCCACTGAAGCACAGGGCACCACCGTGGTCACGTTCGTGCATGCCATGGATGGCTTCTTCCTTGAGGCAGTAGGCGTTATGCACGACATAGACGGCTTCATCCTTGAATGCCATGTAAAGAACATTTGTTTCTCACAACATCTAAACAAAATTGTAAAGGAAAGGCATCATATGTGTGGCAGTTGAAAAAAAGATACATAAATAGTGTTACATTTGCATATGCCTTCTTACCCACCAAGATTATTAAACAAAACGCCTTGTACGTTGTTCTCGTTTGAGTTACCAGCTATAAAAATCCCATGGTTCTATGGACATACAAATGTATACATAAATATCTAACCTGCCAGCTTCATTTGAACTCTTTGTCGTTCCTAATTGCTAGGATTTAACAAGCATTATAGACTAACCATGGTTCTATGGGCATATGAATGTATACATGAATATCTAATCTGCCATGCACGGTCTTCATTTAACTCTTTGTCATTACTAATTCTTGGATTTAACAAGCATTGTAGTCTAAAATTTCTGCAGCTGCTAGGTAAGACACTTTCACGCTACACTAGTGGAGAACGGGTCTTTAGTCCCGGCCCGTAAGGGGCTTTAGTCCCGGTTTTGGAACCGGGACTGGAGTGGCCGGACTAAAGGCCCACCCACTAGTCCCGTCCCGCTTACCAGCCGGGACCAATGGGCGCCCACGTGGCCGCCCCTGCGCGCTAGGTGCCCCCCATTAGTCCCGGTTCCTATTTGATGACCCACAAGTATAGGGGGTGTATCGCAGTATTTTTGATAAGTAAGAGTGTCGAACCCAACGAGGAGCAGAAGGTGCTGGCTAGTAGTATGTATCAGGAATTCTCTGCAAATACTTAGCAAACGGATTTTTAGGGGTTTTCGATAAAGCAAGTAAACGAAGTGCGAGTAAATAAAAGACAATAGGAATAAATGCAGCAAGTGGCCCAATCCTTTATGCAGCAAAGGACAAGCCGATTGTATTACTTAAGATGACCAAATGTTCTCGAGGACACATGGGAATATTGTCAAGTTCTTTCACTTCATATAGTCGATTAATCTTCTTTAGCTTGCTAAGTGTTGCGTGGGTGAACCTGTGCTAATGTACCGCCCCATCCAAGACTAATACATACTTGTGATTATACCCCTTGCAAACATCCGTAAGTACAAGAAAGTAATTAAGGTAGGAACCTAACCACAACTTTAAACTCTAAGACCCTTACGTCCCTTGTGCAATGGTTTCCTAACGGGGGTTCAGGTTTCTGTCACTCCGGCAACCCCTACGATTAGTAGCCAAATACACAATGCATTCCCCTAGGCCCATATAGGTGAAGTGTCATGTAGTCGACATTCACATGACACCACTAGAAGAAGTACACCACAACTTAAATAACAATCTATTGAATCTTTCTCAACGCAACTCCACTACTAATAACAAGACTTCTCCCATGTCCTTAAGAACAAAACGAACTACTCACAAGACATCATATGGATCATGATCAGAGATGGAATAATGATGTATAACAACCTGAACATAAAATAATTCAATGGTTCACTCAATAGCATCAACTACAAAGAGTAATCAACATCGGAAAAGTTTCCCCTATGAACTATGCAAGATTCAACTCAATTGTTACAACAATATGGAGATGGTGATGACGGTGCTGATGGTGATGACGGTGGTGATGATGATGATGATGATCTCGATGAAGTCCAGCTTGATGGTGGTGTTGATGAAGACGATCTCCCCTCTCCAGGTAGGAATTCCCTCGGCAGAAATCTGTCTGCCGGAGAGATCTTTCTCTCTCGGTGTTTTCTGCCCCGCAGAGGCGACGGAATCTTTCTGTGGTCGCTCCCTGAGTCTTAGGGTTTCGTGGGGATGATATACGCCAGAGGAGAGAGGCTGGAGTGGGCCAGGATGGCCACACCACTCCCAGGCGCGGCCTAGGCCTGCCCGCGCCATGGGTTGGTGTGGGCCCCCTGTGGCCCACCTCCACTCCATCTTCTGGCATCCTGAGTCTTCTGGAAAAATAGGATTTTCCGTATATTTTCCCGAATTTTCTGATCTTCGCGAATTTTGCCTCCAAACAACACATTTTCCATCAGAATCCTGACTGCAGCGGTCCATGCTCCAAAAGTCATCAACCATGCAAAAATAGATGAAATAACATAAGTATCACCTCTCAATACAAAATATATCAATGAATAATAGTGAATTAAGACATAAATAGTGATGCAAAATGGACGTATCAACTCCCCCAAGCTTAGACTTCGCTTGTCCCCAAGCGAAACTGAGCTCAATAAACATGACCTCAGGTTTATGGAGTGAAGAGTCGATAAAAGAATACGGACAAGAAGCATCACATTCATCAAATACATAGATCATAATAGAAGACAACTCACTATTATATAACTCAACTTGCAATGAGTAAAGGAAACACAATAAAGATACATAAAGTGAATCATAATTGGTAATGGCAAACTTAGCTCTCGGTCGAAGAATAGTTGATAATTTGCTGGAGTTCACAAATAGCTGGCTTTTCAATGAAACCTTTCAAAGTAGTAAACTTCAAGATAAGAGCAATGTGCAAAGCAAGGAACATAAGAAACATGATTGCATAAATCACCATATGAATGAATGAAACACATCAACTCAAAATACTTGCTGAGATAGAAGGGAGTAGGTTTACTGACTCAACTACAAAGTAAAAGAAAGGCCCTTCAAAGAGGGAAGCAGGGATTGCAAGTCTCATAAAGAGCTCCCAAAAATTATGATACTTACTAGCTTTCAGCTCTCATTGCCCCTATCATAGGCATCTTTAGGTGATTAAGGTGAAAGTGAGGTCCAATCTGAGTTATATGCTTGACAGACTATAAACTGAAAATCCCAAGTCCCTTGTGTACGAGGGCCGCTCCTCATGCTACTCAACTTTAGTTACCGGTAAGTTCTTGTCATTGTAAGTATGTGCGTATCATTGAGAACCGCCAACGGGGTACCCCTTGCCCGATGATACGGAAGAATCCCCATATCAAAATGACAAGGCAAGCAGACAATGAGCATCTCAGCAATCTTCTTATTTACCATGGGAAAATGGTGCTTTTTTCTCTCTTTCCTCTTTTCATAGTATCTCTTTTTTTCCTTTTTCTCAATAGCTATCTCTCTCTTTTTTATAAGAAGAATGCTTCATAGATATCATTATGGTTACGCTGCAGGTTTCCACCATGTCAGCATGGATTAGACCAGCGGCCCAGGCATTTCTCTAACATACATACATAACTCCATGGACATACAAGCTCCCCTTTTATTTCACACCGACGACATTCGCAAACAAAAGAGCAAGGTATCAACTGGGTATATATTTACAAGTGTTGAAAGCGTTCCCCATGATAGCACAGTTCTACTAATCCCCAGCCTATAATTTGCAAGCATATAACTTTCATGGAGAGTTCACAATGGTTCAGGTTTATTAAATGCAAGAAAGTAAAGTGTGCCATCAAGTTCGTGAGAGCTTTAATCACTAATATTCACATAACAAGTTTAATTTGGGAGGTAGATAAAACAAGAATTTACTTGGAATAGCAATAATGCTACTAGGTAGGTATGGTGGACACAAATGGCAAAGGTTTTGGTTTAAAGGAGGTGGATGCACGAGAAGAATTTCCTCTCAGTACAGGTTTTTGGCTAGCAAGGCTGGGTAGCAAGTACAAGAGTTGAAGGAAAGAACCGAACATACAAATGATAAAAACAAACATGCAATCTTCCTTGGAAGCACAAAAGATCTTAACTAGAGAATTCTAGACTTATGAGCAAATCAAGGAAGAAAGATGATGAAATTATTTTTCTCTAGAGTACATTTATCTTTTCATTCAACTCTCAAAAATAGTGTTTCTACTGACCGAGCCTGGTTTGCCAAAACCAACTAAACTAACTCAATGATCCCAGAGTGATACCAATACTAACAACAAGATCAATCATATAACCAGGAATTGAAAACTAACATAAGCTATGCAAAAGAGTGAATGAAAGAACTTCTCATTAATATTCCATAACGGCAACTCACACCAAGGGATACATATCTAACGAGAGAGGGGACACTTCCATAATGCAAACCATACTACAAAATAACTCCTCTATTCATGATATGACTCTACTAATAAGGTAAAAAGATAGAAGATAGTGATATGATACCGCGGCACTCCCCCAAGCTTGGAACAAACCAAGGGGATGCCAAACCTGATGACGAATTACTCCTTAGGTGGTGGTGGTATCCTCTTGATGAGCTCTTTGATCAATTTCCCCAAGTCCTCAATCTCAAAGGTGAGATTACGAATAAGCTGCGAGTTTTGCTCAATGTGGCTCATGATCATGTCGTGTTGAGAATTCCAGCTCTTGCTATTCTTTCCCCACTCTTCCTCCTTGAAGTCTTCTTTTCTTGCATAGCTAGAACGAGGAAAATCCCAATTGGAGGGTAATTTCCCCTTGGGCATATTCTAATATTGATGCTCATGGATAAGGGTATGGAAAGGATTCTTGGTGCGTGGAGGAAGTGACCAGGGATCTGAACGGTGATGAGGAGGCTTCCCTCTAATGGCTGGATTTTCCACCACTCCAATGCTTGTAACGGTAGTGCCGGTGTGCGGATGTTGGCCTTGCTCCTCTTTACCTTCACCCTGGTCTCCTTCTCCTTCCCGGGGTCTTGGAGGTCTTCCTCCATGGGCTCCTTCCCTTTATCCTTGGCAGACACCATTGTGCTTCTAAACTTTCAAAGAGTATGTCCTGGCAGAAACAGATCAAAACAAAAACACGACGAAAACACGATATACGAACCTCGGGGGATCCGGGGGGTTATATATTACGAAGTTTCATATCAAAAGGAAGGTACTGGAAGAAAACGAGTCGGAGGCGGAGTCCTGTGTGGCCTCACCACCTGGTGGCACAGCCAGGGGTGGGTCCGCGCCATGGGGTGGTGTGGGCCACCCCGGCTCCGGTTCCGTCCCTTTTTCGCTCCGAAACATTCCTTATTGACTGAAAACTGCAAAAATATAGTTGGATTGTATTTTCGCGGAACTTTTCTTACCAGAACCGTTTCCTATTTGAACACGGACTCTGCAGGTCTCTGAATTTGGTATTTAGTGGATCCTTCCGGATTCACCACTTGAATCATCAATATCTTCATATTCATATACTTATTACTTGAGTTATAAAACCCTTCTCTTCCTTATTACACCATTATATCCACTTCCTAGAAATTTCTTTCACACAAAACTTCACACAATTTTCATTAGCAACATTAGTATAAGTGAAGTGATAAAACCTTTTGAGTCCAACTTCAACTGAAAATCATCAAAACATAAGCTACTGTAGCAACTCCTTCCGAAAACCCAAAAAGAATTCAAAAAGGAAATCGAATAAAGAAGCAAATGCAAGATTGGCAAAATCTGTCAAAACAGACCAGCAGGTAAAGATCAATTTTTTCTAAAATCTTCTGTTGCTCAAATCAAAAAGTGCAAAACTAAAGAAAGTTAAATAACTACCTCGGGTAGAAGCACAAAAACTTACAGCTCAATCTGACAGACAGAGGTCTCTCACGAATTTTTACGGTGAAGCACAAAAATCTGTTTCGGGCCAGCAACTTCCCCAAATCTTACTTCTCTCTCATTAGAGGTTGATCTTGACACAAAAACCAAACAAAACGGATAAGGAACGGTTATTACCGAAGTAATAACTTCAAAAACTCAAAGAAACAAAAACAAACTGAAAGAAAAAACAAATTGGGTTGTCTCCCATAAAGCTCTTTCTTTATAGCCATTAAGATGGGCATGATAATTTTGAAGAAGCTCTCATAGGGATATGAATTGAAGTGAAAGAGAGCATTAAGAAGCAAAAAACACACACATTTAAGTCTAACCCACTTCCTATGCAAGGGGATTTTGTAAACAAACAAGTTATTGAAACCAAAGGCAACTTGCATAAGTAGGCAAAAGAAGTGCAACATAAAAACTTTCAGCATAAAACGAGGAAACTTGATATTATTGAGATACATAAGAACACTTTTCCCTCTCTCATAGTAGATTTCAGTATCATGCATAAACTTAACAATATAGCTATCACAAGGACCATCATAGCAATGATCACTTATTCTAACAGAAAACACGGGAATACTAGCTCTCATAACACTACTTTGTGAAATAATATTAGAGGTATCCTTACAAAGGATAGTGTGTCCCTCTTTTTCATACTTAGTGACAAAGTCTTTCACATTTGCTATTATAGGTTCATCAACCATTTGTTTATCAGGTTCAACAGCTTTACTCGTACTTTCATTAACCATACTAGCTATCATAGAATGTTCCTTTACCTTAACTGGAAAAGGCATTTTCTCAATATAAGGTTCAGGTAAAACATGGTTAGCAGTATAAACTTCAGTATTTCTTGCAGGAACACTCTTAGCAACATCTTTATAAGGTTCATGATACTTATTCCACTTCTTTTTAGGCACTTCAATATAGGAAGCAAAAGCCTTAAAATAAGAAGCAATAGCTTGAGAGTCGAGACCATAAGCATTTTTAATATTTTGAAAGTCATCAGTTCCCATAAAAGATTCAATGCATTCATAATCATAATTTATACCTGACTTTCTACCTTTTTCATTCTCCCAAGCTTCAGCATTGTCTTGAATACGATCCAGAAGATCCCATTTAGCTTCTTCTTCCATGCGAGTGAATGATCCAGCACAAGAAGCATCCAATAAATCTTTATCATGTAGAGGGAGCCTTGCATAAAAGTTGTTGATAATAATATTGTTGGGGAGCTCATGAATGGGACATTTGAGCATTAGTAACTTCAATCTCCCCCAAGCTTGAGCTGTACTCTCTCCATCAAGAGGCCAAAAGTTGTATATTTGATTCCGATCTTTATGAATCTCACTAGGAGAATAAAACTTTGAATAAATGAGAGGCACTATTTCCTCCCATTCCAGATCTTGACCATTCTTCAGCAGCTTATACCATTCCTCGGCTCTTCCATTCAGTGATAATGAGAATAACTTGTTCTTAACTTGGTCTGTAGTAATACCTGCACACTTGAACAACCCGCATAATTCGTGTATAAAGAGTAAATGATCACCGGGATGGACAGTTCCATCCCCAACATAATAGTTATCCATAACACGATCAATAATTCTTGTAGGTATTTTGAAAATATCATTCTCAGCAGGTGGTGGCTGATCTACTACCTTAGCAGTGGTAGTAGCATTACTAAATAAGAAACTCAGCGAATTATCCATAACGAAAATAAAGCAACTAGCAGAAGTAAACAATACTCACAGTAGAAGTTTCCTTTACCAGTTCCACTCTCCAATAGCGCTTCACTCCCCGGCAACAGCGCCAGAAAATAGTCTTGATGGCCCACAAGTATAGGGGGTGTATCGCAGTATTTTCGATAAGTAAGAGTGTCGAACCCAACGAGGAGCAGAAGGTGCTAGCTAGTGGTATGGATCAGGAATTCTCTGCAAATACTTAGCAAACGGATTTTTAGGGGTTTTCGATAAAGCAAGTAAACGAACTGCGAGTAAATAAAAGATAGTAGGAATAAATGCAGAAAGTGGCCCAATCCTTTATGCAGCAAAGGACAAGCCGGTTGTATTACTTAAGATGACCAAACGTTCTCGAGGACACATGGGAAGCCTGTCAAGTGCTTTCGCTTCATATAGTCGATTAATCTTATTTAGCTTGCTAAGTGTTGTGTGGGTGAACCTGTGCTATTGTACCGCCCCATCCAAGACTAATACATACTTGTGATTATACCCTTGCAAACATCCGTAAGTACAAGAAAGTAATTAAGGTAGAAACCTAACCACAACTTTAAACTCTAAGACCCTTACGTCCCTTGTGCAATGGTTTCCTAACGGGGGTTCAGGTTTCTGTCACTCCGGCAACCCCTACGATTAGTAGCCAAATACACAATGCATTCCCCTAGGCCCATATAGGTGAAGTGTTATGTAGTCGACGTTCACATGACACCACTAGAAGAAGTACACCACAACTTAAATAACAATCTATTGAATCTTTCTCAACGCAACTCCACTACTAACAACATGACTTCTCCCATATCCTCAAGAACAAAACGAACTACTCACAAGACATCATATGGATCATGATCAGAGATGGAATAATGATGTATAACAATCTGAACATAAACAATAATTCAATGGTTCACTCAATAGCATCAACTACAAAGAGTAATCAACACCGGGAAAGTTTCCCCTATGAACTATGCAAGATTCAACTCAATTGTTACAACAATATGGAGATGGTGATGAGGGTGCTGATGGTGATGATGGTGGTGATGATGATGATGATCCCGATGAAGTCCAGCTTGATGGTGGTGTTTATGGCGACGATCTCCCCTCTCTGGGAAGGAATTCCCCCGGCAGAAATCTGTCTACTGGAGAGATCTTTCTCTCTCGGTGTTTTCCGCCCCGCAGAGGTGGCGGAACCTTTCTGTGGTCGCTCCCCGAGTCTTAGGGTTTCGTGGGGATGATATACGCCAGAGGAGAGAGGCTGGAGTGGGCCAGGGTGGCCACACCACTCCAGGCACGGCCTAGGCCTGCCCGCGCCATGCGGTGGTGTGGGCCCCCTGTGGTCCACCTCCACTCCATCTTCTGGCATCCTGACTTTTCTGGAAAAATAGGATTTTCCGTATATTTTCCCGGATTTTCTGATCTTCGCGAATTTTGCCTCCAAACAACACCTTTTCCATCAGAATCCTGACTGCAGCGGTCCATGCTCCAAAAGTCATCAACCATGCAAAAATAGATGAAATAACATAAGTATCACCTCTCAATACGAAATATATCAATGAATAATAGTGAATTAAGACATAGAATAGTGATGCAAAATGGACGTATCACTATTACGAACCGAGACTAATGGTTCTCTGCCGCGACAGAGAATTCATTTTGTATCAATTTTAGTTATTTCTTTTTATTTCAAAATAGTTTTTTACGCTACCACATATCGTACACGTTCATGCATACATATAAGATAACTTGTCTTAGGATCGAGCATTCAAATATATACATGATAGTTACATGGACATCACAATAATTGGGACTAGAGTCCATCTATTCAATTACACGGTCGGGGATCATCGTTAGCGCCTATTCATACTAAATTCTACGATGTTATCTATCATCTTGTTCATTAAGAATCTTGCTAGTTCTTCAGCAATTCCTAGTACGCGTTGCTCTGGTAGGTGTTGGGTCCGCAGCATAGAAAACAAAAAAATTCCTACGATGAGAACTACACACCAAGATCTATCTACTAGGTATAGAGCAACGGGTGGACATACATCCATCGAGAACTTACCCTCGAAGACAACGAGTTTTGTTAACGAGTAGGAACTCGTGGTTGATGTAGTCGTACACTTGTCGATCTCAAGATCGTGAGGAAGTCCGAGCGCCACAACTCAGCAGCGCATCCGTACTCGCACACACGTTCAAGCCACCGGACAACCTCCACCTCCTCGCTCCAGCAATCCAGCGGAAGCAGCAACTCCTTCCAGACAAAATGCCACCGGGAACATGTATCTCGCTAATCCGAGACCATGGGGGAATAATTCTAGAGGGGAGAGAGATCCTTCACAAGGGGGTGTGAGGAAGAAGGAGGAAGAGGGTGGCCTTTTATAGGAGGAGGGGGGTGCCCCTCCTTCATGGCCGGCGCATGGGGGGGGGTGACTCCTCACCTCCCCCATTCATGTGGTGGTAACCCCTCCACATTAAAATGCCTCTTCACATTCCCCTTTAAAGTCCCTACTTTAAATGCATTAAAATTCTCCAAGTTTAATGCTCTCTCATTTAATAAAACTATTTTATTAAATTTATTCAGAATTTTGTTAATTACTTTAATTAACAAACATTCACATATAACCCCTTGCAATATTTCCATATCACATGCAGAACCACTTTCTGCAATTTCACCCGAAACAATTTTCGGTTTCTATCGAAACAATTCCTGCGCTTTGCAATTCTTTCGTCTGAAACATATGTGCTCCAAAATGGTGTCCGGTAACTCTTAAGTGTGTCACCCTATGGTTCACGAATAATGCAGACATGATTGAGACTCCTCTCAGATCAATAATCAGAAGCGGGACCTGGAGATCTATACTGATTCCTACACATTCAACGATGAGTTCTGTGATCGTGAGAACCTTTAACGCTAGTAACTAAATCCCTTTGTCTCGCGATATATTACATGTCCGAGATTCGATCATTGGTATCTCCATACCTAGTTTGATCTCGTTACCGACATGCAGTCTTTTCTCGTTCCCGTGATATAACATTCTAGTGATCACATCACTTGCTTGCAAGCTACCTTAATGTGATATCACCGAGAGGGCCCAGAGTATATCTATCCGTCATCGGGATTGACAAATTCCACTCTTGATCCATGAGCCTCAACATAACACCTTCGTAGCACTGAACCCATCTTTATAGTCACCCTGTTACGGTGTGACGTTTGATGTTATCAAGATACTCTTCAGGTGTTAGCAATTAACATGATCTCATAGTCTAAGGATAAAGATTACTTCGTATGATTTTATAGCAATATAAACATAATGACTTTGATCGTAATGCTATACTTCGGATGAATGTTCATCACATCATTCCACCAATGTTGTGACCTTGTTATTAACAACATCCAATATCCATGATCAGGAAACCTTGATCATATTGTTAATCAACAAGCTAGTCTATAAGAGAGGCATAACTAGGAACCTTTTATTTGTTTATTAAACACACATGTATTGAGGTTTCCAATCAATACAATTATAGCATGCAAAATAAACATTTATCATAAACATGGAATAAGATAAAAACCACTTTATTATTGCCTCTCGGGCATATTCCCTTCAGTCTCCCACTTGCACTAGAGTCAATAATCTAGTTTGAAAAACTTTGCGTATTGAACACCTATGGCTTTCTGGTGTTGCATATACGCTATTGCTAGTGGTTAACATAATCTCTAGATCTGACAGTTTCAGGTCCGTGTGTATTTGCATGTCTTTGCGTCTCTACGCATCACTCATTCTCAAATGAGATGGCATTGTATAAATTTGGTCCTTTGGTGAGACCTTTAGTTCATTCCGGTTAAAATATGTTGATATTATTGTCACACAATATATCTTCATAGTATTATCCCACTTTGAACCACACCTAGTTTGATAACAAACTACTTAACACAAATGCCCTCCTATGCTGCTACTATAGCAGTCATATACTTAGCCCTTTCTGTTGTAGTTATCCGTCACAATATCTCAACTCTGGAACTCATCCAAATCCATTATGGAACATCCTTTCCATTATATTGTGCCACCCATAGTCTAAATTGAGATAAATTTAATTTGTATCTTGTGACAAAACTAGTATCAATGTAACACTTTACAATGAACTACCTTCAACTATTTGTCACTTATACATGATATATTCTTAGTTCTTCCAAAGTTCATAAGAATATCTTTATTATCGTCCAATGATCATCTCATGAATCATTCTGGTATGTGCTCATAACATTTAGAGCATAGGACATTCTGGATATATACATATCATGGTATAATCGATCAAAATCTTCATGTGATTTTACTCACCAAGTGTTGAAACACTTGAATTTTGATACATTCCTTTCCATGCAGCAAGAACCTTTCTTGTTGTCTCCATATTGAACCCTTTCAATATCTCATATATGTATGTCTAGCACAACCATATTAGCGCCTCAATCTATCCATATAGATATTGATGCCAAATATTCTGGGTTTGCCCAAGTCTTTCATCGAAATCTCATTTTAATGAAATTCTTAACTTGTGTCAATACAAGATACATCATTTCCAATCAACAATATGTCCTATACATAATGTATTAGAAATATGTCTCAGCGCTCCCACTTAATTTCTTGCAAATGCAAGCATCTTCATCATCTCCGATGAATTTAAACTCTTTTAACAGTTTCATCATGGTGAAGATTCCAACTCCGTTATGCTTACTTCAACTATTGAAGTTTGCATGCCCTTTTATCACCCTTTGAATTAACAAAACCCTTCGGACCGTGTCTTGTACACGTCCTAGGTAACCATTCTATTAAAAGAACATTGTTTTGTTTGTTCAACTACCATACATCAAATTTTATGTAGTGGTTGCTACATTAATCCGTCAAGACTAAATATCGCTATGAAAGATCAAATCTTGTCATAGTCAACTCCTTGAACATTGTCGTAAACTTCTTTCCAACATGTATAGATGTTAAACATCCATGTCTATTTCTTTATAGATCCAAACACGACCGATAGGCTTCACGCCTTTCCGGAGGGTCTTCCAAGTTCAGAAACTTGATTTCTCGTGTATGGATACTATCACGGATTCTATGACTTCTAGTCATTTTATGGAGTCAGGGCCCATCATCGCTTCTTTGCATGTAGTCGGTTCATCATTGTCAAAATAATAACGACTTGCTTATCAAATCACACTATTTGATTCTTACCGACCCACACGGTTCAATAGGAACTCTAATCTCCGAGATCACACCCTTTGTAATCACGGGAGCCATGAGCATTGTGGCCGCCACCAGGACACTTTCCGGCGCTGTGCTACTTAGCACATATAGCTAAGGTTCAACAACCTTATCAAAGTTCTATTGTCCTCCCACTTAACTTTTCGCGAAAATTCCTTCTCAAGAAACTTGGCGTTCCAAGTAACAAACTCTTTTGTCCTCGGCATTATGGAGAAATTCCCAACAAATTCTTTGGGATAACGTACAAAGTCGTGCTTATCCGACTTTGGTTGTAAACATTTTACTTATGCATGGCATACCAAAATTTAAGAAAAGACAATTCGGGTTTTATCCCAAACCATAACTCATATGGTGTCATTTCAATGGATCACGATGGTGCTCTTTTCAGTGTAAAAGCGGTAGTCTCTAAAGCTTCAATCCTTAAAACATAATGGCAGTTTTATAGATGACACACTTGATCTTACCTTGTCAAACATGGTTTGATTTCATCTCTCGAATATGCCATACTCCTATGGTTTATCGGGAAACACAAATCATGGAACAATTTCTCAAATCTTAGGTGTTTTTGCTAAACATGTAACTCAAATATCTTCCTTTATGATCGAATCATAAACTCTTTATTTTCTTGTTACAATGATTTTCCACTTCATCTTGAAAGTCTTTGAACAATTTTCAAATGTTTCATACTTCTTCCTTATTAAGTAAATATATAGATATATTCACTCAAATTTCTGGAGAAAGCATATGAAGCAAAAAGATCCATCGCATGTGACTACACATAATGGACTATGCACATCAGCATGCACAATTTCCAATAAGCTAGTCATCCGTTCCTTTCTGGCCTATGGACGGAGTTTCAATTATCTCGAGGAAAGTTTCACATGCGTCAATTGATCAAAATCAAAGACTCCAAAATTCCATTAACATGGAGTTTCTTCATGTTTTCTTTCCAATATAATTTAAACAACCATGTTACTTCATAAGTGATCTTTCAATCATTTGTCTTGCGACATTTTAGCAATAGTGTTTATGGATGTGATTTCTCCCACTAGACTTGTAAAAGTTCATCCATCCTTTATGGAATACGGTAATTATTTGAACAACCATTGTTCTCGTAATACCGGAACAAAATAACAATTACTAAAACAAATCTTGAAGGCTAGGTTTGACGACAACGAAGAACACAATAACACTTTATTTGTTTTCGACGAACATCATCACTTATTCTCTTGCTAGTTACTTAGGCCATTGTAGTTCATGAATTGCGTTGTCCTGCATGACACTTCATACCAACCAATTCGGTATCCAATACCTAAGAACCACATTGTTTAACAAGCAAGGAATACAACCATAACATGTATATCTTATATATACCTAAGTTGGACATCTCCAACCTTTTATTTTTCTGCCAAATATTTTATAGATTCTCTTTCAGCAATTCCTTTTTTTTTAAAAGAATCTATCAACATCAATAGTGGTGTCATTCACATGACACACAGTACAAAGCGTATATAGTCAAATACTAATACCTTTGGACTTGCACTTTGAAGTGGATCACCATCATCAAATGTTTGGCATTCTTTCAAAAATCCATTCTTTAGTAATCGTTTAGTGTAGTAAACATTTTACTTACATCTTCTATTCATCCTTATCATGACAACTTTCATGATCAAGCTACTATAGCTTATAAGGAAGAATGATGAGTATAATTTCAGTTCCCAAAACCTTTTGGGAGATTCGGATGCCTAGCATCTCTATCCTTCACAAATTCTCATACAATATGAGAACATGTATTTTCCTAAGTTATACTCTATCATAATGCAACCAAAAACATTGTTCAGATATCACAATATCTTCCACACATGATGGTTTCTGAAACAATTTTTCAGCTCCTATATAATCTTGATATTAAAACAACTTTTGAATATCAATAATCATGGAGGCAAACATGATACTTTAGATACTAACATTGGAATTCTTACTCTTGATTTAATACTACTTATTAAACTTCATGGAGTAAATAGAGTTTGCTGAAAGTTTGCAATAGGACTTCTAAACTTTAAATTGACATTCAAAAAAATACGATACCAGTTCGTAAAGTAAATATCCAGAATTCTATATTTCTATTATCTCAATTGAAACTAAGCATAAGGTAGTGAACAGATGCCAATGACTAACAACAAATTATGAAAATTCACTTCGATTTAGTTTATGACAAATTGAGTTCGACTAATCCAAATTAGAAATAAACTCCCACTCAAAAACGACATGCCTCGTGCCTTTTTGGTGATTACATGAACCAAATCCACTACACCAAGTACGATCATCATGTGAGTCGGTGTAGCTTCAAAGGCGAGCATCTATATGGGCATCATATCAACTATATGACTCATGCTTAACCTTTCGGTCCGTGTTCCGAGGCCATGTCTGTACATGCTAGGCTCGCCAAGTAAGAACCTTAGTACTCGCATGTGTAAAACTGTCTTACACCCGTTTGTATGAAAGCGTAGAGTCGAGTACACCCGATCATCACGTGATGTCTCGAAATACGATCCACAAAATGGTGCATACTTAAGGAAGAACACATTTTTATCTTGATATCTAATTGAAGGATCATCTTACAATGCTACAGAAAGCGCCAAACTAGCAGTATAAGATGCTAATATCTAATGTGTAAAGTGAGATGATATGGTCCATGCATTTGATCTCTATCATTTGCATCGTGGTATGATCTCTATCATTCCTTTGTGTGTAAGGCCAAGGTCTATGGAACTTACACGTTGAGTGAGTTGTAAGAGTATCTATCATACATCTACTTACAACAATACCATATCAAGACACTAGCCCAGCAACGATCTAAACTAGACGCCTCTAATTTATCAATTGCAAGTGTTACGTGGCTTAGGGCTTTCGGAGATAGAACCGTTCTCACCTACGAACATGAACCACAACGAGGATGACCAAGTTGTTAGCAACTCGTTGTAAATCAGATATTGACTATAGTAGGAGCGACAGACACCCGCCAGCCACTTATGCAAAACAAGTTGCATGTCTGTCGTGGAACCAGTCTCATGTACGATGACATGTAAGGTTGGTCCGGGCCGCTTCATCCCACTAAGCCACCAATATCCAAACATAGAAGATGCAATAACATGATCATCATCGCCCACATATAAACATATGTGTACTACCCGTGCAAAGCACCTACGCATAGATCAGGCTCTGATACCACTGTTGGGTCCGCAGCATAGAAAACAAAAAATTTCCGACGATGAGAACTACACGCCAAGATCTATCTACTAGGTACAGAGCAACGGGTGGACATACATCCATCGAGAACTTACCCTCGAAGACAACGAGTTTTGTTAACGAGTAGGAACTCGTGGTTGATGTAGTCGTACACTTGCCGATCTCAAGATCATGAGGAAGTCCGAGCGCCGCAACTCAGCAGCGCATCCATACTCGCACACACGTTCAAGCCACCGGACAACCTCCACCTCCTCGCTCCAGCGATCTAGCGGAAGCAGCAACTCCTTCCAGACGAAATGCCACCGGGAACATGTATCTCGCTAATCCGAGACCATGGAGGAATAATTCTAGAGGGGAGAGAGATCCTTCACAAGGAGGTGTGAGGAAGAAGGAGGAAGAGGGTGGCCTTTTATAGGAGGAGGGGGGTGCCCCTCATTCATGGCCGGCGCATGGGGGGTGACTCCTCACCTCCCCCATTCATGTGGTGGTAAACCCTCCACATTAAAATGCCTCTTCACATTCCCCTTTAAAGTCCCTACTTTAAATGCATTAAAATTCTCCAAGTTTAATGCTCTCTCATTTAATAAAACTCTTTTATTAAATTTATTCAGAATTTTGTTAATTACTTTAATTAACAAACATTCACATATAACCCCTTGCAATATTTCAATATCACATGCAAAACCACTTTCTGCAATTTCACCCAAAACAATTTCTGGTTTCTATCGAAACAATTCCTGTGCTTTGCAATTCTTTCGTCTGAAACATATGTGCTCCAAAATGGTGTCCGGTAACTCTTAAGTGTGTCACCCTATGGTTCGCGAATAATGCAGACATGATTGAGACTCCTCTCAGATCAATAATCAGAAGCAGGACCTGGAGATCCATACTGATTCCTACACATTCAACGATGACTTCTGTGATCGTGAGAACCTTTAACGCTAGTAACTAAATCCCTTTGTCTCGCGATATATTACATGTCCGAGATTCGATCATTGGTATCTCCATACCTAGTTTGATCTCGTTACCGACATGCACTCTTTTCTCGTTCCCGTGATATAACATTCTAGTGATCACATCACTTGCTTGCAAGCTACCTTAATGTGATATCACCGAGAGGGCCCAGAGTATATCTATCCGTCATCGGGATTGAAAAATTCCACTCTTGATCCATGAGCCTCAACATAACACCTTCGTAGCACTGAACCCATCTTTATAGTCACCCTGTTACGGTGTGACGTTTGATGTTATCAAGATACTCTTCAGGTGTTAGCAATTAACATGATCTCATAGTCTAAGGATAAAGATTACTTCGTATGATGTTATAGCAATATAAACATAATGAATTTGATCGTAATGCTATACTTCGGATGAATGTTCATCACATCATTCCACCAATGTTGTGACCTTGTTATTAACAACATCCAATGTCCATGATCAGGAAACCTTGATCATCTTGTTAATCAACAAGCTAGTCTATAAGAGAGGCATAAGTAGGAACCTTTTATTTGTTTATTAAACACACATGTATTGAGGTTTCCAATCAATACAATTATAGCATGCAAAATAAACATTTATCATAAACATGGAATAAGATAATAACCACTTTATTATTGCCTCTCGGGCATATTCTCTTTAGTAGGAGCTGATCCCGCATTCTGTCGAACTATATAAGAAAAGGAGATCAATATGAATATCAATCATGATAACAAAAGTGATGGTAATGAAATAATGTTGTGAATGTATTGCTTACATTAACTCTATAATCTTTGTGCTTAGTGGTTGATACGTCCATAACATATCTATAATTTTTGATGGTTTTATGCTAATAATATGCTTTTGATACTCCTTTTTATATAAAGTTTATGATTTATTTAGACTAACCTACTAATAGTTGCAAAGTGCACAATGTTCTTGTTTTACACTTTGATGTGTATGAATTACCAAGAAAACAAATGGAAACCTTTTTGGAGTCAAATTGGGATTTTCCAGAAATCTGTCTCAGAACTCGTTTTGACGATAGTCACGTTTCGGATCAAAGACGGTGTCAAACGGAAAACTCTTCAACTACAAAGTTGTTGGAAATTTCACGACAAATGTTCTGGACAGAAAATTTAGCTGATTCTGACTCCGGACGGTCCCGATAGGCCTGATTTACTGCAGCCTAAGATGTGGTGACGGGAATCCGAGAAGCTATATAAAGGGAGGAAACCTATTTTGTGGGAGACACCTCCACCCACGAATTTGCAGGCACCAAAGCCATGTTTTTTCCTTCCCCATGGATCCCATCTCCATGGGAGAAGGCTCCCAATAAGCCATGAAGGAAGGGGGCTAAGGGGCGGTGCTCCCCTGTGATACCGGTGGCGGGGAAGGAGTCCTCTACGCCGCCGCCGGCATCACCGGAGCCATATCCATCGACTCCGCCACCATCTTCATCGCCATTGCTGATTCGCATGATGAGGAGGGAGTAGTTTTTCCTTGAGGCTAAGGGTTCTACCGGTAGCTATGTGTTCATCTCTCTCCCTATGGATGATCATATTGTGATCATGAGCTTTATAATCAAGTAGATCTACCTTGCTACTCAAGTGCTTTAATAGATCTCTTCTCTCCCCATGTGTGTGAAAGTGACAACGTGCACACCATGGTGGCACTTAGGCTAGAGATTACAATTACTTGTTATGAGTTATATTTGGAGTTGGATGTTTCTATGAAATTGTTGTGTTTGTTGGAACCATCTAGAGCTCAAGGTGACAGTGTGGGGTTACCTAGATGGGAGAGCGAACTTTGAGGAGTGTTGTTATAGCCCTACCATAGATTAGAGTGTCCAACTGAAGAGTAGTTCAGAGTAGTATCATAAAGAGAAGATATTTATATGAGAGTGTTCACTAGCGAAAGTATGATCCCTAGGCCTTGTTTCTAAGCATTGAAACACCATTTGCAACTAGATATGTTACATGTTTGCTTGATGCCATCTTTATTTCAGTTTGCCTTTGGTCTCTTCCATGCTATCAAAGTATTTTTTGGCACCGTTGTCTTATATCCATACCACTTGTATTTCACTATCTCTTCGCCGAACTAGTGCACCTATACACCTGACAAGTGTATTGGGTGTGTTGGGGACACAAGAGACTTCTTGTATCTTGATTGTAGGGTTGCTTGAGAGGGATACCTTTGACCACTTCCTCCCCGAGTTCGATAAACCTTGGGTGATCCACTTAAGGGAAACTTGTTGCTGTTCTACAAACCTCTGCACTTGGAGGCCCAACAACTTTCTACAAGAATAGAAGTGCATAGACATCAAGCTATTTTCTGGCGCCGTTGCCGGGGAGGTAAGGTAAAAGGTACTCATATCTTCCGGTGTGAGTGCTCGAAGTTATTTCCTTTAGATTCTGCAATTTTGTCTTTTTGTTTCTTGTTTTCACTAGTTACGCTTAATGGAAAACAGCAAAAAAATTAGAGAGCTTTATAGTATTTATCTTGAGTTGGGACATGAAGTGTTTGAAGAGAAAATTAAGAAACCTATGGAACTTTATTTGCATGCTAATAGCAATGTTGTTAGTATGAATTCTTTGGACACCATTATTGCTAATGCTATGGAAAATTCTAAGCTTGGGGAAGCTAGTTTTTATGGAAATGATCTTTTTAGTTCCCCAGCTTTGGAAGATAGCTATTCTGTTGCTTATGATGATACCAAACCTCCATTATATGATGATTACAATGACGAATATGATATTTTCAGTCCACCTACTATTGAGGATAAAATTAATTATGATTACAATATGCCTCCATATTTGATGATTATGGTGATGAGAATAATAATGATAGATATTTTTTTGAATTTTCTCCAACTACAATTAATAAGAATGACTATGTTTATGTGGAGAGTATTAATTATTTTATGCATGTGGCTCATGATAAGAATGTTTTATGTGATAGTTATATTTTTGAATTTTATTCATGATGCTACTGAAAGTTATTATGAGAGAGGGAAACATGGTTTTATGCATCTCAATTATATTAGGTTTCCCCTCTTTATGTTGAATGTATTGAAGTTGCACTTGTTTTGCTTTACTATGCTTGTTGCTTTGTGCTTTCATGACTTGTTTATTTACAAGATTCCTATGCATAGGAAGTGGGTTAGACTTAAATGTTTTTTTGAATTTTCTTCTTGATGCTCTCTTTTACTTCAATTCATATTTGTTATGTGAGCATCTTCTCAAACTATCATGCCTAACTTAAAGGCGGTAAAGAAAAATACTTATTGGGAGATAAACCAAAAGTTTTAGGTGAGTCTTGCAAGTTATTGCTTTAGTAATAACCTCTCCTTATCCTTTTTATTTTCTTTTTGTGCCAAGAGTAACCTCTAATGAGAGAGAAGTAATGCTTGGGAAAGTTGCTGCCCCGAAACAGATTTTTGTGCTTCGCTGTAAAAATTCGTGTAAAATCTCTGTACGTCGGTTTGAGCTGTAATTTTTTTGCTTCTTCCTTAGGTTGTTATCCAACTTTCATTAGTTCAACACTTTTCTATTTGGGCAACAGAAGGTCTTCGAAAAAATTGGTTCTTACCTGCTGGTCTGTTTTGGCAGATTTCTTCCATTATTTGCATTTGCCTCTTAATCTCTTTCTTTTTGAGTTCTCTTTGAGCATTTGAACTTTTTAAAGGAATTGATACAGTAGATTGTGTTTTAATGGAAGTTTTACTTGTGTTGAGACTAAACCAAAAGGTTTATTATCTTTTGAATGCACTAATGTTGCTAATGAAGATTGTGTGAAGTTTTGTATGAAGGAAATTTTCAGGTGTAGGAAAAGAATGATGTAATGAGATGAAGAATGGAAAAAAGCTCAAGCTTGGGGATGCCACCCCGTGTCACCCAAAAAAAATATTCAAGAGGTATAAGCATCAAAGATTGGGGATGCCCAAGGCATCCCCTTCTTCATCAATAAAAATCTCAAGTCTTTCTAGACACTTTGTTTTTATTGTTTCATGCACTATTGTGTTGTTCTTGGAGCGTCTTTGTTTTTGTTTTTAGTTTTATTTTTCTTTGTTCACTACAATAAGTTGGTTGGATCCCAACACACTTCTTTTGGAGAGAGACACACCTCGTTATTCATTGCCTAGAACACTCCAGTTTTCACTCTTATTGTTCTATGAGTGTTCTCTTTTGCTAGCACTGTGTTTAGCCTTTGTTTTCTTGTGCTTTCAGCTTAGAACTTTTTAGTTCTTCTTTGTGGATTTGTGAGACAAGCTCACTGATCTTTATTTATTATTATCTTTGTGAGTTGTTTCAAATAAGTCAATTGATGTTGGAAAAGAGTAGGAAAAGTTCAAGCTTAAGTGGTAAAAAGGAGCTTGTTTTTGACTGTGGCCTATGCTTTGTCATGTCATGCTTGATATTGTTTTGGCTTTATGCTTAGTGATTTTTGCTATAGCATGACATGTTATAAACAATTGAGATTGCTTAATGTGCCTTGAAAGAATCATGCGTTGTTTCAGCATATTAAAGCATAGTATTGTGGTATTCTCCTTTGATGCTTTATTTAGGTTGACTTGGCGCATGCTCACACCATGTTATGACTATTCCAAGTCACCATAAGCCTTTATGATCCTTTAGTTTTTGACTTGTAATATTGCTTTATGCTTTGATTAATGATGTTTTGTCACTTTTCATGATTATGGCCATTATTACTCTCTTAGTTTGTCGCTCCCAGTCTTTTGCTAGCCTCCATAACCAAGTATGAGTTCCACTCATGCATCAACTCCAAATAAAACCAAGTTATTCCAAAGATTCCACCATACCTACCTATTAGCATTTGCTATTCCAAGTATATTCATGTTTTTATCTACCTTCCGAATTAAACTTGTTATGTGAAAATTAGTGATTAAAGCTCTCACGAACTTGATGGCACACTTTACTTTTCTTGCCCTTAATAAACTTGAACTATTGTGTCATCTATGTTGTATATGTTTGCACTTATATGTTGGTGATTAGCAGAATCATGTTGTCATGGGGAACACTTTCAACATTGCACTTGTACTTTGTACCTAGTTGATATCATGCTCTTTTGTCTATGGATGTCGTTGGTGTGAAATGAAAGGGGAGCTTATAAGTCCATGGAGTTATGTATGTGTCTTAGAGAAACGCCTGGGCCGCCGGTCTAATCCATGCCTAATCATGGTGGAAACCTACAACGTAACCATAATGAGCAATCTATGAAGCATTCTTCTTATAAAAAAGAGAGAGAGATTGAGAAAAAGATAAAAAGAAAAAATAGAGATATGAGAAAAGAGGAAAGAGAGAAAAAAAGCACCATTTTCCCATGGTAAATAAGAAGATTGCTGAGATGCTCGTTGTATGCTTGCCTTGTCATTTTGATATGGGGATTCTTCCGTATCATCGGGCAAGGGGTACCCCGTTGGCGGTTCTCTATGATACACATGTACTTACTATGACAAGAACTTACCGGTAACTAAACTTGAGTAGCATGAGGAGCGGCCCTCGTATCCAAGGGAATGTTCGTTTGCGGTACCAAACTTGGTGGGTAAGCGCACCGCGGTACCCGAGTTGCCATCAATCGCACGGAGGGGCCATAGTAGATTCGCCAATTGTCCAGAAGGGCCAAATGGGGGTGAATACAAATCTAACGGCCAAACTGTCGTTTGAACGAGACGACAAACGGTTGAACTCAAATACCGCCGTTAGGTCAACTCTTCTTGGCCCGCCATGTCAGTATTCCCCGTTATCTTTTGCGGTCGTGGACTAGCTTACCCTTGCGTAGACCAGATACCTGAGTGGACGAGATCTATTTCTTTGATCTGCTCTGGTCTTCTCCCCTGCTCCCCTCCCCATAACATTTGCTCAGCTCCATCTGCTCGTCTCAAATCGGAGCTCGCACTTGCTCTAATTTGCGTCTCCGCCATGTCCGGTCAACCTCCCACTCCTCTAATCGGAGCTTGTAGCCGTCGCCGTTGCATCGTCCGCCGTATCGGAGCTTGGCGTCCCTGGACTAATATCTCGCCTCTGGCTAGTCCTTCTCGCATGACAAAGCGCGTCCCGTCGGGCGATCCAGCCTTGGCGGCGAGCTAGTGGAAATCGTGCCACCGAGAGACAGATGGGTCATCGAGGTAAAGGCGTGGCTGAAAGATCTTGACGCCGTTCCTAAGATGTACGAGGTGCAGATTCCAAGCAAGGCAGGGCGACAGCTTTGCTGGAAGCACCCGGTCATCATCCACCTGGAGGAGGTTCTGGAATCGGTACATGGCATTCAGGGCCCCAAAGAGGCTGCCAGAAAGCGCCCTCGTCGCCTGCAGTGTTGGCCTGGAAGGATCGATGGCACAGGACCTCCACCATTTCGCGACGGGGCACACAATTTTGGTGGGAGACTGGGCTTGGACGAGCTGGTGGTTCTGATTTACCTCGAGTGAAGACAGAGCTCTAGTGAATTGCCGTGGTATGTGTGGCTAATGAATTTGTAGTATGGAAAGCGTAGTAGGAAGTTAGCATCGACTAAAAATGTGTAATAGTTTGAATCGATGTAGTACGTGTGTGTAATAGTTTGAAGTAGTATGTGTGTGTAATAGTTTGAATCGATGTAGTATGTGTGGGTACATGCAGTGTGTGTGTGTAATAGTTTGAATCGATGTAGTTGAACACGGTGCTTTATAATTTTTGTGAATAACCAAGGAGAACCTCATGAAAAGAGGGTGGTATGGTAATGAGCAATGTCAATTCTGTGGATGCCTGGAAAATGTAGTCCATCTCCTCTTCAAGTACTCCCTCCATTTCAAAATATAAGATGTTTTAGCTTTGTGAATGGAGCGTATCTAGACATCTTTTAGTGATGGTGTTTTCTAAACCTAGATGAACCTACATACTAAAAGGGGACTAGATACACTTCATTCACAAAGCTAAAACATCTTATACTCCCTCCGACCCAAATTAATTGACTTGAAGTTGCCTACATTCGGATGTATCTAGCACTAAAACATGTCTAGATACATCCGAATCTAGACAAATCCAAGTCAATTAATTTGGGTCGGAGGGAGTATTTTGAAATGGAGGGAGTACAAGGTAGCTAAATTTGTAACACGTTGAACTGCAGGACCATTTTGTAGGCAACACAAGACAAAGGAAAAAAATGGTTTACAGCACAGACAGCAGACGCAAAATCTGTAGTCTGGGATAAAAAGATGCCAGTTAACTGGATTGAACCATGACTAGTAATTGAAGGAAATAGGTAATTGATAGTATTTGCTTACAACAGTAGTACTTCCATACAAAAGGGTCTTATACCTGCACAAAAGTGGGCTAAACTTTCTACTAGTTTATAGAACAATTCGTCAGCATTTCATCTACAAAAGCCATTCTTCAGTCTGAACTTAACTATTCTACACTAAAGAAACTACAGATCTCCACCAGAAAAGTTGGCTGGCCAATTGCCTTGAGAGGACATAAGTTCTTTGATCATTTAACCCAAACTGATCTATTGCCTTCCCGCCAAACTATAAGAAATCTGCATCGTTCATGCACGAGCGATTTGCGTGCGCCAGTCCCGGTTCAGTTGGACCATCCGCGCCGCCGCAACGATTTCTTCGAAACTGAAATTCGACATCTCCTTCTTGGGATCGTAGGTCCGTGTGAACTCGAACCTGAATTCCGGGGCTGAGCTGATGCCCGCCGCCGGCTCCGGCTGTCAAACAATCCAGCATGCTAAGTGTAGACGCTTGGTCGCCGCCACGGTACGGCCTTCGACGGTGCATAGGATGGAGCGTCTTTGCCGTAGACGGTGTGCTCCCAGCCTACCCCACTGAGGTAAGGTAGTCCGCGCCGAAGCGTGGACGCGAGAGTTCCTAGACCTTGGCGCTGCCCTATTCGAGGGTGTGTACCCTCGACGGCGGCCTGCTCTCATGAACGATTTGATATGTACCTTGTTCCCACTGCCTAGAGCATGTCGTAATGCCGCCGCGCGATTTCTCCACATCGCTCTCTTGGCCCTGCTTGCCGCATCTGGCACCGACGACGGCGTAGTCGCCGTCGCGGCCGATTCGGCACATTCGGGGAAATCATCCGCCTGGCAGGGCAATGGGAGACCGGCCTTGAAGTAGAGCTTCATGGCCTGCCTTAGAGGGGCTGAATACCCCAGTTTCGGCGGCTGTCGC
The DNA here is from genome assembly GCA_910589775.1 of Avena eriantha. Lineage (NCBI taxonomy): Eukaryota > Viridiplantae > Streptophyta > Magnoliopsida > Poales > Poaceae > Avena > Avena eriantha. The sequence continues at coordinate 446,604,549 of OU342744.1, forward strand.
GGCGGGGCGACGGCGGCTTAGGCGGGGCCATGTTACCCTAGTTGGTGCGGCGCGGAGGAGCTGCGCAAGGTGAACTGTGGTTAGTCGGAGAAGGGGAGTGAAAGACTGACAGTAGGTTTGGACTACGGGCACGCGTGAAAATAACCATTTCCCATTTCCTTAGAGGGTAATAATCCGACACTCATTGCATTAACAGCTCAATCTTTATTTCCCTTCTCAGCATAAGAGTGCGAACGTATTAAAAATATCGGTCGTGGATATCCACCTCATCGGGCAAATACCAGGACAGGTAGGAGACGGGACCGGGTTTCATTTTAGAAATGTTGACGACTGTGCCCTTATGTTTATACGATATTATTTATATGCCACCATGTACCGTCGAGTGTAGCAACACCATCAGAAACAGGGGATAACGACGTGGCGTGTTTTATTTTTTTAAAGGGCATCAGAAACAGGGGATGCCGACATGGCGTGTTTTCTGAATGGCGGGCCCGCCCCTCCACCTTCGACAGCGCGCATCCTAGGTTCGAGGGGTGGTGCCGCCCACCAACACATTATTGTGCAATTTTCCATGTGGGACCTGAATTCCGGCGCTGAGCTGATGCCCGTGTCAAACACAGAGAATTCTGAAAGAACCTACTAAAAATAAATACTTTGAATTCTGGAAGTACTAAATTTAAATACATCACAATTTTGTCTGAAAGGTAATATGCATACTACTCATCGAAATAATATAAATACAGTACAAATTTCTACTTCGAAAAATAGACCTGAAAATGCTAGCAAATAACCTAGGATGAATATATGATTCATTCTCCCCTATATATTTTGTCGTCGTCGGCTCCCGCGTGCTGCAACACATGTTCAGAGAACTCTCTCCGTCTGCAGTGTGCTGTCAGTATCTCGTCTAGAGGGTAAGGCCTCGGTGTATGTTCCAGACTTAAGCCATACATTAAAATTGTTAGTTCCTCTTCCCAGGCTTGAACCTTATGATCATACAGTCTAATGTAATTCTTGTAGTATATGCAACCGGGTTTGACTGTGGGGTGTAACCTGGTGTCAATGGAGATAGACCGATTGTAACCAACGAAGAGGGCCTGACTTCCAATGTCGCCGATGGCCTCGAGAGAGCAGTTCTCCGTGTCCACCCGGTACAACACCGGTTGCCCTTTGGCGAAATCCCCGTTCAACACAAGAAGCAGATCATCATCTGACTCCACAAGGTAAAAATTGTAGGTTCCGCGTACCTGTTCAAAGACTGGGGCCGAAATTATTTTGGCCATCATGACAGTGCTCGCGCGCTGCTCTAACTGGATGTTGGTCGACAAGATGTCTCCATTCTCAAGTAATGCATATACTTCCCCTCGGAATGCCGTCATACAGACCAGAAGCGTATCAGGAGGTGGAGAATACAATCCTTCTCCAAATGATCCATTGATTTGCCCCGTTGGGGTGCTCTCATCGGTCCATGCAATATGATCTGGATAATCAGTGCAAACGAACACCATCGTGAGGGACTTCGTCACGACGACAGATTGCAGAAGATCAGATGGTATGTGTGCTTGAAACTCAGTGTTAGACTTATGAGTGATTGGGTTCAGAAGCCGAATCTGGTATGGCTCCACCCTCTGAGCAAGCACGATGACGCCATGAGAAACACCGACAAAGTAGAATCTTTTGGAAGAAGAGGGCATCAGTTAGCACTAAGATGTTTACAATGGAAAATACCAATAAATATCGGATGTGAATGTGAACCTGCGATGGACGTCCATTAGATTTGTCCTGAAGCAACGACCAGTGGCGAGGTTGAGGAAGGTGAAGGCGCCAACGTCTAGAAGTGTGTTATCTATCATGATCTAGTTGTTGAGATGGAATTCGGGCACCTTTAAAGTGCGACGCCAATCGGTGCAGACTTCCTGACAAGTAGCATAGGTGTCAACGTACTCCTCTTTCTCCAGCAAATAGTCGGCGATCTTGCGAAGTGGGTCGGCGGGGAGATCGGCCCAGTTCCTCTTCATCCGGCTACTGGCCATGGCTTACGTGCGGGAATGTTTTGATCGAGGAAGAAAGAAGAACTACCACTGCGAGGAGAAGAAGAAGAGGATAACAGACGAGGGAGACAAAGCGGAACTGCCACTGCGAGGAGACGATGAGACGGGGGAGAAGAAGCGGAACTGCCAATTCAAGTTTGGATCAACGGGCTTTTTTCGGAACTAGCGCGTGAACCATCCATGCACTGCATGAAAGTTTTGATCAAACAGACTGGCATGTGGGACCTGCTAAAAATTCCGTGAAGTGCTCCCCGTGCATAGTGCGCTGACAGGTGGCATGTTTTCTAACAGGCGGACCCGCCTCCTCCACCTACGACGGCGCGCGTCCTAGGTTCGAGGGCTGGTGCCGCCCACCAACACATTATTGTGCAATTTTCCATGCTTTGTCGCAACCAGCTCTGCTCCGCTCCTCTCCTCTGCTCCTGCCGCCACCACTCCGCTCAGTCGTGCACCGCTCTCGTCGTCCCCTTGGGTCGTCGTCCTCCCGCCCTCTCCTCCCTGCCATCCCCTCACGTCCCCTCCCCTCCCCTCCCTTCCCTGTCTCCTTGCCACCGCCCACCATCTAGGCGCGTCTAGAAACGAAAACCACGAGTCGACCGTTAGGTTAGGGGCCCAATGACGCTGGTGATCCGGATCCCTCTCAGGGATGGATCCTGCGAGGCTTGAGAGCACGGATATGGGGCCTGCGCGGCTGGAGATCACGGAATCTCCTTCAAGTCTGGAGAGCACAGAGGACAACGAAACGGGGGGAGAGGTAGCGGGGTGCAGAGCTTTGGAGGTATGGAGCCCGGAGAAGGTGTCGTGCGTCCACATTGAAAGGTAAGAACTGTGATTCCTTATCTGCATACCCCAATTAGCGTTTCTAGTCCCGTGGTGATGGCAAGGATATGTGTTGGTAACCGCAGGACGTCTGTACAGCTTGTCCGTGAGCATGATGCTTTGTCAAGTGAGCATGAAGGCACTGAAACGTGTGGCGGTGCGGATGATGATGAGAAAGCATATCCAGACGTGGCTGCTGACCCTGATAGGATGGAGAGTAGGGAATATTTGTTTGATTCGAACTTTGAGCCTGACTATGGGACTGATGAGGAAGAGGAATGTGAAGATGTGGAAATGGGATGTAGATACGACGACGAAGACGTGGACAGGCCAGTGATACACTTTGACAGGGACAATCCTACAATTGATGAGGGGACTGTCTTTGATAATGTGGAGGACTGCAGATATGCAGTTGCAACCTATGCAATCAAAGTTGGGTTCGAATTTATCATTGAAAAGAGCGACCCAAAAGAGATTTAGGGTGCACTGTAGGGAAATTAATGTGTGTAAATGGAGATTACATGCATCTCCAATGCGGGGTGGACACCCATTTCAGGTTGCAATAGCTACATTTAGTTTCAGTCTTTCTCATATTTATTCTGCTGATAACTAGCTCTGAATTATTTGGATTCTTATCGAATGGAGATCAAAGTAAACACGAAGGAACACAACTGCCCTAATACTTCTGTAAGTGGTAGAATTAGACTGGCGACTACCAAGTGGATTGTTGCTACTGTACTTGACTGGGTGAGGCAGGATCATAACATTGGACCAGCTGAACTCAGAGCAAAGATTAGCAAAAATTTTAACGTTCTGATTCCTTATCACAGAGTCTTTGATGGGAAGGAGATGGCTCTAGACTTCATTCAAGGCAAGTGGAATGACAGTTTTCATATGTTGTATAGTTTTAAAGCTCAGGTCGAGAAAACATCACCTGGTAGTGTTGTTGACATCGATTACGAGGTTGTGAAAGGGAGAGAAAAGGTCTCGAGGGGGGTTAGGTATAAGCAGGCAGATAAGATATGCTTCAGGAGATGTTTTGTCTGCCTGAAGGCATGCTGGAAGGGGTTCCTAGACGGCTGCAGGCCATACTTGGCAATAGGCGCAACTTCTTTAACAGGGAAGTTCAGGGGACATGTTGCTTCTTCTTGTGCTTTGGACGCGCATAATTGGCTTCTACCCGTAGCTTATGCTGTTCTTGAGGGTGAATCAAATGAAAGTTGGACATGGTTCATGCAGAGACTACAGGAAGTAATTGGTCACCCTGAAGGCTTGGTGATACACACCGGTGCATCCGAGGGTCTTGAGAATGATGTTGATGCTGTGTTTCCTAGGGTTGAGCATAGGGAATGCATGCGGCACCTCGCTACTAACTTCACAAAGAAGTTCGAAGGAAAGATCTTTGAAGAGGACTTGTGGCAATCAGCATACACATACATCCCAAGCACTCATGCTACTTACTTGCATAACATGTATGTAGTGCCAAAGGTGAAAAAATACCTTGAGGAACATCACACCAAGCTGTGGGCCAGAAGCCAGTTTGGTGAGTTAAGCAAGGTGGATTTTGTATGCAATAATTTGGCAGAGAGTTTCAATGATAAGATTTCGGGCATGAAGACACTTGGAATTGTTATTTTGTTGGATGCAATAAGACAGTGCATAATGGTGAAGATAGATTTAAGGCAAAGAATTTGTGCAAGAAATTTTTTAGGCCATAAAATAGTTCCAAAGGTGGTTATGTTATTGAATGCAAGAACCAGGGCAATGAGAACGATAAAGATGAGGGTGGTCAGAAGTTCTAGAACATTGGCTGAGGTTTATGCAGAATACAAGCGTGGAAGTGAACAGAGGTACACTGTAGACATTGGAAACAAACTTGTTCATGTAGGCAGTGGCAGATTACTGGTCTGCCATGTCACCATGCAATTTACTTCATCTTAAAGCTTAGAGGTAACAGAGCTGAAATAGAGAACTATGTCGACAACTATTTCTCCGTGGACAAGTTTGCTGCAACTTATGCAGAAAACGTACCACCTATGGCCGATGAAAATGATTGGGAGATTGTCGATCCAGGGTTCAAACTTCAACCACCAGTTCTTAGGAGGCCACCTGGGAGGCCTAGAAAACTAAGGATCGTAGCCTCCACCGATAAAGGTCCAAGGCTTGGTGCTAGGAAAAGGAAATGCGGACGTTGTGGCGGATTCGACCATATAAAGAGGTTGTGCAAAAACCTAGTTACACATGCTATTGTCCCTGTTCACACCCCGGTGGCAGAAAATGAGGCTTCTTAGCCAGAACTGGCGGAAGAGCAGCGCGAAGACGGTGATGAGCAGTCGGAGGGAAACATACGTAAGCAGCCAATTTATGAAGAAGTGGAGGTGCCGACGAGAAAAAGGTGTGAAAAGAAACAAAATGGTAAGCGGAACGGGGAGGAAAGGGCAAATAATGGAGGTGTATTAGAATATGAAGAAGTTGTAGGGGTGATTGAGGATGTTCTTGAGGATCTTTCGGCTAACTGCAGGAGAAATAATAAATCCCTACCAATTTCATCTTTGTACGATTCTCCGGATGAAAGGTAAGCTTAAAAATTATTTTATTTGCCATTTTATCATTTTTTATCCTCATCAACTGATGCTTAATGCAGCGTGGGCTAGCAGACTAATAAGAGGAGCAGAAAGATGCGGACACAGTAACGTCCTATGTTGAATTATATCATTGAAACTAAACTAGCCGTGTCGTATTTATTTATATCTGGCGCGTGCAACGTGTCTGTGATGGGGTCATGTGGACCAGATTACATTTTTTTAAATATTATTACATTAATTTTTTACCCGCGTTTGGACGCGACTACTAGTTCCCATCTCCCTTGCATTCCCATCTCCTCTGGTGCACTCCAGAATTATGGATGTGCCATCAAGTAGCAGAGTCAGCGTATTGTCCCATCAGGTGCGAACGCAATGACTTTGTTTGTTCAGGATTTGACGGCTTTTCATTAGTTTGAAAGATAGAGAAACCTAAAACATGTATCTAGACATGTTTTGGGTATAGACACATTTATTAAATATCTAAAAAAACTAAGTCAGTTATATCTGGATAGGAGTAGTACACTATTACAACACGCTCGATCCCTTCTCCTCAGGCGCACTCCAAATTACGGCTGTGCCATCAAGTCCTGGGAGCAGAGTCAGCGTATTGTCCCATCAGATATGCCAGGGAATGCGCGAACTTTATTTTTAGGATCGGACGAGTTTCGATCGACTATTTTCAAAGACAAAGACAACTAAAACATACCAACATAGATAGATTATGACGATAATCGACCATGACTCAGGTGACCCAGATCCAAAGAGCGCATTAAGATACCGTACATAGATTTAATTTATTCTTAAGTGGCCCTAATCGACTATGACGCTCCCGCAGTCTCCATCATTGACGATGTTGTCCGCGTCGCCGCCAGCCTCCTTCGCGTCGGAATTGATGCCGACGTTCCCAGCAGCGTTCCTCCTCCTCATGGATTCTTCACGGCGCGCTGCATCGATAACGGTGGAGGTCGTACGCCCAGGCACTGCCGAGAAGCGCTGCCTCCCTTCGGGGTTGTGCAGATCCGGGTGGATCTCCCGCCGGTGGGTTCCGCACAGCTCAATCAACGCAGCCCGCTCCTTCTTGAACAACTTTCGCCAGTACGCGCTCGTACGCGAGTACCGCACCATTGCCCTCTTCCGCTCTGACAGTTGGCGGCGACGCTTCTCGATCTGCCTTGCCAACGCGTTGTCGCGCAAGAGCGGCACGACACGAACCCCGGCGTAGCTGAGCTCGAAGCCGGCCGGAAGCCTCGCTAACGGCGGCGCGAGTATGTCATAGTGGGCGAACATCTAAGCCTCGTGCAAGCTGAGGTTGGGCCTCTCCCTCTCCATGGCGATGAAGGAACACGATCTGATTTTCGGCACCGAGGTTAAGGGGATAAGGGCAAGGACGTAGGCCCAGCGTAGTTGCCACGGCCAATCAGTTCGCAGAACAGACTTCTCGCGGATCGCCCTCGCGAAGGACATCACTATCGTCCACGCACCCCGATCCAATGACGCCTAACAATCGAGGATCGGGTCTTCTAGAAGCCCAGAGCGGTTTGCTGGTTAGTTCTGCGTCCCGATTCTTTGTGGCCAACGGCGGTAGTTGAAAATAATACACATTTCAATGACACTAGTGGATCCATGTGTGGTCTCTAAAGAGAACACACATCCAATGACTCTGGTT